>JBBGZY010000653.1:0-600000 GCA_037952925.1 Lithobates clamitans
TCTTCCTCCTCCTCTCAGATACCCAAGTAGTCGGTGACCTCCTCCTCCTCTCAGGTACCCGAGGAGGAGGTCACCGACTGTACTTGGGTACCTGAGAGGAGGAAGGAAGAGGAGGAGGAGGAGGAGAGGAGGAGGAGGGAGGAGGGAGGAGGGAGGAGGAGGAGGGAGGAGGGAGGAGGGAGGAGGAGGTCACCGACTGTACTTGGGTACCGAGGAGGAGGAGGAGGAAGAGGAGAAGGTCACCGACTGTACTTGGGTACCGAGGAGGAGGAGGAGGAAGAGGAGAAGGTCACCGACTGTACTTGGGTACCGAGGAGGAGGAGGAGGAGGAGGAGGAGGAGGAGGAGGAGGAGGAGGAGGAGAAGGTCACCGACTGTATTTGGGTACCGAGGAGGAGAAGGTCACCGACTGTACTTGGGTACCGAGGAGGAGGAGGAGGAGGTCACCGACTGTACTTGGGTACCGAGGAGGAGGAGGAGGAGGAGGAGGAGGAGGAGGAGGGAGGAGGAGGAGGAGGAGGTCACCGACTGTACTTGGGTACTGAGGAGGAGGAGGTCACGACTGTACTTGGGTACCGAGGAGGAGGAGGTCACCGACTGTACTTGGGTACCGAGGAGGAGGAGGAGGTCACCGGGAGTACGGAGCGCTCCCGTAGACGTCCTAACGACGAAACGCGTAGGGCGTGGCCTAATCTGTGCTTCCCAACATTACCTACTTTACCAGCGCTGAAGGCTAACTGTGACTTTTTTACTGCTTCGCTTGATTTACATTGTGAAATTGTGAGTACCTCTCCATTTGTTTAATAAATCCTTTTAAAAACGATTTTACGCTATGGGCACTCCTTCTCTCTTTACATATGATACACCACGATCCTGAAGCCCGCCAGTGATCGCCGTACAGTGGCGCAAAACTGTAACTGCCTGATACCCCTGCAGGGGTGAAATGATCCGGCGAGTGGCTGCACTTTCAGAGCAAGGATTTTAAAACTATTGAAGGATCAAAACCACAAAATCACATGCACCAAGATACTGCACAAGATATATGCCAAGATACTATAGCACTAAGAGTTTAAATGATTTGACAACAAGTGTATTACACAATAAGGACTTCCTTTGAACTTCACCAGCACGTTTGCACTTTATTAGGAGTGAATCTAACACTTTTCAGTTCCTCAACAGGAGTAGATCTCCCACACCTCTCCCTTTCCCCTCCCCCCCTTCCCCTCCCACCTTCACCCTCTCCTCCCCCCCCACCAACCCCCCCCCCTCCCCCTCCCCCCACACTTAACGTCATTTGGAATACTAACCAGCAACACCATGCATGGGATTTGACATCATCAAATTTTTTATATATGTACAGCTTGCGTATTATTTATAATTATACAATATTTACCAATATTTTAAGTATATCACTATTTGATATCTGCACGTTTTTGTTTACACTTAGGAATTTATATTTATATGTCTTATATTTATATGCCTTGTTTTAGAAACCCATATGCAGGTAGGGTATTATTCAATTAAAAGAACAGCGCCAGACCCTTCTATCACACTAATCTACTCAGCCGTCCCCATTCATGGTGACTGCTTGTTGGGCGGCAGCAGTTCCATAAATCTCACCAATTAGACCTCTATTTCCACTGCGCGGGTTCACCATTCCTTTAATAACATGTTTGTTATTTTAAAAAAAAATAAATAAAAAAAAATTACCTTTACAACCCCTTTAACTTCACACCCACGGTGATGCCATGCTTCCAGCAGTAGAGGCTCCCTTTTCCTAAAGGCGGTTCAAGTGGGCCTTCATTTTTTTGTAGGTAAACCTCTGATCAGCAGATCGTGGATGTAATGCCACGGTCCTGCAGACTGTCTGTGTAGCTGTCTGCCATAACCCTGATATAGGCAGGTCGTTACTGAAGAACAGGAAACTCAATGAACTACCTAGAGTGTTCAATAGTGCCCTCCTAGTTGATTGAGAACTACAAGCTTAGTGCACCAAGTGAACACGCTCTCAGCAAATGCACACCCAGCACAGAACAGAGATTCCAACTATAATGCATATACTTGGCAGCTCAGTGTTAAAGCTTCCTATGCTCACAAACATTACAGCTGGCATTATGAATGGTCATGTAAATAGCAAAATTACCTGTAGGCAATCTCTTGAAAGTAAATAAGAACATGCAATGATAGTTGAGGAACCATTAGTTCTTAGGACCTGGTCATGTGAATGAATGCTTGTCTATTGTTCTCTCAATATTGCCCTGAACAAGTAAAAAAAAATTTTGATAATTGTGTACATATTTATTAGCATTGCACGGATAACATTATCGGTGCCAATACTAAGCATTTGCACAAGTACTCGCGCAAACTCTCTGATACTAAAACTGTTACCTTTAGTCTCAGTTCACACTTTTGTGGTGCAGGAAACCACATGTGATCGGCACAGGAATCATACCGCATTCCTGTTCAAATCACGTGCTTCCTTGCAGTGCAAAAAGTAATGGTACTCATACTCAGTCTTAAAAAACTGGTATCGGTGCATCCCTAATATTTATTACAGGTACTTCTATAGCGCAGACAATTTACGCAGCACTTTACATTTATATTGTACATTCACATCAGTTCCTGCCCTCAAGGAGCTTACAATCTAAGATCCCTAACTCCCTAACTCACATTCATACATACATACAGTATCATGCAGTGGGGGTGTTTTTCAGCTGCAGGGACAGGACGACTGGTTGCAATCGAGGGAAAGATGAATGCAGCCAAGTACAGGGAAATCCTGGATCTTCTGACTGCTTCTACTTTAGTGCCTGTTCAGGGTCCTGGAAATAGTGTGCACTCCATACACAGGAAGGCTAGCAGGTCTGTAATTCCTTAATGATTGCTGTGAAAATAATCATGCGGGTGCCTTTGACAACTGAAATATATAAGGCATTAGGGATCTCCCGACTGCATCTCTGGAGCTCAGCCACAGTGATCTATGGGTTCTTCTTGACCTCTCTCACCAAGGCTCTTCTCCCCCGATAGCTCAGTTTGGCTGGATGGCCAGCTCTAGGAAGGGTTCTGGTCGTCCCAAACATCTTCCATTTAAGGATTGTGGAGGCCACTGTGCTCTTAGTTACCTTAAGTAACCTTGGCCAGATCTGTGCCTTGTCACAATTCTGTCTTTGAGCTCTTCAGGCACTTCAGGCAGTTCCTTTGACCTCATGATTCTCATTTGCTCTGACATGCACTGTGAGCTGTAAGGTCTTATATAGACAGGTGTGTGGCTTTCCTAATCAAGTCCAAACAGTATAATCAAACACAGCTGGACTCAAATGAAGGTGTAGAACCATCTCAAGGATGATCAGAAGAAATGGACAGCACCTGAGTTAAATATATGAGTGTCACAGCAAAGGGTCTGAATACTTAGGACCATGTGATATTTCAGTTTTTCTTTTTTAATAAATCTGCAAAAATGTCAATAATTCTGTGTTTTTCTGTCAATATGGGGTACTGTGCGTACATTAATGAGGAAAAAAAAATGAATAAATGATTTTAGCAAATGGCTGCAATATAACAAAGAGTGAAAAATTTAAGGGGGTCTGAATACTTTCCGTCCCCACTGTATGTGTATGTTATATATATTATATATATATATATATATATATATATATATATATATATACATATATATATATATACACATACACACACATATATATATATATAATATATATATATAATATATATATATATATATATATATATATATATATACATATACACACACACACACACATACATACATATACATATATATATATACACATACACACACACACACACACACACACACACACACACATTTACTTATTTGCCAAAATTATTTGAAATTCAAGACCTAGCTGGGTGTAGTAGGATGTCCTGCTGGGTGTTCTATCAGAATACCGCAACTCGTCAGATCATAAAGTGGGTGGAATGCATGCGTAGTAAGTTTTTGGGGTTGGCACGTCACTTCCGTTGCACAATCTGATGGGTAGCGGTAATTTGATAAAACCCCAGCAACATGGGGGAATCATGACTACTAAGTACAGAACGGTCTGGGGGGGTGTACAGGATATTTGGAGTGTGAACTTACATTTTTGCATTATAAACCTATCTATCCATCATAGAACCTAGCTGCTCCGTAATTCAGACTTTCAGATCCAGTATGTGTGTGTAGCCTAGTCTGGTTTGAATATTGAACAGTAGGCCCGCTAAGTAGAACACTGCTTATGTCACCACAATCATAACCTGCTGTAAGCATCGCATGGAGCACAGTATGTAGCTGGGCTGCAGCTGATAAAAATATACAAACTATAAAAGTATCTTGCTGAAAATCAAGCAGATCAAACGTGAAAAAAAAGAGTTCCACATACAGAATCCTCCTGCCAGAAGAAAAAGTAGGTCATGACTATAAAACATGCTGCTGTTAGTAAATTAACAACTGTCATATTCAGCTTCCCATCCCACAATCATGTAAAAATGATTAGACTTGCTGTCTTGTTATCAAGATACGTAGGCGCTTGCAGACATTTCCACAACACCAAGCAATGCGTGTTCCAACACACACCAAGCGAGAAGGGGATGACTATCAGCACAGGTTGAATAACTATTAGATCACGGTCCCAGCGCCTCATTACATCAGGTGCCTACACGTTGTGAACATGAGAGTCACGATGAGAAAACATTTGTGCTCTTCAATTACACTGACGTGATGTTTAGGAGCATAGAAGCGTACCTGTAAAAGATTGCCAACGTGCTCTATGTCTAGGCAAAGAATAAAAAAAAAAAAACCACACACATTCAGTACATCTCTAGAATACATGGACATTTAATAGAAATATAGAAGAGTGATAGCAGAAAAAGATGACATGGTCCATCAAGTCTGCCTTTTGTTTTTTTACATCTGGGCTTCCACGTTTTTTTTTTTTTCTCGTTTTTTTTTAAATAGTATAGATTTTCCCTAGGTTTTCTCACTTTAAAAATGTGTTAAATCTGCCAGTAATCCAGTGGATTCCTAATTTTCTGCAATGAGATGACAACACTGTTTATGTTGACGTAAAATTCCAAACAGCGTGGTCAGTACTACCTAAACTCTCCCTTGCTGGACCACAAAACACACTGCCCTTATGTTAAAGTGTTACTAAACCCACAACAATAAAATCAGTCTGTATATGCAGTAAAGGATGTTCACTGTGGAACCTAAGGGGTTAATCCTCTGCATTGTGTAAAAATGCTGTTTGATGATGTTGATAGCATCATATAATTCCTCCAGAGCCAACTTAGACTTAACCTGTGGAGGTATGTACACAGCCACAATTATAACATAACAATATTAAATTCTCTTGATATGAAAAAAGGTCTACATTTTAGCATAAGATATTCCAAATCAGGTGAACAGTATGTCCCGACAATATTGATAGTTGTACTCCAGTTATTGTTAACATATACACACAGACCACCTCTTTAGTCTTTCCAGAGTCCGCAGTCCTATCCCATAGTTGCCAATAGTCCCGAATTTCCCGGGACATTCACGAGATTTAGACCCCTTCCCCGATTTAAGGGTTTCCCTGCAAATATCCTGGGAAATCCCTTTTTTCACGATTTTTTTTTAGGTAGAGGTCGGCAGCCGGCGGAGATAATGTCTCAGCCAGCCACCATTTTCCAGAAGACCGATCCTGTCAAAATCCATGCCGCTGCGCTCTGTGTTTGAGCCGAGCTTAGCATGAATGGGCAAGCGACCTGCTCGGCCAATCACAGGGACACCCACCACTGCCCATTCATGCTAAGCTCGGCTCAAACACAGAGCGCAGCAGCATGTGCGGGACAGAGGAGGACGTGATTGGAGGAGCGGGTCACATGTGGATGCAGGGCTGGACTGTGTCTGTGAGTAATCGCGCAAGCCCTGCATGCTCCCGGAGTGTCCTATAGCGCTGTGTGCCTCTCATCCGCTCTGTTAGGCGGCCCCCCCCCTCCTCTCTGTCAGCCGCCCCCCCTCTCCTCTCTGTCAGCCGCCCCCCCCGCTCCAGCCGGCCCCCCCTCTCCTCTCTGTAAGCCGCCCCCCCACTCTGTAAGCCCCCCCCCCCCACTCTGTCAGCCGCCCCCCCTCCAGCCGCCCTCCCTTCTCTCTATCAGCCACCCCCCCTCCTCTTTGTCAACCGCCCACCACCCAGCCACCCCCCTCTCTTCTCTGTCACCCCCCCTCCTCTCTGTCAGCCACCCCCCTCTCCTCTCTGTCAGCCGCCCCCCCTCCAGCCGCACCCCCTCTCCTCTGTCAGCCGCCTCCCCTCTCCTGTCAGCCGCCCCCCCCTCTCTGTCAGCTGCCCCCCTCCCCTCTCTGTCAGCCGCCCCACCCCCTCCAGCCGCCCCCCCTCTCCTCTCTGTCAGCCGCCCTCCTCCTCCAGCCGCCCCTTCTCCTCTGTCACCCCCCCTCTCCTGTCAGCCGCCCCCCCTCTCCTCTCTGTCAGCCGCCCTCCCCCTCTCCTCTGTCAGCCGCCCCCTCTCCTCTCTGTCAGCCGCCCCCTCCAGCCGCCCCCCTCTCCTCTGTCAGCCGCCCCCCTCTCCTCTGTCAGCCGCCCCCCCTCTCTATCAGCCCCCCCCCTCCTGTCAGCCTCCCCCCCTCTAGCCACCCCCCTTTCTTCTCTGTGAGCCCCCCCTCCTCTGTCAGCCACCACCCTCTCCTCTCTGTCAGCCCCCCCCCCTCCAGCCACCCCTCTTCTCCTCTGTTAGTCGCCCCCCTCTCCTCTCTGTCAGTCACCCCCCCTCCAGTCGCCCCCCCTCTCCTTTCTATCAGCTGCCCCCCCCTCCAGTTGCCCCCCCCTCCTCTCTGTCAGTCACCCCCCCCTCCAGCCGCCCCCCCTCTCCTCTCTATCAGCCGCCCCCCCCTCCAGCCGCCCACCCTCTCTGTCAGCCCCCCCCTCCAGCCGCCCCCCCTCTCCTCTCTGTCAGGCCCCCCCCCTCCAGCCCCCCCCCCTCTCCTCTCTGTCAGCCGCCCCCTCTCCAGCCACCCTCCCTCTCCTCTGTCAACTGCCCCCCCCCTCCAGCCACCCTCCCTCTCCTCTCTGTCAACTGCCCCCCTCTACAGCCACCCCCTCTCCTCTCTGTCAGAGACCTACTAGGAAACCTGTTGTAAGGAGGGGCTCCGCTGGGGAAACCTAATGCAAGGACGGTGTCTGCTGGGGGCACCTGATGCAAGGACGGACGGCTGGTGGCAGGCGACGTGGCAGGTGACAAGCTCAGGGATCCCACTGATTCGGCATTATGGTGAGTTGAATGATTTCATTTTATATTACAATGTAATAATAGAAATAATGCACTTCAATCATCCTGACACCATAACAACCATGGTCGAGATGATTGAAGTGCTAAAACCAGGTGTTTGAAGTATCTTTATCTGCTGATTGTTAAAATTTCTGGAATACACGTATTTCTATTGTTGTGTAGGATCTGGGGCTGCTGTCCCTCCCTCCCTCTCCCTCCCTCCCCAAAGTGCTGAATCTCTGGCAAAGCTCCTAGCAGGGCATATAGTGGGGCAGGACATGAAACCCAAGGCACTAAAGCGTAGTCCTGGCATTCCATACTACACACAGCATTTTCCTGCCTACAGCAAATAGCCAGCAGCTCCTCTCGCACATAGCAAACAGTCATCCTCACACTGCTGTACAGAGCACCCAGCCGCTGCATCTGCATGCGCCGCCATCAGTACACACAGACTTTGGTAAAAAGATAAAATATACAGTTTCAGGCTCATGTTAAACCATATGTGGAGATGAGACCCCATGTCACAGCTGCATATGAGCAGTGTATGCCTGAATTTGGTAGGCTTGCTAATTGTACACCTGTGTGCTGGCTTCATAATCATCCCAGGAATAGAGGTCAGTGCTCAGACTTGGAGACGACTCCACCCTGCAGACAGGAGGTCTGGGCATTGGAGGACTTCATCTAGGAGAGAGAGGTGGGAGTAGGGTTGCCACCTTTTCTTCAAGTCAAACCCGAACACTTCAGCATTGCACAGCAATTTTTTTTCATAGTATGTATAGATGATCTATGCATAGATGTTGCTATTAAATAACATTTCTAATCATATGAAGTTAATCACAAGAGTCCCCTTTACATCAGAGTCCACAGAGTTCCCCCTTTACATCAGAGTCCACAGAGTTCCCCCTTTACATCAGAGTCCACAGAGTTCCCCCTTTACTTCAGAGTCCACAGAGTTTTCCTTTACATCATAGTCCACAGAGTTTCCCTTTACATCATAGTCCACAGAGTTTCCCTTTACATCATAGTCCACAGAGTTTCCCTTTACATCATAGTCCACAGAGTTTCCCTTTACATCACAGTCCACAGAGTTTCCCTTTACATCACAGTCCACAGAGTTTCCCTTTACATCACAGTCCACAGAGTTTCCCTTTACATCACAGTCCACAGAGTTTCCCTTTACATCATAGTCCACAGAGTTTCCCTTTACATCATAGTCCACAGAGTTCTCTCTTTACTTCATAGTCCACAGAGTTCCCCCTTTACATCATAGTCCACAGAGTTCCCCCTTTACATCTAAGCTTGCAGAGTTCCCTTTCACTGTAAGGGGGGACTCTGCAGACTCCGATGTAAGGGAGAACTCTGGGGACTCTAACATAAGGGATGCTCTGGTGTACAAAGATGACTCTGGTGTAAGGGGGAGCTCTGATGTAATGAGTGCTCTGAGAACCCTGATCTACCTTAGCGTACTCACTTAGAGGCAGGAGAGAGAAGAGGGGAGACTTAGTCCAATATGAATAATGTGTCCGGGTCTCAGACTGTCTGAAACCCGGACGCATGATTCCAAACCCGAACTGTCTAGGTGAATCCCGAACAGGTGGCAACCCTAGGTGGGAGCCAGTGTAGCGCGAGGCTACTTGCTGTACACACGGATGTGCTGAGCGTCCGGTCTGTGGAAGACAGACTAAGGCCCTAAAAAGTGTAAGGAGTGAGCAGGAGAGCTGCGTTTACAAGCCAGGAGGGCTAAAAACGTTTACTTTAGTAATACTGAATACCCCTGCGAGGGAATCTTCTGCGTTTGTTTTGAACTTTCTTTTAAATAAAAGTGGGCAAAACTTAGCCGTGAAATGGATAAAAGCAAGTGGTGGTGTCCTTAAAATGCTACACTTGGAGTGAACCCCTGACACATACTAAAACAATGGCAACTGGATGCAGAATAAAATCCATTTACTGGGAACGCACTTGAAAACAGCTTCTCTTTTGGATAAGGTTTTTCCTTTAAAGTGGAACTCTACTTCTGGAGCTACTTTGCTGGATCAGAACATGTGAGAATCAGACTTCCAGAGGGCACCTTGGCTGGTCCAGATCCTCGCATGCCGGAAACCGTGAGTGTCAGAGACTGTGTGTATTGCTGTTGCTGTATGAAGGAAAGCGATGGGTGCTGCGTCTCAGCTGTAAGGAGACAGTACGGAAAAAAATTTTTTTTTGAAGGAACTCTGCATCTGTTGCTGCAAAGATGCATGTTGTTGCCTGCAGCAACAAAGGCAAGGTCGTTCGTGAGACCTATGCTGAATGGTGGGCTCAAGAGGATCATTACAGTTGCTGGAGAAGCTCTGCAGGGAGAATGCAGTCTCCCATAGCAACCAGTGAAGTGTCGTCTGGATGGTGGTGCTCCTATGAAGAGGTCGCTCACTGTTCCCACAAGAGGGATGGGAAGCCCGAGAGCCTTTCATTTCACCCGGTAAGAGCATGAGAAATTCAAGAGGGGAGATGTTGCCCATAACAACGTCTGTGATTCCAACTCTGCAGACTGGGTGAGAAAGAGTGACTATGTGACTATGCACACGGGAGTGGAAGTGACCCCAAATGGGAGATCGCCTGTTTGTGCTAAAAAGGACTTGCCTTGCTGCAGTGCTCTGTTTAGTGGGGAGGAAAGTGTTACAGTTAAAAAGCTTGAGGTCTGCAATGAAACTCCATCAGCTCATGCTGAAAGTGGGGTACAGTAACATAGTGTGGTTGAAAATGTGTTGCCACAATGCAGGGTAAAACAAAGTGATGTGTTTAATGTTTCAGATGCTGTTGAGCCTCTTGGTCTGTCTAGGTCTCATTGGGACGATGTAGTCCAACAGAGAAATACCTACTGGGATGATTTGGCCAAGAGACTAATAGCAATGCTAGAAGAAGCTTTTGTAGCTAAAAGAGTAGTGGATGCTATGGCTGCTGTGCCAGGAGAGGTGTTTTCAGAACAGGCTATAGGCCAAGGTGCACAGGTTGTTGAGAGACTAATCCTCTCTCACCAACGGTCTGAGCGAGTAAACGCATAGCGGAAATTGTGTCCACAATGGAAAAAAAAAAAAAAAAAAGAGAAAATGTGTATTTTGTGACAGACATGCTTAACCACTTGCTTACTAGGCACTTAAACCCCCCTCCTATCCAGACCAATTTTCAGCTTTCGGCGCTGACGCACTTTGAATGACAATTGCGCAGTCATACAACACTGTACCCAAATGAAATTTTTATCATTTTTTCACCACAAATAGAGCTTTCTTTTGGTGGTATTTGATCACCTCTGCGGTTTTTACTTTTTATTAAAAAAATGTAAAAACCTGAATTTTTTTTTTTTTTTTAAGTTTTTTTTTTTATATTTTGTTATAAAAAATTTTAAAAGGGTAATTTTTCTCCTTCATTGATGTACGCTGATGAGGCGGCAGTGATGGGCACTGATAGGCGGCAGTGATGGGCACTGATGGGCGGCAGTGATGGGCAGCACTGGCAGGTGGCACTGATTGGCACTACAGGTGGGCATTGATAGGTGGTACTTGTGGGCATTGATAGGTGGCACTGTGGGCACTGTTAGGTGGCACTGTGGGCACTGTTAGGTGGCACTGTGGGCACTGTTAGGTGGCACTGTGGGCACTGTTAGGTGGCACTTTTATTGGGCACTGATGAGGCAGATGTGCCTCTTCCACTTGGGGACCTTTGTCCCTCACATCCGATCCGGTGATCGGCTTTTTTTTCTACTCGCGCTGTCAGCTTGAGTAAAAAAAAAAAAACGATTACCGTTTACGTCATGTGATCAGCTGTCATTGGCTGACAGCTGATCACATGGTAAGGGGCCAGGACCGGCCCCTTACACAGATCGGTGATCAGCCGAGTCTCAGTGACTCGGTGATCACAACGCGCCCGGCGCGCGCAGGGAGCGTGCACAGGGGAGGCCGTCATATGACGGCCTCCCGGGAATGTAGGTCCGCGCTGTAGCCGTCATTCGGCTATAGCGCGGATGCCAGATGGTTAATGAAATGTTAGCATCATGGAGTGTACAGCCAGTATATATCCTGCCCTCCTTTCCTGTTTGGAGAACTGGTACCACGGGGAATGGCTGATTGGAGCTGAATATTGCAGGCTGTACTGTGCAGAAAATCCCAAATGCTTGAATCCTTTAATGCAATTTTTGGTGTTAATAGGGAAACTTAACTCACAGTGCGCTGGATTGTTCCATACAAAGCTTGGGTATGAGAGGCACTCTGGAGCGCTGTTGGACAGGTCAGATGTATTGAAAAAAGGTGTTGGCAAATATGTGTCCCAAGAACAGTTGCTGTTGGAGTGTTGGACAACAGGGGGCGATGTGAAACCGTGGGAAGGTCCCAGAGAGTCACTGCTTCCCTGTGTGTGGTCCCTCCTCAGACACTGTCCTAGCAAGCGATGGGACCAGAGTTCCTGGTGGTTTTGAACTGGGTAATTTTGAGAAAGCAGTTGCCAGGGGTAACGACGCAGGTATCAGCAAACCTGAAACCCAAAAAGTGCTGGGTAAAGTTGAGACAGATTTCAAAATAGGACTTCTACAGTCTTGGGAGAGTAGATCTGGGGGAGGTGAGAAGGAACGTAAGCTCCCAAAGATTAGGAAGACGTGCGCATGGAAGCACACTCGGAAAAAGAGGTGGGTGGAGTGCCCCTTTAGGAGGAAGGGTGTTGTATTTCTCTCTCCGGTGCTAAACGGGGGGGGGGGGGGGATATGTGGAGATGCGACCCCAGGTCACAGCTGCATGAGCAGTGTATGCCTGAATTTGGTAGGCTTGCTAATTGTACACCTGTGTGCTGGCTTCATAATCATCCCAGGAATAGAGGTCAGTGCTCAGACTTGGAGACGACTCCACCCTGCAGACAGGAGGTCTGGACATGGGAGTCAGTAGGGCTTCATCTAGGAGAAAGAGGTGGGAGCCAGTGTAGTACGAGGCTTCTTGCTGTACACACAGAGGTGCTGAGCGTCCTGTCTGTGGGAGACAGACCAAGGCCCTAAAGTGTAAGGACTGAGCTGGAGATCTGCGTTTACAAGCCAGGAGGGCCGAAAATGGTTTACTTTGGTAATACTGAATACCCCTGCGAGGGCATCTTCTGTTTGTTTTGAACTTTCTTTTAAATAAAAATGGGCAAAACTAGCCCTGAAACGGATAAAAGCGAGTGGTGGTGTACTTAAAGCGCTACACATACCAAAAACAATGGCATTCAACAACCAGGAACTGGATGCAGAATAAAATCCATTCACTGGGAACTTGAAAACAGCTTCTCTTTTGGACAAGGTTTTTCCTTTAAAGTGGAACTCTACTTCTGGAGCTACTTTGCTGGATCAGAATAGGTGAGAACCAGACTTCCAGGGGGCACCTGGGGCCAAGATACAGTACAATAGCATACCTGGTGTTAGGCATAAAATAACTATCCAGAACAGATAGGAATATGCTTAGTAGTTTATACTAAGAACTAATATTGAAGCTGTTACTGGCTGAAGAGCTGAGGAACAGGATCTTTAGGTTGACTGCATGTGCTTAAGCCATTGTTTTATGTAAAAAAAAAAAAAAAAAAAAGTCATAACTTCCGCCTGGTTAGACAAACATGGGAGATATCATTTCCTGAAGTTTTAACAATGTACAATTTTTATTAATACAAAGCAGCTTTGTACTTTTGAATTTCATTTTCATCAAAAATGCAAAGGCAGAAACACATACTCTAACTCTATGCATAATAGTATTTACAAGCTGTACTATAAGCTTATCTAAACACTAGAACAAAAAAAAAAAAAAAAAAAGTCTATAGATGTGGTGGCTTTTTTTTTCTTGCATGCCCCTTCGTTTTGTTCCTGTGGAGGAGCAGTGTCACCCTAAGGTTAAAAGCAATCCAATTTCCCCCCGCTCTCCCTCCTTTCCCAGGCGCAGTTATTCTCCAAAGACGGGTTTCGCCAATACAGCTCCCAGGCTAGACTTACTTGGCCGCCACCTGAAGAAAACAATGCTATGGCATTCTGGCTCAGCCGATTTGTAAGTATGGGGTCCTGTACAGCGGTAGCTCACGAAAAGCGTCAAGTTCTAAAGATGCCCCATCATGTATTGACATTGCAAATTTCAAGCATGTATCGGCATGGCATTGCAATGTATGACAACTGTATCTACTTCAATACATTTTTACTATTTTTACTTCTGACTTAGTGCCCATTTGTGGTACACCTCATTCAAAGTCCCAGGACTATGTTCTGTTTTTATATGTAATGCAAGGTAATACCTAATGCCTTTGCTCCTGCAGCCGCCTTGTCTGTTGGTTGCAAGATAGAAAACAAGCTCCCCAAAGCTGCTCCCTCACCCTCCATTACATGCAATGCAGGATCAGTGGTGCTGCATTGTACATGAGGATACCACAGGACCACCCTCCTTCCAGGGCTGTAGTGTAATTTCCCATTGGCTGAGAGCACTGATCGGGGGCTGGTCAGCTGCTGGTTTTCCAGCATGCTCATCCGACAGAAGCTGGCCAAAACACCGACTTCTGTTGGACCAGCTGCCATACATACAGGCCAAATGTCAGCCGTTTTCTACTGAACCGGCCGACAATGCCCAACATTCGTGGGTAGAAACAATAGCATTAAAACCCTATTTAATGATTCATCTGTTTTTTTTTGGCGTTATAAGTAAAGACGTTTTCCACGTTGTTGCTATGGGTTACTGTGCTTCCTTTGTAGGATTACATATACCTGTCCATAAAACACTTTATATTGCACTAAATTAAAATCCAAATCAATGACGTACATTTCATCAATTTCTACCAACAAGTACAAAAGGTAATGACTCCACAAAGTCAAGTAGACCAGCACTGCTTCTAATTTACGTTTTATGGTCACCATGTGTATAATGTTGTTCAGAAAATAATTTAATCCAACAATGTTACAAATCAGCAAAGCAGCCAGCTGACCCACCTATTCTAGTAATATTGATTGACTGATACAGAGAGTACAGATACGGGGGAGCTGTCTCCGTAGACTAGAAGGGCAAGGTTACCGTCACCCACAACAAGGTAATTACAGAAACATTGAAACAATAAAATTTGAGGTTACCAGTGATAGGATTTTAAGCGTATCTGATGAACGGGATGCTGATGGATTAAGACGAAATCACCGTACAGCTTTCTTCTGTGCATAAAGCTTTCAAGTTTATTGACAAGGGCTTGACTCCCTGAGGAGAAAGAGTCAATAGAAGGATAAAATAATCAATATTCCCACATCTTCCTATTCAAGAAGCCAACAGCACAGCTTATGTATGTAAACAAAGGAGCCTACGGCCACAAATAGCTCACCTCAAACTCCAGGAAGAATCAATCATTCATTATGGAAAATGAAAATGTAAATGAATGCACAGAGTGAAATGTTTCTTGAAGTAGCTCATCAGGAAAAAAAAAAAAAATAATGGGTATTCTAGGGATAGCTATAGTTTTCTCTGGTATGTGCCATAGATGCAGCCCCAAAGATCAGATTTTCTGTAGTCCAAGACGCCAGAACGGAAACCCTTTGGGATACTAACACATACAACTGGTAGTGACTGCCACAAGCCAGCCGCGTACCAGCCTTTACAGAGGAATTCCAGGCATGGTATGTTTTTACATCGTTATACTGGTCCTGCTTGGACCAATGTAACGATGTACTGTATGTACCATATAGCAAGGGAAAAAAAAAGTATTTGATCCCCTGCTGTTTTTGTACATTTGCCCACTGACAAAGAAATGATTGGTCTATACATTTTAATGGTAGGTTTATTTTAACAGCGAGAGACAGAACAAAAATATCCAAAAAAACGCATTTCAAAAAAGTTATAAATGGATTTTCATTTTAATGAGTGGAATAAGTATTTGATCCCCTATCAATCAGCAAGATTTCTGCCTCCCAGGTGTCTTCTATACAGGTAATGAGCTGAGATTAGGAGCACTCCCTCTAATCTTAGTTTTTTTATCTGTATAGAAGACACCTGTCCACAGAAGCAATCAGATTCCAATCTCTCCACCATGGTCAAGACCAAAGAGCTGTCCAAGGATGTCAGGGACAAGAATTGTAGACCTACACAAGGCTGGAATGTGCAACTGGACCATCGCCAAGCAGCTTGGTGAGAGGATGACAACAGCTAGTGGGATTATTCACAAATGGAAAAAACATAAAATAACTGTCAATCTCCCTCGGTCTGGGGCTCCATGCAGGGTCTCACCTCGTGAGTGTCATTGATCATGAGAATGGTGAGGAATCAGCCCAGAGCTACATGGGAGAATCTTGTCAATGATCTCAAGGCAGCTGGGACCATAGTCACCAAGAAAACGATTGGTAACACTACGACATGAAAGACTGAAATCCTGTAGTGCCCGCAATGTTCCCCTGTTCGAGAAAGCACATGTACAGGCCCGTCTGAAGTTTATTAATGAACATCTGAATGATTCATAGGAGAACTGGGTGAAAGTGTTGTGATCAGAGGAGACAAAAATCAAGCTCTTTGGCATCAACTCAACTCGCCATGTTTGGAGGAGGAGGAATGCTGCCTATGAATCCAAGAACATCATCCCCACCGTCAAACATGGAGGTGGAAACATTGTGCTTTGGGGATGTTTTTCTGCTAAGGGGACAGGACAAATTCACCGCATCAAAGGGACGATGGATGGGGCCATGTACCATCAAATCTTGGGTGAGAACCTCCTTCTCAGCCAGGGCATTGAAAATGGTCGTGGATGGGTATTCCAGCAAGGAAACAAGGAGTGGCTCAAGAAGAAGCACATTAACCACTTAAGGACTGAGCCTCTTTCTGAGATTTGGTGTTTACAAGTTAAAAACAGTTTTTGTTGCTAGAAAATTACTTAGAACCCCCAAACATTATATATTTATTTTTCTAACACCCTAGAGAATAAAATGGTGGTTTGTTGAAATACTTTCTGTCACATCGTATTTGCACAGCGGTCTTACAAGCGCATTTTTTTTGGGGGGAAAAAATACACTTTTTTGAATTAAAAAACAGTAAAGTTGGCTCATTTTTTTTATATAATTGTGAAAGATTATGTTATGCCGAGTAAATTGATACCAAATATGTCACGCTTCAAAATTGTGCCCACTCGTGGAATGGCAACAAACTTTTACCCTTAAAAATCTCCATAGGTGACGTTTAAAAAAAAAAAATTCTACAGGTTGCATGTTTTGAGTTACAGAGGAGGTCTAGGGCTAGAATTATTGCTCTCGCTCTAACAATCGCGGCGATACCTCACGTTTGGTTTGAACATCGTTTTCATATGCGGGCGCTGCTCACGCATTCGTTGCCTTCTGCACGTGAGCTCAGAAGCAACTCATTTGGGAGGACGCACCTATATCTAAAATACCCTTACAGTAACGCCGGGTCAGCTTAAAGGTTCTGGTACTGTCAAGCTGTTCTACAATCTAAACAAGGTAACTAGCTCCTGGCTGCTAAGTCTGAGGGACTTATCCAAGAGTTCTACCGGCTGCTAGGTCTGTGTGACCTATCCAGGTATCCAAGATCTTCTAAAAGAAAGCTGTTTTGCCTTCGGATTCAAGGAGTCTAAGTGATCAGCTAAAAATGGCATCTCAAACCTCCCCTAACCCTCTCTCCTATTACTTCTCTCAAGTTCTCATTAAAGCATTGAAAAATACTTAGCGTCTGGCACCCAAATTCTGTTCTAACTTCCCATTATAGTCATGGACTCAGCCCTGAGGTGAATGTAAGCTCGCTCCCTGTATCTGGAGGTACCTCTTTGCTCCCAGTAGACCCGGGGGGAGTGCTACAGGAGCCAGCATGATTTAATGACATATAAAAATGTACACATTAGTAAGTGGCAGACTTGAACATAGGCATCAGGATGGGTACTTTTTCTAAAGCTCTAGACAGTATCTTAAACACTTCTAATTGTATAAATATAGGTTGTTTATAAGTATTAACCCCTTCCCACTCCTTCCATGTGGCCCTTTAACTAGGTTTTAAAACCAGGAGGCAAGATGGACTTCCTAGTCCTGTGACACTGATTGACTGTTACAGTGGTCACATGAACAGGCACTCACCTCACCAGCTCCGGATCATAAACATATATTAGGAGCTGTCTGAGATAGCTCTGTTACAGTGCTGGGAGCGTGCAGCGTGTGCACTTAACAAAGAAACCTTGCTTGCCATGGACACAAATGTGGACACAGGGAGTCGTAAGTAACTGGAATCTATGGGTCAATCTTAGCAGAACTGCAGCAGGTAAAACCCTTAAAAAGTTCCTTAATTTTTTTCAACAAAATGTGAAATTTACCCATCCAGTATTTTTCCTGGTAAAAAATTAGGTGGAAGAACCTATGCAAATATTGCAACACAACTCTTGTTCTAAGGGCCCTTTCACACCGAGGCGGTTTGCAGGCGCTATTGCGCTAATAATAGCGCCTGCAAACCGACCCGAAAGTGCCGAGGGCTTTCACACTGGAGCAGTGCGCTAGCAGGATGGGAAAAAAAGTCCTGCTAGCAGCATCGTCGGAGCGGGGAAGGAGCGGAGTGTATACCGCTCCTGCCCATTGAAATCAATGGGACAGCGCGGCTATACCGCCGGCAAAGCACCTCTGCAGAGGCGCTTTGCAGTAGTATTTAATCCTTTCTCGGCCGCTAGCGGGGGGGTAAAACTGAATAACGACGGTAAAGCGCCGCTTATAATAGCGGCGCTTTACCGCCGACGCCGCCCCCGCCCCAGTGTGAAAAGGGCCCTTATGCAGACAAAAATCCAACCAAGGAAATTTCGCTATTCTCCCTGGGTGAGATTATCGCACACATCTCTATATATCTAGAGGTCTAGACTGTTGCCTTCTCCATTTGTTGATTCTTTAACTATGTACAGTATATGACGTATGACAGAGCACTGTTACTATGCTCTCAATACCTTCTTATACACCTTTTGATGATCCTTTTCCATTTGTGCTATTGCAAATGTTTTTTTTTTATTAAATTCATTTTATTTATTTTTTTTATATAATTTAAGAGGGGAAATTTCAATGAAAAATCACTGACATGTAACTTTTGACAAGGCACAACACAATACCACTGACGTGCATGCAAATAGCCATTAACTACAGATCACTGAGAATTGATAAAACATTTGGAGAACAAGAGAGCAACTATAGGACCAGTACAACATTGAGGCTGAGGTTGATTTACTACTAGACTGCTCACTTTTCAATGGAATTTTCCCTTAGCCTAGCAAATGAGGTGGAGCTCTGCAGACTTATCAAATTCAATCTAATCATGTGCAAGCAAACATAATGTTTTTTTTTCCCCTGTATGTGATTAAGTATTCTTTGCAAAGTGAATTTTCACCACATTCACCAAGCAATGGAAAATTCCCTTGCAAAGTGAGAACAAGTTATTTCCATTTCCCAAAACCATGTTTCATCCTCAGAGGTGATAAGTGACACTTGCTTTCTAAGTAATCACCAATTACCCTTGGGAAGATGGCTACTATGAGTTGAGTTTATTAGTTTTTGGTTTCCTGTAAGATGGCCTTCCCTGTACTCTGGCTACATAACATATTAAGCCGGTTGTATAGTTACCCACTGATACAGAGGAAATTTATGATTGAGATATCTGGTGCTTAGCCCAATCCCTGATGAAGCCACGTGAGCAGTGACGCAACATGTAGGGCGGAGCCAAGTTACGTCACGGGGGACAGCTGGGAAAGCTTGGTCCTGGAACATTAGAGCGGTACATTGTATTTCTGCTGATACAACTGAAGTTGCTCTTACCACTATACCAAAAATCAAGCTAGGAGTGTGGAAGGGTACCTCAATAAATACCCTAAGACCTGAAATTCTTTAGGCCATATAATTAAGGTACTGGAGGTGAAGGCACAATAATATAATTGTGTGGAGCTGTGGGCACCAAATAGTTGTTTGGACTCCACCATACTGAATTAATTACAGCACTGAAGTTGTGGACACAAAAACAAGAAATTAATTTGCAGTAAAAATCTGTGTGTTTAGTCAATGTGTGCAGTACTGAAGTAGCGGGCACAAGTTTTAATACCGTGAGTGTGTTTTATAAAGGATCTACATGCATAGATTGATTTAAATAACTACCATATATACTCGAGTATAAGTCGAGTTTTTCAGCACATTTTTTTGTGCTGAAAGTGCCCCCCTCGACTTATACTCGAGTCAAGCACTTTTCTGCAGCAAAATTTTTTTTCCCGAACCGACTTTGGGGCCCCGTATCTCAGAGCCACTTGGTGCTAGGACTTGGTGTGCACATTCAGTGGAACTGGTACCATAACATATCCAAAGCTGGGGTTCCTAGCACCAAGTGGCCCTGAGATACGGGGCCCCAAAGCCGGTTCAGAAAATGTCATTCTCTGCTGCAGAAAAGTGCTTGACATTTTCTGAACTGATTTTTGGGGCCTTGTATATCGGGGCCACTTAGTGCTAGAAACCCAAGCTTTGGACATTTTATGGTGCTAGTTCCACTGGGTTTGCACACCAAATTTGGGGCCCCAAATTCGGTCAACTGTGTCCATCTGCAGCAATGTCATTTCGGGACCCTTTGGGTTCAGAGACCCCAAATTTTGGCTGCAGCTAGGGGGCATATAGGAACCCTTAACTACCGAGTTTGAAGTTCAGGGGACCTATGGCTGCAAATGGGCACAGTGAGGCATGCAAATGGGCACAGTGATGCTGCAAATGGGCATTGTTGACCCTCTTTTCCACTTACAGTAGCTGTGCATTTCTCACCCCCATCTTATACTCGGGTCAATAAGTTTTTCCCATTTTTTTGTGGTAAAATTAGGGCCTCGACTTATACTCGGAACGACTTATACTCGAGTATATACGGTATTTGTAGGTTAACACTGAATGCTTTACACTCTATGAGCACTTTATGGTACTGCACAGTAGTACATGAATCATAAATAATCAATAAATTGTCTTTTTTATTCATTAGAGCTTTTTTGGTTTATAGGGAGCACCACATTATTGATCTATTAATCACCATTTGCTACCCACACAGCATCATCCAGAACCACATGTCTGCTGCTGTGAACTTATCCTGGGGCTTTTCTGACATAAGGCTCAAGAGGCAAAAATAAAATGTAGACATCTTCTGCCCAAATTACCCTGCACTCAAAATAAAGTCTTTTAGTTGGAATTCAGATGAAAGAAAACTCCAAGAAAAAAGAAAAAAACAAACACTCACAGTAACCAGTCAGAGCCTGCTTTTTTAAAAATAAATAAATTACCGTAATAAAAAAAAATAAATAAAAAAAAAGCTTTGAACCAGTAGCAGGAAAGAAGCTCATCTTGGACCATTGAGTGTACATTCCAGATAGCATGCTTACCCTGGCACCCAACTCCTTTAAACCCAACAGTAGTAATAAACCCTCAACATATTGCATCCCCAGTAAACTATTGGTAAAATTCTTACCCCAGCACTTCTAGGTTACAATTTTCAATCCTGCTCTCTCAATTCTGCTTTCTTGAACTTCCAGTCTTCACAAACAAAAGTTAACAGTGGACAATGCAGTCTCTAGCCAGTCTTAACTTGGAGAATGGAGGACCAAAAGGAGAGCCTTGTCATCCTAGGCTACAGGAAAGTGTGTTTCTATTGATGCATCAATAAGGAGACAAAACGACTCTTTTTATGGAACACATGCATGTATTAAAAGAAAAACTGCATACTTTGTAAGTGATTAAATAAGCTGGTTAAAAAACTGGGTTTAAAGCAAAATTAAACCTCGGCAGAAAGATTTTCTCAAATGTTCCCCAGGAGCTTTTAGCCATAATGTGCTAGTATGCATAGCATACTAGCACATTATGGCAGACTTGCCTGGCTAACGATCCCCTCCAGTGCTTCGCTGTCAGAGCTCCCATCAATCACAGGCACTGCAATCGTCTTCCTTCCAGGTTTGTCTCTTTAGTCACTTGTTTGGCCTGACTGTGATATCAATCCTACGCATGCGCACACGTCACATTATCATGCCATAGACTGGTACTGTAAATGTACGTTGAGCTGCGCACGTACAGCTCAGTGCACACAAACACTGACAGGCAGGGAGAAGGGTTTATAACAACTGAGACCAATAGAGTCTCTATCATAAAAACCTACCCATCAGCTTTTTATTAGGTTTAATTCCCATTTAACCACTTGACTTCCAGAAGATATACCCCCTTTCATGACCAGGCCATTTTTTGCGATATGGGACTGTGCTAATTTAACTAACAATTCTGCAGTCATCCAACGCTGTACCCAAATGAAATTTATGTAATTTCCCACTAAATTTTCCCACAAACTTTTTGCGCTATAAACAAGAAAAAAAGAAGAAGGCT
The DNA here is from genome assembly GCA_037952925.1 of Lithobates clamitans. Classification (NCBI taxonomy): domain Eukaryota; kingdom Metazoa; phylum Chordata; class Amphibia; order Anura; family Ranidae; genus Lithobates; species Lithobates clamitans. The sequence continues at coordinate 21,634 of JBBGZY010000653.1, forward strand.
TGACAATTTTGAGAAAACAAAAAACAGTATTTACTTTCTGCTAGGAAAAAAAAAAAAAAAAAAAAAGGTTAGTGTAGTACAAACTACGGGCTATCTAGTGGATTTTTATTTAGTTTTTATACTAGTCATTTCGGTTATCAACGACTTGTCGCGGGACTGCAATATTGCAGCGGACAAATTAGACACCAACTGGCACTTTTGACATGACTACAGTGATATAAAGTCGCACTGTCACTGTACTGATGACACTGGCTGGGACGTGTGCCTAACCAGTGTTCATGTGTACTATTTTTACTAAAGGGTGTGATGAATTTTATATCCACCTCGGTTTTTCAACTGTTAATGTAGCTTCATACATGCAGTAATGTGACCACATTCTGCTGAGAAATGATCAGTCCCAGCACAAAAGCCAGTCATACAATGGCAGGAATGGGCAACACGTACTGCCATGACACCTGAAGTGCTATTGACTGACTGCTTCTAATCTATAAAAAAGTCAAATGTCACACATGACACAAGTGTAAAGATGGCGAACACATAGAGCCAATTAATTCATGAAAAGATCTCTGTAGTAAGTGAATTTCCATTTTGTTTATTCAGTTTCAGCGGTCAATGCTCCTGCATAAAGAAAAGTATTGGACCTATTCATTAGAGTGACATCTTTCTAGAGGCTGGCAATTGCTTCAATAGACCCCAGCAGCTCACACTGAGAACTATTTGTAGGTTATGAAATATTCCGAGCAGAAATATTTCATGAATCTTTTCCGCTCGGAAAGGCGTTACACTTACATTCACCTATAGGCACAGTGGGACAGCACACAGTTTGATTCCAATCAATAAAAAAAAATAAGACAACAAAATTGCTTAAAGCAGAACTAAATTCAAAGCTTTTTTCATTTTATATTGAATAAAAGTTTTTTTTTTGCCATTTGTATCTCATTAGGAGAGATTTTGCCTAAAGGAAACTCCACTTGTGTGTGTGTGTGTGTACACACAATACAACAGCACATACACTATATTACCAAAAGTATTGGGACACTTGCTAATATATATATATATATATATATATATATATATATATATATATATATATATATATATATATATATATATATATATATATATATATATATACACATATATACATATATACACACACACAAATCTAATGGCTTCCCAGTCTTAGACCGTAGGGTTCATTATCGCGTTGGCCCACCCTTTGCAGCTATAACAGCTTCAACTCTTCTGGGAAGGCTTTCCACAAGGTTTAGGAGTGTGTCTATGGGAATGTTTGAACATTCTTCCAAAAGCGCATTTGTGAGATCAGGCACTGATGTGGACAAGAAGGCCTGGCTCAGTCTCTCCTTATTCATTCCAAAGGTGTTCTATCGGGTTGAGGTCAGGCCAGTCAAGGTTCTCCACCCAAAACTCACTCACCCATGTCTTTATGGACCTTGCTTTGTGCACTGGTGCGCAGTCATGTTGGAACATGAAGGGGCCATCCGCAAACTGTTTCCACAAAGTTGGGAGCATGAAAGTGTGCACGGAGTTATGGACCTGACTTTTTGATATCTATCCATACTTTCCAGTATGTTGATGGACCTTTACACGCCTATGATTGGATCCAGGTCTTCATGTCTGTATTTTGGTAGCTGTTGAACTACTGTTAAGTAGAGGGTGTTTGTAGTGATTTTATTAAAATACTAAGAGGATTATTCTGCAATTTATGGTCAAATCCCAGATAATTATAGACACAAGGGAATATCCCTCATAATGTATGGGACTTTAAAGAGGTTGTAAACCTCTCTGTGGAAGTTGTACCTATAGATAAGCCTAAAATAAGGCTTACCTATAGGTACTGTAAATATCTCCTAAACGTGTGCCGTTTAGGAGCCATTTACTGTGTTTTGGGCTGATGAGGTTTCTTCATAAGCGAGTGCCATGACTGGTGGCTCCCGCACGCATGTGTGGGAGTGACGTCACGCGGCTCTGGCCAGTCAGAGAGCCGGAGTCTGCGGCCCCAGAAGGAAGAGGGACAAACATGGATGCAGCCTGCAGTGGGGAAGGCACGGGCTTCGTTTGCTGGTCAGTGTCACATAATATTGTAGTATGCGATGCATACTAGCACATTATGCTTTTACTTTGCAGGAGCAAAGAAAGGAAGTAAAACCCAACAGGGTTTACTTCCTCTTTAAAGGCCTAAAGAGTAGCCATACATATATAAAAAAAAATGATTTGTAGAATATGAAGCAATATATTCATTCATACAGTATAAAAAAGTCACAGTAAAATCAGACAATTACTGGTGGTGAGTGTTGTCCAGAGATAGTGCAATATACGTGCAGGGACTGGAAAAAACGTCACTCGCCATCAGTAATGTGTCTGATTTTACTGTGTTGACTTTTTTTTATACTGTATGAAATTATTGCTTCATTTTCTATAAATAAGATTGTAATTTTTTAAACACACATATATACCAGTATCTCACAAAAGTGAGTACACCCCTCACATTTTTGTAAATACTTTATCTTTTCATGTGACAACACTGAAGAAATGACACTTTGCTACAACGTAAAGTAGTGAGTGTACAGCTTGTATAACAGTGTAAATTTGCTGTCCCTTCAAAATAACTCAACACACAGCCATTAATGTCTAAACCGCTGGCAACAAAAGTGAGTACACCCCTAAGTGAAAATGTCCAAATTGGACCCAATTAGCCATTTTCCCTCCCTAGTGTCATGTGACTTGTTAGTGTTACAAGGTCTCAGGTGTGAAAGCTGAGCAGGTGTTAAATTTGGTGTCATCGCTCTCACTCTTTCATACTGGTTACTGGAAGTTCAACATGGCACCTCATGGCAAAGAACTCTGGAAGATCTGAAAAAAAGAAAAAAAATTGTTGCTCTACATAAAGATGGCCTAGGTTAAGAAGAGTGCCAAGACGCTGAAACTGATCTGCAGCACGGTGGCCAAGACCATACAACAGTTTAACAGGACAGGTTCCACTCAGAACAGGCCTCACCATGGTTGACCAAAGAAGTTGAGTGCACATGCTCAGCGTCATATCCAGAGGTTGTCTTTGAGAAATAGACATATGTGTGCTGCCAGCATTGCTGCAGAGGTTGGGGGGGGGGGGGGGGGTCAGCCCGTCAGTGCTCAGACCATACGCTGTACACTGCATCAAATTGGTCTGCATGGCTGTCGTCCCAGGCCCATCTGAAGTTTGCTAATGAGCATCTGAATGATTCAGAGGAAAACTAGGTGAAAGTGTTGAAGTCAGAAGAGATCAAAATCAAGCTCTTTAGCACCAACTCAACTCCCTGTGTTTTGAGAAGGAGGAGGAATGCTGCCTATGACCCAAAGAACACCACCCTCATCATCAAACATGGAGGCGGAAACATTATGCTTTGAGGTTGTTTTTCTGTTAAGGGCACAGGACAACTTCACCACATTAAAAGGGATAATGTCCGGGGCCATGTACTGTCAAATTTTAGGCGAGAACCTCCTTCCCTCAGCCAGGGCATTGAAAATGGGTCATGGATGGGTATTCCAGCATAACAATGACCCAAAACACACGGCCAATGCAACACAGAAGTGGCTCAAGCACATTAAGGTCCTGGAGTGGCCTAGCCAGTCTCCAGACCCTAATCCCATAGAAAATGTGGAGGAAGTTGAAGGTTCGCATTACCAAACGACTGCTTCGAAACCTTACGGACTTGGGAGAGGATCTGCAAAGAGGAGTGGGACAAAATCCCTCCTGAGATGTGTGCAAACCTGGTGGCCAACTACAAGAAACATCTGACCTTTGATTGCCTACAAGGGTTTTGCCACCAAGTACCAAGTCATGTTTTGCAAATGAGTCAAATACTTATTTCACTCATTAAAATGCAAATCAATTTATATTTTGAAATGCATTTTTTCTGGATTTTTTTGTTGTTATTCTGTCTCTCACTGTTAAAATAAACCTACCATGAAAAATTATAGACTGATCATTTCTTTGATAGTGGGCAAATGTACAAAATCAGCAGAGAATCAAATACTTTTTCCTCTCACTGTACGTACATACACAGTGGGAAAAATTATTTGATCCCCTGCAGATTTTGTAAGTTTGCCCACTTACAAAGAAATGAAAGGTCTATCATTTTTATCATAGGTGTATTTTAAATGTTAGAAACAAAAATCCAGAAAAACACATAAAACAAAAAGCTATAAATTAAGTTTGCGGCTCAGTGAGTAAAATAAGTATTTGATCCCAAAGTAAAACATGACTTAGTACTTGGTGGAGAAACCCTTGTTGGCAAGCACAGAGGTTTCTTGTAGTTAGTGACCAGCATCATGTTTCCACCTCTGTTCTTGACTGTAGGGATGGTGTTCTTTGGGTCATAGTAAGCATTTTTCTTCCTCCAAACACTGCGAGTCGAGTTAATGCCAAAAAGCTCAAATTTGGGTCTCATTGGACCACAGAACTTTCTCCCAATAATTTAGATGTTCATTGGCATGACTGTACATGTGCCTTCTTGAGGGGGGACTCGTCGTGTTTGGAGGAATACAAGGGCGGAGTATGACCCTAAGAACGCCATCCCTACAGTCAAGCATGGAGGTGGAAACATTTTGCTTTGAGGTTGTTTCTCTGCTAATGGTACAGAGTGTTTTTGCCGCATTGAGGGGCCAATGGACAGGGCCATGTATTGTAAAATCTTGGATGAGAACCTTCTTCCCTCAGCCAGAACACTGAAGATGGGTCGTGGATGGGTCTTCCAGCATGACAATCACCCAAAATATACCACCAAGGCAACAATGGAGTGGCTCAAGAAGAAGCACATTAAGGTCATGGAGTGGCTTAGCCAGTCTCCAGACCTTAATCCTATAGAAAATTTATGAAGGGAGCTGAAAATTCCAGTTGCCAAGCCACAGCCAAGAAACCTTAAGGAGTTGGAGAAGACCTGTAAACAGTGGACCAAAATCCCTCCTGAGAAGTGTGCAAACCTGGTCACCAACTACAAGAAACATCTCAACTCTGGGCTTGCCAACAAGGGTTTCTCCACCATGTACCAAGTCACGTTTTGCCTGGGGATTAAATAATTATTTTACTCACTGAACTGCAACTCAGTTTATGACACTTGTATTGTTTTTTTTCTCTATTTTTGGTTGATATTCTGTTTCTATCATTTAAAATACACCTATGATAAAAGTTATAGACCCTTCATTTCTTTGTAAGTGGGCAAACTTACATAATCTGCATGGGATCAAATACGGTAATTATTTTCCCCACTGTATGACATATGTACATCGGTCAGCTATGCCATTGCGATCACATGCAGGCTGGATTGACAAAAGCCTGCAGCTGAATACTGCTGCCTTGGGGCTGATGTTGGATCTGTAGTGCCATCAGTTTAATAGCGTATGGCATTATAAAAACAAAAAATAAAAATAAAAAAATCATCAACCTATTTTGTGCATTGGTCAGATAATAAAAATGGAGCAGGATTTGATGTTGCTGAATTTGGCTCTCGTGTCTAGGTATCAGTCACCTGGGATAACAAAAACGTTGAGATGTTCACGTTGTTGTAACGTGTAAAGCGCATGTCAATTAGCATTGTGCAAAGGCAGCCTAATGGACTAAAATAGACCAAAAAAGTTTCATGTACTTTTTTTTTTTTTTAAATTACAATAATACACAATAGTGCATTGCTGTGTATGCTGCAATACGTATTTGGGTGCGATGAAGAATGAAAGCCTTTGCAGCACACCAAAATATATATAAACATGTGAATTGCGCTAGCATGCGTGTTGCCATAGCGGGATCTCATTATCCTCCCGATGCTTCCCAAATTACATAGTCTAGTTGAAAAAGACACAAGTCCATCTAGTTCAACCAATAAACCAACCTGGCAGAAATATGGGAAAAAAAAATTCTTACAAATTCGGCCCTGTAGAAATGTCTTTATGGAGACTGTATGAGGAGGATGATCTTTCAGAGCATCCAGAACAGAAGCCATTACCGTTCAAAGTTAATAAAAGCATTGCTTTCAACAATGTGTTACAAAAACAGTTTACCCACTAGGTGTCATTATTCTAAAATGTAAAATACATTAAAAGTACTATATTAAATAGTGCTCTAGTTACTAAACTCTAAAAGCAAGCTTGTAATTTCACACCAACACAACGATGTATGTATTCTATGCATTCCCAGCTCTATTTATTCATGCGTTGAGATGCTCTGCCAGCCTATTTCTTTTGAACCCAACAAAAACACATTATTAAATCTCTGTATGATGGTTTCTTCACCTCCAATCATGTGACTTACACCATGTAAAGCATCCCAAGAATATAACTCATTATTTGCCTTGTCTACAAATATTTGAAATTTGTCCCGCTCAAGACTAGCATTTTCTGTCTTTACTACCTGCAAGTAACAACTTTCTTCACCATTTGTAGCAGACTCCCAAGAAGAGCTCCTCTAAAACTCCACAAAATGCTCTTGTTGTATCCCATTTGTGTTCAACCAAACTGATTAAAAGCGTATCTATGGCCAAAATCTAAAATCAAATCTGAAAATATTCCTAGCCCACTACTATTTCTGAACAATCTTGAACTTTGTATTCACTATGCCCTGTGGGTAGGCAATGCTGTGTCACAACTTTCACTGAGCCCATCTTCTGGCCTACAGAGGTGCTGAGAGTAGGAGGAGTTTCAGGAGGCGGAGTCCGTACAGAAATCACTACTGGCAGTCAAGGTACCATGGGATAAGTAGTCCTTAGAAATTGAAATGAATGGCAGAGAGGCTGCAAATCATGCAGGGAATTCAGGAAACTGTGGAAAGATGGGCAGCAGATTTTTCAAGTAAGCTTAGATTGTCAATAAGAGCCCTTTCACACTGGGGCGGGCGGCGGCCTCGGCGGTAAAACGCTGCTATTATTAGCGGCGTTTTACCGTTGGTATTCGGCCGCTAGCGGGGCGGTTTTACCCCCGCTAGCGGCCGAGAAAGAGTTAAATACCACCGCAAAGCGCCTCTGCAGAGGCGCTTTGCCGGCGGTATAGCCGCGCCGTCCCATTGATTTCAATGGGCAGGAGCGGTAAAGGAGCGGTATATACACTGCTCCTTCACCGCTCCGAAGATGTTGCTAGCAGGACTTTTTTTACCGTCCTGCCAGCGCATCGCTCCAGTGTGAAAGCCCTCGGGGCTTTCACACTGGAATTAAGGCAGCGGCACTTTCGGGTCGGTTTGCAGGCGCTATTATTAGCGCAATAGCGCCTGCAAACCGCCCCAGTGTGAAAGGGCTCTAATAACTAATTTGGATTATTATAATGCTGATGTTGAGGACAGTGCACACTAACCACATAACTCAAACTGGCATGCATAAACAAAAAAGCATTGGTGGATATACATATAAATTTTTTTTTAAAAACTGTATAATACACACACATACAATATATAGGGACAAATAAGGAAAAAATCTTGCAAGCCACAACGATCCAATGCCAATAAGGTGACATTACCCAGCTGAAGGCCCAGATCACGTTTCATAAACCGTGCAAACTGATATAGAGAAAAAATGTATATATGCGCTGAGCTAGAGTGAACTAAATCAATATGTTAACTCTTGAGTGTATGATATATGCAAATTAACACTCTCTGTGTCATTCAAATAGTGATATACAAAAACGTATGTATGAATTCATATGGTTCAAACAATTTTAAAGTGTAATGTGCATATGAAATATTGCCAAATATTTAAAGTGCATAAATAGAAACAAAATGCTTAGTGCTCCACAATGATTATAATAAACAGTCCTGATAAATAATCATAAGTGATGGGTGAAAAGTCCTACAAATCAACTTCAAATAAATGTGTAAAACAGTGTCCATGAATGGTGTAATCCAACATGCTCATGAAATCCTTGGTGCTGCAAACCATGTTCCGGTGCACTACAGTGGCCCCCCCAGGTTATTGCGCTAACCTCAGAGCGTGTGACCCAGCTGCTACACTGAGTCAAAACACGCTTTGGAGCCACCCCTGGGCTCTGTACTGATTATCAGGTGCCGATCTCCAGCTTGGTTCAATGCGGCTCCATAATCATAAACAAGAGAGAAACTCAATAGTGTAATATCGTTGGGTAAATTTATTGAATAAATCACACTCCCTACAGTGGGGTACTCACATTATCCTGGTGCGTAAGTGCACCGCTCTATAACAAGCGTCCGAAATGACAATAAATGCAGGTATGGCGTGTGGTATGGCATGCGTCTCCAATACAGACTCCGTGCTGCTCACTCCGTCCTGGCCCCTCCCCTACGCGTGTTCGACACAGGGATCATGTGTCTTCATCAGGAGGAGATATATATAAGCACTTACCAATCTTTGAACAACAATACCTGCATGAAGATTTCTCAGCCCTATGTAGGGGTGTTGGCCACTGTGCATGTATATTTTTATACTCATATGTTTATTCGTCATACGTTTTACTCTATGGTTTGTCCTTGTGGATTGCACTGCTTTGGGCAGGGGTCTCAAACTGGCAGCCCTCCAGCAAGTCCCATGAGGTATTACAAGGCTGACAGTTACAAGAATGACTCCCTCAGGCAGAGATGATGGGACTTGTAGTTCCACAACAGCTGGAGGGCCACTAGTTTGAGACCCCTGGCTTTGGGGATCAATTTACCTATCCAAGTAATCGTTCATTCACACTTAAAGTTGTTGTAAACCCTTTACAACCACTTTTTACTACAGGCAAACCTATAATTAGGCTTACCTGTAGCTACATTGGATATCTCCTAAACCTGTTCAGTTTAGGAGATTTCCTTGTATTTGCATGTGCAGATGTCATCGGCACATGCGCAATTAAAGTAGTTGTAAACCCATTACAACCACTTTAACCTACGGGTAAGCCTAGATTAAGGCTTACCTGTAGGTGCAGGAAATATCTCCCAAAGCTAAAAGGTTTAGGAGAGATTTGCAGAAATACAGCACATGCGCCGTAGACACCGGGTGCAGGCGCACTGAGCGTGCCGTTTCTAAGGGCGATCATGCCGTTAGTGGAGGCACCAGCGCACATGCGCGGGAGTGACGTCATCGCGGCTCCGGCCAGTAACAGCGCCAGAGCCACGATACCCAGAAGTCACTCCGGGATAGATGGCGGCGTTGGAGGAGGCAAACGAGGGCCGATGTGGGGGCTTCGATCTCAGGTAAGTAATTCATAATGAGCTAGTATGCTATGCATACTAGCTCATTATGCCTTTGTCTTGCAGGGTGTATTTTTTTTTCCCCAGAGGCTTTACTTCCTCTTTAAGCAAACTGTAGCAATGACACATACATGCCGTTGTTTCGTCACATATGGCGACCCATCACATTTGGCTACCCGCTGTAGTGTGCATGCGCGACGCCGCCATATGCGTTCCAAAACTTTTAAAACTTTACGTTTTAAAAATGTTCAAAGTGACAAAAACACTTTTAAACTTTTTATTTTAATTTTTTTAAAACACTTCTAAAAAGTGTTAAAAGTGACAAAAGTTTTATAAGTGTTGGAACGCATATGATGGCGGCGTTGCGCATGCGCACTCCAGCGGGTAGCAAATGTGATGGGTCGCCATATGTGAAACACCGTTGCTTCAGTTAGACTGTGCCATTCCCGGCGGCTCCCGCGCATGCACAGGAGTGACATCATCGCTGCTCCAGCCAATCACAGCACTGGAGCTGCAATACCAGGAAGTAACCCCCGGGAGCGATGTCGGCCGCTGGAGCAGTGAACGAGGACCGCTGCGGGGGCTTCGATCTCAGGTAAGTAATTCATAATAAGCTAGTATGCATACTAGCTCATTATGCCTTTGTCTTGTAGGGTTTTTTTGGGGATATTTTTTTTACGGTTTACAACCACTAACTCTTTTTAGAATATTGGGAGTTTGATTAATACATTCTTGACAGAAGAATAAACAGTGGGTGAGAAGTTCAAAAATATTAGCTTAGTACATAAATACAGATTCTTACATTTATTTCTGCATTAAGGGACACACCGACAGAGTGTATATATGTATTTTATAGTTTTAGGTGTGTACCCATTTGTGCTGCTATTCGGCATTAACACATCACTTTTCTGGAGGGCCCATCACAGTCAGAGGACAGGATATTACAATTGCACCAAAGTTCATCTTGAAGATTACCAAGGTGTCAATCACAGCAATTGTTGCCAATATCTAGATCACAGCAATCATCTCTAAGTAACCCACGGTTATTAGCTCACGCAAAAGGCAGAGGCAGCAAAGTGCAAGCTTATTAAAGGCACAAGTCGGTGAAGCACAAGCAGAAGAAGCACAGGCAGAAATGCAGGCAATGAAGGTCAAGGGAGAGGCAGTGTTGGAAGTCTTTCAGAATGAAAGAAATGAAGCAGCAGCCATAGCTATTGCTAAGAGTATTGGAAAAAGCTGAAAAAGTGTCTTTTTTCTGAGCAGTCTCTAATGCCTCTGCAAGACCGACTTTGCGATACGTCCTGAACCAAAACAGTAAAACACGCATTCCCAAGGAAGGCCTCTATATTTCGCAGAACATCCACCAATGGAAGATGCTACAGCAATCAACCATTGAGGCACTTCTCTACCTCTTAAGTTGCTAACACCCTTTGCAGGGACTTATGTGCCATCACAGACCCTTTTGAGCCCAGATCACCGAAACGGTCTCAAAATCTCCCCAGACTACTGCCAATACCAGTGTTGATGGGGATAAAAAACAGAAGGATCCAAATTGCTACTGCCACATCCTTACAGAAAAAGTACTTTTAAGGGAAAATCCTTATGATGAAATGCATTAATCTCATTTGCTTTAGATGTTATACATTGTTCAAGCACTTCTCCTGCAAGGCTTCAGTTACCGCAAGTGCTCACAATGTGACAACAGTATCCATGTATCAGCCCTACACTCTGGCTCCCCAAAACAGCACGCTGCACCCAATAATTACCTTTGACCCAAGTTAAAGCATGGAAGTGAAAACAATAAACGGTCACCTGCATCAGTCAGGTGAAAGTTTAGATAACTACTCTACAATGGACTTTGGGGGAAACCTGTGCATAAATATGTCTTGTTAAACCCGATTTCCTGCTTTATTTTCACCTTAACTAGTTCCTACACCAATAGGTGCATTGTATAAACTGTATGCAGACTCAGGAACATACATTATACAGCCTTGTGTTCCGGCTGTGAAATGTGGGTCTTCCTGTCTCACATCTGGAACAAAATAAGTGTAGCTGAGCAGCGGTCAGCCACTCATAGGCAACTTTGTATTCTCTGAATACAAAAAAAAAAAAAACCTCTGATTTATCGAAATATTTGATCATGACGTCATCCGCCCACCTCAGCCAAATCAGAGGAACTTTGGCTGAGTGCAACTCAGCCCCAACCTATTTCTTCCAGGGGAGGAGCGGGATGTTCTCACCCCACAGTCAGAAAACACATATCATTTTTACAGAGCGCCTAGCAGCCACACTTGTTAGCATAGGAAATAGTTTGTTTGGGCCAGCTTGACCCAAAGTAGAAAGTTAAAGTGAACGTAAAGCTGGAAATCAGCTTCAATGCGTTTCCCAAAAAGGATTAAAAAAAAAAAAAAAAAAAAGGTACACCCGTGTATGCATGAGGCTCTGAAGGTACGGCACGAGTATGCCATCTCTTCAGAGCGCATGTGCCGGTGACATCACTGGCTGTATCTTGTGTAAATATCTCCTAAACAATGCAAGTTTAGGAAATATTCACTGTACCTACAGGCAAGTCTTAACATAGGCTTACCTGTAGGTACAAGTTAAAACTTCCACTTTAAGAGAAAAGAGAGGAACCCTATCCTGGAGACTATACCCCTAATGCTGTCAACCACCTAGCAATGGTGGAGAGAGAGGCAAGAAGACCCCTGCAGGAACCTTTACTTCAGGTAGCATAAATTGAATCAGTGTGCTTAAAAGAGGCAGTAACTGAGGCATAAACTCTCTCAGAGTGCAAAACAGACAGGGGCCAGAATCTTCCTTTGAATGTATCGAAGCAAGTCATAAGGCCACCTTATGGGTAAGGTCAGTCAAGGGAATATCCTCAATTGGTTCAAAGGGCAGCTTCCACAGTGACCTGTGTTCCTGCATCCTGATCCTGGACCCCAACTCTGACCCTGCAGCCCGATTGCTTCCTACCTGCTTGCTTTGCTTCCGGTTAGCCTCTCCCTGTTCTGTCTTGTCCCTAGCTCCCTCTGCTTGATCTCCTGTGCATGACCTTGGCTCTGTTACAAAATTGATTCGCTTATCCTGCTTCCTTTATATACTTGGTTTGGGCAGTTCATTGTGTGTCACTATTTGTTTGGTTCTCTGGCTTGATTTACACAGTTTTGGTATACTGGAGGTGCGTTTACATTTAGGTTATTCACCTTTCCTAAAATAAATATTACATTTTTTAACATTACTTGTGACCGGTATGCTCTGTGGCAGTCCACACATGCCTGGTCACACCTGTACCTGACAGAAAGCTTCCTCCAATGACCAAGGCCCCTGCAATAAAGAGTATTCAGGACTTCTCCCCAGCCAGACTGGTTGGCATCCATCATGAGAACCTTCCATGACTGGTGGAAAGGGCTTCCCTAATTCCAGTGCTGGGTGGGAAATCCACCACACAAATTAGGAAGATCCCTGACAGAGCTGTATCTAGTGTCTATTCCATTCTGTGAGATGGGTTCAGTGATGACTCTCTCAAATTAAGGATCCAAGTAAAGCTCTCCAGAGCCTGATCAGGGACAGGGAGGCCTGCTCTTAAAAGATAGTCCAAGTACCCCACAACATGAATCCCCTGAGCACATAGCAAAGCGAAAACCAAGGAAAGCACAATGGCGAAGACACAGGGGGCAATGGAGAGGCCAAAGGAATGGCGACAAATTAGGAATGTTGAGCTTCCTTATAGTTTTGCGGCGCCAGCTTTGACTGGCTGGAGCCACGATGACGCCACTCGCACACAATGCGCATGGGAGCCGCTGGTCACGGCACAATGCTCTGAAGAAACGGCATGGGCAGCTGTTCCTTCAGAGCGCATGCGGCAGTGATGTAACTGGCTGCTAGGACAGTAAATATCTCCTAAACGGTGCATGTTTAGGAGATATTTACACTACCTATAGGTAAGCCTTAATATAGGCTTACCTATAGGTAAAACTTAATGAGGGAAGTTTGCCTCCTCTTTAAGGGATCCCATACTGAATACATTTGGGGAAATTAACAACCACACTGAGCAGAGGTTCATTAAGCGACACTTGGGGTATGTCCACAGGCCAAGTAGATCTGCCAGAGGTGTGCAAATTTGTAAGTTAACTCTGACTCTGGTGGTTCCCAACTGATCTGAGAACTGTATGGCTAAGGTGCAGAAGAATTGTCTTGGAATACCCATTTCCAGAGAAAGAGGAAACCTCCATGTAAGAAGGTAAGCTTCTGTTCGTGAACAAACAACTCTTAAACATTTGTTCTAATTGGACCCCCTGTGTGATTATGGCAGCCTTTCGCTAAGGACCAAGACATTCTCACAAACCCCACTCTTGGCTACGCTACTCTAAGGGGTTCGCCAAAAGGTAAAATACAAGTCTAGAACACAATACATCTAATATGAATAATTCATAACAAAAACGAGAAATTAAACATATGCAATACCCCACTGATTCTAAAGGGAACATTACAACAGCTGATGCAATAATAGTTTTAAAAATATTTTTAAAGCAAATAGCTGTGCCTGCCAATACAAACACACTGCAGGAAACTCCAGGTTCTAGTTATCTTTTTTGCAAACTTTCCCCTGCAGTTCTTAAGTCAATGGCTCTCAAGTCACTTATTAATAACACTTACTCCCAACATTACATTTTTTCGTCACTGGAATTTCAGAGCAACTGTGCAGTATATGCAAGAACATGCATACAGCAGAATACGTTAACGGTAAATGGTTACAGTCTAAATCAGGCTACAGATAACGGAAAATAATGTTTTACAATAATATTCCAAATAAAAAGAAAGGAATTGTCCAACCCAACCTCTTACAGCCTGCAACTCTAATGGCAGCTTTATCAAATCAATAACAAAAAAAAACAAAAAAAACACACACAAACATGTTATACTTGCCTGCTCTGTGCAATGGTTTGCACGGAGCAGCCCCAATCCTCCTCTTCTGGGTTCCCCCAGCAGCACTCCTCCCTCTTCCGTATATCCCCCTAGCAAGCCACTTGCTAAAGAGGGTACTCGTGCGGGCTCGCTTTTGAGTCCTGCTGCTGGGGTCCTTTGACACAGACAGCTGGGCTTTACCCTGCTGCAATCATAGCGTTTGATTAACAGCAGAAAGAGCCAATCTGTGCTGTAAGGAAGTAGAGAGAGACACTGCTCTCATGCACAGTGCTGGATCAAGAGCGGGCTCAATTAAGTTTAAGGGAGGGGTGGTGGGATCCAGCAGCACAGAAGGTTTTTACCTTGATGCACAGAACCACTTTAAGCTAAGGAACATGTTTTCAGTAAATGGTGATTAGCCAAACTCTCTTAAGGCAGTATTAAACCCCAAACCAAAAATTAATATATTGCAGTTTACCAATCCTTTGATGTAGTGGCTGTATTAGGTTTCCCCTGGTGATCTGCCCAGTAACAACCCCTCTGTATTATAAAAACACCATCCTGGATGAAGGCGCACAAGGACATATTTGGACAGCTGCATTGTCAGTCTGGGGGGAGGGTGGTGTTAGATATACTAGCAGATTTAAATACAGCAATAGATGGAAGCTAAACTCCAGCTAATGCTTTATAGTCAGTTACAGCAAACACCAAAAGAACCACCTCCCTGTACCATGTGATAGCTGTAGTCAATCACAGTAGTTCTCAATGGCTGCTTGAACGCAGCCAACAACTTTTAGAAATGATTGCTTACACTCAGTGGCCCTGATCACCGCCACACCAGTCACAGTGGCCCTGATCACCTCCACACCAGTCACAGTGGCCCTGATCACCGCCACACCAGTCACAGTGGCCCTAATCACCGCCACACCAGTCACAGTGGCCCTAATCACCGCCACACCAGTCACAGTGGCCCTAGTCACCGCCACACCAGTCACAGTGGCCCTAATCACCGCCACACCAGTCACAGTGGCCCTAATCACCGCCACACCAGTCACAGTGGCCCTAATCACCGCCACACCAGTCACAGTGGCCCTAATCACCGCCACACCAGTCACAGTGTCCTTGATAACCGCCACACCAGTCACAGTGTCCTTAATCACCTCCACACTAGTTAGTGTCCCTGACCACCTACACAACAGCCATACTCTCCCTAATCACCACATCAGTCCCAGTGTCACCTGACCAGTGTAAGTGAGCAGCAGTGTTCCCGATTGCTGCCACACTAGTTCCCAGTGTCACCAGACCAGTGCAGCCAGCAACAATGTGCCTGATCACCACCACACCAGTGCAGTGTTGCCTCTGTGTGCTGCCTTTACATACCTGGTCTGTTTATTTACCATGTTTTAGCCTGTGGCCTGCATCAATTCTATGCCCGTTTGCCGACCACGTCTCTGCCTGCAGCCTGAGCTGACCCATCTGCATGTCCGACTGAGGAGATGGCGGCGGCATCACCCGACTGAAAAATCGGCTGGGGTTAAGATACCGCTGGATTCATGGACAGGTTACATTTCCTAATATTAAAATTCAGCAGCTACTATTTGACCTAATTTTTTCTGAAGAAGCCTGGAATTCTGCATTAAAGTGTGAGAGCACTGAAATCTGAAAACTGGCCTAGGCAGGAAGGGGGTGAAAGTGTCTGGTACTGAAGTGGTTAATATTACAGCTGTGCGGATCGCCACCCGCTCAGCCTCATCACTTATTCATAAAGATTTGTGAATAAAACTACACATCACATCTACCACCACAGCAATCCCCTATCCTCTTTACTACAGGAGAAAGGTCCTCATTTGATTGTCCATGTCACTCCCTGGGTGACACAGCCACTTACTAAATAATATGTAGCGCTACCTCAGTCCCAACATAAAAAGATATTAGTTAATATGTCCAAGGCCAAAATGAACACAAACAAGTAACACTCCGTACAACAATGTGTACATATAAAGTGTAAAGTGAAACGCAAACAATGATCGAATCTCACACCAAATATGGTGAAATATAAAACCTCACGTGACAAAGTGTAAAAAATAAATCATAAATGTCGTCACAGAAAGCATCCAATCAATATTGAGCATCTGACATAAATTAAACCACCAAAAACTAAAAAATATTAACATTAATGTTAAGTGTGCGATTCACAGATGCAATAAAACAATGCGACGTCCCACAATTTAACAAAGTGCAGTGTACGTGATCAAGCAAAATAGCTGAGGAACCACATAATCACAAGTAAGCACCTCACAGCTGCAACTTCCAAGCAAGAAAAAATATTAAATAGAAATAAATTGCGACGTGTAATGCGCATATAACCAAGAATGAGTAATTTCACAAGTATGCGATTGACAGATGCAATAATAAATGCGAATGAAAGGATATAATTACTAGCAAAGTGCAGTGTGCATAGTGTAGTAAGTTTAAAATAAATTTTAATACATCAATATCGTCACTTACATATAGTTATACAGTAATCAGCAGCAGAGATAAAGGCTTCCGGGTTCGGTATACTTTGATAAAGTCACGTGGTGTGACGCAACGCGTCAGGGAAGGAGGAGCCAGGTGCCGACGCTTCCTAGGGTACGGCCGAACCCGGAAGCCTTTATCTCTGCTGCTGATTACTGTATAACTATATGTAAGTGACGATATTGATCTATTAAAATTTATTTTAAAAACTTACTACACTATGGAGCCCACTTTTTTCTTTTTTACTTCCACCTGAGAATACCGATCAAGTGAGGGCGAATGAATATCATCCCATCCTGCACCAATCCCACTCCCAAGGGAGCTGGCATCTAGATTGGGAGTCCAATTTTGGGAAGTCGTTCCAGTGTTGATATCCCTACCCACCTGTGGGTATAAGCGTGACTCGGCCCATTTGAGGGGCCGCTACTACAGGTGAGAGGCTAGGGGAAATGGTCACCGTGGTTACCGCACATCGCACTTTGGAACAGGATTGGATGAACTATTTATAGACGATTGGTTCTATCACTGCACCAGCACCTTTTTCATCTCTAGAAGCTTTCTGCTTTTTCACATTTGGAGTGTTATTAGAAGTCGCACTCACATGTGTTTGGACTGCACTTGAACATTCTTACTTTTATATCACTTCATTTTGAGATATGAACTCACAGTTAATTGGATAGTTTATTTATTTCATTTTCTCACTGAATGTTATTTATTCATCAATTCTATGCACATTGCTAGAGATTATAATCTTTCTTTATTATTTTTTTGTATTTAATTATCACATGTGCAAATTGCTTGTTTTTGGAATTTTGATTATATGCACATTACACTGTGTAAGAATTTCAATATTATTATTATTATTATTATATGCACACTGCACTTTGCTAGTAATTATATCCTTTCAGTCGCATTTATTATCGCATCTGTGAATCGCATACTTGTGAAATTACTCATTCTTGGTTATATGCGCATTACACGTCGCAATTTATTTCTATTCAATATTTTTTCTTGCTTGGAAGTTGCAGCTGTGAGGTGCTTACTTGTGATTATGTGGTTCCTCAGCTATTTTGCTTGATCATATACACTGCACTTTGTTAAATTGTGGGAAGTCGCGTTGTTTTATTGCATCTGTGAATCGCACACTTATGAACATTAATGCTAATATTTTTTAGTTTGTGGTGGTTTAATTTATGTCAGATGCTCAATATTGATTGGACACTTTCTGTGACATTATTTATGTTTTACACTTTGTCTCGTGAGGTTTTATTTTTCACCATATTTGGTGTGAGATTGGATCATTGTTTGCTTTTCACTTTGCACTTTATATGTACACATTGTTGTACGGAGTCTTACTTGTTTGTGTTCATTTTGGCCTTGGACATATTAACTAATATCTTTTTACGTTGGGACTGAGGTAGCGCTACATATTCTTTATCATATGTTGAGTAAGGTTATGTGAGTATACTATTTTTGTTGGCGGCTCCTTGTCTATTTATTCCTTATTGTGGTGTTTGCGCATTAGTTATTACTTTTTAATACAGCCACTTACTAGCTTTCCAGCAGTGGGGTTCTCTCAGGATCCAGAACACTGTAGATCCACGAGGGCATAATAAAGAGACATTTGGTAGGCACAGGCACAGACACAGACTGCAGTGCCAGATACACCAGTTGTCCCTCCCAGAAGCACTCCGGAAAGGGATATGGAAGGCAGATTTAGGCAAGGTAATTTAAAAAAGGGGGGTGTGATAACAAAGGTGTCAGGTTAACAGCGTTTGTAATGACATTTTTCCTGTATGTGTAATGCTTATGCAGGTGGGATTATCTTGTTTGAATATGAAGTAAGATCACTCAAACTAAAAAATAATTGTTGAATTCCTCAGGGGGCCAAGTACATGTAACCTGTATTCTTCACTGCCAATGTTCACTAGAAGGCCCTAACACAGTAGTTTCCCAACAGACTGAACGATGGCATCCGATAGACAGTGAAAAATACACAATATATGCCAGTTAGTACACTATGAAGAGGGGGCAGTTGCTTCAGTACTGGCTGTAGTTTCCCCATAGAACCACCCATAAATTGGGCTTCCACCTTGGGTGGAGCTGGAAGCCAGCACAAAGATGTGCATTTAGTACACAACAGGTCCTTTGTCGGATTTAACAATTTTGACATTTTGCAATAACCCTCCTTTGCATCTGATGGGCAAATCTTTATCGTAATTGGACTCTATATTATATGACATTGGACAAATCCTATTTGAAGATGATAGAGGAATAGGGTGCATCTTCTTTAAAAAGAGCTTAAATGCTGTAAAATTCAGGTGGACAAGTGTCCAAAACAACAAATCCTTTTTAAAAGACCTCATATTGTTAACTACAGTCAGTAGATAAAGTTTGGGTTCCAAATAATGCACCAAGAAAGGACTGAAATAAAAAAAAAAATAAATAAATAAATAAATTACCATGCATTCAAGGTTTTGTACAAAAGATACACATGCCTATAAATATGGAAAGCACAGGACATTCACAAGTCCTCACCTCGAAGGACCTAGGTTCAAACCTCTGCTCCCCAAGCAACAGAACCATCATGCAGAAACAGTAACATTATAGCACTGCCTAGGGATCCTCTTTAAACTACTGAGGCCTCCACTGTAGATGGAATAGGAAACGGATACAATTTTTTTACTTCTCTTGCCAGTTCTATGTGACCTGAAGCAAGCTGTTCTCTTCCTTGTGTCTCTGTACAAAAAAACAAACAAAATCATTTCCAGGACTTCATGTACTCAGGCACTCACAGTGAATATATAATGAAAATTAGGCAGCACATGAGCATAACAAGCTGTGGACATCCACAGCCTGAATATCAATTATATGACAGAATATAAGAACACAAATTATGTGTAGTAATGGGGGGGGGGGGGGGCGGAGAATGTTCTTCCCAATTTTTAAGGGTAGTTCGTTACCTTTAAAAATGCATCTACAGCTAGTCATACAATGTGCAAATTACGTCTTATTCCTAATGTACCAGACAAAATTTGCTTTGTGGTTGGCCTTGTTGACTCAAAGCAAAGAAAGAGAAAGAGAGAAAGAAAAAAAAAAAAAAAAGAAAGAGAAAGAGAGAAAGAGAGAAAGAAAAAAAAAAAAAAAAAAGAAAGAGAAAGAGAGAAAAAGAAAGAAAAGAAAAAGAGAGAAAGAAAGAAAAAGAAAGAAAAAGAAAAAGAGAGAAAGAAAGAAAAAGAAAGAAAAAGAAAAAGAGAGAAAGAAAGAAAAAGAAAGAAAAAGAAAAAGAGAGAAAGAAAGAAAAAGAAAGAAAAAGAAAAAGAGAGAAAGAAAGAAAAAGAAAGAAAAAGAAAAAGAGAGAAAGAAAGAAAAAGAAAGAAAAAGAAAAAGAGAGAAAGAAAGAAAAAGAAAGAAAAAGAAAAAGAGAGAAAGAAAGAAAAAGAAAGAAAAAGAAAAAGAGAGAAAGAAAGAAAAAGAAAGAAAAAGAAAAAGAGAGAAAGAAAGAAAAAGAAAGAAAAAGAAAAAGAGAGAAAGAAAGAAAAAGAAAGAAAAAGAAAAAGAAAGAAAAAGAGAGAAAGAAAAAGAAAGAAAAAGGAGAGAAAGAAAAAGAAAGAAAAAGAGAGAAAGAAAAAGAAAGAAAAAGAAAGAAAGAAAAAGAGAGAAAAAGAGAGAAAGAAAAAGAAAGAAAAAGAGAGAAAGAAAAAGAAAGAAAAAGAGAGAAAGAAAAAGAAAGAAAAAGAGAGAAAGAAAAAGAAAGAAAAAGAGAGAAAGAAAAAGAAAGAAAAAGAGAGAAAGAAAAAGAAAGAAAAAGAGAGAAAGAAAAAGAAAGAAAAAGAGAGAAAGAAAAAGAAAGAAAAAGAAAGAAAAAGAAAGAAAAAGAAAAAAAGAAAGAAAAAGAAAAAAAGAAAGAAAGAAAGAAAGAAAGAAAGAAAGAAAGAAAGAAAGAAAGAAAGAAAGAAAGAAAGAAAGAAAGAAAGAAAGAAAGAAAGAAAGAAAGAAAGAAAGAAAGAAAGAAAGAAAGGTGTATGGCAGCCTTAATCCTAAAACAAAGATTCAATATATTTCAACTTATCGCTTCCTAGATGTGGTGGCAGCATTAGTTTCCCTGTACAAGCTTTTTAATTTCACCCAGTGATCCTGCCTGTATGTTGTCACCCTAGGCTGTCCTGATCTGGACTACAATCATGTCCCTCTGTCCTCATCTACTTTACACTGGAGTGTTTTTAGCTAACAGAAGAGAGTTTTTTTTTTGTTTTTTTTTGCAGACAGCTCCAGGGTTAAAATCGAGAAGAATGGAATTGTGCTTAGGGAGAACTGTTTAGTTCAACGCATAATAGGCCTCATGTAAAAAACTAAAGAAAAAAAAAAGAGAAGAAGTACGCAACAGCGGTGCCCATAGCAACCAAATTCTAGCTGTCTTTTTAGAGCAGTTTAAAGAGCACTTATAGTTTTGGAGAAAACAATACACTGTAAAGGAGGAGGTAAAATAGGTAAGGGCTGCCTCCACAGAATGTTTCTCCACTTTCAGTCTCAGCTAAGGCTGGCCTCTCAGACAGTTAAGTATTTCTGGTGTATGGAACACTTATTGGGCTCCGATGTCTGTCTTCACTGTGTGGCCTCCTCGGTGCCGCACACACTCTTCTTGAAGATGTTCAATATCAGTCCTGTATCCGCCAACACATGTGTGCCATGATCTCTATTCATAATAAATGAAAGTCTATTCTCTCCTCATCCCAGGGGAATTCCCATCTCTGTTCCCGGAATGGCAGGCGCTACTCCAGGAAGCAACAAGCTTTACATCACAAAGCAGGTTCTAATAATTTTGCAGCATCCTATTACTGGTTTAGAACCAGAACACAAAAAACAAATAAAATACTACAGTCACTACAATGCGAAAGGTAAATGTCCATAAATTGTAACATTTAGGCAACATGCACAGGAACATGTTAGAAATGTGCTGCCATATACGCCTCTAATATCGCCATGGTATTTAGAAGGGCATGACAATAACGTATTCTCCTTGCTAGAATCATTTATTCTACTCACTAGGACAAAATTTACGTGCAAATGCACATATTTATGGACATTTAGAGGTCTTTACGCGTGCAAATTATGGTAACACACTCCTCTCTAAACACAGGTTTGAGATATTTCTTTTTCACGCCCCCAAACACTGCTCTAAAACATGCCTTTAATGTGTGTATGCATATTAAATAACCTACAGCAGCTTTAAGAGGCAAAAAAAAAAAACCAACATCAGATGTCTTTTAGGCTCCATTCACACCTGAGCATATAGATTCACTGGCATTTTTCAGGCTTTTTTTTAAAGCGTTTTAGAAGTGTATTACAAGTGTTTTATAGCTTCAGGCTTTTTTGTTTAGCCAATAGAAAGCACTAGAGGAAAGAGGGAGAGAAAATTAGGGAGCTGCTATTTGAGCGTTTTACAAGCGTTTTTCTGCTCAAGTCGGGCATTTCTATTGCAGTCTTTGAGGCTAAAAATCTAAATGTAACCTGACAAAAAGAAGCTCATGTACTTTGAGCTTCAGGCATTTTGCTTCAAGTGACAAAACACTCATATGTGAACAGGGGCCATTGAAATGAATGATTTTTTGCAGCTTCAGAGCTGAGCGTTTTACAAGCTGAAAAAGTAAAAAGTGGCATTTTTTCTACCCGTGTGCATGAGGCCTAAAAATAAACTGTCACTTTCTAACTGATCTAACTTTAGCATAATAAAGACTCAACAGAAAAAGTGGGTGAGTGAGCTGGTGTTGACCTGCACCCGCAGCATCTTATTTATCCCTTATGTATGCCAGAAGGCCCACCAGCATCAGCTGATTAAACAGGCCACTACTAAATGGTGTGGAGCAATAGACAATTTAAACATCTGTGAGCTACCATGATCCCATGAGGGCGGAGGGCATTAAAGCCCCCTTTTTTTATTCCAATGGGAATTTAAGACTCTGCTAGAACAAATGGAGTAAAGATTACTGACTGAGTACTGATGGGATGAATGACTCCCATGCATGCACAGAAGTTACATCATCCCACACTGAACATTTAAGATGGCCAAAGACTGGCACCAGGAGAAGATGCCAGCGCTGTGAACTTATGATCGTTAGAGAGGAAATGACTATATAGACCAGGTATATGCAATTAGCGGACCTCCAGCTGTTGCAAAACTACAAGTCCCATCACGTCTCTGCCTCTGGGTGTCATGCTAGTTGGCTGTCAGAGTCTTGCTATGCCTCATGGGACTTGTAGTTCTGCAACAGCTGGAGGTCCGCTAATTGCATATCCCTGATATATAGACTTTAGTTCCACTTTAAGCACTAGTTACTTTATAGAGGTCAGACTGACGGTTTAACCTAGGGATGCACCGAAACATATCGGCCTAAAATGGCCTTTTTTTGGCAGAATTCTTGCCGATAATGGCGCCGAAAAATCACACATGTGCAGTAGCGGTGGGAGAACCAGCGGGTGATGTCACTCGTGTGTGCGGCGTGCACGTTCCTCGCGGTTAAGATGCCACACTCGTAAGCACGTTCCCTGCTGAGACGCTGGCACTTTCCCCGCGGACGCTTCTCGTGCTTGAGAGACGCTGCAGGGACCCGAGAGGACCCGAGAGACGCTGCAGGGACCCGAGAGACGGCTTCATAGAGGGCTGCACATAGAATACTCAAGTACAAGAGTGAGCACTGTCTCCTGGATGGCTACCATTACTACTATTCACCGATCAGCATTTTGCCATATTTAAACTGACAGAAACAATCCAACTAGTAGTATTATTTTATTATAGTACTGAAACCGAAATGTTCTGTCTATAGCAGTTAAACAACATGTATTACTACTTGGCCTTTGTTAAACAAGCCAGCACTCTTTCCATGCAATACTATTATTTAAAATGTCTGGCTGTCTGTCTGCACTGCAGTAGATCTGACTTGTAGCAAAAATATTTTATATAATTGAACTGATTAAATATGATTTGAAATGGAATGGAATGGATTGCAATTGCATGCCATTTTTTGAGCTATTCTGTAGCTATAAAATTTATGTGCTTGTTGTCATTGAATTTGTCACTTTGTCAGCGTATAGTTATACTACACTGACATGACAGCAAGCGCATGAATTTTTTCAACATGACAGTACGCAATAAATATAATATATTTAATAAATATATATTATATTTATTGCGTACGGTCATGTTTAAAAAATGAATGCGCTTGCTGTCATGTTAGTGTAGTATAACTTATACTATGCTGATAAAGTGACAAATTCAATGACAACAAGCACATGAAGTTTATAGTATATTACAGAATAGCTCAAAAAAATAAAATAGCATGCAATTGCAATTTGCAAGCAATCCATTCCATTTCAAATCTAATTTAATCAGTTCAATTATCTTTTTGGTACAAGTCAGATGTACTGCAGGCAGACATAACTACCTTGCATGGCAAGAGCTGCACCGTAAAAAAAAAAAAAAAAAATAAGTATTGGTTAGTTTTGTATTTTTTTAAAGCTGCCTCCTGGGGTTTAGCCTTTAAATTGATTTCGTCCTTTCTCTCCCCCCCCCCTCAGATTTCACTCCCACTATAAAAAAAAAAAAAATCATTCTATGCTATTAAAAGGTGGACCATGTCTGCAGTGTGGAAATATTTTAAAGTTTCTGTTAAATTTGCAATCTGTAGTCTTTGCTCAGCAGAGATTTCAAGTGCCAAGGCATTTTTCAACAACAGGTTTGATGCACCACCTGAAAACACGTCATCCAATTCAGCATGCAGATTACAAGAAAACAGTGCCACTTCCAAAAGGTGCCTCAGGCTTAACACCATCTGTGGCCACAGTCTTTGAAAAGGTTAAAAAATTTACAAGTGACAGTCCCAAAGCTCATGCCATTACAGATAAAATTATGGAATTTATTGCATTAGACGACCAGCCATTCTCTGTTGTGGAGGACGTTGGATTCCGTAGGCTCATGCAACATATTGAGCAGCGTTACTCACTACCAAGCAGACGCTACTTTGCAGATACAGTCTACCTGAATTGTTTTGCAGTGTTAGAAAACACGTTCATGAGCTCATGACTACCGACATCATAGCAATCAGTATTACTACCGACATTTGGAGTTCAGACATCAGTCCAACGAGCTGACAGCGCAGTGGATAGATGACAAATTTCAATTGCGAAACATCCTACTTAACGCACGTGAGTTTGTTGGATCACATACTGCAGCAGCAATATCTGACACTTTAAAAACCATGCTTGACACTTGGTACATTGAGAAGTCTAAAGTGCATTTGATAGTGCGAGATAATGCGCGGAACATGGCAAAGGCAATAGAGGACAGTGAACTTAAAAGCATACAGTTTATGCCACACACGCTGTAATTGGCTGTGAATGAAGGATTGCCGAGTCAGCGCACCATATCTGATATCGTATCAAAAGGAAGAAAAATTGTGGGTCATTCCAAGCATTTTCCAATTGCTTATTCCAGATTACAAGCTTTTCAGATGAAGTTTGGAATGCCACCGAAACAACTGCAGCAAGATGTAGCCACTCGTTAGAATAGCACCTACTATATGCTGCAAAGTCTTTTTGAACAAATGCGTGTTTTAGCTGCATACATTGTAGATTACGAGCTGCCGGCAACACTGCGTGCACATCAGTGGATGTTAGTTGAAAATAGTTTGTCTCTTCTATCTCCATTTGAACAGTTAAAAGAAATAAGCTCAACTAATGCTTCCATTTCTGAAAATTTTCCCTTGATTGCTGCACTGAAGCGTCTGCTAGGAAAAGAGATAGAAACAGACCATGGCGTAAAAACAGCTAAAACCACTCCGTTACCAACCAGTTTCAAGACACTGAGTCCAACCCTCTGTACTGCATTGCAACAGTGCTAGATCCTCGATTTAAAGAGCATTATTTTAACGTGGAGAAAAAGCAGCATGCACGGGAAATGAAAGGGGCACAAATGGAGATGGTGGAAGTATTTGGTGAAGGGGTTTCGAGGTGTAGCACAGAGGAAAGTAAGAAGAAACGGTTGCATACAAGTGAAGAGGAACATGCTCCCTCCAGATCTGATATGTTTGAGGAAATTTTACATGAATACACCCCGTTCCATAGCAGTGCCACAACAACTGCAGCTACCCAACAGCTGGTTATTAATTTAGCTGAACAGCCTTTCGCTAGAAGCGACAATCCCCTTGAGTACTGGCGCAGACTGAATGCAGATCTTTATCTGCCCCAAGCACCAGTACAGAGAGTGAGAGACTGTTCAGTCTAGCATCTCATATTCTTGATGAGAAGAGAAACAGTCTCTCCTGTGTGAAAGATGAACAACTTTTGCTCTTAAAGCGAAATCTGCCACTTTTACTGAAATAGATTTATAAATCCGTAGCATAGACCAATTTATTTACCATGTGGGCCGCTCAAGAGGGTGGCGCTCAAGAACTGAAATTCCTCGTAGTACGTCACTATGTTCATGTTTGTTGGCTGACAACTGTGTACCGTTTGTATGCAAGACAAAATCCAGGCACACGCCCTTCGGACAAAAGTCTGACACTCTGCCAACAATCCAATCGTGTGTATGAGGCTTAAGGCTCTTTACCTTTAGCTACATGCTCATTTTCAAATCTCATTGGGCACAACTCAAAATAACTGTCACTTTTATGAAAATAAGTCTTATTGTGGCATTTTAGCTTTGTGAATTGAGCCCTATGAGTCCAGTAGATGTCTATCAGCAATATAGGACTACAAGAGAATGAGCAGCAACAAAATAGATGGGATTTAAAAAGTCCCACCGACAGAAGGTGAATATCATAAAAGTCATTCCCAAGTCTGACTTGTTGCCAAGGAACATTTTGATAAATGAGGACTGCATCCTTCACTTTTTGTATAATAATTTATTTTTGGTTTTAAAGAGCATACAAAGGAGAGGTACGTAATACAAAGAACATACAAGTAGTACTAAAAATAGGATTGTTGCATTCAGTCAGTAGCAGTACAATAAAGATCAATAAGAAATCACGACTCACATTAACATAAACATAACTCTGTTGTGCACCATGGTATCGAATCAACAATTCTGGGAAAGAAGGGAGATTCAAGAAAGACAGTCACGAAAGGAGATAAGACGAAAGTGCTAGCGATTAAATTAGCAATCATCCTCAATGTTAGATTGCATTGCAAGTTAAAGGCAAAAAGAAAAATCCTAGTAGAAGGAAGCCATGTATGGGGTTACTAACAAGAACTCCGATTCATTAGCATGGTCTGCAAACGGGGTATATAGGGTAGTGCGAGTTAGTTTGCCTTGATTTGTGGGGAATAGTAAAGCCAACAGGCCTTTCTTTCATAGAACTTATCATATTTGTTTCTACATGGGAATATCCATCCTTCAACCTCCATCTTTTTGTCTACCTCCCTTTTCCAATCTAGTATAGTGGGGCAGTTATCTTTTTCCCAGAGGGAGGTAATAAAGCTCTTGGCATCATTTAATAATGAAGGCAGTACACTATTTTACAGGCTTTTACAAAGACCAGAGAGGGTCATGGAAGAAGATCAGGAGAGGGGCTTTAATAATACGGAAATGAGATATGTTCTCCACCCACAGATCTCATCCCAAAGTTTCCGGATCCTCAGGCAATGCCACCATATATGCAAGAACGAGCCTGGGTGTGTGCAACCCCACTAACACATTGGGGAAAGAGCCAGGATACATATCCCCTTCCCGCCGAGTGTATGCAGATATGCGGCCTCGGCTTTCGGGGGTTATACCAGGATGATGCCCGCAGCTGCAGGCATCATCCTGGTACCATTTTTTTTTTTGAGAGCGGGCGATCGGCTTTCCAGGGATAACAACCGATGCGGCTAAAAGCTACTCGATTGTTATCCCAAAGGAGCGGGAGGGGACTCCCCCCCTCCCGCCGCTCTGACCGGGCCTCCCGTCCTACCGGGAGACTCGATCCACGATCCAGCACTTCCAGCGTCTAGCCACAGACTGTAAAAACTGAAGCGACATCGCAACGTCACTACCTGTTCACTCGGCTGCCAATGGCATCAGATTTAAAAAAAATATACAGTATTCAGAATCGCCGTTTTCGACAATCTGAATACTTTGAAGTGCAAAGGAGGGATTGGATGTCTTTTAGACCCCCGATCCCTCCATAAAGAGTACCTATCACCACCTATTACTGTCACAAGGGATGTTTACATTCCTTGTGACAGCAATAAAAGTGATCAATTTTTTTTTTTTTTTTAAACACAATTTATTAATATAAAATAAATAAGAAAAAAATTTTTCAAAGCGCCCCAGCGAGCTCATGCAGCAAACAAAACGCATACGGAAGTCGCGCCCGCATATGTAAACGGTGTTCAAATCACACATGTGAGGTATCGCCGTGATAGTCAGAGTGAGAGCAATAATTCTAGCACTAGACCTCCTCTGTAACTCTAACCTGGTAACCGTAATCGGCGATGGAGGTTTTTAGGTACCGTAGTTTGTCGCCATTCCACGAGTGCGTGCAATTATAAAGCGTGACATGTTTGGTATCTATTTACTCAACGTAATCATCATCATCTTTCACATTACACAAAAAAATTGGGCCAACTTCACTGTTTTGTTTTTTTTAAATTCATGAAAGTGTCCCTTCTCCCAAAAAGTTGCATTTAAAACACCGCTGCACAAATACCATGTGATATAAAATATTGCAGCAATCACTATTTTATTCTCTAGATTCTCTGCAAAAAAAATATATGTAATGTTTGGGGGTTCTAAGTAATTTTCTAGCAAAAAATACGGATTTTAACTTGTAAACACCAAATGTCAGAAATGGGCTTAGGCATGAAAGGGGTATACCTATGCGATCTTTACCAGGGTTTTAGACCACCCAGATATCAATTTGTAGCAAATTTCTTGAGTTTTTATTCTAAAGCTAAACAATTAATCAAGGATGGCAATCTCGATTCGACCCCTCCATGATCTCAATTCAGCATTTCCACGATTCATGTAGAAAGTGC
The DNA here is from genome assembly GCA_037952925.1 of Lithobates clamitans. Classification (NCBI taxonomy): domain Eukaryota; kingdom Metazoa; phylum Chordata; class Amphibia; order Anura; family Ranidae; genus Lithobates; species Lithobates clamitans. Next base: position 50,252 of record JBBGZY010000653.1, read on the forward strand.
AGAGCCATTCAACTGCTCACAGCTGTCAAAAAAAGGCAACCAGCAATGTTAATCAACAACCTTTCTCAGTGGCTGAAAGAGAAAGATACAATGTTTTTTATCTTTGTTTATTCATTTACAGATCAAAGGGATGAACTTCAGTCTGCAAATTTAGTCAGTTTAACTGCTTGCCGACCAGCCGCTGTCATTATACTGCGGCAGGTCGGCACGATCCCGTGAACCATCACAGCTATACATCGGCTCGCGGGATCAGGATAGCAGGCGCGCGCGGCCGCGATGACCGCCAGCTACGAGAGATCGTGAGCAGGAAACACAGAACAGGGACGAGAGTGTGTAAACACACACTTCCCTGTTCTGACAGGAGTGACAGATCGTGTGTTCCTATTAGCTTGGAACCACGATCCGTCACTTCCTCTAGTCCAGTCCCCTCCCCTTTCAGTTAGAATCACCTCCCAGGGAACAGTTAACTCCTTGATCTCGCCCTAGTGTTAACCCCTTCACCGCCAGTGACATTTATACAGTAATCAATGCATTTTTTAGCACTGATCGCTGTATAAATGCCAATGGTCCCAAAAATTTATCAAAATTGTCCGATGTATCCGCCATGTTACAGTCACGATTAAAAAAAAAAAAAAATTTCGCAGATTGCCGCCATTACTAGTAAAAAAAAATAAAAATAATAATAATAATAATAATAATAATAATAATAATAATAATAATAATAATAATAAAAATGCTATAAATCTATCCCCTATTTTGTAGACGCTATAACTTTTGTGCAAGCCAATCAATATACGCTTATTGCAATTTTTTTCCCCAAAATATGTAGAATACATATCGGCCTAAACTAAAAAAAAAAAAAAAAAAAAAAAAAAAATTTTCTCAAAGCTAATGGGGATATTTATTATAGCAAAAAGTACAAAATATTGTGTTTTTTTCAAAATTGTTGCTTTTTTTTTGTTTATAGCACAAAAAATAAAAACCGCAGAGGCAATCAAATACCACCAAAAGAAAGCTCTATTTGTGGGGGAAAAAAAAAAAGGATCTCAATTTTGTTTGGGTGCAGCGTCGCACAACTGTGCAATTGTCAGTTAAAGCAACGCAGTGCCGCATCTCAACAAATGGCCCAGTCATTCTGCAGCCAAATCTTCCGGGGCTGAAGTTAAGTGGTTAAAGCAACCAATTTTTTTTTTTAATTAAAAAAATAAGACATCAGTAAAGTTAGCCAAATTTTTTTTTATATTGTGAAAGATAATGTTACACTGACTAAATTGATACCCAGCATGTCACACTTCAAAATTGCACCCGCTCGTGGAATGGCGACAAACTTTTACCCTTAAAAATCTCCTTAGGGGACATTTAAAAAAAAAAAAAAAAAAATGTACAGGTTGCATGTTTTGAGTTACAGAGGAGGTCTAGGGCTAGAATTATTGCTCTCGCTCTCCTGATCGCGGCAATACCTCACATGTGTGGTTTGAACACCGTTTTCATATGCGGGCACTGCTCACATATGAGTTCGCTTCTGCATGCGAGCTCGGCAGGACAGGGCGCGTTTAAAAAAAAAATTTTCTTATTTATTTTACCTTTTATTTATTTTTTATTTTTTTTCAAAATCTTTTTATTGGTTTTAAAAAAGAGAAACAAAAACAGATAAAGAGAACAAACAGTTACACATACATTGGTCTAATATGATGTCTATGTGATCATTGCAGGAATCACGCTGTCACCTTATTCATGAAGAATATATTATGACATCAGTCATAGCGGTACAGTTTACTGGGTCATGGTGGTGCTATGTGCAGTTGTACATGGTAAAATAGCATATTGTAGATTATTGTGTACACCTGGCACCCGCTTGGGAGCTACTTTGTGATTGGGGTCTACTGAGAGGCCTCTGAAGCGGTGGAGGGATCTGCCAGCCACTTAGACCAGACTTTGCTATATTTGTTGGGGCAGCCTCTGTTGTCATATGTGTCTTTATACAGAGGTAAGCTATTGTTAATTAATTGTTTCCACAGGGAGAGAGGAGGGGGGGTTGGCTTGCGCCAACTAAGGGCTATAGCTTTACGGGCATAGAACAGGAGCAATCCCACCAGTGTGCGTCCCGCCACCGTAGGAATTAGTTGTTCTACCAGGCCTAGTATGCAGATTGACATTGATAGTTGTAGTGGCACAGAGGTGATTTGTGTGATAAAGTCCAATATCTCCCTCCAGTATCTGACAATTGCCTTTTATTTTTATACGGTTCTTTAAAAAAAAAAAAAATCGTGTCACTTTTATTCCTATTACAAGAAACATCCCTTGTAATAGAAAAAAAAAGCAAAAAACTAAAAAAAAAAAAAATATATGTCTCTTTAAAAGCTATGGGCGGAAGTGATGTTTTGGTGTCCCTTCTGCCCTGCAATCATATGGAGACAGGTGGGGCCATCTTCCCCTCACTTGATCTCCATACCACAGAGGGGAGCGGACCCGATCACCTCCACTGCTACCGACGGCTCCAGTAAGCGGTGGACGGCACCGGGGCACGGCAGGAGAGGGGTCCTCTCCCGCCACCGTTAAATGTAATATCGTAGCAAACCTGCGGCAGAGACCACCTTTATCTGAAAGCGGACCACCCGCTGAAGAGGATACCGGGGGTTATGGTAGCTATGTGCTGCCATAACAGCAACATCCCTCTTCAAAGTACTGGCGTATAACGACGGCGGGCGGTCCTAAAGTGATTAAAGCAGTGGTTCTCAAGCTCAGTCTTCAAGTTCCCCCAATGGGCCATGTTTTCAGGTTTTCCTTTACTCTGCACAGCTGCTTTAAATGAATATCAATGACATGGTATTAATAAGAGCCATTTTATCAAAGGAAAGTTCCCAAAACATAGCCCGTTGGGGGTACTTGAGAACTGAGGTTGAGAACAACTGCCTTAAGACATGAATAACTGCACAGTGCTTGTGCTGTGTAATTTGGCCCCTGTATGACCTGAAACACCGATCCTGCCCTCCCCCCTGTAACCACAGTTTATCATGGCTGCTGAGCCCTGACACCATAGTCAGTTTACGTGTCTCCATCATACACAGCTCTCCCCTGTCCTCTCTCTCTCCTCTGTCCTCTCTCTCTCCTCTGTCCTCACCCCCCCCACCCCCCCGTCAGTGCCTGCCCCTCCCCTCCTGCAGAAATAAATAATTTCCAGGCACTCACCTGACTTCCTTAATGCTATGTGCCCAGTGAATCTGTTTTGTGCCGTTCTACTGTATTACCAAGCACCGCTTCACCTCTATTGTCGTCCTCCTCCCGACTGACGTCAGCAATGGATTCTCCTCCCCTTCTGCTGTAGCTGTCAGATCAGGAGAGGGAGTAGCAGCCGGTCATGTGAGCGCCGCTCAGAAATACTGTATAGAACAACATTTTTTAAATAAATCAGATACACCGGACACATAGCATTAAGGAAGACAGGCGAGTACCTGAAAATTACCAAATGGGGTTAAAACCACTTTATTGCTAATTTTTTGGTTTTTATTTTACACATTACATTATTTCTCATTACATTTCTTACATTTCAACTGCTTGCCGTCCGCCCACAGCCAAATGACGGCGGGGCGGTGCAGCTCTCTTTCTGGAATGCCGTCATATGATGACTTTCCAGAATGGCCCCTCTCGCGCAGCGATCGCAGCCACGCCGTGTTGCTTGGACACGGCGCAAACCCGATCTCTGTAAAGAGCCACTTGCATGGCTCTTTAACCATGTAATTGACTGTGTCCAATCACAGCCGGTCAAATGTAAACATGAAGATGCCGGTAATCGGCGCTCCTCGCCTCACACTGACAGAGCGTGTGGCGAGGAGAGCCAATTAGCGTCATCGCCTCACAGGGGACATCTAGGGATGTGTAATCAGGGCACTAAATCAGTGCCCTGATTAAAATATAGCGCCAACTGTGTCACCAATCAGTGCCCACCATTGCCCACCAGTGGCATCAGTGCCCACAAGTGCCACCAGTGCCCATTAGTGATGCCAGTCAGTGCTGGCTGTCGCCCATCAATGCCCAGTGTCACCCATCAGTGCCACCTAACATTGCCCATCAGTGCCACATATTAGTACCAACTATCAGTGCCCATAAGTGCGACATATTAACACCTCCTCATCAGTGCCACCTAATCAGTGCCGCCTCATCATTGGCCACCAGTTCAGCCTATCAGTGCCATCTTATCATCGCACATCAGTGAAGGAGAAAAAAATTACTTAGTTTCTGTCAGTAAATTTTGTAACTCAGTAAAAAAATGTTTTTTTTTGAAAAATGGCCTAGGCTGGAAGGGGGTGTAAGTGCCCGATAGGCAATTGGTTAAATTTGATTGAAGTAAAGTGTATTAGTTCTTATTTTATTGCTATCTTGTTTGATAACGTTCAGGGGTTATAAATCTTTATTTTAAAAAGGTCTTCAGAATCGTGATCTTTATTCTAAGCAAAAAAAAACAAAAACGTGATTCTTATTTTTTCCAGGATCGTGCAGCTCTAGTTGCTCCCTTTAGTTGTGCTGTCGTTCAGTCTGAGCACGGGGCTTTACAAATAAGACCAGATTGGATGCCCATAGCAACAAGTCTCACTTGTTAAACTTTCCATTAATGATTGCTCCCCTCTAGTGCCTAAACCCAATAAGCAGCAGTGCAGCAACCATTCATAGCAATACACACCTGGTTTTGACAGGTACCTGCTCCCATTTTCGTTCACATGCACTGCAAAGATCCAAGCTGGAAGTTCGGCCACCCCCTCCTCATCACAGGTCCCAGAAGACTGCAGAACCATCCACAAAGCAGAGCACAGCTGGTGCATGCACAGTAGGAAACTGACTGTGAAGCCACAAGGTTTCCCTTACTTAAAGTTGTTGTTAACCCCAATTGCCCCCAATTAATCAGGCACACAGTACATGGTGGTTCCCTAAGCATTACAGCATCTTTTTTTTTTGTGTAAATACCCTTTATTAGCATTTTTTAGCTCTGTCACTTGTCCTATTTCATCTCCATATCCGAGCCGAGGGAGCCAAATAGGAGGGACACAGATTCCTTCTGACCTATGCAAAATACATCAGAAGAGGAATCTCTTATCTTCCTCCCTTTGGCTGTCAATGCAGTGTGTACGAGAGGAGAGGGGAAGGGCAGAGAGAGGAGAGGAGAGGGGAAGGGCAGAGAGAGGAGAGGAGAGGGGAAGGGCAGAGAGAGGAGAGAAGAGGGGAAGGGCAGAGAGAGGAGAGGAGAGGGGAAGGGCAGAGAGAGGAGAGGAGAGGGGAAGGGCAGAGAGAGGAGAGGAGAGGGGAAGGGCAGAGAGAGGAGAGGAGAGGGGAAGGGCAGAGAGAGGAGAAGAGAGGGGAAGGGCAGAGAGAGGAGAGGAGAGGGGAAGGGCAGAGAGAGGAGAAGAGAGGGGAAGGGCAGAGAGAGGAGAAGAGAGGGGAAGGGCAGAGAGAGGAGAAGAGAGGGGCAGGGCAGAGAGAGGAGAAGAGAGGGGCAGGGCAGAGAGAGGAGAAGAGAGGGGCAGGGCAGAGAGAGGAGAAGAGAGGGGCAGAGAGAGGAGAGGGGAGGGAAGGAGAGGGGCAGAGAGGAGAGGGGAGGAGAGGGGCGGAGAGGGGAGGAGAGGGGCAGAGAGGAGAGGGGCGTAGCTGGGAGTGTAGGTGATCGTCCTCACTCCAGACTACATGTTGACAGGCAGAGGGAAGGAGGGAGGGAGAGGGGCGTGGCTGGGAGTGTAGGTGATCGTCCTTACCCCAGACTACACGTTGAGAGGGAGGGGGAGAGGGAGGGGGAGAGGGGGGGGAGAGGGGGGGGAGCTGAAAACAGGCAGAGAGGAGACCTGCAGATGACGCAGACACGCATTTAGACCACGATATCTTGGCTCAGCAGCCATGATAATTGTGGTCTGTTCTAAGGGGGGGGGGGGAAGACAGGAGCTGGCAGGATCAAACAGGTATTGTAAGAGATAGAGAAGAAGTAAGACAAAAAGCACCAAGCTGCAGCTTTCACATTAAAAAGGGACAGGTGCAGCATATTTTTTTTTTTGGGGGGGGGGGGGTTAACAAACGCTTTAAGATGCTGGCGCCTGCACCCAAAGCCGATTGAAGAACCGGCTCGGGTGAAGACATCACTGGATCCCTGGGCAGGTATTTGGAACTGCAGACTTAATTTTTTGGGAGGAGCCTGGAGCTCCTCTATATAAAAACCTATTCTGAGAGAAAATTGAGGCCGTCACTGCCCACTTGGCCTTCTGAAAACGCTGGCTGCCTGGTTGTCATGCACATCCAATGTCTTTGATACTATCAATCACTGATCTGCAACAAGTGAGCAGATCAGGAGTTACAACATCACTCTGACTTTTGGTTGCTGCATGCTTGTGACTGAAAGTATTGACACTAGAAACAGCCGGGCCACTAGAATTCTCTGAAGGAGTTCAACAAGCACAGCATCGCTCACATTTTTCAGTTCAGGTTTCCCTTGAAATGGAAACATTTTTGCATATGTCCAGTTTCTGACCGATTTAAGCTCACAAAAGCTTTTGGTCTGGTAAACATACCATTGTTATATCCATAAAATTGGTGCAAAAAAAAAAAACAAAACAAAAAAAAAAAAAAAAGAATAATAATTACAAATCTCATTAACAACTTCTTGATCTTAATAGAAATCAAGTTAAATTGTGCGCTATGCAGTGTTATCCACTTTGTCCAGGATAAGGCTGTCAACCCCAGAACGCCTCCCCTATGTTGTGGAGAAGAGGCGCGGGGAAGGTGTTCTGTAGTTCTAATAATTGATGTCTTAGGGTGACAACACTTCTTCATAGAGAAGAGTGTAGTGAATAAGCGTTATCAACTTAGAATAGGATGTGTATTACTGAAAGGATCACCAGGTGAAAATAAAAAGGGAAATCTAAAAGAAAAAAAAAAAAAAAAAAAGTAATGTAGCCACCACATCAAAGACTAGCAAATACTCACCTGTTCCCCCTCTCGATCTAGCAATGTGCACAGGGGCCTTAGCTGTCAAGCGTCTCGCTCCTCATTGGCTGAGACACAGCAGCGGGAGCCATTTGCTTCCACTGTCGTCAATTCACAACCAGTGAGCCAATAAGGAGAGAGCGGGGTGCGGGGCCCTCAGCTCTAAGTGTTTTATGGACACAGAGTGGGGCTCGGGAGCGATCATGCATCAGTTCCCCCCATAGCAAGTAGCTTGCTATTGGGGGGTACTGGTCAAGGGGGAGGAGCCAGGAGTACCGGCGGGCAACCGGAGAAGAGGGGGATCAGGGCTGCTTTGTGCAAGACCATTGTAGGACATGTGTTTTTTTTGTTTTTTTTTTAAACAAACCTTTAAATGTCACTTTAGTGCCAGTTCACACTACAGTGACTTGGGATCCAACTTGTCAGACTTCAAGTTGCCCCAAGTCGCTTGACATTAGAAATTTCATTGAAGTGAATGAGAGCCGTCTTACTGTACACAACTGAAGTCACTCCGACTTTAGAACAGGTTCCTGTACTACTTCAAGGTGACTTCTACCCATAGACTTTAATATAAGTCGCCTCCAGGTTGGATACTCATCTATATTGAAGCGACTGCGATCTGACTTTACAGGAAAGAAAAGATTTTACCCAGGTACTCCCCCCCATACATTCCCCAGGCAGCCCATCCCCCAGAGCACTTCCTGTATGCTGTTATCTCTGCATATTCTGGCCAACCTGCAGAGCCCGCAGAGAGGTTGTACAACAAGAACCCATTGATAATGGAGGTTCTCATAAGGCTTGTGAGGCAGCGTGCAATGCTGTATGACAACACAGATCATAATTATAAAGGACCATGAGGGACAATGCATGGCTGGAGATCTGTCGAATCTGTGTTGAGGACTGGAATATTCTGTCAGCCAATAAAAACAGTGGCGGCTGGTGCTCAAAATTATTAGGGGGGCGCAAACAAACTGAAAAATTCTGAAAAAAAATCATCCCATCAAAGGCCGCCACTGTGCCCCATCAAAGGCCGCCACTGTGCCCCATCAAAGGCCGCCACTGTGCCCCATCAAAGGCCGCCACTGTGCCCCATCAAACGCCGCCAGTGTGCCACAAACGCTGCCAGTGTGCCCCGCACCTGCACTTACTCTGTCTCGGTGGGACAACTCCTCGATGCTCCTTGATGTTTTTTTCAAATGCTGCCAGTATGTCATATCAAATGCTGCCAGTGTGCCCCACGCCCGCATTTACCCTGTCTCGGTGAGACAGCTCCTCAATGTTTTTCCTTTGCCTCTGGGTATGGTACATGCAATGCTGAATCCATCTATTGGTGCTAGAGGGGGTGGCAGGAGAGAGGGGGCGGCGCCCGTGCACCCTTATGGACGCCCCCCTACTGCAATAAAAACGTACTGATAAATGTAAGTTTAACCTTTATTTTGGTTAGTTTGGTCTTCACTTGCACCATGTATCCCCAGCAGTGCAGTCTATTAGTGCAGGATAGCCATGGAGGTCACGCTAAAATTGCCGTGCAAAGTCGCCACTTAAGTCGGGCGACTTTCTGCTTGCCACTGTGTGAACCGGCACCTAAACATTTGTATAGCACCAACCCTTTCCTATACCAGTTACTTTTCCCAACAAAAGTCAAATGGAGATGAAGAAGTAATCACATAAAGCTGTGTTCCTCACACCCCCCTAAGCTCCATTTTGCCTCTGTACCTTCCATCTCCCCGGACTCACAGGTTCTTGGCGCTTACATAACCACTGAAAATTTATACAGTGTCAGCAAGCTTCTCTGAGTTATCAGTAATTAAGTTTATAGGTGACATTTTTCCCAAGCACTTTGCTTGTTTGAAGTGTTACAGTGAAAGCATGCCTGCAGAGACGCAGAAATCTTGCAATAAAACAATAGCAGCACAGCTGGATAACACATTAACTAGAGCGGAGGGCAAAAAGTTATGTTTACGGCTACATTTTTAAACTAAATGCTTGCCATCTGTTTAGTCAGGCACCAAATTGCAGAGACACTGGAGAATTGAATCTGCGTTACTTAAATGCTTGTCTGTGCTTTTTACTCATGCAGAACTAAAATCATTTGCTTGATAAAAAAAAAAAAATAATGCCTTGCAGTCGTCAAGTAGAACCAAGATCTTAATTCAGCTGCAGCCTCAAAACTGGACACCCTCCAGAGCTAATCTGACAGCGTTTATGACTGGGAGTTCTAACTTGTACAATGGGTTTCAAAAGGCATGAACAGAAACTCCGTTTTATATATACAGATCTGCTTCATCACTACATTGGACCTTGTGCTTTTTGCATTACATTGCAACCTTGATTTGAAATGGATTTAAATTGAGATTTTATGTAATGGATCTACATTATGCACAGTGCATAATGAAGCAGGAAACAAATGTTTTTTTAAAAAAAAGCAACCTGCACTTGTTATCTACTGAAATACAGGTCTAGCTATATCTGAACACTGGATAACCAATAAAAAAAAAAAAAACAAAACTATTTAAAAAAAAAAAAAATCACTGTGCAATAATCCTGAATATATCATAAATAAAATGGATGGATAGATGGAGAGAGAGAGAGATAGCGAGAGAGAGATATATAGAGATATACACATACACACACAAAATCAAAAGTGTCTTGTGCATCAAACAACTCAATATAGTGTATAAAATCCAGCATTCATATTCTAAATGTCCATGCAGTTCCTGTATAGAAGTCATCCACTGCTCCACCATGGCTGTAATGATAAGACACCACCTAGGAGGAGTGTAAGACCAAAGGGGGGGGTGTTTGCTTACCAAAAGGCTGGCCTCCACATTAAAGAAAACGAAAAAAACTAAAAATTGTGTACACCCAAAAAGGCTACCGCCACATTTATTAATCATATGCAAAAATAGTACATAGAAAAAACCTCCACATTATAGGAGGTAAGCCAGCATATATGTCAAAATCCCCCAGGCGTCAATCAGGCATCAGGAGGAACACAACCGGACCATACCTCAGACACCATTCTCCATCACAAAAAAGCCAACACTGTTCCCATCTCTAAGAACACAGTCCCCACACCAAAGCACCGTGGTGGTAAGAGGTTATGGGCATGCTTTTTAAGTGTAGCCAAGGGTTTGCTATTATAGTTATTACAGTTGAAAGGTTGCTATTTAAATTAGTTTGGCTCCCTCTAGTAGCTGCTGTGCTCTGTCAGGATTATTTTCTTATTCCTGAGAAGGAATGCAGCAAAGTATTGTGGGAGATGTAGTTTAGAAGAGGACTCTTAACTGGATCAGCTCTGAACTACAAGATAGACAATGCAAAGCGAGAAGAACTGCCTGCTGGGAGCAGTAATAAAAGGTCCAGCGCGGCCCGTTTTCAGCCTCTCTGGATGCCATTCAACACTTGCCAGCAGGAGGTCTGTGTGTATGACCAGGAGTGAGAGACTGCCACCTATACAGCGGAGAGCTGGATCGCCCGCCTCTCAGGGATATCAGAATACAGCCTTGCCATCCTAACAAGCGGACCGGCCTGCGCCTCAGAGCAACTGGAAGCCCCTGCACTTCAGCCCATCGGGAGTTGCAGCACGGCGTGGCGGCGCCATCTTTACCAGACGGAGACACCAGGAGGGGATTCCCAACAGAGCCTCACAGTAATTGGAGTCCATTGTGGTGAAGAGGGCACCTGCCCATTCCAGGAGAGAGTACAGTATTGCCGAGTGAGTTCTTTCTGCAGACTGCAGGTGAGACTTGTAGTTCCAAGGAGGTGAATCTACTTCTTCACAGGCATCATACAGCTGAACTTCGGGGCCTTGTCTTTTCCCCTGCGCTGTAAGGTCAGCACTGTATTGCACTCACATATAAAAAGGAGGAATCTACAGGTGGTGATATTTCTTCAGTTTAACAGCCATCGGCATATCTTTTGCTCTACAGTCATTTCTTTTTCTTTGTGGATTACAAATACTGCAGTTTAAACATCAGGCTAGCTGAAGATATCCGGAGATAAAGAACTTTCATCATCTACCTCTTTTACCATTGCTGTTACACTCATAATTGAACTCCGAATTACAACCTAGGGTGAGCCATAGAGTATATGCTAGATTTTACACTGTGTTCTTGAATGTAGGATAGATAGAGAATATATATATATATATATATATATATATATATATATATATATATATATATATATATATATATATATATATATATATATATATATATATATATATACATACATATATATATACACACACACACACACACACACACACACACACACACACACACATATATACAGTTGTGCTCATAAGTTTACTTGCATATCCTGGCAGCATTTATGATTTATTGGCCATTTTTCAGAGAATATGAATGATAACACAAACATTTCTTTCACTCATGGTTAGTGTTTGGCTGAAGCCATTTATTATCAACTGTGTTTACTCTTTTTAAATCATAATGGCAACAGAAACTACCCAAATGACCCTGATCAAAAGTTTACATACCCCAGTTCTTAATACTAAGTACTGCCCCCTTTAACATTAATGACAGCTTGAAGTCTTTTGTGGTATTTGTGGATGAGGCTCTTTATCTTCTCAGATGGTAAAGCTGTCCATTCCTCTGGGCAAAAAGCCTCCAGTGCCTGTAAATTCTTGGGCTGTCTTGCATGAGCTGCATGTTTGAGATCTCCCCAGAGTTGCTCAATGATATTGAGGTCAGGTGACTGAGATGGTCCCTCCAGAACATTCACTTTATTCTGCTGTAGCCAATGACAGGTCAACTTGGCCTTGTGTTTTGGTTTATTGTCATGTTGGAATGTCCAAAAACTTCCCATGCGCAGCTTCCTGGCTGATGAATGCAAACGTTCCTCCAGTATTTTTTGAGAACATACTGCATTCATCTTGCCAACAATTTTGACCAAATTTCCTGTGCCTTTGTAGCTCACACATCCCCAAAACATCAGCGATCCACCTCCGTGCCTTAGGCCTTGTTGACTCCTCTCCAAATGTAGCATTTATGGTTGTGGCCAAAAAAGCTAAATTTTGGACCCATCACTACAAATGACCATGCCAGAAGGTTTGAGGCTTGTCTCTATGCTGTTTGGCATATTGTAAGTGGGATACTTTGTGGCATTTGCATAGTAATGGCTTTCTTCTGGTGACTCGACCATGCAGCCCATCTTTAAGTGCCTCCTTATTGTGCATCTTGAAACAGCCACCCCTCATGTTTTCAGATAGTCCTGTATTTCACCTGAAGTTATTTGTGGATTTTTCGTTGCATCCCAAACAATTTTCCTGGCAGTTGTGGCTGAAATTTTAGTTGGTCTACCTGACCTTGGTTTGGTTTCAATAGAACCCCTCATTTTCTACTTCTTGATTAGAGTTTCAACACTGCTGATTGACATTCTCAATTCCTTGGATATTTTTTTATATCCCTTTCCTGTTTGATAAAGTTCAACTACCCTTTCCCGCAGATCCTTTGACAATTCTTTTGCTTTTTCCATGACTCAGAACCCAGAAACATCTGTGCAGCACTGGATGAAAGATGCAAGGGTCTGTCAGTAGTCCAGAAATGCATTGACCTTTTATACACACACACACACTAATTACAAGCAACCAGATCATGGGTGAGGATGGTTACCGTTAATAGCCATTCAAACCCCTTTGTGTCAACTCGTGTGCATGTTATCAGGCCAAAATCACCAGGGTATGTGAACTTTTGATCAGGGTCATTTGGGTAGTTTCTGTTGCCATTATGATTTAAAAAGAGTAAACACAGTTGATTAATAAATGGCTTCAGCCAAACACTAACCATGAGTGAAAGAAATGTTTTTGTGTTATCATTCATATTGTCTGCAAAATGGCCAAGAACTCATAAAATCTGCCAGGGTATGTAAACTTATGAGCACTGTATACTGCATTTTGGTCTGTGTTGAAGCCTCAGTGGGAAGGTATTTAATATACAGTGGGGAAGGAAAGTATTCAGACCCCCTTAAATTTTTCACTATTTGTTATATTGCTGCCATTTGCTAAAATCATTTAAGTTCATTTTTTTTCCTCATTAATGTACACAGAGCAGCCCATATTGACAGAAAAATACAGAATTGTTGACATTTTTGAAGATTAAAAAAGAAAAACTGAAATATCACATGGTTCCAAGTATTCAGACCCTTTGCTGTGACACTCATACTTAACTCAGGTGCTGTCCATTTCTTCTGATCATCCTTGAGATGGTTTTAGACCTTCATTTGAGTCCCGCTGTGTTTGATTATACTGATTGGACTTGATTAGGAAAGCCCCACACCTGTCTATATAAGACCTTACAGCTCACAGTGCATGTCACAGCAAATGGGAATCATGAGGTCAAAAGGAACTGCCTGAAGAGCTCAGAGACAGAAGGTTCCTAAGAGCACAGTGGCCTCCATAATCCTTAAATGGAAGACGTTTGGGACAACCAGAACCCTTCCGAGAGCTAGCCGTCCGGCCAAACTGAGCTATCGGGGGAGAAGAGCCTTGGTGAGAGAGGTAAAGAAGAACCCAAGGATCACTGTGGCTGAGCTCCAGAAATGCAGTCGGGAGATGGTAGAAAGTTGTAGAAGGTCAACCATCACTGCAGCCCTCCACCAGTCAGGGCTTTATGGCAGAGTGGCCCGACGGAAGCCTCTCCTCAGTGCAAGACACATTAAAGCCCGCATGGAGTTTGCTAAAAAAAAAAACTGAAGGATTCCAAGATGGTGAGAAATAAGATTCTCTGGTCTGATGAGACCAAGATAGAACTTTTTGGCCTTAATTCTAAGCGGTATGTGTGGAGAAAATCAGGCACTGCTCATCACCTGTCCAATACAGTCCCAAAAGTGAAGCATGGTGGTGGCAGCATCATGCTGTGGGGTGTTTTTCAGCTGCAGGAAGCACACAGCTAAAATAACGAAGGAGTGGCTTTACAACAACTCCGTGACCCTTCTTGAATGGCCCAGCCAGAGCCCTGACTTAAACCCAATTAAGCATCTCTGGAGAGATCTAAAAATGGCTGTCCACCAACGTTTACCATCCAACATGACAGAACTGGAGAGGATCTGCAAGGAGGAATGGCAGAGGATCCCCAAATCCAGGTGTGAAAAACTTGTTGCATCTTTCCCCAAAAGACTCATGGCTGTATTAGATCAAAAGGGTGCTTCTACTAAATACTGAGCAAAGAGTCTGAATACTTAGGGGCGTGTGATATTTCAGTTTTTCTTTAATAAATCTGCAAAAATGTCAACAATTCTGTGTTTTTCTGTCAATATGGGGTGCTGTGTGTACATTTATGAGGAAAAAAAATTAACTTAAAATGATTTTAGCAAATGGCTGCAATATAACAAAGAGTGAAAAATTTAAGGGGGTCTGAATACTTTCCGTCCCCACTGTATGTTTTGAAGATATTGAGTACCTATGCCTCTGTGTACCTGTTCACATATACTCCTTAACCACTTCCCGCCCGCCCTATAGCGGACTGATGTCCAGGAAGTGGTTCTGTTATCCTGACTGGATAAGATAACAGGATAGGATAGGACAGGATAACATGCCGCAGCCCCCCCCCCCCCCCGGGGGCGCGCATCGCGGCGATCGGTGGAGCGGTGTGTCAGCCTGACACACCGCTACACCGATCTTGGTAAAGAGCCTCCGGCGGAGGCTCTTTACCACGTGATCAGCCGTGTCCAATCACGGCTGATCACGCTGTCAATGGAAAGAGCCGTTGATCGGCTCTTCCTCACTCGCGTCTGACAGACGCGAGTAGAGGAGAGCCGATCGGCGGCTCTCCTGGCAGGGGGGGTCTGCGCTGATTGTTTATCAGCGCAGCCCCCCCTCAGATCACCACACTGGACCACCAGGGATGCCACTAGGACCACCAGGGAAGGGGCAACGTGGATGGCCAGGTATGTACCCCATGGCCATCCACATGTGCCCAATCTGTGCCAATCAGTGCCCACAAATGGGCAACATTATGTCACTGATCTGCCCAGCAATGTTTTATCAGTGCCACCTGTCATTGCCCATCGGTGCCACCTGTTATTGCCCACCTATCAGTGCCACACATCAGTGCCACCCAAAAGTACCCATCAGTGCCACCCATATGTACCAATCAATGCCACCTACGAGTGCCCATCAGTGCCGCCTATGAGTGCCCATCAGTGGCACCTATGAGTGCCCAGTGCCGCATACCAGTGCCACCTATCAGTGCCCATCAGTGCCGCCTATCAGTGCCCATCATCAGTGCCACCTCATTGGTGCCCATCAGTGCAGCCATATCAGTGCCCATCATTGAAGGAGAAAGTGTACTTATTTACAAAAAATTTTAACAGAAACAAAGAAAAACTCGTTTTTTTTCAAAATTTTCGGTCTTTTTTTATTTGTTGCGCAAAAAATAAAAACCGCAGAGGTGATCAAATACCACCAAAAGAAAGCTCTATTTGTGGGAACAAAATGATAAAAAATTTGTTTGGGTACGGTGTAGCATGACCGCGCCATTGTCATTCAAATTGCGACAGCACTGAAAGGTGAAAATTGGCCTGGGCGGGAAGGTGTCTAAGTGCCTGGTATTGAAGTGGTTAAAGTGATTATAAGGTTATACGTTCTGTAGATGTGCATTAAGTGATAATTCTTGCCAATCATAATTTTTGTTCATTCCTGCCCTTCATTGTGTTTCATTACTAAACTTTTCTAAGTGGTTCGGTGATATTGTGTGAGTTTCTCATTGCTAATGTCACATTGCAGAATGGAACCCAAGGTGTCAGAGGTAAGAGGGGATCAGAAGAGTCAAGGTAGCCAGTGGGGTAGAGTCAACCAGCAGCCCTCACGGGGGTACCGCTACATAAGATTTAGAGACTGCTCAAGATGGCAAGCAAAGTGGCTGGAACCAAATACAGAGCAATTCTAGAAGAAAAACATGCTTCAAGAGATGGCAGAGGTTCATCAACCAGCAGGACAGGGACAGTGAAACCAACAACCAAAACTTAGTTTTAAAAGGTTTAAACCTGGCATGTCCTAAAATAAACCAAAATTCAGACCACAGCTTAAAAGGGATACTAAACAAAGAAGTGTTAATTGCCATAAATCATATATAACACTGCTGTTGTGCGATCACGTGATCTTTCCCTGTTCTTTGGCATCTGCAGAGAATGGCTTCTAATTGCTCTCCACAGTACGAGTCTGTGTCTGGCCAGCCCTAATTGGTGCTGTGCCGGTCACATGACAAAAAAAAGTTTCAGAAAAGTAATTCAAATTTGATTATAAATACCAAATAACTTTTCTACAGCCTATAAATTTTTTATTGAACATGAAATGTGTATTTTTTTTTTTTTTTGCATTAATATGGCATAGGCGGAGTCAGAGAGCACTTTCACTTTGTTTAGACGGCATCTGCATTCAAGGCTGTTTTTTTTTACTTTACAGTTATTAGTCATTACATTAGATATGCAAAGAAAGGAAATGAGACGGGGCCTAATGTCACACTTAAACAAGCGCTTAGGAGTAATCAATATTCTGAAACAGATTGATACAAATTAATGCAAATAACCCAGATTAGTGGCAACAGCTGCTACCTGAAAAAATATTCCTAAACAGAAGAAATACAAATAAGTAGTAAAAAAAAAAAAAAAAAAAAAAAAAAAGAGTCTAATAGACTCCGGCAGCGCTTATAAAAATAATTGATCATAAACTATGAACAATCTAAACAATATATACATTCAATCAATTCCGTGCACTCATAATAAAAACTAATGATTGTACAGGGAAAAGACAAGTCCTTTGAAAATAACGAATCTTATGGAGCAAGATCCTCAGAGATAGTTGCTGTCACCCAAGCGAGTTCCACATCACACATGCTCAAATTAAAAAGGGGGGGCATGCAGGAGAACCCCCTCTAAATAAAACTTTTACCAGATCAAAACTTGATCTTTAGCGTGTATGTTAAACAGTGGAATTCTTGCCGGCATCCTCCTTCTGTTGTCCGGATCCAGACAGCTCTCAAGTCATTCAATGGTGCAGGCAATGAAAGAAAGAGGGGGGGACATAGCATAATCCCATTTAAAATCATTTATTGTTTAAAAAAAAAAGAAGGAGAGAATAACCCCCCCTTCAAGATGTACACTTACAAGAAATAGTATATATTTAAGCGGTGTTCACAAGCAAAACAGGCTACACAGCGTCTCCTTCTGCTCTTGACAGGTACCTTCTCTGGTAATAAATGCTGTCTTTCCCTGAGTGCACTGGTGTGTCTACGTACGTCGTGTGGCTCCACTCACGCGTTTCGTCACTCTTGACATCAGAGACATCATCATCATCATCATGTCCCTCTGATGATGTCATGAGTGACGAAACGCGTGAGAGTGGAGCCACACGACGTACGTAGACACACCAGTGCACTTAGGGAAAGACAGCATTTATTACCAGAGAAGGTACCTGTCAAGAGCAGTAGGAGACGCTGTGTTACCTGAAGTAGCCTGTTTTGCTTGTGCACACCGCTTAAATATATACCATTTCTTGTGAGTGTACATCTTGAAGGGGGGTTATTCTCTCCTTTTTTAAACAATAAATTATTTAAATGGGATTACGCTATGTCCACCCTCTTTCTTTCATTGCCTGCACCATTGAATGACTTGAGAGCTGTCTGGATCCGGACAACAGAAGGAGGATGCCAGCAAGAATTCCACTGTTTAACATACACGCTAAAGATCAAGTTTTGATATGGTAAGAGTTTTATTTAGAGGGGGTTCTCCTGCACACCGCCCCTCTTTAATTTGAGCACGTGTGATGTGGAACTCGCTTGGGTGACAGCAACTATCTCTGAGGATCTTGCTCCATAAGATTCGTTTTTTTCAAAGGACTTGTCTTTTCCCTGTACAATCATTAGTTTTTATTATAGGAGTGCACGGACTTGATTGAATGTATATATTGTTTTGATTGTTCATGATCATTTTTATAAGCGCTGACGGAGTCTTTTAGACTCTTTTTTGCCATTACATTAGATATATTTAATAATGATTTATAGTAAAACCAAGCTTTTTGGAGGGTTTCTTAGAGAATGTAATCAGCCAGCATACTATATCCCACCCCTATAGTGTTTAGCAATAGGAGGACATGAAGGAGGAAAGAGGGAGGGAGGGGAATGTCATTTACCACTGTGTATATGCCCCCACGTGTGGCTCTACAGCAGTGACGGCGAACCTTGGCATCCCAGATGTTTTGGAACTACATTTCCCATGATGCTCAACTACAACGCAGAGTGCATGAGCATCATGTGAAACAAAGTTGCAAAACATCTGGGTTGCCAAGGTTCACCATCACTGCTCTATAGTCACGTGGGCTGCACAGATAAGAAAAATAGAAATAAAGAGCTTAGAAGGGAACTGAAATTTGAGCATGCTCCGTCGTGGACACCAGCTGGTCTACAAAATCTCAACCAGCAGCGGGGACAGAGAAGATGGGAGGGACAACTGAAGGCAGGATCAACCAGGTATAACTCAAGCTACAAAAAAAACGAATGCGGCACAGTGGTGTAGTGGGTAGCACTCTCGCCTAGCAGTAAGAAGGGTCGCTGGTTCAAATCCAAACCACGACACTACCTGCCCGGAGTTTGCATGTTCTCTCTGTGCCTGCGTGGGTTTCCTCCGGGTACTCCAAAGACATGCTGGTAGGTTAATTGGATCCTGTCTAAATTGTCCCTAGTATGTATGAATGTGAGTTAGGGACCCTTAGATTGTAAGCTCCTTGAGGGTAGGGACTGATGTGAAAGTTCAATGTATATGTAAAGCGCTGCATAAATTGATGGCGCTATATAAGTACCTGAAATAAATAAAAATAAATAAATTGTCCCCATCAAACACGACAGTGCTACAGGAATTTTGGCAAGAATAATGTGTAGATTCCTAACTTGAAAGTCTTCCAAAGAAAAAGTAGACAACTCTCATAATATAGGCATGTTAGGCTGTAGAACATTCTCCCTCAGTCTACTTTAAAACATGTAGGGGGTTTATGTGAAGAGAATTAAAAAAAAAAAAAATAATAATAATAATAATAATTTGGATTTTTATAGAGATTGTATAAGGATGTACAGTCAATTTTTTATTTTAGAATTCTGGTTAGAGACCTAAAGAGAACACTTCACTTCCCCATCCACCCAGCCAATGTGTGCCATTACATACTATTCATATACTTCAACCTTCCAAACTGCCAGGTTCTGAAATCTTCCCAGTGAACAGTTCAAAGCATTGGCCCATATGAAAGGATCAGCATTTATCATTTTATACACAAGTCGCATTCCTCATAAAAAGGCAAGGGCATTGCACTCAGCTCTCCTAGCCGAAGCTGCACGTGTCCTCCATACAATAAGCCCCGTAAATGTTTCCTGGCAGAAAAATTGGGGGTGCCAATGCTGACCTCCCTCTGAAAATGCAAGTTTCCTATCTATTGTGCTGACCCATCGGCTTTATAACCAAGTCACTGACCCAAAACGAGCAAGCAAGTTAGAAAATTAAATTCAATTTAGAACTCCTTACTAGTATACTTGTTCTGGGCTAGTGACTCAAAGTATTAGGACCAATATTTGCAGAATAAGTCAAAACAGGGCAGACTAGACTACTATGTTGTTTTTACCAGAAAAGGTTTCCTTTAATAGTATACCATACCCAGAGGCAAAAGGAAAAAGATTTTGCACTATTTCTCTTTATTTACAGCAGAAAAAAAGCAGCGGAGGGTCAGATGAACAGAGAAAATCTCATTCCATCACAAAAGGATGTCAAAATGGTTCAGAGAGACCATGCCTCACTTGTAAGCAGTGTTTAAAGTCACTCCGGTGTAAATATATAGCACAACATGCAAGCATTAGTCATTCTTCAGCAAGCCTTATCGCACTGCATGTAACCGTTTATTAATATGACAAGAGGCTACAGCACTGCTTGCTACAGGAATGTAAAAACCCGCTAGATGCTGGAAGAAAACCAAACCATACTCACTGTAATAAGTGTAGCTATCATTTGTCATTTAGGTAACCTTATAGCCCATGGCCGAACAAAAACTAAGCCCCATTCCATTGCTAGCTCCCAACCACCCCCCCCCTCACCCATTCAACCATAATTCCTTTTTACTTCTATACCGTGTAAACTACACTCACCGGCCACTTTATTATTAGGTACACCTTGCTAGTACCGGGTTGGACCCCCTTTTGCCTTCAGAACGGCCTTAATTCTTTGTGGCACATATTCTACAAGGTGTTGGAAACATTCCTCAGAGATTTTGGTCCATAATAACATGATAGCATCACATAGTTGCTGCAGATTTGTTAGCCGCACATTCATGATGCGAATCACACAGCCATTAATGTTTAGACATTAATGGCGGTGTTTTTTGAGTTATTGAGGAAACAGTAAATTTACACTGTTATACAAGCTGTACACTCACTACTTTACATTGTAGCAAAGTGTCATTTCTTCAGTGTTGTCACATGAAAAGATATCATAAAATATATACAAAAATGTGA
Organism: Lithobates clamitans; assembly: GCA_037952925.1. Lineage (NCBI taxonomy): Eukaryota > Metazoa > Chordata > Amphibia > Anura > Ranidae > Lithobates > Lithobates clamitans. The sequence goes on from JBBGZY010000653.1 coordinate 70,723, forward strand.
GGGGTGTACTCACTTTAGTGAGATACTGTAACAATTAGGGCTGCAACTAACGATTATTTTCATAATCGATTAGTTGGCCGATTATTGTTTCGATTAATCGATTAATCGGTTAATAACCTTTAAAAAAAAAAAAAAAAAGTGTGGTGTATAATTTAGTTAATATGTAAAGTTTTAAAAGGCAATTTATTCTTAAATATCTCTATGCAGTGGTAAATATAAGTAACCAACTATATGGTTAGGGAGCAAAATATCTAATCCACAAGAGATATACTGTATATACTATTAGAGGAGATATACTGTGTATATACTATTAGAGGAGATATACTGTGTATATACTATTAGAGGAGAGATATACTGTATATACTATTTGAGGATATATACTATTAAAAGGTGAATCTGGAAAATATCATCAGACTCAGAGATCAAAAGATGTCTTCCTTCAAAAAAAATGTAATTTTAAGGACGTTCGTTCGATTTTCTAATCGTTAGTGGGGTCAAATCGACGTTCATTTTCAACCACAGTGATGGGAAAATTTGGAAATAGAAAACTTCTTGGTGAAAGGAATTTTCAGACAGCGTATGTGGTTTTCGTTCAGAAATTACATTCGTTTTAAAAACAGAATGTTAAAAACAAGTGAAAATTTCAAACATTCTTTCATTCAGCGAATGTACAAAGATTTTTCGTCTGAATATTCTCGTCTGAAAATTGATCCGTGTGGCCAACATAAGGCTCGGTACACACCTATGCAGTTTGCTTTTGATCTATTTCTGCAGTGCTTTTTGCTGTGCGTTTTGATTTTTGCACACGTGATTTTGCTGCGATTTGCAGTTTTGTATTTTTTTTGGCCAATTTGTTGTTGGGCAGATTAAAAAAAACACAAATTGCTGCAAAAACGCATTACATGCTTTTCTGCAGATTCTCCATTGAAGTATATTGAACCAAAAAAGCACTGTTTTGCGTTAAAAAAAAGTCCCTGACCCTTTCCAAATACGCAGCGGCTGAAAAAAGCATAGGTATGAACAAGCCCTATAGGAAACCATGTAAATGAAATGTAGTGCGTTTCTGAAAAAAGCACCAAAGAAACACATAGATGTAAACCAGGTCTAAGACGTTTAGTAACATAATGGGGTAAACAAAAAAAATTATTAAATATTATAGTACAAAAAAGCAGATAATCACTACTGTAAGGGGTTCATTTTTTTACTGTAGAACTGTGAAAGCAATATTTACAGTAGCGATTTGCTCTTTTTGTACTTTCATTTTAGTTTTTTTTAACCCCATTATGTTACTGGCCGATTAATCGATTATGAAAATAGTAATCGATTAATTTCATAATCGATTAGTTGTCGATTAATCGATTAGTTGTTTCAGCCCTAGTAACAATGCATTCTTTTCACTAACAAACAATCTAGGGAGGCATTCTTTTCACTGATCACCAGTGTAAACAGGGTTGCCAACCTCCCGCAGCATTTTTTACTGACAAAACATGGAAAATTTACTGCCGGGGCACATTTTTTTACTGGCAACCTGAGAAATTACAGAACTCCTATTGAAAACTAATACAGTGAATATTTGAACAGTATAAAACATGATATGGAAACACTGACAATACCTATAATAAAGTAATTTGCTTGATTTAAACGTAAAACGTCAACACAGCATGAAATTATCAGCCCCCGATATTCACTGGCAGTTGTTAAAAAAAAATATATATATATATATATATATCACAGATTTTTACAAACTGTCAGGAAATTTACTGGCGGTTGGCAACCCTGAGTGTAAGGGTCATTCTTCCCACTGACCACTAGCGAAATAGAGCCCTTCTCCCAGTGGCCACCAATGTGATGTTGTTCTTGTATCTTAAAGTTGTAGATATAATTATTTTTTAGCAGGGGTTCCTCGAGACCTAAAAATATACTCAAACGTTGGTCATTTGTGAAAAGAAGGAGAAAGGCTATGCTATAAAAAAGGATAATAGGGGACTTGCAATATTTTAGCATACAGTGTTAAAAAAAAAAAAAAAAAAGGGAAGAGAAAAATGGCAAGAAGTGATGGACATTGCCATTGATAAAAAAGAAAAAGCACGAAGAAAAAAAAAAAAGAAGAAGAAATAGAGAAGAGGACACTGGTGCTATGACTGCTGCCTCAGATTTCCCGTTTCAGGGTTATTCCCTTTCTCTTTTTTTTCCAATACTTTATTTTAAAACAGCACACGGTAATTACAGAAACCATAGTTATGGCAGTGCTAAGCTGGAACACATTCAAGAAAAGTTTGACACAGTACAATCAAATGTATGTACAAACCAAGGAGAAAGAAAAAGAAAAAGAAAAAGAAAAAAGAAGAAAAGAAAAAAAAAAGAAGAAAAGAAAAAGAAAAAGAAGAATGGGGTGGGTTAAGGGACAAAAAAAAAAAAAGGGCCAGTCACTCTGCCAATACTCCAGGCCCAGAGTCATATCATTATAAAAGTATTCAGGTAATAGGATTTACTTCAACAGCTCCGTGTACTCCTAATGCCGCGTACACACGACCGGACTTTCCGGCAGAAAAAGGTCAGACGGAACTAATCCGTCAAACATTCTGATCGTGTGTGGGCTTCATCGGACCTTTTCGGTCGAAAAATATGACGGACCTTAGAAATATAACATGTTTCAAATCTTAACAACGGACTTGATTCCTATCGAAAGAAACGTTCGTCTGTATGCTAGTCCGACAGACCGAAAACGACGCAAGGGCAGCTATTGGCTACTGGCTATTGAACTTCCTTTTCTAGTCCGGTCGTACGTCATCACGTTCGAAGCGATCAGACTTTGGTGGGATCATGTGTTGGTAAGTCAGTTTCGTCAGAACTCCGTTAAAAAGTCCTTCGGAGTTCAGTCCGACGAGAAGTCCACTCGTGTGTACATGGCATTAGAGTAAACAAATTTGTGCCAGTAGAGCCATTTAAGACATTTCTCCCGAAGACTTTTTTCCGTGGTCACTAGGTCCTCCCTTTAAATCGATTTCAGACACTTTTTTCAACCAGACGGCTATAGACCGAGACTGCGTTCTTCCAAAAAAAAGGGGGATGCAGCTCTTCACCGCTGTAAGCCGGAGAGGTAGAATATATTTGTTGCAAGATGGCGCAATTGTCATTCAAAGTGCGACAGCACTGAAAATTGGCCTGGGCAGAAAGGGGGTGAAAATGCCCTGTATTGAAGTGGTTAAAAAGAGCCCCTTACTGAAGCTGCAGACACCATGCAACTATTCATCCTTGCATTCACAAAGAATTTAGTGATGTTATCCAAATTAGTACTCCGAATTCAGCTCCCTCCCTTCCTGTACACCTGCTATTAGTTTATATTATAGGTTCAAATCTCTGCTGGACGGGGGAATGAATTGAGCTGTTGAAAATTAAAGTGAAAGTGTATTTGCTGTAAACAGAGGATGGATTACACCACAGTGCCCGCAACTACAGAGATAAATGAAGGCTTGTTTTAAAGTTTATGTACTGCTTTTTTAGTACTGTAAGTAAAATATTTAAAATGCCCATAGCCTAGCCACAGTTTTACTTTAACCTGAGCAGATGATGAAAAAAAAAATTTAAATAAGATTTACCTTAGACAGATCTTGGGTGAACACACGACACGCAACCAGAAACAGGCGGAAAAAAAAAAAAAAAAAAAGGAAGAAGGGGGGCAAAGTTACTAGACTGCCTACAAGCATAAATATTTTAAAAATCATTGCCCCCCCCCTTCACAGTCATCTCATGTGAGAGTGAACTCGGTTATAACGAGTCCCAAGATCTTTGCAAGCCTGCATGGCCAGTGGCTTTGTACATTTCATATGGTTAAGGCAAAACTCTGCAAATCCTAACATTAATCTACAGGAGGGGAGAGACATCTATATAACACCCAAGTCTCGGAAAAAAAAAAAAAATAGCTCAATTCCTACAAATCTTCATTTCCCCTGGCAGTTATGGATGGAAGTCTTTTTAAAAAAATGAACGACAAGCCAGAAAATGGTTACAGAGAATTGCATCACCATTTTCCGATACTCAGCGACATCTTACGAGAAGGATGTAGAAACTCTCCAAGTATAAGAAATGTCATCACGGCTCTGTAAAAAAAATGTATTCAGGTATTTGGAGATTTTCATGGAGTCCTCAAAAAACTTTTGCTAAACAGTGTGGACAAAAAGAATCCAAGCATTAGAAAATGGATTTCGAAGCACTCGAGAGACATTGTTATAGCACTATCCTTTGGAGAAGGCAAATGCAGCTGCCTATGATAATGCTCCTCACACTACAGATAGAGCAGTAGGGATGTTCACACATTACATTTTAACTCATGGCAGATCAAACAGTCCAGGATTTCAAACGGGCTGTATAGTGCCAATTCAGCAGTCTCCCCAAGAAACTCATAAATATCAGCATTCTGACTTCCATACAGGAGCCCAAGGGAGAACAGTCTGTCTGCTTCTAATTGCTGAATTTCCAGCACAAGAAAATCTCATTCTTCAATATAGTAAATTAAACACGCTCATGTTCAGATTCCATTTTAGCAGAGCAAAAACACTGTTTACTGACAGCTATTTCCAGAAAAATTAAGGACATACATACACAAATTGCATCTAAAAACTGCACACGAGACATACTGACAGTGCAAGTTCACCCTTTCTGTGGAAAAAACAAAAAAAAACAAAAACACCATTTAGGGCTTATCTGCACCAAAAAACATAAGCATTACCACGGGGCTGAATTCACAAAGCTAACACCAGGATAAGGATCCCTACTTTAAAAAAGTGAGTTATTTTTCAGTCAGTTGTGTTTGAGCAGCTCCCCATTCACACCTGAGCATTTCATAGCTTGAAGCGCAAAGCTCCAAAATGTTCTAAATCAAACTCTCATGCCTTTAACCCTTTTGCCACCGGGTTCGTATGTCAGCCTGTCAGCGGGGGGTATTACACACAACCGGGGGGGAGGGGGGGGCTGCAGCCACCGGGATTGTGTGTGAAACCAGGCAGGTCCGCTGCCGCCCGATTACTCTCCGACACCCCTGGTACCTGTGCCACCCCCCACTGCTGCGCCCCGCCATGTGATGGGAAAAAATAAGTAAAAAAGCAAAAAATAAAGTTACGCCCAAGCACATAATATCCCCCCCCCCCCCCAAAAAAAATAAATAAAAGTTGAGGCCACCCCCACGAACGTAAATGCATGCTTTGGGGCGCCTACGTGTGAAAACGTCGATTGCGGTACACATGTTATATATCGCCGCGCATGCCAGAGTGAGAGCAATATTTCTAAATCTGGACCTCCTCCGTAACACTAATCTGATACCTATAGGAGGCTTTTGAAGTGTCGCCTATAGAAACGAGAGGGTACTGAAGTTTGATGCCATTTCATGGGCGCACAAAAATTTAAAAAAGGTATGGCATGTTAGGTATCTATTTACTCGGTGCAACCTCGTCTTTTATATTTTACCAAAAATGTGGATAATTTATTGCGTTTGTTTGCCCTAAAATTCACGTTAGTGTGTTTTTTTACTGAAATTTTGCATTTCCTAGACCTTTGCGGTTATCGTGTGACGTAAACAATTGGAACTACCACCATTTTATTCTCTAGGGTGTCTGCTTTCAGAAAATGTATATTTGTGGGTTTTGTGTAATCTTCAGGCCTAAAATGATTTTTTAAACATATGTGCAAAAAAGGCTCTGGCAGCGTAAGGGTTAAAAAAAAAAAAAAAAAAATTGTTCCTGTTCATATATTTTTTTTTTTTTATTAAATCATAAAAGGTTTTATTGCTCATAAGAAAAAACATACATTACATTTATATATGCACCATAGTCAGCACTTCTTTTACCCACATAGTAATATAGCCATCAAAAAGGAGTTATAGTTTGCATCTTAGAACTGTCAGCATTCGGACTATATGTCCCCCCTAGTTAAATCGATAACATATTCTCCATTATCCACACACCCTCCTCCTCCATTCTCCAATACACACTCTCAGCATCTACCTGTCATATCTTTAAACACTTCTTAGCAGCCTCATCTGTACCAATTCCATGGGGCTTATTCCGGGCACATCCAACCACGGGTCCCACAATCTGTCAAATTTTCCAGGACTACCCCTGTGCTGGTAAATATATTTTTCCATTATAAGCGTTTTTCCCATATTTAGTATCCATGTTTTGCTATTAGGTGGCACAGCAGACTTCCATCCCATCAGTATTACCTTTCTGGCCTGGAACAATGCACGTGCAAAAGCAACTCTCGTCACCTCCTCCGCAATCACCCCTCCAGAACTCCCAGTAAGCAACACAATGGATCTAGTGGGACATTGACCTGGAACACCTGGTTTAGTGTAGCCAGGACCTCTGTCCAATACCTATGGAGTTTGGGGCATCGCCAGAGGAGGTGAATCAAGTCCCCAGACGCCGCCCTGCATCTGCCACACAATGAGTCAGGAGCCTTGCCCATTCTATATAACTTTACAGGGGTATAGTGTACTCTCAATAGAATATAAAGTTGGGATACCTTCTGTGCCACGTTTAGTGAACAGGAGTTAACTGCTTGCAGAGCTTCTTCCCACACCTCCCCCGATAAGGGGCCCAAATCCGCCTCCCACTGAGCAGCCGCCTTTGTGGGATATCCCTCTAACACTGAGGCTAATAACATGTTATAGCATTGTGAAATTATGCCCTTAGTCTCCGACGCCTCCTGCATTATATGAAAAACCGGTGTGGGGGATTGGGACCAATCAGTTGCATCCCCTTGTGCTTTGATTGCATGCTTCAATTGGAGATAGTAAAACAACATACCGGTAAGCAGGGAGTATTTATCTTGTAAATCCTTAAACGATAACAGTGTTCCATTACTGAAAATCTGGTACATATGTGTGATACCTCTACAGCGCCATCTGTGCCCCTGTTGGAGCTTAGCAAGCTCAACATATGTTTTATTTTCCCATATCGGGCTATACTTAGTAAAGCCCAAAACGTTTTGTAGTTTAGCTTTGTTCCATACCTTCTGCAGAAGTGTATATGTGGGCATTTTTTTATTGGGTCTTTGAAAAAGGTGGGCCTCCAATCCCTCGGGTATTGACTCTGCCCCTGTGCCCACCAGCATAAGCTTAGCAGACGAGCCCAGCGGCAGAGGAGCCATGGCACCTATCAGATGTTGCAGCTGAGCCGCTAGATAGTATATCCAAGGGTTTGGTAGGGCCAGGCCCCCTCCCTCCTTTGAGCGCTGCAACTGTTCCAACTTGATTCTGGGGGGTTTGGTATGCCACAGCAACAGCCGGAATAAGGAGTTAACCACCCTGAAAATTTTCAGCGTGATAACTACAGGCGTGTTGTGTAGCAAGTATAGAAATTGAGGCATCAGAATCATTTTTATGAGGTTCACCTTTCCTGCCAGAGACATCTTAAATTTATTCCACACATTTATCTTATCTCTAAACCGTGACATCAGGGGGTAGACATTTAGGCTACAGAAGTCTGTAAGTTTAGGCGAGATGTGTATACCTAAATATTTAAAGGTAGAAACTACCGGTATCTGAGTCGGGGGTCTCACATTGGTCATTGGGGAACCGTCTAAACATTAAGGCAGATTTAGTCCAGTTGATAGTGAGGCCTGAAAAACGGCCAAATTCAGTTATAAGTGACATTGCCTGGTCCAGGGATCCCTCTGCGTCTTCCAAAAATAAAAGCATGTCGTCGGCGTAGAGCATGATTTTTTCAGGCAATCCACCATATCGGAAACCTCTAATCTGTGGGCAATCTCTCACCTGAGCCGCCAGGGGTTCTATGGCCAGTGCGAAGAGCAGGGGGGACAGAGGGCACCCCTGTCTGGTCCCTCTGCTCAACCCAAAGGCATGAGACATTCGATCCGCCACACGTATAGCCGCCCGGGGTGTATCGTACAATAGCCTAACCCACCTGGTGAACCTGGGCCCGAACCGCCTACAGATATCTCCAGCATACACTGTCAAATGCCTTGTTGGCATCAAGAGACAGCAAGGCCCTATGTCCCACAGACTCCGAGAGGGTCTGCATGTTTAGGTATAGACGTCTAAGGTTGGTCGCCGTGGATGTACGAGGCATAAATCCTGCTTGATCTGAGTGAACTATTGTTCTAACAATCCTATTAACCTGCATGGCCAGTACTTTTGCTAGTAATTTAATGTCACTCTGAAGGAGCGATATAGGCCTATAGGAGCCCGGATCTAAGGGGTCCTTACCCATTTTCAACAATAGTATAATGTTAACTTTAGTCATAGTGTTTGGTAACCTTCCCAATTTAAAGGATGCATTTAATACTTCAAGCAGTTTAGGCAGGATCATTTCGCCATATTGGGTGTAGATCTCCATGGGGAGCCCGTCGTCCCCAGGGGCCTTGCATGTAGGAAAAGAGGCAGCCGCCTCCCTCAGTTCGCCCAGTGAAATTGGTGCCTCCAGCTCCCCCCTCGCCTGGTGGGTCAGGGCTGGAAGCGTTACATTGCCCATGTAGGTCTGCAGATCCTCATCTGTATAAGGAAGCGTAGAAGGAAGCTAGCTCCTCTATAATTTTCTCCGGTTCATTCACCAGGCGCCCCGAGGAACTACGTAGCGCTCCTATAGCAGGGGACGACTGTTGAGATCTGGCTATCCTAGCTAACAATCTACCAGTTTTTTCACCCTCTTCGTAGAATGCTTGTTTAGTAAAGAACCATTTACGTTCCACGGCGGAGGCCCTCAACCGGTCCAGGGATTCCTGAGCCGACATCCATGCCTCCCTCGCGGACTCTGATGAGTCTAAAATAAAAGCAAGCTCCAATTGCTTTACCCGGTCCTCCACCTGTATCAGTAAGGCTGCGGAATTGTGTTTTAACGTCAGCAATTTCAGCTATAAATGTGCCTCTCAGGCAGGCCTTAAAGGCATCCCATCTTATTAATAAGTCAGTTTGTCTCCGGTTGTCAAAAAAGTATTGTTCTATCTGTTTCGCTACTCTGTCATGAGAGGTGAAAAGCTTTAGCCAAAAAGCATTCAGCTTCCACGGTGCTCTCGGTAGTGTGGTCGCCGGTCTAGTAACAAGGTAAGCAACCAAATGGGCGTGATCAGAGACCCCCCGGGGTAAATATTCTACCTTGTGCATAACACTCAAGAGTTGAGGGGACCCCACACACAGGTCAATACGGGAAAGTTACCCATGGGTTTTGGAGAAGCAGGAAAATTGTTTTGTAGTAGGGTATTTAGCTCTCCATAAGTCTATCCAACCCACTTCTATCAGTAATCTGCTCAGAGTAGTGCCCCTGTTTCCCGAGGGTGGCCGCGTCGGGGGGATGCTTGTCTAGTCTGGGATCTAAGTAACCATTAAAGTCACCCATGATCATTATTGGGACATCCGGTTTGTCAACTAGGTAAGTCAAGAGGAGCTGCAGGATTTCCCTGGAGAACGGAGGAGGTATATACACAAACACCAATATCAACGTCAAAGTATACAACCTGCAATGCAAAAACACATATCTGCCCATGGAATCAATAACAGCGTCTAGTTCCTGGTAGGCCAAGGACTTATGTACCAGAACACTCACCCCGCGAGAATATGCAGTGTGAGTGGAATGGTAGGCCGTGCCCACCCAGGAATACTGCAGAAAACTGACTGTATCCTTTGTTAGATGAGTCTCCTGGAGGCCCACTATTGCTGGGTGAAATTTTTTCAGGCATGTGCTTATCATGGTACGTTTCAAGGGATCATGGACACCTCGGACGTTCCATGTCACAACTGGGGTGTTAGCCATATTTGGTATTGTACTGTGACAAGTCCTGGGTGATCCTGTTTCTTCGCCATATCTCCTGGCCGTAGAGTATCAGTGCATGTCTCGATGACCCAGATAGTCCCGGAGTAGCCTTCAACGTTGCTTGGTAATGACGACCTGAGGCAGCTGTGGAAGAATGTGCGTGATGTCTTCATAATCAGAAGTGTCCTTCCTAACCGAAACTGTGTGTTCCACGTTTTAGCGCCTGTACCGTGGATGTGAGCAATTTTCCCAAAGTGGTCAGGGGGGGGATACCCCGTTTCGTCTGTGCATCTTAAGTTGTGCTTTAAACTGGTGCCAACCGGGCACATTTTAACCAGCCCCTTCAACTGGGCCAAAACTTGAGTTTTCAAAAAAGTTCCTGTGGGTACAGCTATCCCACCTTGGTATTTGCCGTTTCTTGGTATATCTCTTGTGAACAAAGCTCTTGTCGCACGTTAACTTTGTGAAATAGTAACATTGTCCCGCAAAATATGTTGTAGACTATAAAACGTCTAGTGATGACTGACCGACTTCCCAGCTTCTCGTAGTGTCGTTCACTCTCCCATATCTGCCTCTCTTCTCCTCCTTAGATCCTGCTCGTTGCGGTCCAACCAGGCGGACGCTTCGGCTGCAGACTCAAAGAATGTGGACTGACCTCTTGCCGTAATGCGTAATTTGGCCGGGTATAACATGGCATATGTGACTTGAATCTTCTGCAATCTTTTCTTTACCTCCGCAAACTTGGCCCTTTTGCGCTGTACCTCGGCCGAGAAGTCAGGATAAAAGATTTTTGTTCCGTTATAGTGCACTGCACCCTTCTCCCTGGCCAATCGAAGTATTATTTCTCTGTCCTTATAGTTCAGGAGTCTGGCTAGCATTGATCTAGGTGGATTGCCTGGGGGGGAAGGGTCTCAGTGGTGTACGGTGTGCTCGCTCCACTGCAAAGAGCGCGGTAAAATTATCTTTGCCAAATATGTCCTGTAACCACATTTCTGTAAATGCTGTGGGGTCCCTTCCCTCCACCTTCTCTGGGAGCCCCACTATGCGTACATTATTCCTCCTGAGATGATTCTCGATGTCGTCATTTTTGGCGTTGGCCTGGGCTGCTTGCTGTAATGCACTTCTAGTATCTCTAGTGAGGGGAGGTAATATATCCTCCACCTCACTGATCCTTCCCTCCACCGCTGTGGTTCTCTCCCTAATCTTTTGGATGTCATGGCGCAGGAGAGAGACAGTCACAGTGAGGCTCCCAAATTGCATTTTCAGTCCATTTACAGACGCTGTGCAACTCTGTACCGCCCGCAGAATATCGCTTAATGTGGGCTGCTGTGTCTCTTCCTGCATGGAGTCAGAGCCATCTGCATTGAGGATCAGGGAGCCCTCTAATGGCAGCATGTCATCTAGTGCCATGGCGCCTTCATGTCCCTCAGTGTCCATTGCCAGTGACTGCTGATTCAGGGGGGAGGCACCGCTCTGTCCCTGCATCTTTTGGGCATAATATACCATGTCCCTGGGCTGCTCTTTCCCCCACTGTTTGCCAGACTTTGCTGCCTTACCGCTCGGTTCCTGTGTCTTGCCTGTGCTGCGAGCCGCACGCTGTGGCAGAGGAGGGCCGGCACCATCTTGGTCATCCATGGCCGCCGCTGCTTCTTTCTCCCCCTTTCTGGTCATTCTGGGCCTCCTAAATCGTTCGCCGATGCTGTGAGGCGTTCTGCGGGGTCGCGGTGTGCTGGTGGGTCAGTTCTGGGTTCGGATCAAAAGCGGGTTCAGGGTGTTAGAAGGATCAGTGGCGGGAGCTCCGTGTAATGCGTCCGCTCACATGCCCGTCTAGGCCACGCCCGTTCCTGTTCATATATGAGCATTCAAGCACCTGTAGGTAAATACCTGAATCTTGAAAAAGGTACATCATCTACTTTAGAAGCAGTGTGGGGACTTTCTGACCCCATTCAATTGACATGAGCACAAAAAATCCTATATGTAAAGCTCCTGCCCCAAAGAAGCTCCTGTATGGCATTTCATGCTTAGAAAGTTTAAAGGGATAAGGTGTAAAGTCAGAAGTTTTTTTTTTTATCTTAGTGTATTCTATGCATTAAGATAAAGCCTTCTGTGTGCACCAGCCCCCCCGAATACTTAACTGAGGTCCACTGTCCAAGAATGTTTCAGCCATCTGAGATTCTCCCTCCTGATTGGCTGAGACACAGCAGCGGTGCCATTGGCTCCCACTGCTGTCAAAGTCAGCTAGCCAATCAGGAGAAAGAGAGGGGGTGGGGCCGGGTCTAAATGGACACAGGGAGCTGTGGCTAGGCTCAGGTGCCCCCATAGCAAGCCGTTTGCTGTGGGAGGTACTGAACAGGAGGGAAGGGCCTGGATCACAGAAGAGGGGCCCAAGAAGAAGAGGATCTGGGCTGCTCTATGCAAATTCACTGCAACAGAGCAGGCAAGTATAACTTTTTTTTTTTCCTATAAAAATAACAAATGAGAGACTTTAAGCAAGTTCAAAAAAGCCTCAAAAACGCTATGATCAAAATAGTAAATGTAAAACAAAAATGTAAATGGGGCTAAAATATGAAAACATGACAGCAACTGAAAATCAAGATCCTTATCCTTGTATAAAGCTTCATGAATTTAACCTCTTCCCACCAACCTGGCACATATAAATGTGGCCCCTCAGCAGGTGGGCTTTAACACCTGAGAGGCTGCATACATGCATCCCTAAGTAAACACTTTGTGCTGAGGACGCGCTCCTAACACAGTAATGAGCAGGTATCGGAAAGCTCCAGATGCATACTAGCAATCTGGAGCTTCCCGATCATGTGACCTCTGACTGCCAATCACAGCGGTCACATAATCAGAATGCCCCCCTCCCGGCATTTAGATCCTGTTAAAAGGCCAGGAGGTGGTGGAGGAAAGGGGCTAGTTGTGTTAGCACATGTTTTAGATGAATAGATATATGACCCCGCACTACTATGGTAAACAAAACTCCCTCAAAACCATATAAAATATAGAAAGCAGCTACCACCTAACAACGCTATCACTACACTTAATAAGCAATATAAAAAAAATAATGGTGAAGCGCCTTCACCTCAGGAGCAAGTGACAAGTGCAAAAAAACATGGATGAGGGAGTTTGTGGTGGAGGAACTGGACTGCAGAGTCCTGACCTCAACCGGATAGAACACATTTGGGGATGAATTAGAGCGGAGACTGCCAGCCAGGTCTTCTCGTCCAACTTCACAAATGTGCTTCTGGAAGAATGGTCAAACATTCCCATAGACACTCCTAAACCTTGTGGACAGGCTTCCCAGAAGAGTTGAAGATGTTATAGCTGCAAAGGGTGGGCCAACTCAATATTGAATCTACGGACTAAGACCGGGATGCCATTAAAGTTCACGTGCGTGTAAAAGCAGGCGTGCCAATACTTCTGGTATTATAGTGTATATATCCAGAACCCCAAATTCTTCCTTAATGAGGTGGAATGTTTTAAAAAAAAGGTACGATTAGGGAAGAGTTGATGGGCATAAGAGAACAATCCAAAAGTACAAAAATGAATTATATATAAAAGTGCACTGCCAACTGAATGATTTAAGAAGTGCTGTAAATCAAACATATGTGACCAATCCAAAAGTCCAATATAAAATTACAAGTTGAAGAAATCAATAAAATAAATGAAAGACAATCCACCAAATATTAAAAAGGGGTTGTTTTTCACTTTAATGCATCCACATAGCTGTGTGCACACATCATTCTCCTTTCTCAAATTCTCAGACTGTGTTTGTGCAGATTCTTTAAAAAACACAGTGCCACTTTAAAATAAAAAAATAAAAACATTTAAAGAAAGGGGAAGCAGTGTGATGTGCGAAAAATCAATATAATGCACTGAAACTGTCAAATGCGGCATTTCAACCGTGGGGGCCAGTGTGAACTGCTCTGAAGGTAGCATGTATACAATAAAAGGACACTGTCACCTTGACCATGCAGGACAAAGTGACACGGTCTCTGCAAAGCCTCCCATCTCTATATGACAAAATAAGTATTGAACATGTCACGATTTTCTTTCTAGATAAATGTATTTCTAAAAGGTGCTATTAACATGAAATTTTCACCACGTCGGTAACAACCGATGCAATCCATATATACAAAGAAACCAAAAACAAATAAAGTTCAGAAATTAAGTTACGTGTAACAAAATGGAATGACACAGGGGAAACATTATTGAACACGCTAACTGAAAAGTATTTAATACTCCATACAAAATCCATTGTTGGTAATGACAGCTTCAAGATGCCTCCTGTATGAAGAAACTAGTCGCCTGCATTGCTCAGGTGTGATTTTGGCCCATTCTTCTACACAGTCTTCAAATCTTGAAGGTTCCACGGGCCTCTTCTATGAACTCTGATCTTTGGTTCTTTCTATAGATGTTCTATTGGATTCAAGTCATGTGATTGGCTGGGCCATTCTAGCAGCTTTAGGTTTCTTGCTTTGAAACCAATTAAGAGAGTTTCCTTGTCTTTGTGTTTGGGATCATTGTCTTGCGGAGTTGTCCACTCTTGTTTTATCATCATCCTGGTAGATGGCAGCAGATTTTTATCATGTTTGCCAGTACCGTATGCTAAAAACAGCCCCACACCATAGATGTTCCCACCTCCAAACCTCACTGTTGGTATTGTGTTTTGGGGTGATGTGCAGTTCCATTTGATCTCCAAACACGCTGTGTATTATGGCAACCAAAGAGTTAAATTTTGGTCTTATCTGACCGGACTATATTCTCAAAGTATTTCACAGGCTTGTCTAAATGTTGTGCAGCAAAACTTTAAACAAGCTTCAACATGCTTTTTCTTCAGCAATGGAGTCCTGCATGGTGAGCGTGCATACAGGACATGGCGGTTGAGTGCATTACTTATTGTTTTCTTTGAAATGATGGTACCTGCTAATTCCAGGTCTTTCTGAAGCTCTCCACAAGTGGCTCTTGGACAACTCTTGATAATTCTTTTCACTCCTCTGTCAGAAATCTTGTGAGAAGCACCTGGTCATGGCCGGTTTATGGTAAAATTATGTTTTTTCCACTTCTGGATTATGGACCCAACAGTGCTCACTGGAGCATTCAGAAGTTTAGAAATCCCTTTGTAACCAATGCCATCAGTATGTTTAGCAACAATAAGGCTGCAAAGGCCTTGAGAGAGCTCTTTGCTTTTACCCACGAGATGTTTTTTGTTTGACACCTTGGTAATGAGACACCTTTTTATAAGGTGAGGCTGAACTAGTGGATATTAATTTGCACAGACAAGGGGCAGGATTGCTTTCTAATTACTGATAGATTTCAGCTGGTGTCTTGGCTTGCCATGCCTTTTTGTGCCTCCCTTTCTTCATGCGTTCAATACCTTTTCCCTGTGTCATTCCATTTTATTACACATAACTTCATTTCTTAACTTATTGATTTTGGTTTCTTGGTATGTGTGGATTACATTGGTTGTTACTGACATGTGGTGACAATTTCATGTCTATAGAACTTTTATAAATATAAATTTACCTAGAAAAATGAGGATGTGTTCAATACTTATTTTACCCACTGTATCTATTGCTAGGTCCACTTTAAAAGCAGTTGTAAACGCTTACATATACCAACTGAAGTAACTAGCCTCTAGAGATGAAACATTCTTCTACATAAGTTGTACCTGTTTATCTGCACTAGCCTCTCCTCTACATCCATTCAAAATACAGAATTTACACAGCATCCGCAGCTCCTAAAAGGCAGTGGATGAGGATCTAATATCACACAATGCACAGCACAGAGCCAAGTATAATCTGAGACTTGAGTGGAGGGAAAGGACACCGCCCCCTACACAGTCTCATAGGGAAACATGCACAGCTGAAGCTGTCAATCACCTGCTGGGAGGGGGCAGGGCTGTTTCCTGGGATTACCATAGACCAGTGATGGCGAACCTTGGCACCCCAGATGTTTTGGAACTACATTTCCCATGATGCTCAATTACACTGCAGAGTGCATGAGCATCATGGGAAATAATGTAGTTCCAAAACATCTGGGGTGCCAAGGTTTGCCATCACTGCCATAGACAGTCAGAAGTGAGTCATGCAGATAGCAGAGGAATGACAGAAAGAGATAGAGAGTGTAATATATATATATATATATTTTGAGAGGGGAAGATGGCGATCTTGTGTTTCTGCTAAGAAAACACCGATCTGTCTTCCCCCAGTCAAAGCACCCCACACACAGTTCAAAACACCTCCCTATGAGCACATTTAACCCTTTGAATGCCCTATTTTAAACCCTTCCCTGCCAGTGTCATTAGTACAGTGAATTTTTTTTTTTTTAGCACTGATCACTGTATTGGTGTCACCGCCGCAATGTCACATTCCCGCTATAAATTGCTACCATTACTAGTAAAAACAATTTTAAAAAAATGTAAAGTCCATAAATATATCCCATAGTTTGTAGTCAAGATAACTTTTGTGCAAATCAATCAATATTTGCTTATTGGGATTTTTTTTTTACCAAAAATATGTAGCAGAATACATATTGGCATAAAATTGATGAATACATTTTTACATTTTTTTTTTTAATAAGTCATGTTTTATAGCATAAAGTAAAAAATATTTTTTCTTCAAAATTGTCGCTTTTTTTTGTTTATAGCATAAAAAAAACAGAGGTGATCAAATACCACCAAAAGAAAGCTCTATTTGAAGGAAATAATAATATAAAATGTTGTTCGTTTACAGTGTTGCATGACTGCGCAACTACCAGTTAAAATAGCGCAGCGCCGAATAGCAAGAAATGGCCTGGTCATGAAGGGGGTAAAATCTTCTTTCCCGTTAATAGAGCAACAATTTGAGAAAAATGATTGTCTTTAGGGTACTGATGGGACTTTTGCATAGCTGGTAGTATAAAGAATATGGAGAACATGACGGGAACGTTTGTCTTGGGAGATTTTAAAACCAGGAAAAAAATAAAATATGATACAAAATAATTTATTACTGATGCATTAATTCATTGGTTTTACAAAATATGTCTGTCAAAGATTCTACCATCTTGTTTAGGGGAAATTTAGATCCATTTTTGTTTAACCCTATGTACATACAGTCTGATCTGCAGCTGTCAGGCTGACGTCTCCAGCTTTCTAGGTTTGAGCTCAACCCATTCAGACATACAACCGATCAATCATTTCATCCCGCCAAACACGAACTCCCATCACATGAAAAGAACCAGCGCAGCTCACCCTTCAGCGCGGCAGGCACTGCTATTAGCATATAGAGATGATTATGATAATAGACCTGTCTCATTTTATTTATTACACTGAGCACTACAGGTTTAAAAAATGATGGTTTTTATGCTACAAGAATGGGATCAGTTTAGGTCTATACAAGAGATTATATGCAGAAAGTTCTAGAGCACTTCACATGCGAGTTTTTTTTTTTTTTTTAACACCACCGCTTCAAAGAAGTGAGAATTGGCAAGTGTACTTTATATTCAGGAACCGAGGTTAATTAGAAAATGCAAATGTCAAGGAAATTAGTCTCGTTTATAAGACACGGAACTCGTCCGGTACCAGTGCTCAAACTTCCTGGAGCAGCATCTCTATTTTCAAGCCCACGCCCTTATAAATTAAAGTTGAACTCTAGGCACAAAAATCTTTTAAATATAAATATTTAAAAAGTTAAAGAAAAACCCAACTAATTTTTCAAAATGTTTCCTGTCCCCTCCTACCTATCCAGGCTAACCTGTTTAAAAATGGGTTCGTGTTTTTACCCATGTTTAAACACTTAGCGATCGCCCCAAGTACATAACGTTTACACCACATGCAGGCCAGTGTGTTTTTTTTCTGCATCAAAAATCCATGGAAAGTAGGTTATATGGCTCTCAATGGCATAGTAGAATAATACATATATATATATATATATATACACATATATATATATATATATATATATATATATACACACACATATACACACATATATACACACACACATACATACATACACACAAAAGTGAGTACACCCCTCACATCTTTTATTCTATCTTTTCATGTGACAACACTGAAGAAATGACACTTTGCTACAATGTAAAGTAGTGAGTGTATAGCTTGTATAACAGTGTAAATTTGCTGTCCCCTCAAAATAACTCAACACAGCCATTAATGTCTAAACCACTGGCAACAAAAGTGAGTACACCCCTAAGTGAAAATGTCCAAATTGGGCCCAATTAGCCATTTTCCCTCCCTGATGTCATGTGACTCGTTAGTGTTACAAGGTCTCAGGTGTGAATGGGGAGCAGGTGTGTTAAATTTCGGTGTTATCGCTCTCACTCTCTCATACTGGTCACTGGTCACTGCAAGTTCAACATGGCACCTCATGGCAAAGAACTCTGAGGATCTGAAAAAAAAAAAAAAAAAAAAGAAAGAAAAAGAATTGTTGCTCTACTTAATTAAAGATGGCCTAGGCTATAAGAAGATTGCCAAGACGCTGAAACTGAGCTGCAGCACGGTGGCCAAGACCATACAGCGGTTTAATAGGACAGGTTCCACTCAGAACAGGCCTCGCCATGGTCAACCAAAGAAGTTGAGTGCACATGCTCAGCATCATATCCAGAGGTTGTCTTTGGGAAATAGATGTATGAGTGCTGCCAGCATTGCAGCAGAGGTTGAAGGGGTGTGTGTGTGTGTGGGGGGGGGGGGGGGGTCAGCCTGTCAGTGCTCAAACCATACGCCGCACACTGCATCAAATTGGTCTGCATGGCTGTCATCCCAGAAGGAAGCCACTTCTGAAAATTATGCACAAGAAAGCCCGCAGTTTGCTGAAGACAAGCAGACTAAGGACTTGGATTACTGGAACCATGTCCTGTGGTCTGACGAGATCCAAGATAAGCTTATTTGGTTTAGATGGTGTCAAGCGTGTGTGGCGGCAACCAGATGAGCAGTACAAAGACAAGTGTCTTGCCTACAGTCAAGCATGGTGGTGGGAGTGTCATGGTCTGGGGCTGCATGAGTGCTGCCAGCACTAGGGAGCTACAGTTCATTGAGGGAACCATGAATGCCAACGTGTACTGTGACATACTGAAGCAGAGCCCAGTCTTTGTAGACTGGGCAGAATTCCAACATAACGACCCCAAACACCTCCAAGATCACCACTGCCTTGCTAAAGAAGCTGAGGGTAAAGGTGGTGGACTGGCCAAGCATGTCTCCAGACCTAAACCCTATTGAGCATCTGTGGGGCATCCAGAAAGTGGAGGAGCACAAGGTCTCTAACATCCACCAGCTCCGTAATGTCGTCATGGAGGAGTGGAAGAGGACTCCGGTGGCAACCTGTGAAGCTCTGGTGAACTCCATGCCCAAGAGGGTTAAGGCAGTGCTGGAAAATAATGGTGGCCACACAAAATATTGACACTTTGGGCCCTATTTGGACATTTTCAAATAGGGGTGTACTCACTTTTGTTGCCAGCGGTTTAGACATTAATGGCTGTGTGTTGAGTTATTTTGAGGGGACAGCAAATTTACACTGTTATACAAGCTGTACACTCACTACTTTACATTGTAGCAAAGTGTCATTTCCTCAGTGTTGTCACATGAAAATAATAAAATGCGACACACACTTCCGGATCTGGGGCGCTCGCAGGGTTTCAGCGACTTGTTGCGATTGGAAACAGTGGGAGAAAGTCAGCGGGTCTGGCAGACTCGATGTCTGCTAGGACCCGCTGATCGTTCGGGACACAAGCAGAACAGCAGTCTGCCTATGTAAACAAGGCAGATTATCGTTATGTTAGCGGGGAAGACTTTGATCCTGTGTTTCTGCAAAGCAGGGACACAGATCTTTGCCTTCCCTTAGTTAAAGCACCTCCCCCACAGTGAGTAAGCACAACCTAACCCATTTAACCCTTTTATTGCCCCCAATGTTAACCCCCTTCCCTGCCAATGTCATTAATACAGTGACAGTGCATATTTTTTACCACTAATCAATGTATTAGTTTCACTGGTTCTCAAAAAAATGTCAATTAGTGTCTGTTTTGCCCGGCGCAATATTGCAGTCCTACAATAAGTCGCTGATCGCTGCCATTACTAGTAAAAATGAATAAAAATATCTCATAGTTTGTAGACGCTATAACTTTTGCGCAAACCAAAATCAATAAAACGCTTATTGGGATTTTTTTTTTTTTTTTTACCAAAAACGATGTAGCAGAATATATATTGGCCTAAATTGATGAAGAAATTAGATTTTTTTACATTTAATTGGATAGGTTTTATAGCGGAAAGTCAAAAATAGTTTGTTCTTTTCAAAATTGTCGGTATTTTTTCTGTTTATAGCGCAAAAAAAAAACAAAAAAAAACAAAAAAAACGCAGAGGTGATCAAATACCACCAAAAGTAAGCTCTATTTGTGGGGAAAAGAAAGAACAATTATATTTGGGTACAGTGTCGCATGATTACCAGTTAAAGTAATGCAGTGCCATATCGCAAAAAATGGCCTGGTCATGAAGGGGGTAAAACCTCCCAGAGCTGAAGTGGTTAATCTGTTCCCGTCCAGTCATGTGATCCTGCGGCTCCGGCTCCCCTGTGTCAGTGAGCAGCTGCTGCAGGAGAGAGCGCTGGCAATAGATGGGCCAAGAAAGTCTATGGGCGATGGCAAAGATCAATGAATTAGAAGAGGGATGTATTAAGCAACCCTACCCAACTCTACAGTCAGGGTAAGGCCCTGGGGTTGCAACACATGCTAACGGGAAGGATGTGAGCATGTGCAAACGTATAGCCAACTGTTCAAAGACGGGGATACAGACTAATCCCACATGCAATGGGTGACACAGACTGCAATACAAACTTAACTGGGCATACATTTTTCTACTTTCAATTTAAAAACTAAGTAACAAATGTCTGGCAGGGATCAGTCCCTGTGGCATCCTCTAACCTTGTGACTTGATACAAAATAATATTTAGGCCTGATCACTGAAGGAGAATAGACGGGGAAAATGCTTCCTCCTGCGAGCAACAGGCTGACGACACGTCAGCTTAGGCACTTGACTGCAGCTCAAGGCGAGGCAGTGATGTCACGATCTCCGACTCGTCTAATCAGAGAACGGCTTGCATTCATTGAGAAAAATACAAGGCATTCCGTGAATAGTGCCTGTGCCAATCGAGTGACCCTCATTGGTAACTACACAGAAGGGCAGCCGCTTAGCACAGAACCCTAGAAGACAGCGGCCATCACTGAAGTACTGACGAATACTGCAGCTGTTCTCGGCTTCACCAGGTATCCCACAGGTACGGAGTGTGCATACCAGGGGTGCTTGGTGCTTTTTTTTGGGGGGGCACAAACAACCACCCATTACACCAGAGCGGAAAAACTCACCCACCGCGCTGTATGCCGGTCAGTCCGGCACTCACCCCACTGTGGCGGGTGCCAGGCAGCATTGTACAGCTCCTCCCCTCTTTCTAGGTGTTCAATAGGATCACCTGTCCTTTCAGCCAATAGGGTGACCGGTGTCAAATCCTGCTTCACGATTGGCCGGGAGGATTCGCTGTTGTAACACACCTGGTTTGGAGCGCACTCTGTGACCGGAGCCTCTGGCTCTAATAGGTGCTTCAAAAAAACAGCCCCTCCGCATAGAAAGCCATGTGCCAGTGTCCTGAAAGGGGCCAGACGCATGGATAGGGGAGGTGGAGATGGACAGGGGAGGGGCGGCACCCTTGTGCCCTTAATGGACGGGCTGCCCCTGGTGCATACTTACATTGGTGACTATGCAAAAAAATCCACACCTGGATTTCAGTTTTAAGAAGACAAAACTTGGAATAAACTAACTCCTCATTATACTTGTATTTCTTATGAAGAGAAAGCAAAGAAAATGTTTAGCCATTGCTTATCGTCTGCATCTCTACGTTCAAGGTAGGGCTGGGGGGAAAAAAAAAAAAAAAAAAAAAATCGATTTAAATCTTGAATCGAGTTGAGAGGTCAAATCGATTCAAAAATTAAGCAAATTGATTTTTCTTTTTCACCGCGCCGGTCCTAAGGAGCTGCGGACAGGAGTTTTTAGGCGAGGTCGCGGCTTCGGCCTAGCGAGACCGGACGCAGCGGCTTCGCCTAAAAACTCCTGTCCACAACTCCTCAGGACCGGCGCTGTGGGGGGGGGGGGGGGGGGGGAAACCACACACACACACACACACACACACCTTGATTAGAATCGTGAATCGAGTTTTAAGAAAATCTCAGATTTTTTTTTTTTTTTTCCAGAAAATCTCACAGCCCTAGTTCAAGGCTAAAACATGTAAAAGAATAAGTCCAGTTCTCCAACTTTTTCTTCACCCTAAGAAAATAACTGATGCAAAGCTGGTGCCCTCAAAATAAGATCAGATACACTAAAAACACCTTTTCTGCCCCCCCCCCCCCCTTCAATACCAGCTTAACTCCTTCCACTTTCTCAGAAAAAAGCAAAAATTTAGGCACTGCAGACAAAAAAAAAAAAAAACATTTTTAAATTTAAAAAAAAAAATTATTGTAAAATGAATGCACAGTGGGGTGCACCATCATAAATATTTCAATTTATAACATGAGACCACTGTTTTATGTCAATGGAGAATTTACTACCACAGTGAGCACCTCTCACCCACATCTCTCTGAAATCTGTAGGTTTCCACTGCAGACCTCCTTGCAGGTTGCTGGCTTTAATACGGATTCATAAGCTTCTACAACTTCTGGGTACTTGACCCTAACAAGTATCCCAATCAGAAAAGTCACATAAAATATCATTGATGCATTACTCAGCCCGTGCGGTACATACAACTTCCTGTTCCTCCAATCAGCTTGAAAAGAAAGAAAGAATGCCGGTGTTCTGCCAAGAAAGTTCCCCTCGGCGGATAAGGACCCCCCTTCTACTGCGCAGGCGCAGCGCTTGCGCAGTTGGAGCCGGCGGAAATAGCCGAAAAGAATACAAATCAGCTGTACACAGAGCCTGTAAGAGGGCCTCTTGCGGGCTCGCTTCGCTCTGCACTTTTTTATTCCCCCTCTAGGTCCACTTGGATGGTGGGGCTTCAGCCTGGACCTAGGGCGCAGGCGCAGTGTACAGCTGATTGAAGTTTCTCCGCTTCGGCTATTTTCGGCGGCTCCTAGTCGTTCGTAATGCGCAAGCGCTGCGCCTGCGCAGTACAGGGGGGTCCCTATCCGCCAGGGGAACTTTCTCGGCAAGACACTGGCGTGAGGAAGACCCATCTACATCAGGGGTCTCCAAACTTTCTAAACAAAGGGCCAGTTTATTCTTCTCCAGACCTTAGGGGGGGCTGGACTGTGGCCATCAGAAGTGGAAATTTTCTTGGAATCAGTGAGAATAAATGTCAAGCAGGTGACAATGTGCGCAGAGCAGTTCGGTTGGCACACATTGCTAAAACGCGTAATATCCCTGCTTGTTTTCTCTCTCTTGATATAAAAAAAGCCTCTGATTCGATTTCCTGGCAATACCTACACTATATATTACAGAAATGGGGATTTGGTCCCAATTTCATAAATTGGATTCTTAGATTTACAATAAAGCAAATATGCAGGGTACAAGTTCGATTTTTTTAACATAGAAAGAGGCACAAGGCAAGCATGTCCACTCTCCCCTTTACTTTTTGCCTTACTTATAGAACCACTTGCACAAAAAATTAGAACTGACCCTACCATAACTGGAATTGAAATAGGGGGGGTTATCAACATAAACTTTGTCTATTCACTGACAATATCCTCCTATTTCTCTCATCACCACAAGTGACAGGCCCTACTCTCATTCCAATTCTTAACAATTTTGCTGCAATATCAGGCTTATACATTAACCCTAAAAAGTGCTTAGCACTAAATATATCCCTTTCAAATTTTGAATTATCTGCAAAAATTGGACTCCCCTTTCAATGGACTGACAAATCAATTCCATACCTTGGGATACAACTTACATCTCCACTATCAGATTTTCTGCCAACTACCCACCGACATTGTGATACCTATCCAATATGATGAATTCATGGTCTCATCTCCCAATCTCATGGCTCGGAAGAATAAATGCCATTAAAATGACATTATTACCTAAGCTTTTAGTTTTGTTCAGAGTATTGCCAATTCCAATGCCAGCATATTTCCTAAGAATTATACAAAGGAAAGTAATGTCATTCATTTGGGGATCTTCCAAACTAAGAATAGAGCAAAATACTCTTTATCTTCCTAAAACAAAAGGAGGTTTAGGATGACCCAATTTTGCATACTACTACTAGCTCATATAGCAAGTGTTACTAAGTATCATGGACAACATGAAACACCGCTTTGGGTATCTATTGAAGCGGCTGAATGTGACCCTATTTCAATCTCTAATTTACTTTGGATGTCTTCAAAGGTCCGTAAAGGGTTACGAAACCCAATCACCAAACACTTCATTTCCCTCTGGGATAAATTTAAAACTAAAAATCTATTACAATCCTTGCATAACCATTTGCTCTCCTTTTATACAAATCCTGCATTTTACCCTGCATGGGTATATCCTAAATCCTTCAAGGAATGGATATCTCGAGATGTAATATACATGTACAAATTTGTAGATTCATCATCATTTATCCCTTTTCCAACTTTAAGCAAAACATACAATATACCACAATCGGAGTTGTTTGGATACCTCCAAATTAAAAACTTTTTCACACCTTTATTAACTACTGTGAACCCACTAACCCAACTGATCCCTTTTGAAACAATCCACATTTTAGGAGGTATAACTTCCATTTTATATTTACACTCATTGGTTCAAACCAATACAAATGAACCACAATACATCGAGAAATGGGAAAAAGACTTGAATCGTAAATTAGATGATACTGAATGGAACCAAATATGGATTACAACAAAAGCAGCATCCTCTAACATATTAGCGATTGAGACGAGTTATAAGGCGTTAATGAGATGGTACCTTGTACCAGTCAGGATAGCAAAATATGTACCGAATTATTCTGCACAAATGTTTTAGGGAATGCTCTGAATTTGGAACGTTTTTTTTTCATATTTGGTGGTTGTGTCCAAAAGCACAAATATTTTGGAAGGAAGTTTTTAAAATTGCTTCCAAATTGTTCAATAGAAAAATTCCTTTTGATCCTGCAATAGCGTTAATAAATTTAAAACATGGAAATATAACGCATTTTCAATTCAAATTGTTAGTGCAACTCTTCACAGCAGCTAAACAAACATTAGCAAAAGCTTGGAAATCCTCTAATTTGATCATAAATAAAATGTTAGTTAAAATGAACAACACCATGTCCCATGCCAAAATGATAGCTATTGAAACGGACACGATCCCTAAAATTTGAGAAAACGTGGCAACCCTGGATTGACTATACTATACCACAAACCTTTGACAACCAAGTACTACTGCAGTGGTAGCTTAAATGTAGAATTATATAACACATATTACATTATAATAATAAAATGTTCATGGCCTCACTTCGCTGACTTTTCCTTACTTCCTTCTCTATTCCCTCTTTCTCCCTTTTCTTTTCCTGTATTTTTCTTATGATTTAAATTATGATTTTGAAGCTCTCAGTTTTTCCTACTTAATAGTCCTTCTGTACTGTCAAAATTCAGATAATGTAGGTTGCTTTTATTTAATACACAGATCCTTGAACCGTATTAATCCATTATCATCAAGGTCTTTATTTTGTTCTCGACATTGTTTTATTATTTTTTAGGATAAAATATTAGATTCTTTATAAAATATACTTGAGCTTCTTTTTTACGATTGTATTATTATTACATTATGTAACTTGTGCATTGTTACTACTTTAGGCCCCTTTCACACTTATACGACTTCAAAGTCGCACGATTTTACCGCGATTTCGCGGCCGCGATTTGCCGCGATTTGGGAGCAGTACTACTTTGCCACGTTTTTGGCATTAACAAATGAAAACATACAGTAGTTGGTATGAATCATAAGGGGGAACTCCACGCCAAGTTTTAAATAAAAAAACTGGCATGGGTTCCCCCCAGGGGCATACCAGGCCCTTAGGTCTGGTATGGATTGTAAGGGGAACCCCCTACGCCGAAAAATTGGCGTGGTGGTCCCCCCAAAATCCATACCAGACCCTTATCCGAGCACGCAGCCCGGCCGGTCAGGAATGGGGGTGGGGATGAGCTGGCAGCCCCCCCCCTCCTGGGCCGTACCAGGCCGCATGCCCTCAACATGGGGGGTGGGTGCTTTGGGGCATGGGGGGGGCGCAGTGCGGCCCCCCCACCACCCCAAAGCACCTTGTCCCCATGTTGATGAGGACAAGGGCCTCTTCCCGACAACCCTGGCCGTTGGTTGTCGGGGTCTGCGGGCGGGGGGCTTATCGAAATCCGGGAGCCCCCTTTAATAAGGGGGCCCCCAGATCCCGGCCCCCCACCCTATGTGAATAAGTATGGGGTACATGGTACCCCTACCCATTCACCTAGGGAAAAAAGCATCAATAAAAAACACAGTACACAGGTATTTTAAATAATTTTTAGGCAGCTCCGGGATCTTCTTCCGACTTCGGGGGTCCTCTTCCGACTTCGGGGGTCTCTCCGGCGTCTTCTCCCGGTGTCCGCAACTTCTGCCGGCTCCAACGCTATCTTCTGGCGCTCTTTTGCCAGCGGTGGTCCGGACCTCTGGATCGTCTTCTTCCCTCTTCTCTTCCAGAGATGTTGACACGACGCTCTCTCCAGCCAGAATGGTCTCTGTGCGCTCAGCAAGGGACTTATATAGGCGGTGACCCCGCCCCCTTATGCCGTCACAGTCCCTGGGCATGCTGGGTCTGTGACGTTTTAGGAGGCGTGGTCACCGGGTGATGACCACGCCCCCTTATGACGGCACAGTCCCAGCATGCCCCGGGACAGTGACCTCATAAGGGGGCGGGGTCACCGCCTATATAAGTCCGTTGCGGAGCGTTCAGAGACCATTCCAGCTGGAGAGAGCGTCGTGTCAACATCTCTGGAAGAAAAGAAGAAGGCAGAAGTCCGGACCACCGCTAGCAATTGAGCTGCAGAAGATAGCGGAGGAGCCGGCAGAAGATGCGGACACCGGGAGGAGACGGCGGAGAGACCCCCGAAGTCGGAAGAGGACCCCCCAAGTCGGAAGAAGACCCCAGAGCTGCCTAATAAATTATTTTAAAAACCTGTGTACTGTGTTTTTTATTGACGCTTTTTTCCCTAGGTGAATGGGTAGGGGTACCATGTACCCCATACTCATTCACATAGGGTGGGGGCCGAGATCTGGGGGCTCCCTTATTAAAGGGGGCTCCCGGATTCCGATAAGCCCCCCGCCCGCAGACCCCGACAACCAACGGCCAGGGTTGTCGGGAAGAGGCCCTTGTTCTCATCAACATGGGGACAAGGTGCTTTGGGGTGGGGGGGGCCCGGCAGGGTGCCCCCCATGCCCTAAAGCACCCACCCCCCCCATGTTGAGAGCATGCGGCCTGGTACGGTCAAGGAGGGGGGGGGGCGCTCGCTCGTCCCCACCCCCATTCCTGACCGGCCGGGCTGCGTGCTCGGATAAGGGTCTGGTATGGATTTTGGGGGGGATCCTACGCCGATTTTTCGGCGTAGGGGGTTCCCCTTAGATCCATACCAGACCTAAGGGCCTGGTATGCCCCTAGGGGGGAACCCACGCCGGTTTTTTCATTTAAAACTTGAATTAAACCAGAGGGTGTGCACTTTCAGCCCATATCCATTATATAACTATAGCTTGAATATGTTTTGGTAAATACCTGAAAAAAATAAAAATAAAATTGTGCCTGTGTCCAATTATATATGGACCTAGTGCCGCGTACACACAACCGGACTTTACGGCATACTTGGTCCGGCGGACCGGAGTCCGTCAGACAATTCGATCGTGTGTGGGCTCTAGCTGACTTTTTTCCCCAGAAGTTCGACGGACCTAGAAATTAAACATGTTTTAAATCTTTCCGACGGACTCGAGTCTGGTCGAAAAGTACGCTCGTCTGTATGCTAGTCAGACGGACAAAAACCGACGCTAGGGCAGCTATTGGCTACTGGCTATGAACTTCCTTGTTTTAGTCCGGTCGTACGTCATCACGTACGAATCCGTCGGACTTTGGTTGATCGTGTGTAGGCAAGTCCGTTCAATCGAAAAGTCCGTCGTAAAGTCCGTTGAATAATCCGCCGGACAAAGTCTGACGTAAAGTCCGCTAGTGTGTGTACGCGGCATAGCTGTATATTACATTGGCCACTCAGGGGCTTGGACATTACACATTTTAAGGATTAAATTATTTTCTTTAGAATAATTTTAATACAATTATAAAATGACTTTTTTTTTTAATTTAAAATGTGGTCTTAAAAAGGTATGTGGCACCTTAAAAGTCCCATTCTCTTAGGCGACTCCAAAGGTCATGTCAAAAGTTGTTTTCATTCTTCTATATCTGCAGTTTTCATTAAAGGAAAGCCAAAGTGCCTACAGCCTATGCCAGTATGATATCAGCAGCTTATTACCCTTCTAAACGCTATGCAATTATTATAATAAAATGTTTTCTTACTGTAGTTAATGGCTTGTTATGTTGCGCTCACTTCCTAGCTTCCACCATGGCTTTCTCCACTTTCTCAGGTCTCCGATTGACCCATGTGAAGCACGCATGCTTTGTGAATCCTACAATTCCCATGTTCCCTTGTAGCTAGTAATGATGACATCATACAAGGAGGTCTTATCTCTATGGACATTGCCACTGCTATGAAACTCTGGGCAAAGGTGGCCATACAAGCTTAGATTTTATTATCGAATGGATGTGCAATTTTATCAAAACTGCTGGATCCAAAACCAATCAAATAGACAATACTTCCCTTCTGATTTATTCTCAGTTTAGACTGGATTTGATTAGCCAGTGTGGAAAACTGTCAATCATTTTGCAGCAAAGGGCAGCACTAAGCTTGTTTGGTGATAAAATTGATTGATCACATTATGAGGTTGCATGGTGGAAATTGAGATACAGTTAATAACTTTATGATCATAATCTGTGGCTCAATGTTTGAAATGAGTACCAGAGCTGCATTAGCCACTCGAAGTGTTATCAAGGTCTGCCACTGGATTGCAAAACCTGCACTTACCTACTAGGGCCAATTTAGACAGAAGTCAAATAACATAGCAGCATGTCTTTAGAATGTGGGAGGAAACCAAAGTACCTGGAGAAGATGCAAAGTGATTTCTTAAGGGTGCCCATGCCAAGTGAACCACCTCTTGTGTGCAGCAACAAGTACAGCAGCTGGCATGGAATTCGGAAGCTATTGACAAGCAATGTAGGAGAGGTGCTTACTACAGCAATTTCCAGCTGCCACAGAGAATGGTCATGTGTGGCATATATACAGTGGATATAAAAAGTCTACACACCCGTTAAAAATGTCAGGTTTCTGTGATGTAAAACAATGAGACAAAGATAAATCATTTCAGAACTTTTACCACCTTTAATTTGACCTATAAACTGTACAGATCAATTGAAAAACAAAATTAATAAATCTTCCATATGGATTTGATGTTGCAGCCTCATTTGTTGTCTGGAGGACATCAGAGCCAGAGCACCCATCTGTGGACTCTATCCATGAGCTTCATTTGTAGGTTCCCCTGTTGAGAGCGCTGCATCTGTTGTCTATCTTGTGAAATTTGGCCAGTCCCTGCAGAACCAGCCGAATATCGATCTATGGCCAGCTTAAGGCTAGGTTCACACATGTCCAGTGCAAATTTCCCTGAAAACTTCCAAAGCAGCTGTTCAGCTGTGATTTGGATATAGTTCAGATGCGGATTTTTGGAGCCGTTGCTGTCTCCAGCCATCTGACAGCTCTTAAATAGCTAATGGGAAGGGCCTCCCAGCGACATCATTGGGTGGCCTGCCCCTTGCGACGTCACAGACCGATGCATGCTGGATTGATGACATCATGGGGTGGGGCCACCTGATGACATCGCCAGGTGGCCCTGCCCATTAGCTATTTCAGAACCCGCAGACAGTGGGAGCCAGCAATGGGTGCAAAGCTTATTTTTCCGGGTCAGTGTTCGTGATTGACAATGGATCTACACCAGGGAACATTGTTTTTGTTTAACCACTTCCCACCCGACCACTGCACATAAACGGCCGGATGGGTGCTTCCTCCTCCTGAGTGAATGTTCCTGAACGTCCCTCAGGAGTGAATGAATGAATGAATGATTGATTTATAAAGCGCTGCAAATGCAAACTGAATCGCCTCAAGGCGCTGGATGCATTCTCTGATGTCAGCTTCTCAGAAAAGGAAGGTCTTTAGTTTTTTCCTGAAGGCCTGGTGGTTTTCTTCCATGCGGATGTTGGTAGGAAGAGCGTTCCATAGTTGAGGTCCTTGGACTGCGAATCTTCGTTCTCCCTTTGCTTTGTAGCGGTATTTGGGAATGGTAAGGAGGTTTTGGTTGGCTGATCGAAGACTGCGATTCGGTGTATAGTGTTTTATTTTCTCGTGGAGATATGGTGGGGCGTTTCCTTGTACGCATTTGTGGGTGATGCAGAGGGTCTTGAATGTGATCCGTTTCTTCACGGTTAGCCAGTGTAGGCTCTTTAGGGAGGGGGAGATGGATTCCCAGGGTTTTTTCCCTGTTAACAGTCTTGCCGCCGTGTTTTGGATGAGTTGTAAGCGCGCAAGCTGATATTGGGGTAGTCCTACGTAGAGCGAATTTGCGTAGTCGAGTCGGGAATTGATGATTGTTCCCACAACTGCCGCTTTGTCCTCTTCTGGGATGAAGGGGATTAGTCTGCGTAGTTGGCGGAGGAGATGGTGGGATCCGCTCACCACTGATCCTATTTGTGCATCCATTGTCATTTCTGAGTCAAAAATGACTCCAAGACTTTTGACTTTGGTGCTTGGGGAGATGGTCTGTCCAAGGATGGTGGGAGGTGTCCATGTAGTCTTTATTTTGGAATTTTTGTTAGCTTGTAGGAGAAGTAGTTCTGTTTTTGATCCGTTGAGTTTGAGGGAGCTAGTGGTCATCCAGTTGTCTATTAAGGAGAGGCAATTCTGTAATTGCTGATGAAGGTCTTTTTGTCCGTTGATACGAAGGTAGAGTTGGGTGTCGTCAGCGTATGAATGGAAACAAAGATCGGTTTTCCTGATGATATTGAAAAGTGGGCGGATGTATATGTTGAATAGTACTGGTGACAAGGGTGATCCTTGGGGGACTCCACAGGAGACTGCCCGGGTTTCCGAGGTGAATGTACCTAGTTTCACTGTCTGGGAGCGATTCTCTAGGAAGGATGTAAACCATTTTAGAGCAGAACCTGTAGCTCCTACTACTTCAGCGAGGCGGACGAGTAAAGTATTGTGGTCTACTGTATCGAATGCTGCGCTGAGGTCTAACAGTACCAGGAGACTCTGTTCTCCGTCGTCTGCTGCTTCAAGGGCATCATCCCATATCTTCAGAAGTGCTGTTTCTGTGCCATGGCCTGGGCGGAAGCCAGATTGCAGAGGGTCCAGGAGTTGGTGTGTGTCCAGGTGGCGTTGTAGCTGTTGTACTACTGCTTTCTCCATAATCTTGGAGATGGTGTTGAGGCTTGTTATTGGTCTGCGGCTGTTAGGGTCCTTAGGGTCGAGATTTGGTTTCTTTAGGAGAGGTTTGACGATGCCTTGCTTGAGGGAGGTTGGCACAGTCCCTTCTTTGAATGATTGATTTATGAGCTGTGTTAGGATAGGAGCCAAGATGTCGGAACATTCTTTAAGCAGTTTAGTGGGGATGATGTCGTTCGGTGATGTGCTGTCTCGAAGGCTACTGATGATGTTTTTGGTTGTGTCTATGGTGATTGGAGACAAAATGAAATTCGGTGGTTGAGTGATGTTCGTGTCGATATCCTCTTTTTGGTTTGGTTCAGTTAGGATGATCGTTGTTTTCTGATGGATTGATTTCCGAATGTTGTCGATTTTGTCGATGAAGAAATCTGATAACTCATTGCAGAATTCTTGAGTATCATTTCCTGGGGGCTCTAAGCAGGCCGGGTTCATAGACTGAGCCACTATTTTGAACAGTTCCCGCAGGCGGTTTAAGGCGGATGAGATGGTGTCTGAGAAATGTTCTTTTTTGGCTTTGAAGATTGCCTTGTGGTATTTCCCCGTGAGTGCTTTGTAGTTAGCATGGTTTTCCTTGGTAGGATTTCTTCTCCATGCTCTTTCAGCTCTTCTACGTTCTTGCTTGAGTAGGGTGAGAGTACCATTGAACCAGCTTGAGTTTTTTTTGCGGATGAGTGTTCTGCGTTTTGGCGCCACGAAGTCTGCTGTTTGTAGTAATGCATTGTTTAGGGAGTTGAGCGTTTGTTCTGTTGAAAGGTTTGAGTTTAGCAAAAGAATTTTGCTCGATAATGTAGTTTTGAAGAGATCGGAGTGAAGTTTCTTCTGAGATCTATTCCAGTGTGTTGCTGTTACGTGTTTCTGTTTTTGGAGGATGGTGTTAGTAGTGATTTTAAATTTGATAGCATGGTGGTCCGTCCATGGTAGTGGAGTGTTGTCAAAAACGTTGATGTCCATATTCTGTTTGAAGATGAGATCTAGGGTGTGTCCTGAACCATGCGTGGGAGAGTTTATCAGTTGTTGAAGACCAAGTTCTTCCATTTGGTTGACGCAGGCGGTTGCGGTGGGGTCTTGGGCAGAGTTTGCCCACAGGTTAAAATCCCCAAGTACCAGCAGGTTTTTGGTTTTCAAGGTGTGCATCGAAAAGAATTCAGTGAGCGGCGTGAGGAGATTGGTCTTTGGTCCTGGTGGTCTGTAGCATAGTAGTATGTGAACGGTGTCTTGAGGTGTTGTTCGGAGGTGCAGTGAGAGTGTTTCCATGAAAGGCACTGAGTTCTGTACGTTTGGTTTGGTGAACCCAAGATGAGATTTGAAGATCACTGCTAGGCCTCCTCCTTTTTTTCCGATTCTATGCTCGGTTAGGATACTGTAGTTCTCGGGCACCAGTTCAGTTAGGATGGTGTTGCAGTCAGGTGTTAGCCAGCTTTCTGTAATGAAGAGGCAATCTAAGTTGTTTTCGATGACGAAATCGTGGATTTCAAGCCTATGCTTGACTGCAGATCTGGTGTTGATCAGGGCGCATGCTAGTTGTTGCGGTTGGATCGGTGTCTCCCTGCATTTCCTGGTTGATTGTGGGTTGGTTCTTAATAATTGTTCTTTTTTTAGTCTTTCCTTAGTGGCGATCGGTAAAGTTGCGGTGGTGTTTCTTAGCCTGTGGATGGTGTCTGCTGTGTATTTAAAGTTGCACATGATGAGGAGGATGGTGTTGCTAGCAGGGAAGGTATTCTGATGGTGGTAGTGATGTGGCGACGATCCACTTCCAGGGAGATGGAGAGGTCTGATGGCTACCCGCTGCTAATGGAGTGGTGTGGCGATGGGCTGGTGTGGGTGCGGCGGTACTTGAGGAGGTACGGCTGCCTACCCCCTAGTCGTTGATCCAGAGGAAGGCGAAAAACCCCTAGCTGCGAGGCCAATAATGCAGCAGAGGAAAAATTCCTTCCTGACCCCCCGAGGGGCGATCGGACTGGCCCCTGGATCAACTGATGAAGTCCCCCTGGTGGCTTACCTGTAGGATGGTCCGGCGGACGCGGGGGGGGGGGGGGGGGGGGGAGTGTGATCGCGCAGCTGCACGATCCCAATGCGCTTGTGTCACCCGGACACGGTGCATCTCGGATTGGCAAGAGGGCTCAGATTGGCTCTCCTGATCACATGATGGCTGTGTCCAATCACAGCCATCATGTGATGTAAATAGAGAGCTGGTTGCTAAGCGATCGGCTCTCCTTCTCACACAGAGCTGGTCAGCGAGAAAGAGAGCGGATCTCTGCAGCCAGCGATCAGTGAACAGAAGCTGTTTTTTGACAGCTTTTTACACACGGATCACCAGCCTAGTGTCCCCAAAACAGTGTCCCCACACAGTAAAAACACCTGTCCCACACATGTCCCAGTAATAATCTGCGCACATCTGTACACGATTACACAAACCTATTATCATACACTTAGGATTTTTTTTTTTTTTAACCAAAGACATGTAGCAGAATACATTCTGGCATAAATTCATGATTTTTTCGCTTATATCGCAAAAAAATAAAAAAACAAGTGGTGAATAAATAGCACCAAAAGAAAGCTCCATTTGTGTGACCGAAGCAATAAAAATTTAATTTGGGTACAGTGTAGCATTACAGCGCAATTGTCATTTAAAGTGGGAGAAGGCTGAAAGAAGTTCTGGGAAGGAAGGGGGTGAAAGTGCCCGGTATTGAGGTGGGTAATAAAGGAATCGTCAAAAACTGTCTGTTTTATTTCTTTTTGACACTTTCTGGTGAACGAGAAGGGGATACAATGTATGTACCCAAAAATCATTCACATGGGGGGGGGGGGGGGGGGGGAGGATCTGGAGGCCTCCTCGTTAAAGGGGGCTTTCAGATTCCAATAAGCCCTCTGCCCACAGACTCCCACAACCCCCAGCCAGAGTTGTGGACCTTGGGGTTATGGGAACATGGGGACAAGGTGCTTTTGGGGGGGGGGGGGGGGGGTCTCCCACAGTACACAGAACATGAAAATACAATTGTGTTAGTAAATATAAAACTGCCAAATACCTTTTCTCATCAGCAGTCTTGTGACTTCTATCAGTGTCTGGTTAAAGCTTGTAGGAGGAGTTTTCATTCTCCTCCGACTGTCCTATGAGGCTGCAGGACCCCTGACCCTCTGTCTGAACAGTGCCGATTGGCCATGTGCTGATCACATGCACCCCCCCAAGAAGAAGAAAAAAAAACAAAACAAAAAAAAAAATAATAATAATAATAATAAAAACACCTCTAGCAATACACACCAAACTGAGCAACTGTGTAGCTCATCCCCAAGGCTCTGTTCTATCGGGAGATGGTTTGGGGACTCTGGAAGAAGGGGAGGATCAGAGAAGACTGTATCAAACAGCATTTTTACACAATGCAGAGTATTAATTCCTTAGGTTCCACAGTGAGTATAAACAAGCATGCTTAAGGCTGGGTTCACCCTTATGGGAATTGGATGTGGTATTCCTCTGCATCCAATTCACATAACAGGAGACTGTGACCGGCTCTCAATAGAGCTGGTTTACAAATCTCCGGAGAGCGTTTCAGGTCCCAATTCAGGCAAAAATTTGGGCCAGATTCGTCCCTGAAACGGAGAACAGGGACGCACCGGACCCCTGCTCTGAGCCGCGTCTGCACACAGTGTGAACCCAGCAATACGGCGTATACACACTGCTTTTACTGTTGTGGGTTTAGTAACACTTTAATGACACCCCATAACGGTTTGCAAAATGCAGTGCGATTGACAGAACTGGATCGCATAGGTGTGAATATCCATGTGATCCAATTTCGGAGCAGAGAGAAAAGAAAAAAAAAAAAAACAAAAAAAAAAAAGGGTTCTGCATCTTTTTTGTGTGTGGATGTGGTACTATTTGACCCATACAAATGAATGGCTCAAATCGCACTGCAGAGACATCGCATGTGATTTGAATAGGAATGCGGTGCGGTTCCTATCCGAATCACACATGGTTTCCCGCACTGCAAATACATGCACCCAGCCTAAAAGTTTGTTTTTGGGTGTAATGGCACTTTAATTCTTCTTGAAAAGCCAGCTAATGTCCTCGAATATATCCACAGGTGACACACGCACTCGGCTCAGACGTCCTTCTCAACACACTTTGACAATATTATTAATT
Organism: Lithobates clamitans; assembly: GCA_037952925.1. NCBI lineage: Eukaryota > Metazoa > Chordata > Amphibia > Anura > Ranidae > Lithobates > Lithobates clamitans. The sequence goes on from JBBGZY010000653.1 coordinate 106,166, forward strand.
TCCAAACTTCCTTCAAAATGTATTAAAAAAAAACAAAAAAAGAAAAATAAACTTTTCTATTGACGTTTATTGAAGCGATAAATAAATATTTTGCAGATGAATTTATGTTCCTCCGACAATTGGCTTGTAAAGGTCACAGATTGCACTGGAGATTGTGAAGGGAGAGGCGAAGCCATTACTACATCAGCCAGCACATTTACACAGTGTGACAACGACATTTATCAAAATCAGCCAACACAACGCTTTCCCACCTGGGGGTCACCAGAGCCGACATTTACAAGACGCCGGAGCACAGCGCACATCACAATCACCAAAACTCTCCACAACTCCCCAATCGAAGGATATCAATGGGGCACGCCGTCACACACGCACACATTAAGTTCATCGCCTTGTAAATCACACTTGTTACCTGCTGGAGCCTAATGAGCTGCTGATGTCAGGACAGGCTGGGAAATTATCATACGTTCTGCGAGCCTCAGCATTCCACTCCCTCATTTTGGATTCCACATTATAGGACGGAGATCCTTAGATATTGAAAAAAAATCTGCAATTCTAATGGCGGGCGAGTTTTAAGAAAACGATCACTTGCAGCTATATGGCGCGGCGGCGGCGGCGGCGGGTCCCTGTTCTGCTGTAGGAGCTCATTACTGATAACATCAGGAGGATGGAGAGTCCTATGCATGACATGTGTGGATTGCAATGCCAGGCACACACGCAGCACAGCTCCACAACAACAATGCCGGAATAGATCAGTGGGCTGCAATCTAGGCGACTTAAAGGGTCAGTCCACCTGATAATGATCAAATCACCCACCTGCTTCTTATATGTGTCTTACCCACTGGTTGTGAAGGGTCTCTTCAAAGCCCCCCTAGTGCTACCTCAACATATTATTTATTAACAACCTCTTGTCAGCCAAGTATTATATATACTATATTCCCAAAAGTATTGGGACGCCTGCCTTTCCACGCACATGAACTTTAATGGCATCTTAGTCCGTAGGGTTCAATATTGAGCTGGCCCACCCTTTGCAGCTATAACAGCTTCAACTCTTCTAGGAAGGCTGTCCACGGGGGTTTAGGAGCAGTGGCGAAAGGCGCTCCCCCCCCCAAATCTACATGCAGGGCGCCAGACGCATCAATTTCAAGGGTTTTTTTTTCTTTTTGGAAGCACATGGTTAAAGCCTGAGGCTCCAATTGGCTTCAAAAAAAAGGGTGGGCTCTGGGCACAGGCGACTACGCTGTGAGCCCACCCAGTTGTGTTATAATAGAGAATTAATACTCATTTGTTGGTTTGTTTGACGCCCCCCCCCCCTCCCCCAAAAAAAAAAAAAAAATATTTTTTTGCACCAGCCTCCACTGATAAGGAGTGTGTCTATGGGAATGTTTGACCATTCTTCTAGAAGGACATTTGTAAGGTCAGGCACTGATGAAGGACAAGGAGCCCTGGCCTCAGTCTCCACTCCAATTCATCCCAAAGGTGTTCTATTGGGTTGAGGTCAGGACTCTGTGTAGGCCAGTCAAGTTCCTCCACCCCAAACTCACTTATACAAGTCTTTATGGACCTTGCTTTGTGCACTGGTCTAAATGATTTGGTGGAGGGGGGATTATGTTGTGGGGTTGTTTTTCAGGGGTTGGGCTTGGCCCCTTAGTACCAATGAAGGGAACTCTTAAGGCGTCAGCATACCAAGACATTTAAGACATTTTCATACTCCACTTTGTGGGAACAGTTTGGGGATGGCCTCTTCCTGTTCCAACATGACTGAGCACAAAGCAAGGTCCATAGTCATGCTGGAACAGGAAGGAGCCATCCCCAAACTGTTCCCACAAAGTGGAGTATGAAAATGTTTTGATGTGCTGACACCTTAAGAGTTCCCTTCACTGGAACTAAGGGGCCAATCCCAATCCCTGAAAAACAACCCCATATCATAATCCCTCCTCCACCAAGTGATTTAGACCAGTGAACAAAGCAAGGTCCATAAAGACATGGATGAGCGAGTTTGGGGTGGAGGAACTTGACCGGCTCACACAGAGTCCTGACCTCAACACAACAGAACACCTTTGGTATGAATTAGAGTGAAGACTGCGAGCCAGGCCTTCTCGTCCACATCAGTGCCTGACCTTCCAGAAGCTCATTTGTGAGAATGGTCAAACATTCCCAGAAGAGTTGAAGCTGTTATAGCTGCAATGGGTGGGCCAAATGAATATTGAACCCTACGGAATAAGACTGGGATGTGTGTGTAGGCAGGCGTCCCAATACTTTTGATAAACTGTATGTAACGGCAACCCAGCCGCTGCACGTGTCCACATCGGTAGGAGGTTGTGTGCCAAGGCCGTGCTCACCGACAGCTGTCATTGGAAGCTTCTGATTGGGAGCCAGTGGGACCAGCTCCTGATCATGTGACATGTCACACGATATAGATGGCGCCTCCTGGGCAATGAATCCCATTTATTGAGCTGTGGTAAATGGATAACCGCTTGTCACCCATGGAACACATATGTGTGGTGCCAAAGAGGGTGAGCTTTACTGGCGCTCCCGATCATGTGACCCCTGGGACTGCCAATCACAGTGATCATGTGACTGGGAAAAACAAGTTACATTGCCTCTGGGAGGAGGCGGGTCTACAATTTACAGAGCACTTCACATACCATACATTCACATCAGTCCCCCCCCAAGGAGCTTACACTCTACGGGTCCTATCCCACATTCATACACCTTCTAGGGCCAACTTAGATTTAATATCTTCAGAGTGTTAGGAGGAAACTCACACAAGCACAGGAGAACAAACTCCATGCAGAGCCAGGATTCAAACATTTTTGCAACCTCCCTGAGACTGCTGCAAGAAAAATGACTCCCTACATTGCAGCAGGAGAGGTGAGACTCCTTCAGCTATTGCCAGTGGAGCGTCCAAGGAGGTGCTTTAAGTAGTCTGCACCACCATAAAAGATCAGTTTGAATGGGAGTTGACCCAGGTGTGATTGGAGGAAGAGGGTGCCCCCAGGTGTTTTGGGACGGGGAGGTCCCCCACGTTGTGTTGGGACGGGGGTCCCCCCCAGGTGTGTTGGGATAAGGGGGGGTCCCCCAGGTGTGTATGGATGGGGGGGTCCCCCAGGTGTGTATGGATGGGGGGGTCCCCCAGGTGTGTATGGATGGGGGGGGGGTCCCCCACATTGTGTTGGTACAGGTGGGTCCACCAGGTGTGTTGGGATGGGGGAGGTCCCTCCAAGTTGTGTGTGTTGGCATGGGGGGGTCCCCCAGGAGTGTGTGTTGGCATGGGGGGGTCCCCCAGGTGTGTGTTTTGGGTCCCCCAGGTGTGTGTTGGCATGGGGGGGTCCCCCTCAGGTGTGTGTTGGCATGGGGGGTCCCCCTCAGGTGTGTGTTGGCATGGGGGGGTCCCCCTCAGGTGTGTGTTGGCATGGGGGGGTCCCCCTCAGGTGTGTGTTGGCATGGGGGGGTCCCCCTCAGGTGTATGTTGGCATGGGGGGGTCCCCCAGGTGTGTGTTGACATGGGATGGGGGATCCCCCCAGTTGTGTGTTGGGATGGGGGGGTCCCCCAGGTGTGTGTTGGGATGGAGGGGTCCCCCAGATGCGTTGGCATGGGGGGGTCCCCCAGGTGTGTTGGCATGGGGGGGTCCCCCAGGTGTGTTGGCATGGGGGGGGTCCCCCAGGTGTGTGATGGGATGGGGGTCCCCCCAGTTGTGTGTTGGGATGGGGGGGTTCCCCAGGTGTGTGTTGGGATGGAGGGGTCCCCCAGGTGTGTGTTGGGATGGAGGGGTCCCCCAGGTGTGTGTTGGGATGGGGGGGGTCCCCCAGGTGTGTGTTGGGATGGGGGGGGTCCCCCAGATGTGTTGGCACAGGTGGGTCCCCCCGTTATGTATCAGTCTCACCTCCTCATCCTCCTCGTCCCGCTCCCCTCCACACTGCCGTCCTCCGTCCTCTCTCCGGGTACAGGTAGCGCCCTCCTCCGAGTGACAGTCCGTACTGCTCCCCCCATCGGACGTCTTGCTGTCCCCCTCGGACAAGGTCTGTGATCCGGATGAAGAAGGGGACGTGTCCCCGCTGCTCCCGGAAAGTTTGCACTCCATGTCCCCCTCCTGCGGCTCTCCGGTGTCCGCTCCTCTCCTCGCCGTCCACAGACTGTCAGAGCTCCGGACACCATGGGTTCTCCCGGGTCACAGGTCGGCGCTCCGGGCGGAGGGATCCCATACACGCCGGGGATCGCTGTCACTGCTCGGCATGCCTAAAGAGATGCGCAAACCCTGCCACCTTCCAACCAATCCGCCGCTCCACCTTCCACGGGGCGTGCCCGAGAAATCCGTCCAGCCAATCAGCGAAACTCCCCTGGGCGGTGCCAGCAACAAGTCTCTGCGGACTGGAGCACCTATGTGCAGGTGATGGAGGTCCGGGGAGAGGAACACTAAGGGGGAACCCCACCTCCTCCGGGACAGGGAGAGACACCACCATTCTACCCACTGTAACAAAGTGCATTCATTGCAGTGTATGGGAACCCAGCAAGGAGCTCGTGTGGGTCTGATAAAGTAATGATAATAATCATAATAAACCAGAAGCAAACAACATGTTATCCATTGAAGACCAGGCTTTGCTGAGACTTTTTTATCAGTATTTTTTGCTAGAAAATTCATAACTCGTATGACTCATAACTCATAAAACTCATAACCCCCAAACATTTTATATATATATATATATATATATATATATATATATATATATATATATATATATATATTAGCAGAGACCCCAGGGAATAAAATGGAAATTGTTGCAATTTTTTTATGTCACACGGTATTTGCGCAGCGGTTTTATGATGCAATTTTCTTTGGGAAAAATACACTTTAATAAATGTAAAGAAAAAAAAAAAAAAAAACACAATATACACCACTATTTATTTTTGTAAAATATGAAAAATGATGTTAAGCCAAGTAAATAGATATCTAACATGTCACACTTTAAAATTGCACACACACGTGGAATGGTGACAAACTACGGTACTTAAAAATCTCCATAGGCGACGCTTTAAAAATGTTTACAGGTTACCAGTTCAGAGTTACAGAAGTGTCTAGTGCTCGAATTATTACTCTCGCTCGAACGTTTGCCGTGATAACTCACATGTGTGGTGCAAGCACCATTTATATATACATGCGCAACTTAAATATGCATTTGCTTCTGCACGTGAGCACGAGGAATGGGGGCTCTTTTATTTTTTTTTCTTCTTTATTTCTTTTTTTATTTTTACACTGTCCCTTTAATTTTTCTTTTAATCACTTTTATTCCTTTTACAAGGAATGTAAACATCCCATTGTTATAGAAAAAAAAGGATGACGGCAGGGGCGTTGCTAGGTCTACAAAAGATCTGGGGCTAGAGCCCATAGCAGCGTAGTAAAGAAAGTCATACGCTTGGGCAGGCATACACATGTATATACAGTAATATACGTGTGTGTGTGTATATATACCCAGAGAGCCCCCCACTTACATCAGGATTCCCAGAGAGCCCCCCTTACATTAGGGTCCCCAGAGAGCCTCCCCCTTAAAATCGGGGTCCCCAGAGAGCCTCCCCTTACATCAGGGTCCCCAGAGAGCCTTCCCCTTAAAATCGGGGTCCCCAGAGAGCCTCCTTCTTGCATCAGGGCTCCCAGAGAACCCCCCTTACATTAGGGTCCCCAGAGAGCCTCCCCCTTAAAATCAAGGTCCCCAGAGAGCCTCCTCTTTGCATCAGGGTCCCCAGAGGGCCTCCCCTCCCCTTGGAGACACCTACAGAGCCTCGGGGCCATGGGCCCCAGATTAAGGGCTATAGCCCCAATAGCCATCCCCTAGTGACACCACTGGATGACGGGTTCTCTTTACGGAGAGATCTGGGGTCAAAAAGACTCCAAACCTCTCCTTTATATTTAAAAGCAAAAAAAATAAAAAATTAGATCTTTTGCTTTTAAAAAAAATTGTTTATTTCTGCCCTAGACCAGAAGTGACATTATTACGTCGCTCTGGTCCTCCAAGGCCATAGAGGCGATCAGGGCCGATCTGGTCTGTTTTCACCTCTGTGACGACCCAGCCTCACCGATATAATTATTGCAGCCGCACCATCTGATTCTCAGTCACATCGGTTAACTACAGTAAGCCCCGAGAATCACCTGCGAGTGGTGGGAGGGGACATCCCCTCCCACCGCTTCTGAAAGTGATCCAGCAGTTAACCACTTAAGGACCAGAAGATTTTCTCCCTCAATGACCAGGCCATTATTTGCGATACGGTACTGCGTCGCTTTAACTGACAATTGCGCGGTCATACGATGCTGTACCCAAACAAGATTGACATCCTGTTTTCCCCACAAATAGAGCTTTCTTTTGGTGGTATTTGATCACCTCTACAGTTTTTATTTTTTGCGCTATAAACAAAAAAAGAGCGACAATTTTAAAAAAAAAACAATATTTTTTACTTTTTGCTATAATAAATATCCACAAAAAAAAAAAAATTAAAGAAACAAATTATTTCATCAGTTTAGGCCAATATGTTTCTTCTACATATTTTTTGAAAAAAAAAAATCTCAATTAGTGTATATTTTGTTTGGTTTGCGCCAAAAGTTATCACATCAATAAAATAGGGGATAGATTTTTTTGGACTTTTTATTATTATTATTTTTTTTTTACTAGTAATGGCAGTGATCTGCGATTTTTAGCAGGACTGCGACATTGCGGACAGATTGGACACTTTTGACACTATTTTGGGACCAGTGACATTTATACAGCAATCAGTGCTATAAAAATGCACTGATTACGGTATAAATCAGAGGCGTTGCTAGGGGGGTGCGTACATAAAACAGGAGGGTTGGGACTTTAGATGAGGTGAGCAAAGAAGGCCAGGGGGACAGTCAAACATTGCATAAAACACTTTATTGATACATAGTAGTGCAAAGACACAATTGGAGTTCAAGTGTAGATTGTCATAACAAGTCGTGTAGCAGTCACATCCTAACTGATACATGGCAAACATGGTCAACAACCCCCAAATGGATGCAGGGAAAATAATACTATTCTGGAAAAAATGTTCACTAAAGTAGTCATCGGGTAATAAAAAACTTGTAGGTATATGATTGTCTGGTGCATGTCGTAAGCCCGACGCGTTTCGTGTATTGAACACTCTTCAGGGGCGATATAGCACCAGGGTCTACAAAGGAAAAGAACAATGGGGTAAAAACTGTATGAAAAAGAAAAAGCAAAAGAAAGAAAATAAAATGAATAAAAAAAGGAAGGATAACAAAGGAGGAAACAAAACCCCTAGTCTCCAATGGGTACTCACATGCCACGCGATAGTGAAACTAAGGGGGTCCACGACTGCCGGCAGCCAAATAGCCTGGGCCCGGGAGCTGAGGGAGGAGCTCAAAGAGAGGGGCCGGAGGAGATTCCGACACAGCGCAGAGGTCCCCAGAAAGTAGTGATTCACACTGGGAATTGGTGGGGGTAGGGTCCTAAAGTAATAAAAGTAAATAATATAAGATGTAGCCCCAAAATAGGACTGGGGCCCCTGCTTACAACAAAAAGTACAGAAGTATCCCTGTGAAACCCCCCTTACCTTAAGATGGTGAGAAGTGGCCAACCGGAACTGACCCGGTGATCTCCATACTGCCTGAGAGCAGGCTGAGTCTAAATGGGAACCCTATATACGGCCAGTCCCCGCCCCAATCAGATAACTCCCCCCAGCATCACGCGGTGCAGGCACACATGCGGACGGAGGACTCATCCAGCGCAGCGGCAACCGCCGCCCACAGCTGCTGGGGAGGCCGCCATCAACGTGTCTGCACAAGAAGGAAAACACAGCGTCAGACGCCGTGACACTCAAGCAGAGGTCACGTGCATAACGAGGAGGCGTGGTGCCGACGCACAGCGAGAAGCCCGCCCCAACCACCCGTCAGGGAGAACGAGGGGGGGAAGGGGAGGGATCCCAGCCGTGCCTCGCAGCTCCCGGACACAGAACAAAAGGCCGCCAAACAGAGGCCGACCCCCCAGAGACACACCACGTGGTTGCACCCAAATGGAGAGAGGGGAAAGCAAAAAAGGGAAAACAAAAGCAAAAGAGGTAGATGAAAAAATGGGACCCAACATCTTGTATACTGCTAAGCAACCCCTAAAAAACACAGGGAAACAAATGATTCAGGGCAAATGCCCTGTTACAGTGGTTTTCAAGATAGTAAACCTTCCAAATGTCCTCAAGCCACCTCCATCCCCATATCGAGTAATACGATGAAGTGGGACTTTAAATGAGACACTGGGTCTCCATCCCTGTACATACATCAAACAGGAAAGTGGGGACTTTAAATGAGGGGGGCAAATAAGGACAAAGGAACAGTCTTCAAGGATAAACCATATAATAAAAATAATGTGATGATGCAGTATTACAAAGTGGTCCCAATAAGAATTGTAATGTCAACACATATATGATTAAATGACTTCCCATAGGCTTCAGAGCGCACCTCCATCCCTAAATCAAGTAAATATAGAAGAATGGGACTTTAAATGAGACACTAGGTCTCCATCCCTATGCGTAAGTACATAAAACAGGAGGGTTGGGACTTTAGATGAGGTGAGCAAAGAAGGCCAGGAGGACAGTCAAACATTGCATAAAACACTTTATTGATACATAGTAGTGCAAAGACACAATTGGAGTTCAAGTGTAGATTGTCATAACAAGTCGTGTAGCAGTCACATCCTAACTGATACATGGCAAACATGGTCAACAACCCCCAAATGGATGCAGGGAAAATAATACTATTCTGGAAAAAATGTTCACTAAAGTAGTCATCGGGTAATAAAAAACTTGTAGGTATATGATTGTCTGGTGCATGTCGTAAGCCCGACGCGTTTCGTGTATTGAACACTCTTCAGGGGCGATATAGCACCAGGGTCTACAAAGGAAAAGAACAATGGGGTAAAAACTGTATGAAAAAGAAAAAGCAAAAGAAAGAAAATAAAATGAATAAAAAAAGGAAGGATAACAAAGGAGGAAACAAAACCCCTAGTCTCCAATGGGTACTCACATGCCACGCGATAGTGAAACTAAGGGGGTCCACGACTGCCGGCAGCCAAATAGCCTGGGCCCGGGAGCTGAGGGAGGAGCTCAAAGAGAGGGGCCGGAGGAGATTCCGACACAGCGCAGAGGTCCCCAGAAAGTAGTGATTCACACTGGGAATTGGTGGGGGTAGGGTCCTAAAGTAATAAAAGTAAATAATATAAGATGTAGCCCCAAAATAGGACTGGGGCCCCTGCTTACAACAAAAAGTACAGAAGTATCCCTGTGAAACCCCCCTTACCTTAAGATGGTGAGAGGTGGCCAACCGGAACTGACCCGGTGATCTCCATACTGCCTGAGAGCAAGCTGAGTCTAAATGGGAACCCTATATACGGCCAGTCCCCGCCCCAATCAGATAACTCCCCCCAGCATCACGCGGTGCAGGCACACATGCGGATGGAGGACTCATCCAGCGCAGCGGCAACCGCCGCCCACAGCTGCTGGGGAGGCCGCCATCAACGTGTCTGCACAAGAAGGAAAACACAGCGTCAGACGCCGTGACACTCAAGCAGAGGTCACGTGCATAACGAGGAGGCGTGGTGCCGACGCACAGCGAGAAGCCCGCCCCAACCACCCGTCAGGGAGAACGAAGGGGGGAAGGGGAGGGATCCCAGCCGTGCCTCGCAGCTCCCGGACACAGAACAAAAGGCCGCCAAACAGAGGCCGACCCCCCAGAGACACACCACGTGGTTGCACCCAAATGGAGAGAGGGGAAAGCAAAAAAGGGAAAACAAAAGCAAAAGAGGTAGATGAAAAAATGGGACCCAACATCTTGTATACTGCTAAGCAACCCCTAAAAAACACAGGGAAACAAATGATTCAGGGCAAATGCCCTGTTACAGTGGTTTTCAAGATAGTAAACCTTCCAAATGTCCTCAAGCCACCTCCATCCCCATATCGAGTAATACGATGAAGTGGGACTTTAAATGAGACACTGGGTCTCCATCCCTGTACATACATCAAACAGGAAAGTGGGGACTTTAAATGAGGGGGGCAAATAAGGACAAAGGAGGGTGCGGTCCGCACCCGGGTGACACACGCCAGAGGGGTGAAACCCATGAGTAGTGGCAAAGCTAACACTGCCCGCTGGCCTACACTAATCTGCTCCTCTCAGATCTCTTGTGTCCCTCAGCGGAGCGGACTGAAGCCGCCTCCTCCTCCTCCTCCCACATCCACACAGGAGGAGGAGACCGAGGGACACCGCTGTGTGTATCCATCCAAAAACTGTTCTGAGGTCTGTACACTTTACTATGTGTAGTCTAGATGGACATGGGGGGCACTATGGGAGGGCAGAGGGGGTGTCTATACTGATGGAGGGGTCTGCACTGAGGGGGAGGGGGTGTCTATACTGATTGGGGGGGGGTCTGCATTGAGGGGAGGTGTTTATACTGAGGGGGGTCTGCATTGAGGGGGGATGTTTATACTGATTGAGGGGGTGGGTGTCTATACTGATGGGGGGGTCTGCATTAAGGGTGGGTGTTTATACTAATTGGGGGGTCTGCACTAAGGGTGTCTATACTGATGGGGGAGTCTGCACTGAGGGGGATGTCTATACTAATGGAGGGGGTCTGAACTGAGATGGGGCTTGTATACTATGGGAGGGCAGAGGGGGTGTCTATACTGATGGGGGGGGGGGGGTCTGCACTGAGGGGGAGAGGGTATGTTTATACTGATTGAGGGGGGTGTCTATACTGATGGAGGGGTCTGCATTAAGGGTGGGTGTTTATACTATTTGGGGGAGTCTGCACTGGGGGGGTGTCTATACTAATGGAGGGGGTCTGAACTGAGATGGGGGGTGTATAGTGATTGGGGGGAGGTCTGCACTGAGATGGGGTGTGTATATACTGATGGGGGAAGGTCTGCACTAAGGGGGTCTATACTGATGGGAGGTCTGCACTGAGGGGGGGTGTCTATGTAATGGGGGGTCTGCAGTGAGGGGGGATGTCTATACTGATGGGGGGTCTGTACTTAGTGAGGGGGATCTGTACTGAGGGGTGGGTCTATACTTATGTAGGGAGGGTCTGTACTGAGGGGGGTCTATACTGATAGAGGGGGGTCTGTACTGAGGGAGGGTCTATACTGATGGAGGGGGGCGGGTCTGTACTAAGGGAGGGTCTATACTGATGGAGGGGGGGGTCTGTACTGAGGGAGGCAAAGCTCCCAACTGTCCCTGATTTTGAGGGACTGTCCCTGATTTGGAGCAATGTCCCTCTGTCCCTCTTTCTTCCTCATTTGTCCCTCACTTTGGTCTGATCTATATAGTTGTATATAAAATGCACTTTTTATCTTTCAAAAAGTGTTTCCTAGTGCTAAACCTTTCATCCAATTTCTAAATGGCTGCATTTGTACATTTTAAAAGCCAGTATAGAGGAATAGTAGTGGTAAAAAAAGTCTCTGTGGATTTAATTCACTTTTTTTGGTTAATTCTCCTTTAAGGGGGTGTGGCAGGGGCGTGCTTAGTGGTGGGGGGGTGGCTATACTGAGAGAGGGGGGTGTGTACTGAGGTGGGACTATAGTTGGTGAAGGAGGGGTGACACCATTTTTTTCCACACCAGGTGACACCAACCCTAGTGACGCCACTGGTATAAATGACACTGGCAGGGAAGGGGTTAACACTAGGGGGCGATCAAAGGGTTAACTATTCCCTAGGGAGGTACTTTCTAACTGTGGGGGGAGGGGACTGACAGGGAGTAGAGAGAGATCGTTGTTCCTGATCACTAGGAGCAGACAATCTCACTCTACTCCCCTGATAGAACGGGGATCTGTTTTTTTACACTGGCAGATCCCCATTCTGCCTCTCTGTGGAGCGATCGCGGGTGGCCAACGGACATCGAGTCCGCCTGACCCACTGATTGGCTCCCCCGCTAGCAAATGGGCCTGCCCACAGACCGCCGTGTATGCGCCCGACATACAATGACAGCCATTCGCGCAGGAGAGCCAATCTGCCGCAGTACAACTGCAGCGGCTGGTCCTTAAGTAGTAATTGAGCTGTTCGGACCACTTTCATGAGAAAGCCAGCCGCCAGCTGAAAAGAATACCGGGGTTATGGTTGATAGCTTCAGCCATAACCCCGATAAACCACTTCTAAACTGCAACATATATATACATATTGTGGTCAGCAAATGGTTAAATTTCAGATCTCGAATTCTTATATGCGGTAGAAAAAACAAACTATATTCTTCAAAATGTTCCCTCCCCTTCTCCTACCTATCCTGGCTGACTTGTATAAAAAGATCCATGTACTTACCTTTAACTGGCTCCAGTCCAGTCACATGACTTCACAGCTCCGCCTCCCCTGTGTCAGTGAGAAGCTGCTGGAGAGGAGAGGAGGGAGTGTCAACAACAGGCTGGGACATGGGAGCCTATGGGTGACATCATGGCTCCTGGAATTCAGAGCCTCTCCTGAGCACTCCCTTAGGGCCCACCCACGCTAGATGCAGTTGCCTGCGTCTTTTTCACATGGAAAGCGTAGGTAACTGCAATGGCACACAGAAATAAATAGTTTTCTGTGTGTTATGTTCAGACCAGAATGCAGGGTTATACTGAGGAATATTATTGCATAATATTGCACCTCTTTGCTTGCTCCCACAGAAGCACAGTGCACCATGCTCCTGTGCAGTTATATGAAGGAATCATCAATTTGTACACTTCAGTTTACTTTAAAAAAAAAAAAGGGAGAGGTATGATGCGATAAAATGCACATCCACATCACCCCCCCCCCCCCCTTCCGCACCAATGTGCAACCCAAATTGCCATGTGGGCAGCAGTGGTTTGGGCTGCACATTAGTGTGAATGGGCCCTTATACAGAGCAGATGGATCACGTAAGCCAGATCGGAGCCGATTAAAAAAAGATAAGTACACAGACCTAGCCGTCCAGCAAAATTCGAGAGTTGAGGCAAACCATTTTCCACTGACAGGGGTGCTTACAATGATCAGCTTTTAATCATTTATGTAAAACCTTTATCCCAAAAGGAAACTGATGTAAATTTTCATAAAGTGTTAGCAGGCGTGTTTGCCTTTAATGTGTTAGTATATCCAAATCTTCTAGTACATCTAACACTCCCCTCCCTTCAGACTGACAATGTTGCTGTATAAATGTCCCCCCTGTGCTCCTTCATCCAGAGTGGGTGCACTGTAATACAGGAGGTGTGTTACTGAACAGAGTGAAAACAGAGGGAAAAAAGAAAACAAATGCAGCCACCACATCTAATGATTGGTAAGCTGCAATATATTACATTTTGCTGGAGTTCAGTTTTAACCACTAGAGATTCACGAGCGGCCTGCGCGCCCCCTGCAGGGTGCATGTGCCGCACTCTGTGATCAGCGAGTCTATGAGACCCCTTACCACATGATCAGCTGTCAGCCAATGACAGCTGATCATGTGACGTCAACAGAGACGGTAATCGGCTATTTTTTCTCCTCGTGCTGACAGCGTGAGGAGGAAAAAAAAGACGATCACCGGCGGCCGTGAGAGGGACATCAGTCCCGATCACGGTAAGCACCACCAGATCCTCAGTGCCCATCTGTGCCCTCTGCCAGCGCCACCTAGCAATAGGCAGCAGTGCCGCCTACCAGTGCCCACAGTGCCACCCATCAGTGCCCACAGTCAGTGCCTCAACAACAGTGTTGCACTTAAGTGCCGCCCATCAGTGCCGCCCATCAGTGCTACCTATCAGTGGTACCTATCAGTGCCCATCAGTGCCACCCATCCGTGCCACCCATCAGGGCCCATCAGTGGCCATCAGTGCCGCCTTATCTGTGCCCATCAGTGCCGCCTTATCTGTCCCCATCAGTGCCGCCTTATCTGTCCCCATCAGTGCCGCCTTATCTGTCCCCATCAGTGCCGCCTTATCTGTGCCCATCAGTGCCGCCTTAAATGTGCCTATCTGTGCCCATCAGTGCAGCCTATCAGTGCCCACCAGTGCCGCCTCTTGAGCGCATATCAATGAAGGAGAAAAATTACCTGTTTGCAAAATTTTATAACAAACTATGAAACATAATTTTTTTTTTTCAAAATTTTCCATCTTTTTTGTTTGTTTAGCAAGAAATAAAAATCCCAGCTGTGATTAAATACCACCAAAAGAAAGCTCTATTTGTGGGAAAAAAATGATAAAAATTTAATTTGGGTACAGTGTTGTATGACCACGCAATTGTCATTCAAAGTGCGTCAGCACTGAAAGCTGAAAATTGGTCTGGGCAGGAGGGGGGTTCAAGTGTCCAGTAAGCAAGTGGTTAAATATTTAGTCTAATCCATCTACGTTACATACAAAAGTAGTAGTCCAGCTATCATGTGACCACTGTAACCAATCACAGCAGGTTACATGACAGTTGAAAACAACGGATGGCTTTCTTTCAAGCCATTTATTGTATGCAATTGTGTTGCCAGCTGTGATTGGTCACAGTGATCACATAGTACAGACTGTGCCATGTGATCAGCTTTGGCCAGTCACAGCTGATCACAACAAAACAAATTGAATGGATCAGTTTAATCCAGTAAAATCACCGCCAAACCAGTTATATGACGATGCTATACTGCACTGGTGACAGTATGTAAAAAAAAAACACCCAATTTTTTAATTTCTTGATTTTTCAAAAAATTATGACAAAAAATGACAACTTCACAAAACCTGCCATGCCTCTTGCTAAATACCTTGGACTCTCTACATTCCAAAAAAAAGGGGGTCATTTGGGGGATAATTGTACTGTCCTGACATTTTTGTGCCTTATGAAATGAGATAGACGTCAGTACATCAGGATGGAACAATTTTCAGATATATACCATAGTTTGTGGATTGTGTATCTTTCCTACAGACTAAATAATATGGAGAAAGTTTATTTATTTTATTTTCAAAATTTTATAACAGAAACAAAGATAAACAATTGTATTTTTTTTTTACATTTTCAGTCTTTTTTTATTTATTTAGCAAAAAAAAAAAAAACTCAATGGTGAAAAAATACCACCAAAAGAAAGCTCTATTTGTGTGAACAACATAATAAAAAAATGTAGTTTGGGTACAGTGTTGCATGACCGCGCAGTTGTCATTTAACCACTTAAGGACCGAGCCTCTTTTTGAGATGTGTTGTTTACAATTGAAAAACAGGGTTTTTTTGCTAGAAAATTACTTAGAACCCCCAACCATTATACATTTTTTTCTAACACCCTAGAGAATAAAATGGCGGTCGTTGCAATACTTTTTGTCACGCCGTATTTGCGCAGCGGTCTTACAAGCGCACTTATTTTGGAAAAAATACACTTTTTTGAATTAAAAAATAAGACAACAGTAAAGTTAGCCTATTTTTTTTTATATTGTGAAAGATAATGTTACACCGAGTAAATTGATACCTAACATGTCACGCTTCAAAATTGCGCCCGCTCGTGAAACGGCGACAAACTTTTACCCTTACAAAATCTCCATAGGCGACGTTTAAAAAATTCTACAGGTTGCATGTCTGGAGTTACAGAGAAGGTCTAGAATTATTGCTCTCACTCTACTGATCGCGGCGATACCTCACATGTGTGGTTTGAACACCGTTTTCATATGCGGGCGCTACTCACATATGCGTTCGCTTCTGCACGCAAGCTTGGCGGGACAGGGCGCGTTTAAAATTTAAAATTTTTTTTTTCTTTATAATTTACCTTTTATTTTTTTATTTTTACACTGTTTTAAAAAAATAAATAAATAAATAATTGCGTCACTTTTATTCCTATTACAAGGAATGTAAACATTCCTTGTAATAGAAAAAACCTAACAGTACCTCTTAAATATGAGATCTGGGATCAAAAAGACCTCAGATCTCATATTTACACTAAAATGCAATAAAAAAGAAAATGTAAAAAAATTTTTGTCATTTAAAACAATAATAAAAAAAATGGCCCTTTAAGAGCTATGGGCAGAAGTGATGTTTTGACATCGCTTCCGCCCTGCAATGTTATGGAGACAGGTGGGCGCCATCTTCCCCTCACTTGTCTCCATACCCAGCAAGAGGTAACATCCGATCACCTCTGCCGCTCCTGACAGATCCGATAAGCGCCGCAGCGCGGCGGGAGGGGGGCCCTCTCCCGCGCCGATAAAAGTAATCTCGCAGAGAATCCACCACAGAGACCACTCTTATCGGAAAGTGGACCGCCGGCCGAAGAAGAGGATACCGGGGTTAATGGCAGCTAGCTGCTGCCATAACAACGATATTCCTCTTCAAGCTTAGGATGTGTAACGATGTGCGGCGGTCCGTAAGTGGTTAAAATGCGACAGCGCTAAAAGCTGAAAATTGGCCTGGGGGTAAAAGTGCCTGGTAGTGAAGTGGTTAATTAAAAAAAAAAGACAAAAAACTTGCCATGCCTCTCACCAAATACCTTGGACTGTCTGCTTTCAAAAAAGGGGTAATTTGAGGGGGTATTTGTACTGTCCTGACATGTTAGGGCCTCAAGAAATGAGATAGGCCGTCAGTACATCAGGACTATTTTCAGTGATTGCTACCATAGTTTTTGGATTCTATACTCTATACTTTTTACACAGACCAAACAATATACACTGATTTGGGTTATTTTTACCAAAGAAATGTAGCAGTATAAATTTTGGTCAAAATTTATGAAAAAAAATTACTTATTTGCAAAATTTTATAACAGAAACTAAGAAAAACACATTTTTTTTTTCAAAAATGTTGGTCTTTTTTAGTTTATAGTGCAAAGAAATCACTCAGTGGTGATTAAATACCATCACAAGAAAGCTCTAGTTGTATGAAAAAAATGACTGAGTAATTGTGATTCAAAGTATGAGAGCGCTGAAAGCTGAAAATTGGTCTGGGCAGGAAGGGGATAAAAGTGCCCGGTATTGAGGTGGTAATGCATGCTTCTAACAGAATATGTGTGCTTTATTTTCTAGCTTATGTAGTAGGTGAGTGCTAAAGACAGATCAAGTGCAGAGTACATTTTAATGGGATAAGTGCTTGCTGAAATTGTGAATTCCTGACACGAATGGCTCTGTGTATTGTGGAAAGCAATGCATCCATCCACTGGTCCTGTACAGCATTTTATATGAGAAATAAACATTAAAAAAAATCCAAGGCCTTAACATTACTTTTTTTTTTTTAAATATATCAAAACTATATCTGAAAATAAAACCAGAACAGTTCCTGCCCACCCTCCCCTACACAATTACAGAATATAATTTGCTATAAAAAAAGCGATGTGTGCAATGTAAATAAGCGCTGATGTTTTTCACACCTTGCAGGATAAATTATTGATATCAATATATGGCTTACAGAACAGTCCCAAATGTTTTCAGAACTCCAGCACAGTGCAGAAACTTTTAGATCTATAGTGCTGAATGCTACAAATTGTTTGGCATTACAATTCATTTTTTCTTGTGAATGTCTCCAAGTATAACCGAGTCCACGTCTCTAGACACGTCGCAGGATGAATGGGTTTTGAAATCAAACTTTATGTTTGCGCTAACATGCATTAAATTCCCTTTCTGGGGTGTTTTAATGTTATTCAACGACTTCTCACTCTAGGAAATGTATGTATTTATAATACAGCTTGCAGCAAAAAGAGGAAAAAAAAGCTGTACACAATGGATAAAATCAATGCCACCTCTCTTTATTTGTAACAAAACAACTGCAAGAAAATATGTTCTGGAAAATAATAAAAAAAAAGGCAGAAAACTTGTTTTAAAATTGACTTTTTTCAGTTTGAACACTTTAAATTAATGTCTACTTACTTTTAATAAAGAGGGACTGAAATGATCAAAAAACCACCTCCGCGGCTTTCGGATGAAAGATGTATATAGATAAATTAGTGGGTGGTTGGACAAATCAGTTGTCCCTTTTTGGGGCTGGTCAGAAATTATTGGTGGAACAGTGGCTGCACCCAATTAGCCTTTTGCTTGGATATTCTGACAACCGCCACCAGCAGCTTTCAGAATACAATAGCCCAACAGGAGGATTCATCCAAAGGAAGGCAAAAAAACAAACAATAAAGCATGATTCAATTTGCTCCAGCAGGGGAAAAAAAGCCTTCCTGTTCTCCCAAGAGGCAATATGATATTCCATGGATCAACTTTACCTATAAATATTAGTATCCAGTTATGTTATGTACATTTAGGAAATAATCCAGGCAGTGGCGGAATTACTAGGGTCGCAGTTGCGACGGGGCCCTGGCATTCCGTCACTGTGGGGGGGCCCCAGCGGGGTTGCTATTCACAGGGCCCTGAGCGGAGAGCGTGTCTCTCATGTAACAGCAGCACAGAGACACCGGCATTGACGTTTTATTTCCCCCTCGTCCGTCCTCTCTCGCACGGGATGACAGAGGACACACAGCTGATCTGCTCCCCCTTCTCCCCCCTCCCCTCTCCTGTGTGTGTCCATACCTCTCTTAATAGAAGAAAGGACTTTGCTCGCTTTGGAAAACACAGCTTGGCACTCCATATTATTATTTAGCTTATATTCTACCAGATTCCCCAGATCCTTCTCCACCATTGACTTTCCCAGCTGTTCTCCCCTAGTATGTATGAGCCATGCATGTTTTTAGCCCCAGGTGCATAACTTTACATTTATCAACATTAAACCTCATTTGCACACAGTTGCCCAAAAAAACAGTGCATTGAGGTTGGCTTGTAAGTTGGAGCCTACCTGTAAGAACGTTATTCCACTGCATAGCTTGGTGTCATCAGCAAACACTGAAATTGTACTTTTAATCCCAGACCCTATATCATTTATAAAGATATTAAAAAGTAAGGGTCCTAACACTGAACCTTGGGATACTATTCCAGTCATTAAAAAGTCCCTAAAAAGTAGAAACAATGGCTTTAAAATGACAGAGCTCAATTCTTTTAGGATTTGTGGGTGGATGCCATTTGGTCCAGGTGCTTTATTCACCTTTATGCTGTCTAAATGTTTCTGTGTCAATACCATCCCCATTTTGGACTTGAGTCTCCCCATGCTCCTTTGTATACACAGAGTTGAAGAAGGTATTTAATACGTTTGCCTTCTTTGTCCCCAGTCACCCACTCCACTACTTCAATCCGACTTCTAGGCGACTTGTACCCATTGATTTCAAGTCGCCTGCAAGTCGGATCCCTGTTCATAGTGAGGCAACTTTACAAGAAAAAGAAAAGAATTTACCCAGGAAGAGTGACCGCAATATGCCAGCGCCGAGGTGGCTTGCTCATCGGGAAAGGAAAAATGTGTTTTTTCCTTTCCCAATGAGCGACAAGCAATACTAACATGTGTTTGGTATGAATCATAAGGGGGAACTCCACGCCAAATTTTAAATAAAAAACCCGGCATGGGTTTACCTCCAAGAGCATACCAGGCCCTTAGGTCCGGTATGGATTTTAAGGGAAATCCCCTATGCCAAAAAAACAGCATGGGGGTCCCCCCAAAATCCATTTCAGACCTTTTCCAAGCACGCCGGTCAGGAAATGTGGGTGGGGACGAGTGAGCGCCCCCCCTCCTGAACTGTACCAGGCCGAATGCCCTTAACATAGGGGGGTGGGTGCTTTGGGGCAGGGGGGCCCTGCGCCCCCCCTGCCCCAAAGCACCTTGTCCCCATGTTGATGAGGACAAGGGCCTCTTCCCGACAACCCTGGCCGTTGGTTGTCAGGGTCTGCGGGCAGGGGGCTTATCGGAATCCGGGAGCCCCCTTTAATAAGGGGGCCCCCCAGATCCCAGCCCCCCACCCTATGTGGTGGTAAAGGGAGCTCCTGGATTCCGATAAGCCCCCCAGCCTGCAGACCCCGACAACCAACGGCCAGGGTTGTCGGGAAGAGGCCCTTGTCCTCAACAACATGGGGACAAGGTGCTTTGGGGTGGGGGGCTTCAGGGCGCCCCCCTTCCCCAAAGCACCCACCCCCCATGTTGAGGGCATGCGGCTTTGTAGAGTTCAGGAGGGAGTGCTCGCTCGCCCCACCCCCTTTCCTGACCGGCCAGGCTGCGTGCTCGGATAAGAGTCTGGTATGGATTTTGGGGGGGACCCCCACGCCGTTTTTTCGGCGTAGGGGGTTCCCCTTAACATCCATACAAGACCTAAGAGCCTGGTATGTTCAGTTCCCTGTCCTGGAGGCGACTTCATGTCGTGTTGTAAGTCGCGCTGAAGTCACCCCAAGTCGCGCTGTGATTCATACTCAAGTCGTGTCCAAGTTGCCTCCCAAAGTCTCGCTGGAAGTCGTGTTGCCCCTGTGTGAATGGGCTCTAACAGTGCCCAAGATTAAAAAGAATACATTTTATATAAAAATAGAAATCTTATTCATAAAATAACAACATATATTGGGTTCAATAAAAAAAACAAAGTTTGATACAAATCACATTGCATCA
This sequence comes from Lithobates clamitans, assembly GCA_037952925.1. Classification (NCBI taxonomy): domain Eukaryota; kingdom Metazoa; phylum Chordata; class Amphibia; order Anura; family Ranidae; genus Lithobates; species Lithobates clamitans. The sequence continues at coordinate 126,550 of JBBGZY010000653.1, forward strand.
CTGGTGTCCATGTATGGAAGGTGATCAGTACTTATATCCCAACATGTTTCACCAACATTGGCTTCTTCGGGGGATTTCTTAAGGACCACCATTTCTCATAAAGCTCCAAAGAGACATCAAGGAGGTCACCAAGCAGGTCCACACATTTGGAGGGGAGGCTCTGTGCGATCACAGGGGATACATGGGGACCAAGAAGACTCTGATATAGACACAGATCGAATGGATCGAATCTCGAACGGTCACTGCTGAACTGGCCGAGATTTGATCCATCTATAGCTGGCTTTAGAGCAGAAAATGGAAATTCTGTCTCAGGTACATCTGCTAAATGAATACAAAAGAAATGTATATGTGTTCAGAATATTTTACAGAACTGCCGGCTGGTGAACCTATCCTTTCTACAGAACCTATTTGCATTCACATTGTTTTTTAACATTTGCAGTAGTCTTTAGGGAAAAGGTTGGTTATATCTCTAGAACATGTAGCAATATTCAATTTGTCAAAATGCTTACAGTAAAGATTATTTTATTCATATTTACTGTGCAGGAATTTCAGTTTGTCCCTCTCTGTCCCTGTGTTTCAAAAGCTCTTCCACATGCATAGGGTGACAACTGTGAGCACCTGTGCCAGTGAAGCTGGTCCAGAGCAATGATGTACAGCTGCTCCTAGAGTGAGAGCAGGTACTGTAGATAGGAAGTGGCTGCAAAAGGCTGGGTGAGAACAGCAGCATTGAGAGGGAAAACAGGATGAAATAGGGCTTGTTTAGATTCCATCCCTTCCTACTCTGCATAGACAGTGGATGGGGCGTTGACGTCCTTTGGCCATGATGCTTTGATTCAAGGTTGCAGTAAAAACTATCTCTCATGTTGTGTTCGGCAGACAGTAGCACCACTAAACGTGTTTCATTCAAGTGGATGAGGCTGCACAATAACTTCTTCACAACCACATGTAATGCACGGTAGTGTGGTATTTATGGGGTTAAAACAGGCCTTGATGAGGTGACATAATGCCTCCTCACCTCTTGCCAAATTCCTCTAAAAAGCATTTTGAATGTGGACCGATTTTCAGAGGCACAACAATCTTGCCACACATTTAGACCCCTTTCACACCAAGGGCGTTTTGCAAGCGCTATAGCGTTAAAAATAGCGCCTGCAATCTGCCCTCAAACAGCTGCAGCATTGTCTCCAGTGTGAAAGCCCGAGGGCTTTCACACCGGAGCGCTGCGCTGGCAGGACGTCAGGAAAAGTCCTGTCAGCAGCTTCTTTGGAGCGGTGAAGGAGCAGTGAGTTTACCGCTCCTCCACCGCTGCTCCCCATTGAAATCAATGGGGCAGCGCTAGGATACCGCCGGCAAAACGCCGCTATTGCGGCGCATTGCGGGCGGTTTTAACCCTTTCTCGGGGGTAAAAGAGCCCCGCTAGCGGCCGAAATGCGCCGCTAATTTGACGGTAAAACGCCGCTAAAAATACCACTGACGCTATGGGCGGCTCGGTGTTAAAGGGCTCTAAAACTTATCCAAAGTGGTTAAAATAATTGCACTATATTACCGAAAGTATTAAGACACCTGCCTTTACACACACATGAACTTTAATGGCATCCAGTCTTAGTCCGTAGGGTTCAATATTGAGTTGGCCCACCCTTTGCAGCTATAACAGCTTCAACTCTTCTGGGAAGGTTGTCTACAAGGTTTAGGAGTGTGTCTATGGGAATGTTTGACCATTCTTCCAGAAGCGCATTTGTGAGGTCAGAACTGCTGGCTGGTAAACCTATCCTCCCTCCAGAACCTTCCATTTGACACTTGTCATTTTCTAAACGCTTGCAGCAGCCTAGAGGAGAACACTGTTGGTTGTATCTGTAGAACAGAAGCAGCAGTCAAAGTGCTTGTGGTCGACAGAATTTTATTCATTTTTTCAGACCTGGAGTTTCAGTTTATCAAATCAAATACGACTTCCTTTGCTGCTTTCATAGCAAGCAATTTTTGATGTACTAAAGAATCAATAGAAGTTTATTAGATGTGGCAGACTTCATGTACCATTGTGTGGTAACCAATACTCTGGATGTGTTATGTTTCATGACAGCTGACAATGCCTAAAAGCTCCCCAGTGCCTTCAAATATGAAGGTTCTGTCCGGCAGAATATGTGGACAGGCAATCTCAGTGATGGCTAGACTTTATGCTGTGACCTATGGGGTCATGGCATTGCATGAAACGTGACATAACCTTGGCTTCTTGAGTATCTTTGAGGACAGAAATGTTCTCGTTGCTGCATTAATGCGTATAATTCACTTGGCTCATCAGTAAGATAGCTGTGGCACTGATACACTTGGACATTCTCACTGGTTGGGTATTTGACTCTTATGCCGCGTACACACGAGTGGACTTTACGTCAGACTTTGCCCAGGGGATGGGATTTCGTCAGACAATTCGATCGTGTGTGGGCTCCAGCAGACTTTGTTTTCTCAAAAGTTGGACGGACTTAGATTTGAAACATGTTTTAAATCTATCCGTCGAACTCGAGTCCGGTGGAAAAGTCCGCTCGTCTGTATGCTTGTTCGACGGACAAAAAGCCACGCTAGGGCAGCTATTGGCTACTGGCTATTAACTTCCTTGTTTTAGTCCGGTCGTACGTCATCACGTACGAATTCGACAGACTTTGGTGGATCGTGTGTAGGCAAGTCCGTTCATTCACAAAGTCCGTCGTAAAGTCCGTTGAAAAGTCGGGCCGGGCAAAGTCTGCCGTAAAGTCCGCTCGTGTGTACGCGGCATAAGATCTCTTAGGCAAATGGTGTTTTTTTTAACAGTCTTTGTTTTCAGGGAAAGGTTTTCGTCTAAAGTAGTATTAGATGAAAGCGTGGATCATTAAAAAAAAAAAAATCATTTAGATATCTTTCTCGAGCATAATAAACAGGGCTATGGGAAGTCTCAAATTCGATAGGAAGTTGTTGTATGGGGTCAGGGGAAGGAGAAAAAGAAAAAATGAAACTTATTTTTTACTGCCTAGGACTCATTCACTCAGGTGGATAGGGGGTAGTATAAGCAGGCAGTTGAGCCACGGTTTTACCAACCCAGACTACCCACATGAACAAGGAAATGCAGCTGCTCAAGGCTTTACACATGCTGCAGTCTCTTCATGTGTTAAACTGTATGTGGCATTTGGTGGGCAGTACTGCTGCAGAACATGATCAATTCAAGTGAATAGAGCTGCACTGCAACTGCCCTGAAACAGGATGCATTAACCACTTAAGGACCAGAAGATTTTCCCCCTTAATGGCTAGGCCATTTTTTACGATACGGCACTGCGTCGCTTTACCTCACAATTGCGCAGTCGTGCGACGCTGTACCCAAACCGAATTAATGTCCTTTTTTCCCACAAATAGAGCTTTCTTTTGGTGATATTTGATCACCTCTGCATTTTGAAAAAAAACAATATTTTTTACTTTTTGCTATAATAAAATAAAAAAAAAATGTAAAAAAACTAATTTCTTAATCAGTTTAGGCCAATATGTATTGTTCTACATATTTTTGGTTAAAAAAAAATCGCAATAAGTGTATATTGAATAAGATATCAATCACACAGGGAGTGTATTGGTTTTTAATGTGTTACCAAATAGGAGTCTATTTATAAAAGTTTTTAACCAAAATTCACAATTTTCACTTAGGAGCAGGGCTGCTGATAAGGCAGTACAACCAGTCCTGCTGTATTAGGCCCAGGCTCCATTAGCTAAACAGGGGGGCCCAGGGCAGCTAGACCACACCACTGCTCCTACTTGCTTACCAGGGCTTAAAGTGATTTAAAGTCTTATTTTTTTTCCTATAAAAATAACAAACATGTTATACTTACCTGCTCTGTTGCAGTGGATTTGCACAGAGCAGCCTTGATCCTCCTCTTCTTGGGTCTCTCTTCTGTGATCCTGACCCCTCCCCCCTGTTTAGTGCCCCCACAGGAAGCTGCTTGCTATGGAGGCACCCAAGCCGAGTCACAGCTCTGTGTGTCCATTCAGACTCGGAGCCCCAACCTGGCCCAGTCCCCTCTCTCCCCTGATTGGCTAGCTGACTTTGATTGACAGCAGGGGCAGCCAATTGCTACTATATGAATTGCTTACACCTAGGAGTCTGTTTCCTGTGGCCATGACTCTGCAATTAGCACCACACATGGGCTGGGCTGAAGGGGGTGGGTATTTATTGTAAAAAAAGTTCTGACGCAGTTCTTTGAATGTAACACGTACGGGGGAGGAGCCACGCGCTGATGTCACCCACTGTCGTTGTGTGTCTCATGCACCTCCAGCTTTGCTGTGGATATGTGTGTTTTGCAACAGATGTTTGTGAGTAGCTCATTTTAAATTAAAAGTCCTTCTTCCATGCAATAGGATACGTGGGTCAATAGCCTTTGTAATAAATGTATGTGGAAGGGAGAAGTGGTGACCAGGCCGGTATGGTGTACATAATGTTTAGAATACTATTGAATGTCATCGGTATTACAAGGGATAACTTACGTTAATGCTTATAACATAGGGGAAGTCATAGCAAATTACCCACTACAATACTTTATACTACTTGAAGTTTTTGTCTCAAAGTTTTATTGATGTATATTTCCTTTCTTTATGCTCAATAAAAAATAAACGTGTTTAAGGAAAAAAAAAAAAAGTCTTTTCTACCAGCTCACAGTGTGCACTTACATTATTTTTTTTCTCACCTATGTTTATCCTGGGGTAATCGTTTTGGAGTTCCTGCCTGTCTCTGGAGGATTTTTTCCCTAATGGGACTTGCTTTACTGGCCATCTGTTAGTTCAGTGGTCTGTCATTTGAGGTGAGCGAAGCGAATGTGTTGAAGGTGGAGGGTCTGTTACCATCTGTCACTTGAAATGTGCCCTTACACGTGGAATCTTCCCTGGTGATTGCTGGGACCTGTAGTCCTCCTCTCTGTCTGCTGGATTACATTGGATTTTTCCATTTCATTTTTAATTTAATTTTACTCATGCGCTGTACCTTTTTGTATAAAAGTCTATATTAAACTCCTTATTTTAACTGGGAAGCATGTTGGGGCCCATGTTGGAGTACTCAAACATTTCTCCATAGACTGGTAAAGGGCGCCATCACTGTGGCTCACTCGGGCAATGCTGTTTCTTTAATAGAGTGTAGTGGGGCTGGTCAGTGGCCTTACACCCACTCTTGTAATGACAAAGATGACCTCTCTGTTCCTCGTCAGTGAATCAATCCAGTCTGTGACTGCAACCAGCTGGTCAGTGTCAGTGATGATCTCTGGTATCAGAGGGTGTCCTCTCTAGTCCCTCTCTCTGTTAGGGTTGGCGCCTCATCCCTTTAAAACTGAACACATATTAATTACCCAGGTTCTGTGGCTAAGTAAGGTGGTAATTAAACTGATCTGGTCTTATCTGCATTTAATTAGCCTCAGAACCTGTGTAATTCATATGTGTTCAGGTTTAAAGGGATGAGGTGGCAACCCTACTCTTAGGCCCAGATGTGGTGATAAGCGCTTCACCAACTCTGCCTGAGGACACCCCTCTTCCTTTTCCTCTCTGATCAGAGCTCTAATGACTCTGAGATCTGTAGTTCCTTTTGCTAAGTCCATTAAGCAGCTTAGTCTTAAAGGACTATCTCTCCCACAATCTTCTGTTCCTCCCAGCATTCACAGTGATTCCAGCAGTCCAAATCCCTTTCCTCTGTGTGGTGGGCGGAGCTAGCAGGCTACACAAGTTCTGTAATCACAGTCTATCCAATTACAGCTTTGCCTGTCCCTCTCTAAACACAAGCAAGGACAGCAACCGACACAATGAAACTGCAGTCACTCTTCTCTGTTAGCATTGAAGACCAGGGCTACATATGCTGTACATGGAAACAAAGTTTGTAAAACATTAACACATTGAGGTGATTTCCTACATCAAACTGATCTATTACATAAATCTAAACAAAATATCTAAAAATATTCTTTCTTCCTTTTATCACGTTTACCTTTCCATTTAATATAAATGTTGCTATTCTTAGCCACCCTTTGCTATTTTTAGAAATTCACAATCAATCAAGGTGCCTAGGAAATCATTGTTCTAATTTGGAATGTTACCCTAAGGCAACCTTTTGAGCACAGTGTACCGAAAAATGTTTTCAAAGAAATTGAGCGTCCCGATTTTATAACAAAAAAATGTCAACTTCACATTCTCAATCACGAAAAGGATTTTTATAAAGTAAATGCTGTAAACGATTTTAGTAGTGAGAAATTAACATCCTGCACTCTCACGCCTCAGATCAGCCCCAATTCCTGCAACTCCACACCTCAGATCAATGCCTCCCTGCAAATCTGTTTCACCACTGTAACACCCTGCACATCTGCCCCACCACTGTACTACCCTGCACATCTGCCCCACCACTGTACTACCTTGCACATTTGCCTCACCACTGTGACCCCCTGCTCATCTGCCCCACCACTGTAACTCCCTGCTCATCTGCCCCACCACTGTACCACCCATCTGCCCCGCCAATGTACCCCCATCCTCATCTGCCCCACCAATGTACCCCCTTTCTCATCTGCCCCACCAATGTAACCCCCTGCACATCTGCTCCACCACTGTAACCCCCTGCACATGTGCCCCACCTCTGTAACCCCCTGCTCTTCTGTCCCACCACTGTACCATCCTGCTCTTCTGTCCCACCACTGTGCCACCTTGCTCTTCTGTCCCACCACTGTGCTACCCTGCTCTTCTGTCCCACCACTGTGACACCCTGCTCATCTGCCCCACCAATGTTCCCCCCTTTCTCATCTGCTCCACCACCGTACCCCCATTCTCTTCTGTCTCACTGCTGAACCAACTTATCGTCTGTCCTAACACTGAACTCATCTGCTCATCTTCTCCACCACTGTAACCCCCTTTGTCATCTGCCCCACCACTGTACCTCCTGCACATCTGTCTCACCACTGTACCCCCGGCTCTTCTGCCCCACCACTGTAACCCCCTGCTCATGTGTTCCACCGATGTACCTCCTTTGTCCTCTGCACATCTGCCCCACCTCTGTACCTCCTGCACATCTGTCTCACCACTGTAACCCCTGCTCATCTGCCCCACCACTGTAACCTCCTGCTCATCTGTCCCACCAATGTACCTCCTTTCTCCTCTCCCCCAACATTGAACCCCCCGCTCATCTTTCCCACCACTGTAACCCCCTTCTCAACTGGCTCAACACTGAAACCCCCTGCTTATCTGGCCTATCACTGTATCCCCCTGCTTTTCTGTCCCACCACTGAACCCCCTTCTCATCCCTCCCACCACTGTACCTCCTGCACATCTGTCCCACCACTGTACCCCCTTGCTCTTCTGTCCCACCACTGTTAGCTCCCTACTCATCTGCCCCATCAATGTACCCCCTTTTCTCATCTGCCCCACCACTGTACCTCCCTTCACATCTGCTCCACCGCCATATCCCAATGCTCTTCACTACTGAATCACCTTCTCATCTGTCCTAACACTAAACCCATCTGCTCATCTGCCCCACCACTGTAACCCGCTTTCTCATCTGCCTCACCAATGTACCTCCTGCACATCTGTCTCACCTCTGTTCCCCCTGCTCTCCTGCCCCACCACTGTAACCCCCTGCTCATCTGTCCCACCAATACACCTCCTTTCACATCTGCCCCACTGCTCTACCCCCCTGCTTTTCTGTCCTACCACTGAACCCCCTTCTCATCTGCCCCAACACTGAACTCCCCTGCTCATCTGGCCCAACACTGAACCCCTCTGCTCATCTGCCCAAACACTGTACCCCCTTGCTCATCTGTCCCACTGCTGAAGCCCCTTCTCATCTCTTCCACCACTGTACCTCCCTGCACATCTGCTCCACCGCTGTACCCTCTTCTCATCTATGATATGTGTGATATGCAGAGTGGTGAAAAGAAGCAGAGATGAGACACATCTACCTGTCCTGGCACACTCATCCTGCTGATCCAACTCTCGGATCCAGCCCACATGCTTTTATGTGATGTATGTAATGTATGTGATGTTGCACACAAGCATCTGGAATGGATGCGCAATGATGAGCTCAGGTCAGGGGTATTTTCTGAAAGCAGTGGGCCTGTGTGCAAAATCATAAGTTGGGCCCCCGCAGCTGAGGAAAAGTGCGGCGCTCTGCGCCACAGGAAAAGTTGGGTGTGATTTTCATTGCGCTGAACACTGGCTGTGGCTTAAAGGGACACAGAGTGCTGGGGTTCAGTAGTAAGTGACGGAAAGATTGTTCAGGAATCATTTCAAGACAGTTCCCAGTAGCTCAACAGTAATTCCACAAATTGTCACCTGATTGTGGTTTTCTCAATCACAGTGAAATTCCTTCTTTCTGAGATTGGTAGTGGCAACCAAGCGAGTCCTCTTCCTCCAGATAGTAGGTGGGGTAAGCAGTAACATGATTGGCTTTAGCAGTTGCCAATGACAGTCCTCCTCCTCCTGGAAACAGAGACTGCCCCCCCCCCAGCACAACTGCACCCAATCTCTACCCCATCACAAAAGCTGACGATCGCAGCTACAGCAAAGTTAGAGAACCAAACAATGTTTCCCATCTTTTACAATGTGTGGGGGCGCAGTACCTCCCCCTCACTGCAGGTGCAGCGTGGGGAATTCTGAAATTGGAATGCATTAGTGTCTCACTAACACTTCCCTCCGCTGCTCTGCTGATGGGGAGAGAGTCAAGTTCCCTGCAAAAGAGGCTTTGCATGCCGCTTGCAGCACCAGTGTCGGGGGTTACCTACCCCTGCCCTAAGGAATAGCAAACATTCCAATTGTGAGCTGGAATATTCACTAACTCTAAACATACTGTATATTCTGTAAATTGGTCAGGAAAGCTGTGAATTTCAAGAATGCATTATAAAATTCTCCATTTACAATGGGCACAAGTGAAAAATAAAACATGACTGGCATTCAAAACGTTAGTGACCACTTAGTAACACATAAATGATTTGATGCCCTGTTAGACATGTGCATGACAAAAAAAATAGTTTTGTTTTGTTTCATTTACATTTGTTAATCTAGTTAATTCGTATTTGGAATTCGGAATTCGTATTCGGAACTCGTTTTACGTCTTTTTCAAACTTTCTTCGAATTTACAGATTTTTTCGGATCGAAACATTCATATCGATAAATTTTGAATCGTCTAATTGAAAACTTTATTTTTTTTTTTTCGATTCAAATGTGGCAAAGTGAACAAACAAATGAAAAATCTTCATCAATTGATTACAATGTTTCTTTAAATCACCTTTGGCTTAACAAAAACAGCATTATTTCGGAATGGTACTCTAATAAGGGCCTTTTCACACAGATCCACGGGCAGCATTAGTGGTAAAACACTGCTATTTTTAAGGGCGTTTACCGTCGTTTTAGTGGCGCTATTCAGCCGCTAGTGGGGCGTTTCTAACCCCTGCTAGCGGCTAAAGAAAAGGTTAAATGCGCTTGTGTAGCGCCGCTGCCAAAGTGCTTTGCAGGCGCGTTGGCAGCGGTGCCCATTCATTTCAATAGGCAAGGGCAATGTAGGAGGAGCGGTGTATACACCGCTTCTCCACCACTCCAAAGATGCTGCTTGCAGGACTTTTTTTAATGTCCTGCCAGCGCAGCGCCCCAGTGTGAAAGCACTCAGGCTTTCACGTTGGGGTGGCAGGGGAGGCGTTTTTCAATCGCTTTACAGGCGCTATTTTTAGCCCTTTAGCGCCTGAAAAACACCTCAGTGTGAAAGGGGCTAACACACACAGTCTTTGATTTCAGAAATATGTTTACATTTAGAATTGGACTGGAGTTCGATGTAAAATTCTATTTCAACTTCAGAAATTCAGGCGAATTTCGTTTTGTTATTTGGACCATTCCATAAATTTTGTTTATACTGTAATTCGGGTATTCGGGTATATCCGAATCTCCGAATAACTAAAAATTAGTCAGAATATTTATTCGGAACAAAACGAACCGCACATGTCTACTGTTCACACCTGATTGATCTGAAGCACAATTTGAAGAAGCTCTAGGATTTCCATCATATTCAATGGTGCCTGTTCACACCTGGGCATATAAAGCTCACCACTTTAAAAAACAAAAAACGAATGGGCCCTTTTTTTATGGCAGAGATGTGCATTTTGGTCCCAGATTTCAATAGGAGTGACTGAAAAGTATGTAAAAAACATGTGAAACATGCATTTTTTTGCCTAGCAACTAGCTTTCCATTGGCAAAAAATAATTTAAAAAAAAAAGTCATGGCTGAAATGCATGCTAAAAACGTATTTATCTTTTCTCCCCTACGTCGAATCTTTTCCCCCCCCCACGTCGAATCTTTTCTCCCCTACGTCGAATCTTTTCTCCCCTACGTCAAATCTTTTCTCCCCTACGTCAAATCTTTTCTCTCTATGTCGAATCTTTTCTCTCTATGAGAAAAATCTTGGACTAATAGATTTAAGGTTAGGCACATTCGACCACAGGTTTGATGGACACAGATTGTTATTGTCATCATCATGTCGAATCTCCTATCTATATCGAACTGTTGTAGCAACGAAAACGAAAATCAAGCGTTTGTTTATGTCGGATCTTTCGTTTTTCGGATTCTAACCCACGCTAGGGCAGCTATTGGCTACCGGCTATCAACTTCCTTATTTTAGTCTGGTCGTACATCATCACGTACTGTATGGTGTGATCGCGTGTAAGCAAGTCCGTTCGTTCAAAAGTCAGAATGGCCGTCGGACTTTTGTTGCCGAAAAGTCCACTCGTCTGTACGAGGCCTCAAAGTTGTAGTGAGCTGACGTATGGAATACATTTGCTTCCATGGAAGCATTCCATTAATATTCATTTATTTTTGACTCCCTTCCCCTGAAGGACTCAATTGTTTTGCTCCTTATCATTGTGAGTTGTTGCACGTTTTTCGCTGTCTTGTTAAACTTTGCATATCACTTATTCTTCCAGTCCCCTTTTATAAAATATCCTGCATGGAATGTGTGTCATCAGCAAACACAAGTGCGCAGTTTTCATTGCTGTTAGTAAGCAAATTAAAAGGCACTGGACTGAGGACAGAAGCCCGCGGTAGTCCATTAATAACAAATCTCCGCACTTTATCCTGCAGACAGCTTTCTAGCCAAGTACAACTCATTTCCCCTAGGCTTATATTCCTTAATGGATACAGTAACCTCCTGTGTGGCACAGTATTAAACTCAGCAGGAGCAGTCTGGCCTTCGCTGAAACATGGCACACATCTCTTTTCTAGTACAAGCATCATCTTACTTTCATTCATTTGTTTGCTGCGTCTTCTGTGGCTCCATTTTGGGTTGTGTTTTTTCTGCACATTTTTCCTGCTGCCCTTGAAAAACTTTTCCTGAAAAGGATAGTTGTTGACTGTCGTGCTCATCTTTTCATTTTTACACTTTCTAGGTCACTGACCTGGATCAGGTTTGGAGATGAAGTGCTCTGACTGCAATGGCTGCATGCTTGTTTCTGTTCTTTGACGCAGAAAGTATTGAAGCCAAGACGGACAACTAGCATTTTTAGATACTAGACCATTCTTCTCAACTTTTTTACCCTAGAGAAAAACTTGAAATAATTTTCAGGTCTCAGGGTACTTCAGATAAAACCAGTTCACCGGGAGTCAATGTGAAAAATGCCCCTTACGTTGGTGGGCAGTGGGAATAATGCCACTCTTATGCCCTGTACACACGGTCAGATTTTTCAATGGAAAATGTGTGATAGGACCTTGTTGTCGGAAATTCCGACCGTGTGTTGGCTCCATCACACATTTTCAATCGGATTTTCCGACACACAAAGTTTGAGAGCAGGCTATAAAATTTTCCGACATCAAAATCCGTTGTCGGAATTTCCGATCGTGTGTACACAAATCCGACGCACAAAGTGCCATGCATGCTCAGAATAAATAAAGAGATGAAAGCTATTGGCTACTGCCCCGTTTATAGTCCCGACGTACGTGTTTTACGTCACCGCGTTCAGAACGATCGGATTTTCCGACAACTTTGTGTGACTGTGTGTATGCAAGACAAGTTTGAGCAAACATCCGTCAGAAAAAATCCTAGGATTTTGTTGTCCGAATGTTCGATCAATGTCCGACCGTGTGTACGGGGCATAACAGTGAGGGCCACCCTCATTTAGACTTGTGGTTGGAGGACATTGAAAACACGCAGTTGAGCCACATTTTTAGCGCTCTCCAACTTCCCCCCTTGTAAGCTGTAAAAGGCAGCAGATCGGGGTGTTCACATGCTTTACCTCACGCCCATAACAAAAATTTTTGACCATGCTGTGTTCCAGCAGTATGCTGGATCATTCATGTGCTAAAAATAAAAACCTTTGAAAGAAGAGGCTAAAGCCTCGTACACACAATCGGATTTTCTGACGGGAAATGTGTGATGACAGGCTGTTGGCAGAAATACCAACTGTGTGTAAGCTCCATCGGACAATTGTTGGCCAACTTTCCGTGGACAAATGTTGAATGGCAGGTTTATAAATTTTCCGCGATAAATGTCTGTTGTTGGATTTTCCGAGTGTGTGTACACAAGTCCGTCGGACAAAAGTCCAAAGTACAAACATGCATGCTCAGAAGTAAGGACGAGCCGGAAGTGGTCAGTCTTGTAAACTAGCATTCGTAATGGACAATTAACATTCGTGACATGGCAAATTATTAAATCTCGAAATGCAGCGCACATTCTCTTCTTCTTTAATGGGATAATAATGAAGCTGCTTTGCTGGTGATACTGATGGAGTTATTGCAAACAATTTTTCAAAGGCTCTTTTTTTCTAATGATATCAAGAATAATATTATTATGTTTTGATTTTTTTTTTATTTGGGCAAGTTATCACAACACCATTATCCGTAGTTTTTAAGCTCAAAGATACAATTATGTCGGTGTTCCTTGTTAAGTTTACATTGTATTTTTTAAAATGTAACTACCTACTCCCAAAATTTCATTTGAAGTAAAACACATAGCCAAGTATTATTCTACACAATTTTTTTATTGTGCATTAAAAAAGAAAAATAAATAAAAATAGACATGCTATCTGCTAATAGAACTTAACCAAAAAGTGCATTCTATGCATCCAAAAATATAGAAAATATACCAAATCAAATCATTATTCAACCAAAAAAATAATGTCAAAGCAATAACTCCAAGGTCAATAATAAATAACATGTTGTCTCCTTCGATTCCGCAACATGTCTAGTTGATGAACGGCCATTCAGAAACGAACTGAAAAGCACGAAATGAAAAGTGCGAAATGAAAAGCGCTAAATGAAAAGCGCAAAATGAAAAGCACGAATCAACACTCACCAAACTTCTACTAACATGAAATTAGCAGAAGGAGCCCAAAGGGTGGCGATAAAGAGCTGAAAAACCACGTAGTACGTCACTACGTTCGTGATTGTTGGCCAACAATTGTGTGGCTGTGTGTATGCAAGACAAGTTTGGGCCAACGCCCTTCAGACAAAATTCCACGGTTTTGTTGGCGGAAAGTCCGATCGTGCGTACGAGGCTTTACGGGTTGCCGGCTTATCTTTTCTATCATGGGCCATCAAATGGGAAGTCAATCAACAACAGCTAAAGGAACTCCTACCAACCTCTGGAGGAACTTTAGGGTTCCATGGAACCCTGGTTGAGAATGACTGTACTAGGCAGTAATGGATAACAAAGTACAGATCTTAACCACTTCCCGACCAACTGCTGCAGTTATACTGCGGCAGGTTGGCTCCCCTGCGCAAGCCGTCGTTGCTATACGTCGGCTCACAGGGTCGGGATAGCAGGCGCACGTGCACCCGCTGCACAGCGGGGGTGCCGATGCTCGTGGCCGACGGCCGCGATGACCGCCAGCCACGAGTGATCGTGAGCAGGAGAGACAGAACAGGGATGAGTGTGTGTAAACACACACTTCCCTGTTCTCTTCTGACAGGAGTGACAGATTAGCTAGGGCTATTAGCTAAGAACCACGATCTGTCACTTTCTCCAGTCAATCCCCTCCCCCTTCAGTTAGAATCACCTCCCGGGGAACACAGTTAACCCCTCGATCGCCCCCTAGTGTTAACCCCTTCACTGCCAGGGACATTTTTACATTAATCACTCCAATTTTATAGCATTGATTGCTGTATTAATGCCAATGGTCCCAAAAATGTGTCAAAATTGTCCGATGTGTCCGCCATAATGTTGCAGTCATGATAAAAATCGCAGATCGCCGCCATTACTAATAAAAAAAATAAATAAATAATAAAAATGCTATAAATCTATCCCCTATTTTGTAGACGCTATAACTTTTGCGCAAACCAATCAATATACGCTTATTGCAATTTTTTTACTAAAAATATGTAAAAGAATACATATCGGCCTAAACTGAGGAAAAAAACAGTTTTTTTATATATTTTTGGGGGATATTTATTATAGCAAAAATAAAAAATAATGCGTTTTTTTTTCAAAATTGTTGCTCTTTTTTTGTTTATAGCGTAAAAAATAAAAACCACAGAGGGGATCGCACGACCGCGCAATTGTCAGTTAAAGCAACGCAGTGCCGAATCACAAAAACTGCTCTGGTCAGGAAGGGGGTAAATCCTTCCGGAGCTGAAGTGGTTAAGACACAAAAGAAGAAACAAGTATTGATACTTTTTAAAAAAATCAAAAACGTGTTTATTTGTATAAAAACCAATAAGTATACATACAGTCAGAATAAGACATAGGCAGCAAGAAAATTCAGATGCAACATCCATTACATTCTGTTAAGTTGTACATGTGCAAGTATATGATAGTTTAAACTACAATAAACATGTAAGCAAATTATTATATTGTGTTGCTTGACCTAGATTAGATCCAAATATCATTAACTGACCTGTACATCCTGCGTGTATGAAAGAGCAAGTAACAGACGTAAAGTTTATTGTACCCAAGAAAAACGGAAGGAAAAATAAAACAATCACGTCCCTATAGGATATAAGGTTAACTAAACAGTCAAAACCTTTTTAAGTGTAGCAATAACTCTTGGTGGAGCTGCTGGTTTAAGCGGGCCTGTTACCGTCACTCTCCTTCCCTCTGTTTCACCGGCACCGGGTCTAGGGTTCCGTTGAGTTTACCTCTGGACGACACACGCACCAACACTTGAGTGCGTTTTCAATGCTTTATTAAACAATTTACTAAGGAAGTAGCAGGAAAGAGGCAGAAGGAAACTGTAGAAGAAACTCAAATATCTTCTTGTAGGATTCCTGACAAATGTTCTGGTAGAATTTGGATATTACAATAGAATGCGCTCCCCTTGTGGGACACACTCCTTGCTCACCTGGATAGGCCTCTCTCACTTGCCTAGCAGCCAGTACGTAGCACGAACAAAAGTCTCTGCCACAGACTTGTTTGGGATAAACCCGTACGATCTTCTGCCACAGGATGTATTGTTTTTTTTCTGCAATGAACGTCAGTCACAGTGCCTGAACCTTTAAGCCAACCCGGCAACACTATGCTGTATAGTTACTTTAGGATACGTCCTCCAACCGAGTCACCAGGCCCCTCTCCAGACCAGCACATTGCGTGATCCTTCCATTATGGGTCTTCCCCTGGGATCTCCTCAGGTTGGCCAGCTTCTTCACTTGGGATAGACAGCTCAGGACCATTCCTCGGCTGCTGTGGTAGGCCCCAGGCAAGCTACCGGGCCCACCCCTGCGCCGCAGCGACGTGGGCCTCCGGAACGGAGGACCACGATATAGCTCTCTAACGCATACCTGTCGGCCAGGAGGGCCAGCAGGTGGCTGTAAAATGAACCCCAAAATATGGCGCCTGTCCCATAAATACCCTCGCCCAGAATGCAACTCGGAGGACCACCTCCACCGAGTTGTCTCCGGGACAAAAGAGCATCCATACGCTTAGACACGTTGCCTTTCCAACACTAACCAGTGATAACAGCGACACCCACCGGTCAGTATGGAAACACACGCAACGTCAGCCAAGCTGGAACAGAGGCAAACCTAACCTTCCTAACGAACAAGTTACTAAATTTACCTAACATATGGTAGATCGCAAATCTACCAGCGCTACATAAGTGTATGATACATCCACCACAGCATCTCCCCCAACCCATCCAAGACATATTTTATATCCAGGAATATAGTATACCCGAATACTTCCACCCTCACATTTACATTTACAGAAGTCTGTCCATCACTAACTGAGTCGGTCCCAAACCTGGAGTATCTAACCATGGTTGCCATATTAAGTAGAATTTCTTCAGGATATGTTGATAGGTAAGTTTCTTCCATATTAGCAACCTATTCACCAGTTCCACCCACTATCCTCCCGTAGGTACCCACGGCAGGGCTTTTTTTTCAGCGTGAACGCGGGGGAACGCAGTTCCGGCACCTCTTGGACTGACTGTATGTAATGGCAAGGGGTGCTGGGGTGTGCTGCAGGGTATTGATGCTCACTACTGGGGATCTATTTTTGCAAGGGGGGTCTATTGTTGCTGGGGAGGTCTATTGTTGCTGGTGGGGGACCTATTGTTGCTGGGGGGGTCTTATGTTGCTGGGGAGTCAGTTGTTGTTGAAAGAGATCTACTATTGGGGGAGGGGTCTATTGTTGATGGCAGCCAGACAGACTATTAATGCTGGCTGTGCGGAGAACTGTTGATGCTGCGGAGAGTCTATTGTTGCTGGCGGGGAAATTTTGTTGTGGTTGGTCCATTGTTGTTAGGGGGATCTATTGTTGCTGGCTGCAGGAGATCTATTTTACTGCTTTTCCTGATATCATTACCAAATTCCATACAAATTACTTAGCACCTCAAAATGATACTTGGTTCTATATTATCTAAAAGGGACGGTACTGGGAGGTGGGTAGGGGTGGACAAAAGGGGTGACTCGGAAAGGGGGAGTTCCTGCACCTATTGTCTGAGAAAAAAAGCCCTGATCCTCGGAGTTATCCAAAGCCTTGCAATTGCCTTTAGAGCTATATATAATAGACGCAAAACAGCAATATGACTGCTTGGTGAGAGTGAGGGTATCTCCAAGGCACCCAGCAGGCACACAATCGGATCCTGCAGAACTGGGAACTGGTAGACTTGCGAGATGGTATTAAGAACATATTGCCAATATCTGAAGAGCTTTGGGCATTTCCACATCATGTGTAATAGATCCCCATTATGGCTATCACATTTTGGGCATAACAGGGTTTCTCTAAATCCCCACCTATGTAATTTAACTGGTGTTCTGTATACCCTGTGTAATAGATATAAATGAGATAGTCTCTGCTATGCAGATACTGATACCAAGGGCGCAGATGTCAGACATAACTCCCAAGTATCTCCATCTATATGTCCCAAATCTCGCTCCCACCCCCTTCTGCAAAGGAGTGTCCCAGCGTCCCCTCCTCTCATCTCTCAATAATACATCACTCATCAAGGGGTGCACCGTCTGTACAAGTGGAGACATTCTACTCTCCAGGGGCGTAACTACCACCATAGCGACCCATGCGGGCGCTATGGGGCCCGCAGCCGAGTGGGGCCCAGTGAGGATAAGAGCACCGCCGGCACAGACTCCCAGGCAGGGGAAGAGAGAGGAAAGAAAGAGGCGAGCTGTCCGTATCAGCAGAGAGCTGAATTGCCCGATGTAAGAGCTTTCATTAGAACTTCCAGTGTTCCCGGGGCTCACGTCACATAGCTCCACCTTTTGGCCCGGTGCTTTGATAGACAGAACGCCGATCCAATGCAGGACATGTGACGTCATCAAAGGCGTCGGGCCAAGAGGTGGGGCTATGTGACGATGAGCCCCGGGAAGACGGGAAATTCAAATGAAAGCTATTACAGCGGACAATCCCGCTCTCTGCTGATCTGGGTGGCTTGCCTCTTCCTCTGCATAGGTGGGGCTGTATGGGGCACAGACAGACCAGGCTGTATTGGGCACAGGTCACGCTGTATTGGGCACAGGTCACGCTGCATTGGGCGAAAATCCTCAAGCTTGAGAAGTTCCTTGAAATATTAATTTCTCCATATGGGGGTAAAGGGGCATGTCCCTTTTATTTTAAGAAGAGACCTAGTATATGTCCATAGTGTTTGGCAAATGTGTGAGTCCTGCTTCTAAATGGGCCAGAGCTGTAAGACTGGATAGCAATGATACTTTATAAACTATAACTAAACTAATTTAAATCATCTTTACTTCTCGTGTTGTAAAACAATCCTAAAACATTTTTTCAGTGTTGTATTTTATTGTTGATTTTTTCTTCCTTTAGAAACAACCATTCACATCTGTAATTTTCCTTGGGTCCTATAAAGGTGGGCCAGCCAGTTTAACATTACTCTGTGCCCACCAATGTATAGGGGTTTGTGTATTTTTATTTCAGTTTTCAGTCCAATTCTTTTATTCTTTATAAAAACAGAAAGTAAGCTAGAGCACAGTGGAAGCTATGATTAAGTGTTGTACGTCACATATTACTAATTTGATTTGTTGGAGTACAATAAAAGTTCTATGCAGTAAGGACTGGTTTGGGTCCTCACCTACTCTTGATTACAAATATAAGTAAGAAAGACCTGGAGTGGCACTAGGTTAAGCTGCAGTGGGATCTGTGGACTGACCTGGCGTGATAATTGCCTTTGTGAATCTCTCTTTCCCAAAACTAAAATTGATCCAAGTCCCTAAAGTTAGCTCATAAAGCAGTATTAGCCTCGGTTTCCACTATTACGACCTGATTTTTTGCCGCGATTTTGATGTGACCAGTAGCAATGCCTGTGTATTCTTGAGGCCCATGGACCTTAAGTCGCATCAAAAATGGTCCAAAGTAGTGCCGGGACTACTTTGAAGTCGCTGTGACTTGAAGCCCCACAGATATGAACGGTACTTATTGTAAATCATGGGTTACGACTTGTCATGCGACTTTGCAGTCCCAAGTCACAGGACAAGTTGCACAAGTGGAAAATGAGCCTTAAACCCAAAAGCAAACATTTATTATATTGCAGCTTACCTTTTTTTTAGATGTGATGTCTGTATTTGTTATCTTTTCTTCTATTTTCATCTTGTGGTTCAGTCAGCAACTCTGTTGTGTTTTTACAGCACAAACTCTCCAGCAGAATGTATCAGTTTACATGGATGAGGCAAACCACTTAACACTGGCAGGGATTATTAAAATGATCCGCTTTCTTTATTTTGCTGTAACTGATTATAAAGTGTGAGGCAGAGTTTGGCTTCAATTTGTTATCGGTTCTAAATCTTCTAAAACATTTAACAGTCTTAACAACAGAGCTACAATTGTTCAATCTCTTGTATTGTGCAACCTAATAAAAGCTTAAAAAATGTAAGCAAAAATTGCTCATTATAGCACAGAGAAGAAGCATCACCTAATATTTGATCTTTTCAAACCTCCCCAAACCCATCCAGAAGCAGGACATAAGGTGAAGGATGTATCATTAGACCACAATATTTTTCCATTGTTCAGTTTTCATCTACATTTTGTGCTTCTTACACCAGTTTTAGGTAAAGCTATTAGTGGCCTTGAATGCAAGTGGTTTGTGAACGTCAGTCCTGCCATAAATTCCTGCTTTCTGAAGCTCAGCATATACTTTTATGTTCAGACTGGGTTATAGAGATGCTGATTCTACTCTCTGGCCATTTTAAAGGATGTACAGTATATAGCAGCTATTAATTATCCTTTCTCTATACATTTCAATGAGTTCTGATATGTGACTACTGACCTATTTTCTAAGCCAATATAAATTTAGTGGTCTTTTAAAGTATCTTCTAGATTGTAAGCTCTAACGAGCGGGGCCCTCTAATCCTTCCTGTATTGATTTGTATTGTAAATGTGCTTTCCTCATGTTGTAAAGCGATACGCAAACTGTTGGCGCTATATAAATCCTGTATAATAATAATAATAACATTGTATATTAGTGCACAATTCCAATAAAATACATACATTTATCGTATAAAACACATTTTAAAGCACAAACATACATAGTATATTAGACTAAAGCCATTTATATACAGTGCCTTGAAAAAGTATTCACGCCCCTTGAAATTTTCCACATTTTGTCATCTTACAACCAAAAACATAAATGTATTATATTGGAATTTTATTTGATAGACCAACACAAAGTGGCACATAAAAGTGGAAGGAAAATGATAAATGGTTTTAATTTTTTTTTTTACAAACAAATATGTGAAAAGTGTGGCATGCGTTTGTATTCAGCCCCCTTTACTCTGATACCCCTAAAATCTAGTGGAACCAATTGCCTTCAGAAGTCACCTAATTAGTAGAGTCCATCTGTGTGTAATTTAATCTCAGTATAAATACAGCTGTTCTGTGAATCCCTCAGAGGTTTGTTAGGGAACCTTACTGAACAAACAGCATCATGAAGGCCAGGGAACACACCAGACAGGTCAGGGATAAAGTTGTGGAGAAGTTTAACCCTTTCATGCCTAAGCCTTTTTCTGACATTTGTTGCTTACAAGTTAAAATTCATATTTTTTGCTAGAAAATTACTTAGAACCTCTATCTATCTATCTATCTATCTATCTATCTATCTATCTATCTATCTATCTATCTATCTATCTATCTATCTATCTATCTATCTATCTATCTATCTATCTAGAGAATAAAATGGCGATTATTGCAAATTTTTTATGTCACATGCTATTTGCGCAGCGGCCTTTCAAACGCAAATTTTTGTGAAAAAAGACACTAAAAAAAAAAAAACAGTAAAGTTAGCCCAATTTTTTTGTATAATGTGAAAGATGATGTTACGCTGAGTAAATAGATACCTAACATGTTATGTTTTGAAATTGCGCACACTCGTGGAATGGCGTCAAACTGACGTCATACGGTACTTAAAAATTTCCATAGGCGACGCTTTGAAAAAATCTAACAGTTACCAGGTTAGAGCTACAGATTAGGTCTTTTACTAGAATTATTGCTCAGATAATCGCGGCGATACTTCACATGTGCGATTTGAACACCGTTTACATTTGCGGTCATGACTCACGTATGCGTTTTCTTTGCTCGCGGGGATGATGATGCTTTAAAAAAATTTTATTTTTTTTTTTATTCATTTTATTTTTTTTTTACCATTGTCCCTTTAAAAAAAAAAAAAAAAAACCTGATCACTTGTTCACTTTTATTGCTGTAAAAAGGAATGTAAACATCCCTTGGGACAGTAATAGGTGGTGACGGGTACTCTTTATGGAGGGATTGGTGGTCTAAAAGACCCCTAATCCCTCCTTTGCACTTAAAAGTATTCAGAGCGCCAAAATCTGCGTTTCTGAATACTGTTATTTTTTTAAAAATCTGTGCCATTGGCAGCTGAGTAAACCGGAAGTGACGTCGTGATGTTGCTTCCGGGATTTTACATCGGAGACCTGATTGGAGCTGAATCCGGCTTTGTACGGGTCTCAGCGTAGGCGGCAGACGCGCCGAATGGTGACTCGGGTCTCCCAGGTGGGACAGGATGCCCGACATGAGCGGCGGAAGGCGGCGGGAGGGGGGGCATCCCCTCCCGCTCCATTGGGATAACAGCTAAGCGGCTTTTAGCCGCATCAGTTGTTATCACTAAAAAGCCAACCACTGGCTCTAAGAAATGGTACCAGGCATCACCCCGGTATAACCCCTTGAAGCCATGAAAGCATATTTGCGTACGGTCGGCGTGAAGGGGTTAAAGCAGGGTTAGGTTATAAAAAAATATCCCAATCTTTGAACATCTCATGCAGGACTGTTCAATCCATCATCGGAAAATTGAAAGAGTATGGAACAACTGCAAACCTACCAAGACATGGCTGTCCACCTAAACTGACAGGCCGGGCAAGGAGAGCATTCATCAGAGAGGCAGCCAAGAGGCCCATGGTAACTCTGGAGGAGCTGCAGAGAGCCACAGCTCAGGAGAGAGAATCTGTCCACAGGACAATTAATTAGTCGTGTACTCCACAAATCTGGCCTTTATCCTCTTCCCACCAAGCGTGCGCAGATGTGCCTACTCGGCTTTCGGGGGTTATACCGAAAGCCGAGTATGCTTTCTGGGATCTGTGGGTGGGGAGTGAGGACAGCTTCCTCTTCTCCTTAGTCCTTAAACTGCACTGCACAAATACAGGGCAATCTTAGAAGAAAACCTGTTAGAGTCTGGAAAAGTCTTCAAAAGACTTGAGACTGGGGTGGAGGTTTACCTTCCAGTAGGACAACGACCCTAAACATACAGCCAGGGCTACGATAGAATGGTTTAGATTAAAGCATATTCATGTGTTAGTATGACCTAGTCAAAGTCCAGACCTAAATCCAATTGAGAATCTGTGGCAAGACTTGAAAATTGCTGTTCACAGAGTCTCTCCATCCAATCTGACAGAGCTTGACCTATTTTGCAAAGAAGAGTGGGCAAAAATGTCACTCTCTAGATGTGCAAAACTGGTAGAGACATCCCCAAAAAGACTTGCAGCTGTAATTGCAGTGAAAGGTGGCTCTACAAAGTATTGACTCAGGGGGGGCTGAATACAAATGTACCCCATAATTTTCACATATTTATTTGTAAAAAATGTTGAAAACCATTTATCATTTTCCTTCCACATCACAATTATGTGCCACTTTGTGTTAGTCTATCACATAAAATCCCAATAAAATACATTTACATTTTTGGTTGTAACATGACAAAATGTGGAAAATATCAAGGGGAATGAATACTTTTTCAAGGTACTGTATAGACAACAAAAGAAAAGCCATCCCTTGTTCATATCCCACCATCTGTTGCCAGTCACATCAGCATAAAGCAGTTCTTTTGTTTGTACATGGATGCAGAGTATTTGATTCACAAACAAAATGGTGGAGCATTTGATAATCCAAAACGCATGTTGTTGAAGCAACCACCAACTTCTGTATATGGGTACCTTCAGTCTAATATATATGTTTGTGCTTTCTTTTACATAATTTTGTATGTAGCGGTGTGTTGCCACTGGTTACTAACATCCACGCATATTCACGTCACACTTGTAGACAATGAAAAGTCTTTCTTTTGCTTTGTTTTGTTTTTATTCATTGGGGGATATAACTTAACTTGGTTGGGGGTAAGGATATATATGGGATGCCCATAGATTAAATTACTTTGCCATCATATTTATACATTAGAACTTCATTTGAGCCTTGAAGAAATGATGCACATGTATAACATCTACAGTCTCTTCCCTGCATCTCTATGCAGATTATTGCTCCTCCTCTGCGTAACTCCTGCAGACTATTGCTCCCAAAAAATCATTCTCTCCTGCACAAACTTATTCTGTAGCACATTATGTTTCTTGCCACATCCTCTTCTATATGCAAAAGAACCCACTCTTAATAGTCTCTAATGCTGACTCAGATTAGTTGCTGCTACAAGGCCAGAGGTCTGCAGTACATCTCCCCGGAGGCCTAGTAGTTTAGTAGCATGTGCTGAACGGTGGACTACTGTCCCCAGCTGGTCCAGCTTGCAAATCCTGTACCCTCGGGCCGCATCGGTTTGACACTATTCCCCACAGTCTCTCTTCTGTTCCAGGACTCCTCATCAATGATCGTGTAAAGATGAGGACTTCATCCATGACCGTGTAAGAATGAAGTTCCCTCCCAGACTTCCTGTCTCCACATCCAGCTCTCCACTGTGGTACACTCAAACTTAACCGGACCATACGTCCCGACAGCTTCTCCTGCCCCTCTGCTCCAGGAACTCCTCATCAATGACCGTGTAAAGATGAGGACTTCACCCGTGACCGTGTAAGGGTGAAGCTCCCTCACAGCTCTCCCAGGCCACCTCCCGCAATCGGCACATCCCCCCCCCAGATGGGGGTGCCCTCCTGCTGCTGCCTAGTACTCCATTCTCCACTTCTCCCGGCCGAAAACTCTCCCAGTGGCCTATTACCTCAGCTTATAGGAGAGGCCTGCCCCTTGCCAATTCCAGTTGGGGATTGGTCAGGGCTCCTCACATGAGCTGGCTGCCACTCCAGTTCTAGGCCCTGCCCCTCTTCCAGAACATTCTCCCTGGAAGCAGGGGAGGCTCCTCAGAACTAAAGTACAGGTGGTCACACCCACTGCTACACTAACCACTGCCTGCCCCCAGATCAAAAACAAACAGGCCTAGCTTGCAGCATAGGCCTGCTTAATTTTACCTGTACTGACAGAACCTACAACACTTATACCTTTAGCACCTACCTATGGTAGAGGGTGCTACATGTACAAGAAATTTAGATAAATTATTGAAATTGTACACACAAATATACTTTGGTACTGTATCTTAAAAGTGCCTTTTAAATTATAGTAGCCTATAAATTGTAGTTATGAGGATGTTGCTACCGATATAGCAATGATAGGTATATGTCCAGCAACTTCTGTATATGGACACCTTTAGTCTAATATTTTGTATATGTTTGTTCTTGCTTTTAAAATGCATATTGTACAATAAACTTAGTTATTTTATTTGCCTATAAGTTGTAGTTATGAGGATGTTGGTACCAATATAACAATATTGATGGGTACATGTCCATATACTTCTAAATAATTGAATACAGACCCTTTTTGCCAGTGCAGTTTCACTATGTTTGACCATGTGCTTTTATCATTTTTGAGCCTGTTTCTCTTACCATTTTTATAAATTAGACAGATGCACCTGCAGTTTAAGCACCAATTAGTTGGACTCTTTGAAGTCATTTTGGAGCCCGCTGTTGAAATATCACATACTATTGTATATCCTAAAAATTGCAGGCAAAAAGGACCTGATTACCTTTCCAGAAGTAATCACAAACTGTCAGCAGCCTCAATAGCTCAAAGAAGATATCCACTGTTGTGGACTGTTTGACTAGCTCACCTTAGAGTCCCAGCAAATGACGACAATACTTCAATTTCTTCTACATCTGGGCAAGTCAGAGATAGGCTTGAAGAGCCAGAGTTTCAGCAAGATCTGCTTTTTGAGATATCTCACTCATTGTCTGGTTACCTCAAATTTGATAATGGACAGAGTAGGGAAACCATGTCAAGGTACACAAGAAGGATAATGCCCTGTACACACGTCTGTTTTTCCCATCGGAATAAACTCTGAAGGTTTTTCCGACGAAGTTCCGATGGAATTCCGCTCAAGCTGTCTTGCACACACACGGTCACACCAAATTTCGACCGTCCAGAACGCGGTGACGTACAACAACACGTACGACGGGACTAGAAAACGGAAGTTCAATAGCCTGTAGCCAATAGCTTTTGTCTCGTACTTGCTTCAGAGCATGCGTCATTTTTGGTACGTCGTAACAGCATACAGACGAGCGATTTTCCCGATAGGAATTGGTTCCATCTGAAAAATTTAGAACATGTTCTCTTTCTAGGTCAGAATTTTCAACGTACGAAGTCTGATGGGGCATACACATGATCGGAATATACTATGAAAAGCTCCCGTCAGACTTTTTCTGTCGGACATTCCGCTTGTGTGTACACGGCATTAGAGTGAAGTACAATTCTGCACATCCCCCCTTTAAGCATAATAATTTAGTACATAATAATAATAGAACTTGTTATATCCGAGTTGCATTACAAGCAGCAGAGCCACTAATTTTAAATCTCCCCAGACATTCCAACTGTACTTGGTGTACCGGATGTGCTTCAACAACAGTTCCATATTTTCATATGTTTTTTTCATATGTGCAGTATAGCCAATGCTTTTTGCAAATTGCAAATACAGAAGATTTCTATAGAAGGGTAAAAATTACAGATTATTTTCCTGTTTAGTAGCCAAAAATCTATAAAATACACCAAAAAGTGTTCAGGAAGCAAAATCTTTATTGTGTAGTGTTATTAGGCTGCTTTCACACTGGGGCATCGGCGGTGTCGGCAGTAAAGCGCCGCTATTTTTAGCGGCGCTTTACTGTCATTTTTGCAGAGGTTTTCAGCCGCTAGCGGGGCACTTTTAACCCCCGCTAGTGCCCGAAAAAGGGTTAAAACGATCCACAAAGCGCCGGCAGTATTGCCCATTCATTTCAATGGGCAGGAATGGTGGAGGAGCGGTGTATACACGGCTCCTTCACCACTCCAAAGCCGCTGCTTGCAGGGTCTTAGTGTTGCTTTAATAAAATTTTGGTTTAATAATGTTTCAGTGTTCAATATTATTTGTTTTCAACTATGTCAGTACCTTACATTATTCTTGTGTTATAGCCACAAAGTAATCTGAAATCAAATCACACTTCATTCATCATAAAAATAGTCTGCAATTTAAGTCACATAATAACATTTATTTCATTGCATGTACAGTTGCATTACAGTAGGTGTTCTGAATCAGAATTTTCGTGAGATATAATATTTCTCTTTGTCTACTCGCAGAATACAGTATTGATCTGTCAGAATGCTCACTGGTTCTTTTCTGTTTGTAACGCACATAAACTTTTGAAATATGGCCCCTCATAGCTAGCGATTGAGTGAGGATGTAATGCATCAGTTTGAAGCCTGTGCTGGAAGCTGAATTTCATTGTCTGTGATCAGGAAATCTGAACACAATAGATGGTTTGATAAAGAAATTGATGTCTTTCTTTGTAGTTTAATTTTACAAAATTTAGACAATTCAATTCTATGCTATAAGAACAACATGTCTATACTGAAATAAATGTTAAGTACTTGTCATTTAAAGTTTAAGTGTAGGCAGATATAAAGGACTGCTATTTAATACAGCTATATACAAATTTTAAAAAATCAACATATTTTTAAACATTATCTTATTTTATCTTGATACCTTCTGTAAACCCTTGTATAGCCACATTCAATTTGGGGAAAAAAGGACAATACTACAGCCAAACAAAATTGAAAAAAAAAATCTATTTTTACAGATACTTATATAGTGCCGTCAATTTACACAGCACTTTACATATACAGTATATATTGTACATGCACATCAGTCCCTGCCCTCAAGGAACGCACAATCTAAGGTCCCTAACTCACTCACATTGGCTTCAGACATCCTTTGGACAAACATACATCTATACTCAGATGAAAAAGTTAATGGAAAAAAAAAATAGAAAACATGTATAAAAAAACCAAAAAAAAAGCAAAAAACAAAAAAAAACGGGCAGACTCAATGGACCACTCTGACTTTTTCTGCCGACACTTTTCTATGTTTCTATTAAAATATACACATACTAGGGCCAATTTAAACAGGAGCCAATTAACCTACCAGCATGTCTTTGGAGTGTGGGAGGAAACCCGAGTACCCGGAGGAAACCCACGCAGGCACAGGGAGAACATGCAAATTCCAGGCAGGTAGTGCTGTGGTTGGGTTTGGAGCCACGACCCCAGTGCTGACAGACAGAAGTGCTAACCACTTAGTCACTGTGCTGCCCAGCAAATGGAGCTTGCTGACTGGAGGAGAGAGCACATTGAGAACCATATTAACCACTTCCAGACCACCAACGTGGATATATGTCGCTATTTTGCCTTTAAATACCAGAGTTATGGCAGTAGATAGCTGCCATAACCCTGATATTTTTTTAAACGGGGGGGGGGGCGGTCCGCTTTAACATAAAAATGGTCTCAGTGGAGGATTCACTGCAAGATCACTTTTATGGGTGGCGGGAGAAATGCCCCCTCCCGCTGCTTCCCGGTAGTCTCCACCGCATACCGGAGCTGTGGGTAGTGGTGAAAACGACTCGATCCCCAAGATAAATAGGCAGGAAGTCAAGTGGGGACAAGATGGCTCCCACTCGACTCTATGCCCTTGGAGAACCTTACTTGCACACAGTATACAGGGTACTGATGTCACAGATAAACTGATCTTCATAGATAGTATAAGCAATCCATAGATTATACAGTCTCAGTATTTTAAAGAAGATATTGATGTAGCAATATGGACTACAAGCATAAAGCACCGTACCTTCTAGTATTTCAAAGTATCACCTGTCCCTCTAGTGATCAATGTATCCAGTGACCTCATATTTGTGCGCCAAATAAAAGGATTGTGGGATGAATAGTCCTCCCGTCAGATAATTGCTTTGCACGATTGTGTGCCAGGACTACATATCCCAGGGATCTTTACTGCCATCTGAAGATTGCTGGGAGTAGCTATAAAAGCAACAGAAGCCTGCGCAGAGCTCCCTTCCTCCTGGGCCTGATGCAAGATGGAACTCTCTGTGCAACAGGGAGAGAGAGGTTGCAGCCTACCACGCGAAGTATGACTTTCCAACCCATGGCCTGAGGGGTCTAGCTCTGCCGTTCGCTGTCGGACATCCTTTCCAGCACCACTCCGGTCGCATACCAGTCGGTGTGTGTGTGTCAAGCTTCACGTTGGGAGATTGAGACAGTGGATGCACTGCACGAATGTCGCTACACAAGTTTCTGTTTAGAACACATCGGAGTAATCTGGTCATTGGTGAGAGGGCAAATCGCCATTCTTTGTCACAACTTCATTGAGACACTTTGCACAGACATCTTTACCACAAGGATACTCTACTGCATTGTTTGAACACTGTGCTTAGACATCTTTAGCTTTCTCCATTACAATGAATTTACTGTTCCCACTACACCCAATCGGATTACAGTTAACGAGCTCCAACTAGCCGGTGAAGAACATCAGATCTGCAATGTGGACTTTATTGCCATTACCTGTAGAAAGGCGCCTATATTACTCTTCTTCAGACCCGCTCTCCCTTCTTAGGATAGCGTTATAGGCTGGCCAGGTTCCATCATTTACAGTGTGGCACTATAAGCAGTTAGCTGAGCTATCTGTCTAAGGGGCAACCTTATTTCTAAAGGAAGTGTACATATATGTACAGTATTGTCATTGTTAAAATATTGTCTTGTGTATTTCGGAGGAATTCTTTTGCTGAGTTGGCGCTGTTGCCTAGAACTCAGCAGATCTATTTCCTCCTCTTTGTGACAACTTCCCCTTTTATTGGTTCAAGTAAACTATTCATAGAACCTAAATACATTGAGTTGTCTGATTATTACCCTACAGTGATACAAGGATGTCTGAACCCAGAGTGTCAGTGGGTTTGTAAAGTTCACTTGGTCATGGCCTTCCAGATGAGCAGGTAATTCTAAACAGTCCTCTAGGGGGCCGTACTACCTTAGTGGCGGACAGCTTCCATTACCAGGGGTAGTGTCCATTCTTGGCATAGGCCGTAGATGTTTCTGCAGTCTGTATTAGCTGCATGCCTCTGTACTGCTTACCGGAGTATACAAGGAGAAAAACCCCTACCTTGAGCTATCCCTCCTTGCATGGAACCTGACCCTGTGCTAAGCACTGTCCATCACCAGCGGGTTCCTTTCCCTTTCACATACTCGCCAGAGTCGTGACAAAATAAAGTGAGGTCCTGTATTTTTAAGGTTTCCTCTGCCAAGATGGCCGTTGAAGTCTTATAAGAGTTCAGTGTCTTGTCATGCTACTTTCCTCTCTCAAAACACTATATGGAATCATATAGTGAAGGATGAATACTCCCCTTCCCATGCAATATTGGCACAAATCCACCTACAGGCGGAAAGGCTAACATCACCTTCCTACACACAGAGCGGAAATGTATGACAAGCCTACATTTGCACTGATGACCACCAACAACAGAGCTACAGCTCCACTGCTCTCCCACCATGACAGAACTACTGACCGCCAATTATGACAGGGCAATTTGCACTGACTACCAATATACAACATTGACATATTTGCACATATGCATAACTTGGTCTAAAGCTGTTGTTTCTTTGTGAATTAAACCAAACCTGTAATTTTGACTGTCAAATTGTGCATGTGCATCAACCATATATTGTTTGTGGCCAGCTAAAGTACACAAGCTGGAATTCAATTTATCTTGCCACCTGTGGTGCAAAGAACATCCAGTATTATTTCGGTAAAGTAACCCCCTCCAAGTGGGTAAATGCATTTGATTTTGTGGACTGTTTCGCTGCATCGCATACTGAGCGTCTGCTTCCATGGTGATCTCTAATTTCAGCTGGGTTCACGACTAAATGAAATAGAAATAGCTTGTCACAGAGATTTCAAGTGTAAAGGAGCCTGTCGTCCCATGTAAGTGTAATGCCCTTCTGCTCTCCTGGCTGGTAATAAATTCAGGTAATTTTCATCAGTCTCTTATCATGCAGCTTCATATAACAAGGAAAGTAATTCAAGGAACTGCAAGTATTATCCAGGAGGCATTGCAAAAGTCAAACAGTTAATGCTGAAAAAAAAGCTAAATTTCATTCAGCAATGTAGTCATTACAAATATGCATATATAATATACATACAAACACACAGTATACAGTGCCTTGAAAAAGTATTCATACCCCAAATTCTCTACATTTTGTCATGTTACAACCAAAAACATAAATGTATTTTTTTGGAATTTTATTTAATAGACCAACACAAAGTGGCACATAATTGTGATGTGGAAGGAAAATGATAAATGGTTTTCAATTTTTTTACAAATAAATTTGTGAAAAGTGTGGCTTGCATTTGTATTCAGCCCCCCTGAGTCAATACTTTGTAGAACCAACTTTCGCTGCAATTACAGCTAATAGTCTTTTTGGGTATGTCTCTTCCAGCTTTGCACATCTAGTCTGGAGGAGCTGCAGAGATCCACAGCTCAGGTGGGAGAATCTGTCCACAGGACAACTATTAGTCGTGCACTCCACAAATCTGGCCTTTTTGGAAGAGTGGCAAGAAGAAAGCCATTGTTTCTAGATCTAGAGATCTAAAATCTAGTGGAACCAATCGGAAACTTGGCCTTCAAAAGTCACCTAATTAGTAAATATAGTCCAACTGTGTGTAATTCTGTATGTAATCTCTGTATAAATACCTCTGCGAAGCCCTCAGAGGTTTGTTAGAGAACCTTAGTGAACAAACAGCATCATGAAGGCCAAGGAACACACCAGACAGATCAGGGATAAAGTTGTGGAAGCGTTTAAAGCAGGGTTAGGTTATAAAACATCTCACGCAGCACTGTTTGATCCATCATCTAAGAATGGAAAGAGTATGGCACAACTGCAATCCTACCAAGACCTGGCTGTCTGCCTAAACTGACCACCCAGGCAAGGAGAGCATTAATCAGAGAAGCAGCCAAGAGACCCAAGGTAACTCAGTCTGGAGGAGCTGCAGAGATCCACAGCTCAGGTGGGAGAATCTATCCACAGGACAACTATAAAGCCTCGTACATACGATTGGATTGTTGCCCAACAAAACCATGGACTTTTGTCCGAAGGGCGTTGGCCCAAACTTGTCTTGCATACACACGGCACACAATTCTTGGCCAACAATCACGAACGTTGGCCAACAATCACGAACGTAGTGACGTACTACATGGTTTTTCAGCTCTTTAGCGCCACCCTTTGGGCTCCTCCTGCTAATTTTGTGTTAGTAGAAGTCTGGTGAGTGTTGATTCGCGCTTCTCATTATGCGCTTTTCATTTCACGCTTTTCATTTCACGCTTTTCATTTTGTGCTTTTCATTTTGAGCTTTTCAGTTCGTTTCTGTATGGCCATTCGTCAACCAGACATGTTGCGGAATCGGAGGACATAACGTGTTATTTTTTATTGGCCTTGGAGTTATTGCTTTGACATTATTTTTTTGGTTGAATAATGATTTGATTTGGTATGTTTTCTATATTTTTGGATGCATAGAATGCACTTTTTGGTTAAGTTCTATTGGCAGATAGCATGCATAATTTTATTTGTTTTCTTTTTTTAACCGCTTGCCGACCGCCTCATGTAGATATACGTCAGCACAATGACACGGACAGGGAAATGGGCGTACACGTACGTCCCTTTAAATTTGCCGCCGTGCCATCGTGTGCGCGCCCACCGCGAGCTCCGTGAGTGTGATCACAGGTCCCACGGACTTGATGTCCGCGGGGATACCCGGGATCGTCTCACGGAGAGGATGAACGGGGAAATGCTGATGTAAACAAGCATTTCCCCGTTCTGCCTAGTGACAGGACACTGAACACAGCTCCCTGTAATCGAGAGCGGTGATCAGTGTCATGTCACACGTAGCCCATCCCCCCTACAGTTAGAATCACTCCCTAGGACACACTTAACCCCTACAGCGCCACCTAGTGTTAACCTCTTCACTGCCAGTCACATTTACACAGTAATCAATGCATTTTTAATCGTACTGATCGCTGTATAAATGTGAATGGTCCTAAAATAGTGCCAAAAGTGTCCGATCTGTCCGCTATGTCGTCGCAGTCACGATAAAAATCGCGGATTGCCACCATTACTAGTATAAAAAAATATTACTAAAAATGCCATAAAACTATCCCCTATTTTGTAGACGCTATAACTTTTGCGCAAACCAATCAATAAACGCTTATTGCAATTTTTTTTACCGAAATTATGTAGAAGAATACGTATCGGCCTAAAATGAGGAAAAAAAATGTTTATTTATATATTTTTTGGGGATATTTATTATAGCAAAAAGTAAAAAGTAATGCGTTTTTTTTTAAATTGTCGCTATTTTTTTGTTTATAGCGCAAAAAATTAAAACCGCAGAGGTGATCAAATACCACCAAAAGAAAGCTCTATTTGTAGGGAAAAAAGGACGTCAATTTTGTTTGGGAGCCAAGCCGCATGACCGCCCAATTTTCAGTTAAAGCGACGCAGTGCCGAATCGCAAAAAGTGCTCTGGTCTTTGGCCAGCCAAATCGTTCGGAGCTTAAGTGGTTAATGCACAGTAAAAAATTTGTGGAGAATAATACTTGGCTATGTGTTTTACTTCAAATCACAGTTTGGGAGTAGGCAGTTACATTTAAAAAAAAAATACAAGTGTAAATTTGACAAGGGACACCAACATAGTTGTATCTTTGATCTTAAAAACTACAGGATAATGGTGTTGTGGTAACTTGCCCAAAAAAAAATATATATTATTCTTGATATCACTAGAAAAAAAAGCCTTTGAAAATTCATTTGCAATAACTCCATCAGTATCACCAGCAAAGCAGCTTCATTATTATCCCATTAAAGAAGAAGAGAATTGTGCGCTGCATTCAGAGATTTCATAATTTGCCACGTCACGAATGTTAATTCTTACAATTACAATCACTGGTTTAGAAGACCGACCGCTTCTGGCTCGTCCTTGCTTCCGAGCATGCGTGTTTGTACTTTGGACTTTTGTCTGACGGACTTGTGTACCCATGTTTAGAAAATCCGACAACAGACATTTGTCCGTGGAAAATTTTAAAATCTGCTATCCAACATTTGTCCGCAGAAAATCCGACAATTGTCCGATGGAGCATACAAACGGTAGTCTTTTCCGCCAACAGCCTGTCATCACATATTTCCCGTCTGAAAATCCAATCGTGTGTACAAGGCTTTAGTCGTGCACTCCACAAATCTGGCCTTTATGGAAGAATGGCAAGAAGAAAGCCATTGTTGAAGAAAAGCCATAAGAATTCCTGTTTGCAGTTTGCCTAAAAGCAAATGCTATGTGTGGAGGAAAACACTGCACATCACCCTGAACACACTACCATGAAACATGGTGGTGGCAGCATCATGTTGTGGGGATGCTTTTCTTCAGCAGGGACAGGGAAGCTGGTCTGAGTTGATGGGAAGATGGATGGAGTATATCTGCATACACACACATGAAGAGCAGGGATAAAAGACAGCCCAAAGCACAGTAGAGCAGTCTTAAAACAGAATGTATCTGCATGTTTCACTTCTATCACAAATAAAAATCGAAAAGAATCCCATACTTATTTTAGTATTGTGGGTGGGCCAAGCAAATCGTTCCTTATTTTACCCTGGAGGCAACTGTACATAGAGAGACAATAGTTTATAGCAGTGCCGTCTGGGTTCCCCTGAGATGCATCAAGCACAGGACACAGTTTTCCCTGGATCAGCGTCATGAGTTGCAATAGAGTGGACAGGACAGCTGCTGGTACCATACAAACAATGACATGCTAGAGTCAGAGTGCTCTGTGTTATTCATTGCTACGGTGAAGGCAACCAGCTCACCCACACCATGGCAATGCATGACTGATCCAGAGAAGTCAACAAGTGGAGCCATTCCCAGCATTTAGAAGAAAACGGAAGTCCACCTTCTCCACCTCCTGCCCTCTGTGATGCTGCTGGAGCCAAAAGGTAAGTTCTGATGTGAAGAAGGTACTATATGACTAGGGGGGGGGGGGGGGCAGGCTCTCTGATAGGGAACTATCTCCTGATGGAGAGGCTCTGATGTATTAGGAGAACTCATGTATAGGAGGGCTTCTGACACGATGGAAGACCTCTGATTTGATGGGTGGACCTTATATTTTATTTATTTATTTCAGGTACTTATATAGTGCCATCAATTTACACAGCACTTTACATACATTATATATTATAGATTCACATCAGTCCCTGCCCTCAAGGAGCTTACAATCTAAGGTCCCTAACTCACATTCATATACATATACTCGTGTAATAGATAAGAACTTCAATCGATTTCAAGGTTATCTGCTGCTGTTTCTAATTAAAAAGTGTGAATGTGCATGCACTCTAGAGGTAAACACTCTGACACATGTTCAGCTCGGTTGCTTCCACATTTCTACTTTATTGCAGGACGGTGCTAATGTTTTATACAGAAAGATACGTCATTGTTATGTACACATCTTATTGGCTGAAATACAAGAGGAATGCAGAAACTTGATGCTGAGGCTTGGTTGAAGCTGGTTCTCTCTTCACTTCCACATTCTTCTAATCTGGGGGAAGCAGGGGGTAGCCGCCATTTTAGCCCCGAAGCAAAGCTAATCTGTATACTATATAATGAGTAAGGTGTTGCATAGAAACATGTATACACATTAGCAAATCGAAATTTTCTAATTTATCATTTATGTACATTACATTCCTCCACACTAGGACCAATGTGGACAGAAGCCAATTAACCTACCAACATGTCTTTGGAGTGTGGGAGAAAACCCACGCAGGCACAGGGAGAACATGCAAACTCTAGGCAGGTGGTGCCGCAGTTGGGATTCAAATTGATGACCCTAGTGCTGCCAGGCGGATGTGCTAACCACTGGGAGGGGGGAGACCTCTGTTGTGCTGGTGGAACTTCTGATGTGATGATTGAACCTCTGATGTGATGATGGAACCTGTGATGTGATGGGGGAACCTCTGATGTGAAGTTCATTTAATCAAGGCAGTGGTGTGCACTGTCCCAGGCTCAGGTATCCCATTAGTTTTTAAAACTTTAGACTGAGGCGCATTGAGATTTTGCATATTTTTAGGGTTCTACGACTGAAAAAAGGTCAGGAAATGCTGGTTAATAGTATAGATATGACCCAATATTATAGAGAAAAGTTTTCCAAACTGCATACAACTGTTTCAGGCTAGTTGTTCATCATTTTTAGAAGCTGTTTTCCCAGTAAGCCCTGTTACCAGCCCTGTTACCAGTAATAAAGCTATTTTAATCACTTAAATATTGGGCACTTTTTTCCAGCCCAGGCCAATTTTCAGCTTTCAGCGCTGTCACACTTTGAATGACACTTGCGTGGTCATGCAACACTGTACCCACATGAAATTTTTATCATTTTTTTGTACGAAAATCTATTGGTTGTATTTAATCACCACTGGGCTTTTTTTTTTATTGTTTTTTTGTTTTTTATTTATTTTTTATTGTTAGCTAAATAAATGAATAAAGACCAAACATTTTAAAACAGAATATGTTTTTCTTTGTTTCTGTTACAAGATTTTGCAAATAAATAATGTTTCTTCATAGATTTGGGCCAAAATGCATTCTGCTTCATTTCGTTGGTGAAAATAACCCAAATCAGTGTATATTATTTAGTCTGTAGGAAAGTTATAGAGTCAACAAACTACGGCATATATATCTGAAAATTGATCAGTCTTGATGTACTGACACTCTAACTCATTTTTTTTTTTTTTTTTGCCACATCAGCGAGGTATAGTTCCGTATAGTTCCGGGAGTCATATTTCAGTTATTAAGATTCAAACTCGTCTCTTCACTTCGTCACATCATAGTGGCAATTTTTTTTTTTTGTCTGCTTTATACCAAACAAAATATATCACAAAAAAACCCTTATTACAATAGACTTCCCTCTGTCAGTACAACCTAGGTTTTAATTTCCAGGCACTGCCACCAAATATGCGCCATTGTCCCTGTTTCTTTGCAGCTCCTCCAGCATAATTGCGAAGTTTCCTTCTGACATTTATGTACTCTGTCGGGAGTCATATACATTCTCGCCAAACACAGTATCTGCCATACTTCCGAGTCTTTGAGCTTTCTTCCTAATTCCTTCTCCCACATCCTAATGTATGGTGGGACGTCCGTGTTCCCCAACTCTATTAATACTTTATAAGTCTTAGAGAACCCCCCCTTCCTTTTTTTTTTCCATACATAATTTCTCCAATGGGAGTAGGTTATCTACCGATCTAATTGGCTGCTGGAGTGAGTCAATGAAGTGGCTCAGTTGGTTGTACCGCCATGGGTCGATGACTAACAGATTTTCCTTATCTTTTAGTTCTTGGAATGTGCAAATTTTATCCTGATTCATTACATCTTTTAATTGAGCGTCTTCCTTTAGGATCCACTTCCCAAACCAGTCCTCCCTCCCGAAATATTCTGAATCCTTAAGTGGCATTAAGGGTGAATTAAACCCCCGGTGCTCCCTTTTGTGCAAAATATCCCAAACTCTAAGTGCGTGTCTTGTAATGTCCTGTGTTGCAACTCTACATTTTCTTAAGTGCGGTGGAATCCAAACTATCTTATTCAATGTGGTTTCACAAATTTTGTTTTCCATTTTTATTCATTGTTTTTCTTTGTTCTTCTTAACCCAGTCTATTACTCGAGCTAGAGCAATTGCCTCATAATACTTACAAATATCTGGTGCTCCCCACCCTCCCTTACCCTTGTCTTTGGTTAACTGTGTGAAATTTTAACAAGGTTTTTTTCCTCTTCAGATGAATCTCAAAAGCATCATTTGTAAACTTTTGAGATACACTTGTGGAAGTGGTAAAGGAAGCATCTGCATTTTATATGTAATTTTAGGTAATAATACCATTTTATATATGTTAATTCTACCTCCCCAGGATAACTGACCTCTTGAAATTCTGTTCAGCTCTTGCTTTATTTCATTAAGGAGGGGCATAAAATTTGCCTGGAACAGAGTCTCTTTTGATGTGGTTATTTTGACTCCTAAATAGTTAAGTTCTTTTTTCCTCCATATAAATGGGAAGTGTTTTTGATATGAATAATCTCTAAGTTTACTATTGTTAATATCTAGCATTTCCGATTTAGTCGGGTTAACCCCAAAGTTGGATAGTTTCCCGTATTCTGTTAGCGTGGAAATAATATTCGGGAGAGTGATCCTCGGGCGTGTGACATAAAGCAGAATATCGTCTGCAAAAGCAGCCAATTTATACTCGTCTTTACCGATCTTCAACCCGCTGATGTCCGGGTTTTGCCTAATCCTAGAGAGAAGGGGTTCGAGAGCCAGCACAAACAGCAGCGGAGAGAGTGGGCACCCCTGTCTTGTGCCATTGAACATTTCAAATGGCTCAGAGAGTACACCGTTTACTCTCACTCTCGCTGTAGGTCTGGAATATAGTGCCCCTATTCATCTATGGATCCTATCCCCAAGACCAATCTCCTCCAATGTGCACACCATGAAGCCCCAGTCTACTCTGTCAAATGCTTTTTCAGCGTCGATTGACAGAAGTAGACCTGGGGCTCCACTCTCTTTGATTTTCTGTACTACTAAGAGTGTTTTAATACCACTATCACATCCGTCTGTTCCCGATATAAACCCGACCTGGTCTGAATGTATGATCTTACAGGGATACCCCACTTTTAAGTACACAACTAGGTTTATTTACTAAAGCTGAAAAGTACAAAATCAGGCTCACTTCTGTATAGAAACCAATGAGCTTCTAACCCCAGCTTGTTCAAATAAGCTTTGGTAATAAAACCTGGAAGCTCATTGGTTTCTATGCAGAAGTGAGCCTGATTTTGCACTTTTCAGCTTTAGTAAATAAACCCCATTGTGTACTTAAAAGTGGGGTACACCTGTATTTATTATTTGTTTCAATCTATCCGCGAGCACTTTGGCGAATAGTTTTGTGTCTACATTTAAGAGCGAGATGGGTCTATAGCTGGAGCAAAGTGTACTATCTTTATCATGTCTTTCAGGATGATGGCTATGTTAGCTGCCAATGCTTCTCTCCTCATTTCCCCTTTATCCCCAATTTCATTCATATAAGAGCACATTTTGGGGATTAGATAATCCTGGTACTTTTTATAGTATAGGACCATCAAGCCATCAGGGCCTGGGCTTTTGCCTACTAGCGTTTCCTTGAGTGCCTTTCTTACTTCTTCCTCAGTTATGGGGGCCTCTAAGGAAGTTTGTTCAATTTCCGTGATTTTGACCATTCCAATGTCTTTTAAATAATTTTTAGTTTTCTCTCGTTTTTTTTCCCTCTCATCCTGGGTGTCATTTTTATTTATTGCATACAACGCCCCAAAATATTCTTGGAAAA
This sequence comes from Lithobates clamitans, assembly GCA_037952925.1. Classification (NCBI taxonomy): domain Eukaryota; kingdom Metazoa; phylum Chordata; class Amphibia; order Anura; family Ranidae; genus Lithobates; species Lithobates clamitans. Next base: position 164,940 of record JBBGZY010000653.1, read on the forward strand.
TGTTTGCGATATCTTTGTCTTTATATCTCACCTGTCCTTGTTTTTATTTTATCAATATAGTTGGTGTTTTTCTTTTTTCTCAGGGCCTTTGCCAGAAATCTACCAGGTCTATTGCCGCCTAAATATCTTTCTTTTTTCACGAGGTTGTATAACTTTCGGGTTTCTTGTTCGATTAGGTCCCGCATAGCCTCTCTCCTCCTGAAAAGGCCTGCCAAGACCTCCCCATCCCCCGTTTTCTTATGTTGTTGTTCTAGGTCATAGATTTCTTTTTGCAGGGCTAGTTTGTCTTTTTCCTTTCTTCTTTTTTCCTCAGAGCCCACCATCATTAAGATACCTCTGATATACGCTTTATGGGCCTCCCAGACTATGGCTTCTGATGTCTCACCCGGCACATTCATTTTAAAATAGAGTTCTAACTCTTCTGTAATTCGCTTATCTCTATCATGGAGGAGATCTTCGTTTAGTCTCCAACTGTTGCACAAATTTTTATGTTTACCTATTTTCAACTGTAGGCTCACAGGCGCGTGGTCAGAGAACGTCGTTGAGCCTATATTTGTACCCTCAACCTCCTCGAGGAGCCAATGCTCCACAAGAAAAAAGTCTAATCTTGAGTACGTCACGTGGACGGGGGAGTAGATTGTATAGTCTCTTACGTTATAGTGTTGCATCCTCCATACGTCTACAAGTTGACATTGGCGCAACTTCTTTTTCAATTTGTTCATCCATACCCCTCCAGTCCCCCGTGCACGCGACGTACTATCTTTCCCTGGCTCAAAACACAGATTGAAATCTCCTGCTATTATAGCCCCCCCTTCTTGAAATCCTCAAACTTTGCGTTGATTCCCAGTAAGTATCTGCTAGGGTTCTTGTTCGGGCCGTATACGTTTGCTAATGAGCAGTCTGACCCGTTTAGTTTACCTCTTAAGAACAGAAAACATCCCTCTGGGTCAGTCATTCTCTCCTCTAGCTTAAACCTAACTTCCTTTGAAAATCCAATCGCCACTCTCCATAGAACCAAATCGGGTAGTCTCTGGAGAAAATGCTCTGGCTCTTACCAAGGAAGAGATGCGTCTCCTGTAACAGAGCCACATCTACTTTTAGGAATTTCAATTCACCCATTATGTTCGCACATTTTATGGGGGAATTAGAACCTCTTATGTTATATGAGATAATATTTAACCTAGACATCTTGTTTTGTATACAATAAGGGGAGATTTGTGTATCCTTGCTGAGCTAAGGAGTGGAAGGCATGAGGCGAATGCAAGCCTCCAACCCCCCTCCCTCCCCTTCCCCACCCCACCCACCCACGTCCCTCTCCCTCACTCACGCTACTCTTCTTCCGAGCCCCCCCTCACTCGCTTGGGGGTAGCAGGCCTCCCTATGGCCCAAATAACCGTGGCTCCACTAACACCTCCCGGCCCCTCGGTTGTCCCCCTAGAGGTTGAGCTCGAAGTGGTCATCATTGGATCCGATACCCTCCTTTGGGATTAGGAGATTCCTGTGCCCGTCCGCCCCCCTTCCCTATATAATTTCTTAAGGTCAAAATGCTAGGACAGTATAAATATCTCCCAAATGACCCCTTTTTGGAAAGTAGACAGTTTAAGGTATTTAGTAGGAGGCATGGCAAGTTTTTTATTCACAGTTGTTACTTTTATTGTTCTGATGAGTAGATCAATTACAAGGTGTACTATTTAAATGTCTGTCACAAGTGTTATACTCCAATAAACATGCATTTGTTATTTGGAAAACCCAGTGTAAAAAAAAAAAAAGTAGTGGTAACATAAGGGACTTGTGGGTTTAGCCAAACATTTTATGCTTATTACTTCTTGGTAAGTGGGTAACTGGGAGCATTCCCTGGGTGTTATTTGTGTTATTTGAGAAAATATTTTATACTATAATGAGGCTGATTTACTAAAAGTGCTTCCAGGTTTTTTTTTGTCAACGCTTAAAGCAGAACTTCAGAAAAATGTTTTCTTCTTCATGGGTTAATTGCTTGTTTTGTCCTGGGGCGCACAGAAAGACTATACTCACCTGATCTTTTGATTCTCCAGAGAACAGCGATCCCCCACATGCAGCGGTGGTCTGTTCCTGCCATTCTCATGTCCAGAGCCGGTCTAAGGGGGTGATGACATCAGGAACAGTCCAGTGCACAAGTCAGCTAGACCACAGGGGGGGGGGGGGGAGCAGGGGTGGCAGGGAACAGTCTTGTGCTCAGAGGATTGGCGAATTAGATAAGTATATCTCCGCTTTCCTAACCCCTAGATAAAAACGGGCAGTGAACTCATGCACTGCAGACACAACTCCACTGCATGGGAATAACATTTTTTTTCTGGAATTCTTCTTTAATTGAGCAAGCTGAAGCTGAAGTTAGAAGCTGATTGGATACCATGCACAGCTGCACCAGATTTTGCATTCTCCAGCTTTAGTAAATCACCCCCAATGTGTATATCTTTTCCAATTCAGAAAGTTGGGAGCTATGAATCTTCACATGTATAGTAAAGCAGTAATAATACCAAAACCAAAAATGTAATATATTACCAGTTACTAGATGTGGTGGCTGCATTAGCTTTCCTTTTTTTAGGCATTTTTCAGTCTTGTAACACACCTCCTGTATTAAAGTGCCCCCACTTTGTATGAAAGAGCACATGGGACACATTTGGACAATCATTGTTAACCTCCCTGGTGGTTTTGCCGAGTGTGGCTCAGGGTTAAATTTCAGCACCATTAGTGGTAACCCTGAGCCACACTCGGGATTGCATTGCAGGATCCTGGTGCAGTATACTTACCTTGTCCACAGGATCCTGCGATGTCCCCCCCCGCTGTGTCCGTGGGCTCTGTCCTCCGCCCGATGCCTCTCTGTGCCAGGCTCCAGTCCCTGCGAGCGTCGCGACGCACGGGGGCGGAGCCCGGCGGCAAATTAAAAAAAGTGAAAAATCATGATACATACACTACACTGTAATCTTACAGATTACATTACTGTATGAAATAATTTCACATCCCTTTTGTCCCCAGTGCTTTGTCCAGTGCCCTGCATGCAGTTTTATATTATATATAGTGTTCTTTGTGCCTGGAAACTGTAGATTGTCCATGGCAAACAAAAAGTTTCCCTTTACGTCAAAAGTGGTTTTAGACCAGCTAGAAAACAGCGATAATAAATTAGAACACTTGCAGAATTGAGCGATAGTGAATTGAGGGAAAATTAATTTTATTATTATTATATTATTATTTTTTATAATTATTTATATTTATTTATTATATCATAATTTATGATTTTGTGTTTCAAACTTCATCATACCCGGGATTTCTACTAGACTCTTGTTTGGACAGATTTAAGTGTGTTATTGTTAGGAATTACAGGCCTACAATATAAAACGCCAAATTTCTATGAAAAATAATTGTACCGCTTTGAGACGCAAAAATCTGACATAATCATACCGCCAGAGAGGTTACTCTGAGGATGGAGAGTGTTCGACGTATACGCAGATTTAAATACACTGACAAATTGAAGCCAAATTCCAGCCCGCACTTTATAAGCAGTTACAATTGTTTTTTTTACCTTTTAGGATACAAGTTTTACAAGAAAAGCTGACCATTATAGGCACCCCTGTGGTAAATGGTTTGTCTCAGCCTTCTAACTGCTACAAATACAAGAGAGCTTGTTCTTTTGAAAAACAACAGACTTACTGGCCAGATCACCAGGTGAAAAAAATATTGTAATCGGTCTCCTATTATAACACTATTAATCCACTGTAGGGAAAAAAACAAAACAAAATCATTTTTCTTTTATTGCTTGTGTGCAAGGAATTGCTAGTGAAAGGACAGTTTTTGTTTAAATGACATTAACATTTTTTTCCTATTTTCCTTATGATATCTTTAAATAATCTTAAATTACACTGATGTTTATTTTAGTTGTATCTCTCAAAGTTTATTGTTGGCTGAACCAAACTCCTTTGCCAGTGCAAGGACATTTCAGTGTCATAAAAAGCAGGGTCTTGGACACACAACCTTGGGTTTAATACATGACATGACTATTTATCAACCAGATCTGCGGCTGATGACATCCTGACATCCTGCTGTGAACTCTTCAATGTTAGGAAGTAATTTAGCTCTCCCCTGCTGACAAAGTGGCTGGACCTTATATGCCACTTGACTACCTTCTACTTCTTACGTACTCTACCTATTAGTACTTTATGTGATGCCTGATCTTGTGTAAAATGGATATATAAATGGCTATTGATTTGTTGATTATTCACTCTTATGCAATGATTAGAGTAGTCCTCAAAATATACTGATAATAACTTAAAATGTACACTGATTACTTGAGTATTATTCATCCTTCATAAAAGAGTGACCAATACATAAAGTTAAACACTGGTGCAGTGCAATCCTGTGAAAGGTAGCTAAATATTCTCTATGTGTATCTGCACTTCTTATTACTCAAAGGTCTTGTAGTGAGTCACTCCAATCTGTTCATATATCCAATGCTTTGTGCATAAAAACAGCTTCGTGGCATAAATTAGGCATCTCAATGTTCCATTATTGTAAAGACCTTTAAATTGAATTCCTCAATCCATTTAGCCCTTTATTAAATTGCAAGAAATCAGCCGAAAGGTAAAGCATAAAATCCTCCATATCAAAAAGCAACATTTTGAGCCATCAAACAGGCTTTTTTCAACCATGGAGACATTGTACCTGCAGGAGGCATCTCAATACGTCCAGAAGAATGCTTCTATTTTTATATTGTATTGATCATCATTACTGTGAAAACCAAAGTGATATTTGGTTTTAATGGTCTTAAAACTCAACTCAAACCTGATATTTAATTTCTGAGCGGGTACTACATAGCAGGTAGAAATACTTTACAACTTTCTATATCACTCAGACAGAAAGTGTACTGTATGTTAGGGCAAATATAAAAATATATATATATATATATATATATATATATATATATATATATATAGCACCCTGGACTTTAGGCAGCGTTGCTCCTTACAAATTTACTTGCCAGGAGTAGTTATCCTGGTTGATTGTTAGAGATTTGTTGATTTCTCCTTAAGTTTGCACTTTTCTCTTCAATCACTAGGTGGCTGGGTACTTGGGGGTATTAGATACGAGAAGGGCAACCCAAGGTCAGGTTATGGGTATATGGTGTATCTCTGCCAATGGGCAAGGGTTTTCTTGGATCCTTTGGCATGCTGGTAGAGCCTATATATTTGGGTGGACTCAGGTGATCTAGATTCTGTGCCACCTGGACGGCTGTCTGGGTGGACATGTGTAGTATTTTCCAGGCTGCTAGGCCAGAGATTGGGCCTATACCGGGCACATCTGGCTGCTAGGCTGTCTGGGGGCCTATCCAGAAGCAAGAGAGCAGCGCAGGGTTGGGATTGCGGCTTGCAGTCCAACCAGAAGGGACGGTCCTGCCGGCCTGGGAACCTGTCGTGGTCGGAAGTACTGTCGCCAGTAAGGGACTATCCGCCTAATTACCAGGGACCACAGTGAGTAACTGAAGCATGTACCGGAGCAGCATTCTCACCAGACGGGAACGGTGGAGAATTGGGAAACTTTAGTGGGAATCAAGCCAGAGACCCAGCCAGCGGAGGTGACGCTTGCAGAGCAGCCTTGTGTACCAAGCTAGAGGCCAGCGTGGGTGAAGCTTGAGAGGTATCTTGAGTGCCAAGCTAGGAACCCAGCAGAGAAGCGGGGGTGACGCCTGAGGAAGATACCACTGTGAACATTGAAGGAGCTCAAGGAATTCAGTGGCAGTGAATCAGTTGGTCTAGTGAGAGATTGGGAGCTCAGTGGCCTGAAGAACTACAAGGAGTGATTGTAGTGAAAGAGAAATGAACTGTTACGTTTGTGTAATGCTGTGTACACACGACCGGACTTTCCGGCAGAAAAGGTTCGATGGAATCATTCAGTCGGACATTTCGATGTGTGTGTGGGCTTCATTGGACTTTTTATTTCTAAAATTCTGACGGACCTAGAAATAGAACATGATTCAAATCTTTCTGACGGACTCAATTCCAGTCGGGAAAACTGTTCATCTGTATGCTAGTACAACGGACCAAAAACGACGCAAGGGCAGCTATTGGCTACTGGCTATTGAACTTCCTTTTTCTAGTCCCGTCGTATGTCATTGCGTTCTAAACGAACGGACTTTAGTGTGATCGTGTGTAGGCAAGTCCCAGCAGAACTCCATTGGAACTCAGTCGGAAAGACCATCGGAGTCTATTCTGACGGAGAGTCCTGTCATGTGTACGCGGCATTAGGAATGGTTAAAAACTGTTGCGATAGGAGACAGCATTCTTGCACATGCAGATGTGGCGTCTTGCTGGATGCCCTTCCCTGCATGACTGCCCTCCTATTGAAGTCTCGGAGTCTGCCAATTAACATTGCAACTACCTATGGGTGTCCTGGCCCTAACCCTCTCTCCCCCCAAAAATACAAATAGGACTGTTAAGAGAAATAAAACCTCTTTTGCATCCAAAAAGTGTCTGGCGCCCAATGACTTTCACCATCTTTGCACCCACTATGCCTTTGCAAGCACTATATACAGAAGGATGTCAGTTATCTCTGGCCCTGGAGGGGCTTAATTCCGTGCTTAAAAAAAAGCATGTTTGATGGCTCAAAATGTTGCTTTTTGAAAGGCAGGATTTATTCATAAACTTGCTGCTGCCTTACAATTTAATAAAAAGCTGTATGGATTGATCAATTCAATTTACGTTCTGTGTACAGACGACTTTACATTACTTCTTATTGTATGAATTGTATCTTAACCCAGGAATAAAAATTTTGTATTGTGGATCTTAGAGGTCTTTAGATGACATGGATGCATTTGTTTTCTTTTTTCAGGCTTTTTTTCCCTTTAATTTTACCCGGGGATTCTGCCAGTAACGCACTACCTGTCCTAGGATGACAATGCTCATGTGCAGTTATTACTTGTCCTCCAGGTCAAAGCAGACCTAGTACTTGAAAAAACGTGTTGCCAGTGAAACTACCTGGAAAACAAGTCTTTTTTTTACTAAACTAAATCAAATAAAAGTTTTTTAGGTGCTGCGACTATCTGTGAGTAGGGCTAGCTGTGAAGAGAAAATTTCAGTTCCACAGCCGAAGTATGCTGTCACTGATGCTGTCCTTGAGAACTATGCTGATTCTGTAACTCTAAAGCCCCGTACACATGAGTGGAATTTCCGTTGGAAAAATCTTGGATGGTTTTTCCGATGGAATTCCGCTCAAGCTTGGCTTGCCTATACACGGTCACACAAAAGTTCTCTGAACTTTCGACCGTCAAGAACGCGGTAACGTACAACACTACGACGAGCCGAGAAAATGAAATTCAATGCTTCCGAGCATGCGTCAAATTGTTTCCGAGCATACGTGGTTTTTTGCACGTCGGAATTGCATACAGACAAACGGAATTTCCGTCAAGAACTTTTTCCGTCGGAAAAATAGAGAACCAGCTCTCAATGTTTTGCTGCCGGAAATTCAGACAGAAAAAGTTGGATGGAGCATACACACAATCGGAATATTCAACCAAAAGCTCCCATCACACTTTTTTTAAAGGAAATTCCGCTTGTGTGTACGGGGCATTACTCTAATACCCCGTACACACGGTCGGACTTTGTTCGGACATTCCGCCAACAAAATCCTAGGATTTTTTCAAACTTGTCTTGCATACACACGGTCACACAAAGTTGTCGGAAAATACGATCATTCTGAACGCGGTGAAGTAAAACACGTACGTCGGGACTATAAACGGGGCAGTGGCCAATAGCTTTCATCTCTTTATTTATTCTGAGCATGCGTGGCACTTTGTCCGTCGGATTTGTGTACACACGACCGGAATTTCCGACAACAGATATTGTTGTCGGAAAATTTTATAGCCTGCTCTCAAACTTTGTGTGTCGGAAAATCCGATGGAAAATGTGTGATGGAGCCTACACATGGTTGGAATTTCCGACAACAAGGTCCTATCACACATTTTCCGTCGGAAAATCCAACCGTGTGTACGGAGCATTAAAGTGTTATATCTGGTTGAGGCCAGGCCAGTCAAGTTCCTCCACCCCAAACTCACTCATCCATGTCTTTATGGACCTTGCTTTGTGCACTGGTGCACAGTCATGTTGGAATAGGAAGGGGCCATCTCCAAACTGTTCCCACAAAGTTAGGAGCATTAAATTGTCCAAAATGTAATTGTATGCTTCTGCCTTAGGAGTTCCCTTCACTGGAATTAAGAGGCCAAGTCCAACCCCTGAACAACCCAACACCATAATCCCCCCTCCACCAAATGATCTGGACCAGTGCGCAAAGCAAGGTCCATAAACACATGGATGAGCAAATTTGGGGTGAAGGAACCTGACTGGCCTGCACAGAGTGCTGACCTCATCCTGATAGAACAGCTTTGGGATGTATTAGAGCGGACTCTGCGAGCCAGGCCTTCTCGTCCCCATCAGTGCCTGACCTCACAAATGTGCTTTTGGAAGAATGGTCAAACATTCCCATAGACACACTCCTAAACCTTGTGGGCAGCCTTCCCAGAAGAGTTGAAGCTGTTATAGCTGCAAGGGGTGGGCCAACTCAATATTGAACCCTACGGACTAAGACTGGGATGTCATTAAAGTTCATGTGCGTATAAAGGCAGGCGTCACAATACTTTTGACAATACATATTAACAGCTTAAAGCGGTAATAAACTCTCTCTCTCTTTATTTTTACCTATAGGTAAGTTTATAATAAAGCTCCTATATATCTCCTAAACGTTCACCATTTAGGATATATTCACTCTTTTGGCAGCTGGTGACCCATTCCATTTCTTCAGATCTGTGTGCCATGGGCGAGATTCCTGCGTTCATGTGTAGGGGTAACATCATCGCAGCTTGGCCATTCAAGCGGCTGCAGCCCGTGAACCCGGAAAGAAGATCGGGTGAAGACGGAAGTCTCTGCAGCTGTGGCAGTGCGCCACTGAAGGGCTTTGTTTTAAGGTAAGTCTCGCATAATGCGCTAGTATGCGGTGCATACTAGCAAATTATGAAGTCGCCTTGCAGAAAGAAACTTTTTTTAACAAGCGTTTAATACCACTTTAAAGTCCTTGTTAAAGCAAAAATAAACTGCATATGAGCGCCACAAACCAAAAACTCTATTTAATTTATTCTTAATATTCAAAGCAAACTCACCCATCCATCCATGTCTCCATGCTTTTGAGTAATCACTTTGAAAAAGACCCCTTAGCATTTCTGGCTGTGGCTATCTTGAGTAAGGGCAAATAATTCATGTAATATTTACTTCCTGGAATCCATCTGCCCTTAGCTCATGCATGTATGCAGGAGGTTGTGCTTAGCTGAGAAAACCCTCCTCCCCTGAAAACTCCTGATATGTATGACATCATTTGCCCTAGACCTATAAACGAGGAAGTAACTGAAGAATTGTAAAAAAAATAGGTTAAAATAAATATGATATACTTTTCTATCTATTTACTAATAGCATAAGGAGAAAATGTTACAAGAAGGAGAGAATGTACCTAGGAAAGAACAGATTTAATTTTAGAGTTAAACATCGAGAAAGTTTTTAAAGCTCATAACTAAATTGGGAACAGTAGTGGGGATTTAGTTTTTAAAGCAGATGCCCTTTAAACATCTATTGTAAACAATAGAGTGGGGGAAATATATTTTGTAAGTGTCTAAAAAATTGTATAAAGCAATTCAGTAGAGATAATAAAATATGGAACAACGTGAATCATGGTCCTCTGAGACATGCGGCTAAGGCTCTGTAGCAGTTTATCTGGAAATCATTTAAAAATGTTGGTAACTATGGCGATGTTAGTGATGTTGTGTATGTATGTATGTATTTGATACAGCATTGTGAGTGATAAACTAAAATTCACTGCCTAGTCAAAATATGCTTGTTGTTAAAGTAATACTTAACACTCACTGCTTAATTTACATTGCCCCATCTATTTCTGTATGTTGGACGATGGCACTGTAATTATTTTAATTGAAAAAACAAAACATTTAAGCACCTTTTTGCTAATCAATATACAGCTGTCACATGACCCAGCTCTTTCCCAACCTGTCTGCAGGGAAACATAAGCAGGAGGAGCTTCTAGTCTTCTGCTGCTGGTCAGATGTTCAAAAAAAAAAAATAGCTTTTGGAATACAGAGTAAAAATAAATAAATAATGTCAATAAATTGTTTTAAATTGGCATACAAATACATATTTGAAATGAAATCCTTATCATTTTGAGGAAATAACATGGTGTGGGTGGATTTTTGTCAGTCACAGGCTGTGTCAACCCCCCCCCCCCCTCCAGCCTTTGTCTTAGACTAGGAGGGAGGTGAAGCCTCCATCAATAAAGATGTAATACCCCACCCCCATTGTGTTTAGCTGTTTGGTGGGCATGGAGGAGGAGTGGGGAGGGGCTGTCATTTACCTCTGTGTATACACCCACATGTGTGACTCTATAGTCACATGGGCTGTTCAGATAAGATAGGGAGAAAATGCTCAGCATAGAAACTCACTGAAAACTGAGCATGTGCAGAGTTGCCACCACAGCTGCAAAATCCCTAGCTGAATTAGGGACATGAACAGAAGGTGGAGATAGAGAGCAGCAGGATCAGCCAGGTTTTTTGCAGAATACAGAAAATGAATCTCATAGTGACTGAGTTAGTGTGAACAGCATGTAATACACCATTTATTGGTTGTTTTTTTGCTATGTGGATTTAGTGACACTTTAAAGTGACACTAAAGGTACGTTTTTTGTTTTTTTTTAAATAACAAACATGTCATACTTACCTCCACTGTGCAGTTCAGTTGCCCCGATCCACCTGTTCTGGGGTCCCACGGCGGCTCTCTGGGAAGCTCTCTCCTGAGGGGGTTACCTTGCGGGCGCGCTCCCGTGTCATACACTCGGCGTCCATAGGACGCATAGAACAGCATCAGCAACAGCATACTTTGGCTGTGGAACTGAAATTTTCTCTTCACAGCTAGCCCTACTCACAGATAGTAGCAGCACCTAAAAGATCCATTCAATCTATGGTTCTAGAAACATTTTAGTTTCCTGGGGCAAGTAATATTGTAGTTTGTATTTTGTTTACTTATTTCAGTATTTTAGGCTGAGTTCTATTTTCTAAATGTGCATGATAATATACATTTGTATGTTAATGTTTTTCAATCAAGTTATAATGTGACAGCTTAATATCTGGGGCCGTGTGATTCCATATAGGTGTGTCCTTTTTTTTTTAACCCATTATAGTTCATTTATTTAATTGATTAATTGCCACTAGTTTTTCTATTGGTGGTCTTCTAATCGTTCTACTTATATATTTGTAACTACGTCTATTCACACTTTAGCTATGAGAAAGCATCTTTGCATGTGAAACGCGTTAGCTATTGCTATCTCCCATCTGTGTGGATGACTTTTGTTGTTTTTTTTGGAATAAAGATGGAATAAAGGTGATCGTTTTTCAGAGTGCAGCAGTCCGGGATCTTTCTTGTTCATGTGGAGAGAGCGACGCGGGATCACGCCCACGGAAAATCGGGGCTCAGGTAAGTAAAATGGGGGGCCTGACACTGCAAAGTAATTTTTCACCTTAATGCATAGGATGAAAAAACATGAACATTTACAACCCCTTTAAGTTTTACATTTTGACAATATTGCCATTAATGATTTTATTATTATTGTACTCATTTTATGTGAAAGGTACAGTTGCAAAAGGCCAACACATCACGTTCAAATAAACTAAAATATTAATTTTAAAAAGGAAACCTCCATGTACTCCATACAAACAGCTAAATGTATGTTTGAAAAACTTAAAAAAAAACTTGAATGGAGCTGTTTTACCTGACAAAGAAATTGTGTTACTGTCCTCCATTTCTGAATTTATACTGCTCAATCCCATCCAGGTTAGTGACCTGACTCGTCTCCATTGCAGTTAAAGTGTTACTAAACCCAGGACCCTGCATTCACTATATCTGGACTCCTACAATACAAATAAGATGGACATGCAATTATTTTAGTAAATATAAACTGCTAAATACCTTTTCTCATCAGCAGTATGTAGCAGTCTTGTGACTTCAATCAGTGTCTGGTTAAAGCTTGTAGGAGGAGTTTTCATATTGCACTGGCTGAACTATCAGGATGCAGGACCCCTGACCCTCTGTCTGAACAGTGATGATTGGCCCTGTGCTGATCAACTCCCAAGAAAAAAAAACTCTCTAGCAATATACACCAAACTGAGCATGTGCAACCTGACTCCAGTAATGCTGTCTTATCTGGACATGTTTTGGAGACAGTGCAAGAATGGGATGAATGTGTATACAGGATCAAACAGCCCTTTTACAAAATGCAGAGGATTAACCCCTTAGGTTGCACAGTGAGTATAACAAGCATGCTTTACTGCATATACAGACTGATTTTACTGTTGTAGGTTTAGTAACACTTTAAGCAAAACAGCTTGGTAACCTCCCTGCCCTTAGCCTATAAATGTAAACTGAAGCAGCAACAGCACACCAATGAGGTCATTCCCCTGCTTACTCTGCTTTCTCCCCCAGTCAGCATGTTCCTTGTCAGTACAATGCTTATGCAAATGATCTGATTGGCTCCTATTGCTGATTCTTTTTCTATTAATTTAGCCCCATTCACAGTTTAGACGGCTTTCACACCAAGCCGCCCATAGTGGCGGCGGTAAAATGCTGCTATTTTTAGCGGCGTTTTACCGTCAGATTTGCGGCGCAGTTCGGCCGCTAGCGGGGCGCTTTTACCCCCCCCCGCTAGCAGCTGAGAAAGGGTTAAAACCGTCCGCAATGTGCTGCAATAGAATTGATTTCAATGGGGAGCAGCGGTGGAGGAGCGGTAAACACCGCTCCAAAGAAGCTGCTGGCAGGACTTTTCCTGACGCCCTGCCAGCGGAGGCAATGGAGCAGCTGTTTGGGGGCGGATTGCAGGCGCTATTTTTAACGCTATAGCGCCTGCAAAACGCCCTCGGTGTGAAAGGGGTCTTAGTGTAAGCATTTCCATGCAATTTTGGAGAGTTTATATGTGGTTGTACACACATTTTTCTGGCATTTTCCAACCAATAAATCATGTAAAAAAACATGCATTTTCAGGTGCTGCCACTGTAGCCTATAGGAGCCAAAAACACATGGATTTGCTCCAAAGAAGCTCATGTACATTTTTGAGCTTTGAGCAACAAGGCAACCAGGTGTGAACAGCACCATTGAATATAATGGGATTCTTATTATGTGAACAGAACAGACTGAACGGATAATTACAGTAGGCTGTTATAAAGATAGAGTCAGATATCAACACTACCTACTTTAAAAAAAAAATGTTTTTAATAAATACATAACTATATTAAGCAATGTTTTTTATACACACATAGTTATTTCCATGTGCAGTGCAATAATTACTGTATTGCCTTTTCAAAACAGTTATCTACATAATGTCACTTCCTTGTAAACGATTAACTTGTAAAACAAGCCATTAAGTTTAAAATAGAAATGAAAGGCAAAATATTTGTGTATAGATATAGAAAAAACATTCTAAACACATTTTTCCTTTTTATAAGTGATCACATTCCCTCTGTTCTCAGTAGGAGCTGGGGGAGGAGAAGCTGCAGGACACTCATCTTCCCAGTGAATGGCTGTGTGTGTGTGGGGGGGGTGTCAGGAAAAGTCTGATAATTGGAACAGAGCAGGCTGAGTTCCCAGGATAGCTAGCCACTTCAGCCCCGGAAGGTTTTACCCCCTTCCTGACCAGAGCACTTTTTACAATTCGGCACTGCGTCGCTTTACCTGCTAATTGCGCGGTCATGCAATGCTGTACCCAAACGAAATTTGCGTCCTTTTCTTCCCACAAATAGAGCTTTCTTTTGATGGTATTTGATCACCTCTGCCGTTTTTATTTTTTGCGCTATACACGGAAAAAGACCGAAAATTTTGAAAAAAAATGATATTTTCTACTTTTTGTTCTAAAAAAAATCCAATAAACTCAATTTTAGTCATACATTTAGGCCAAAATGTATTCGGCCACATGTCTTTGGTAAAAAAAATGTCAATAAGTGTATATTTATTGGTTTGCGCAAAAGTTATAGCGTCTACAAACTAGGGTACATTTTCTGGAATTTACACAGCCTTTAATTTATGACTGCCTATGTCGTTTCTTGAGGTGCTAAAATGGCAGGGCAGTACAAAACCCCCACAAATGACCCCATTTTGGAAAGTAGACACCCCAAGCTATTTGCTTTGAGGCATGTTGAGTCCATGGAATGTTTTATATTTTGACACAAGTTGCGGGAAAGTGACAAATTTTTTTTTTTTTTTTTTTTTTTGCACAAAGTTGTCACTAAATGATATATTGCTCACACAGGCCATGGGCATATGTGGAATTGCACCCCAAAATACATTTAGCTGCTTCTCCTGAGTATGGGGATACCACATGTGTGGGACTTTTTGGGAGCCTAGCCGCGTACAGGACCCCGAAAACCAATCACCGCCTTCAGGATTTCTAAGGGCGTACATTTTTGATTTTACTCCTCACTGCCTATCACAGTTTCGGAGGCCATGGAATGCCCAGGTGGCACAAACCCCCCCCAAATGACCCCATTTTGGAAAGTAGACACCCCAAGCTATTTTCTGAGAGGCATGGTGAGTATTTTGCAGCTCTCATTTGTTTTTGAAAATAAAGAAAGACGAGAAAAAAAAATTTTTTTTTTCTTTTTTCAATTTTCAAAACTTTGTGACAAAAAGTGAGGTCTGCAAAATACTCACTATACCTCTCATCAAATAGCTTGGGGTGTCTACTTTCCAAAATGGGGTCATTTGGGGTTTTTTTTTGCCACCTGGGCATTCCATGGCCTCCGAAACTGTGATAGGCGGTGAAGAGTGAAATCAAAAATTTACGGCCTTAGAAAGCCTGAAGGCGGTGCTTGGTTTTCGGGGTCCCGTACGCGGCTAGGCTCCCAAAAAGTCTCACACATGTGGTATCCCCGTACTCAGGAGAAGCAACAGAATGTATTTTGGGGTGTAATTTCACATATTCCCATGGCATGTTTGAGCAATATATCATTTAGTGACAACTTTGCGCAAAAAAAAATAAAAAAAATAAAAAATTGTCTCTTTCCCGCAACTTGTGTCACAATATAAATTATTCCATGGACTCAACATGACTCTCAGCAAATAGCTTGGGGTGTCTACTTTCCAAAATGGGGTCATTTGGGGGGGTTTTGAACTGTCCTGGCATTTTATGCACAACATTTAGAAGCTTATGTCACACATCACCCATTCTTCTAACCACTTGAAGACAAAGCCCTTTCTGACACTTATTGTTTACATAAAAAAATAATTTTTTTTGCAAGAAAATTACTTTGAACCCCCAAACATTATATATTTTTTTTAAAGCAAATGCCCTACAGATTAAAATGGTGGGTGTTTCATTTTTTTTTTTCACACAGTATTTGCGCAGCGATTTTTCAAACGCATTTTTTGGGGAAAAAACACACTTTTTTACATTTTAATGCACTAAAACACACTATATTGCCCAAATGTTTGATGAAATAAAAAAGATGATCTTAGGCCGAGTACATGGATACCAAACATGACATGCTTTAAAATTGCGCACAAACGTGCAGTGGCGACAAACTAAATACATTTTTAAAAGCCTTTAAAAGCCTTTACAGGTTACCACTTTAGATTTACAGAGGAGGTCTACTGCTCAACTTACTGCCCTCGATCTGACCTTCGCGGCAATACCTCACATGCATGGTGCAATTGCTGTTTACATTTGACGCCAGACCGACGCTTGCGTTCGCCTTAGCGCGAGAGCAGGGGGGACAGGGGTGCTTTTTTTTTTTTTTTTTCTTTATTATTATTATTTTTTTATCTTATTTTTAAACTGTTCCTTTCATTTTTTTTTTTTAAATCATTTTTATTGTTATCTCAGGGAATGTAAATATCCCCTATCATAGCAATAGGTAGTGACAGGTACTCTTTTTTGCAAAAATTGGGGTCTATTAGACCCTAGATCTCTCCTCTGCCCTCAAAGCATCTGACCACACCAAGATCGGTGTGATAAAATGCTTTCCCAATTTCCCAATGGCGCTGTTTACATCCGGGGAAATCTAAGTCATAAAATGCTCGTAGCTTCCGGTTTCTTAGGCCATAGAGATGTTTGGAGCCACTCTGGTCTCTGATCAGCTCTATGGTCAGCTGGCTGAATCACTGGCTGCATTCTCAGGTTCCCTGTTGAGACAGGAGAGCCAGAGAAAAACACGGAAGACGTTGGGGGGGGGGGCATTCCCTCCCACTGCTTGTAAAAGCAGTCTAGAGGCTAATTAGCCGCTAGGATTGCTTTTACATGAAAGCTGACCGCTGGCTGAAAAGAATGATACCAAGATGATACCTAAACCTGCAGGCATCATTCTGGTATAACCACTCAAAGTCGTGAATGGCATACCTGAAGACAAAAAAATGGTTAACAATAAAGCACAGTAAACGGTAAGGTATAAAAAATTGCATACCTGAAAAGCAAACATGATAAAACATAATAACAATAAAACATTGCAGAATAGAATACAGTAAAAAAGAGCAGAACAATAGAGAGAGAGAATAGAGAGAGAGAAAGAACAATAAAACGACAACTGTTTTTTTTTTATTTTATATTTTTGTATGGTTTTTTTTTTTTTTTTTTACACTTTTTTTTGTAACTGTAACTTTTATAACTGTAACCGGTTCCAGGTTTGGGTCTCTCAAAATGCGATGGCATCTTGGGAGACCCTGTGAAAGTGTGCCTAGTCTGTGCAATGCTGTACCCTACGCTAATAGTCAACTAGTGCATGGTAGCGTTCAAAACATTCACCAATGCAAAGACCAGGATTGTCAGGACAGGAGGGACAATAATAGCGGGTGTCACGTCTATATCCGCGCTTGCTGCAGACACGACATCTTTTTTGGGGGGGTTCGTTGGGTAGGGGTACTCGGTAGGACATAAAGAAAATGCCTCTCATGCAGCTGACTGCATTTGGTTGGGGATGTGAATGGGGGAAGTACGGGCGCTGCAGAAGTGGTGGGTTCCCAATTAGGATTGGCGAATGCAGCAGGAAGGGCATTATGGGCACGACGGGCCTGTGTTTGTCTTTTTGGTGGCAGCGGGACACTACTTGTGCTTGCCACCTCACCAGCTTGAACTGCACTTATGGGACTCGCCACGTCACCAAGTGTTACTGCAGTGCTGGTTTGACTACGACCGGGGTGTACTAGGCCGCTGGCGCTTGCCAGTTCACCAAAACACTACCAAAAAAACTGTTAGCGATCGCAGGGATCAAGCCTGACTCTGCGAACGCTGCAGTTATGCGTTTAGTGTTTTGTAAGTGACAGTGATCGATCGATACTGCACTTGGGTGGGCTGGGCTGGGCCGGGCGGAGGGGCAAAACGCAGGTGCTAGCAGGTATCTGGGCTGATCCCGCTAACACTGCATTTTTGGGAACCCTAAACTGCTGGTGACGCTAGTATAGATCTGATCGGATCAGATATTGATGCGATCAGATACTATACCACTAAGGGAGGCGTATGCTGCGTGCGTGGGTGTTAGCGGTACTGGCGCTAACCTGACGCTGCCTGGGGCTGGTGCTTGCCAGTTCACCAAAACGCTACCAAAAAAACTGTTAGCGATCGCAGGGATCAGGCCTGACTCTGCGAACGCTGCAGTTATGCGGTTAGTGTTTTGTAAGTGACAGTGATCGATCGATACTGCACTTGGGTGGGCTGGGCCGGGCGGACGGGAAAAACGCAGGTGCTAGCAGGTATCTGGGCTGATCCCGCTAACACTGCGTTTTTGGGAACCCTAAACTGCTGGGGACACTAGTATAGATCTGATCGGATCAGATATTGATGCGATCAGATACTATACCACTAAGGGAGGTGTACGGTGCGTGCGTGGGTGTTAGCGGTACTGGCGCTAATCTGACGCTGCCTGGGGCTGGTGCTTGCCAGTTCACCAAAACGCTACCAAAAAAACTGTTAGCGATCGCAGGGATCAGGCCTGACTATGCGAACGCTGCAGTTATGCGTTTAGTGTTTTGTAAGTGACAGTGATCGATCGATACTGCACTTGGGTGGGCTGGGCCGGGCGGAGGGGCAAAACGCAGGTGCTAGCGGGTATCTGGGCTGATCCCGCTAACACTGCGTTTTCGGGAACCCTAAACTGCTGGGGACGCTAGTATAGATCTGATTGGATCAGATATTGATCCATACAGATACTATACCACTAAGGGAGGCGTATGCTGCGTGCGTGGGTGTTAGCGGTACTGGCGCTAATCTGACGCTGCCTGGGGCGACGCATATCACCGCCGGGCGATCAGGGGGCTAAACCTTTATTCGGTAATAAACGGCGGGTGCCCTGACACTATAAAAAATAAACAAACTAACCAGCGTCACCCGTAACGGTTATACGGTGATCAGTGGTGAAAGGGTTAACTAGGGGGCAATCAAGGGGTTAAAACATTTATTAGATAGTATATGGGGGTCCCCAACGCTATAAAACGCTGACGGCGAACCTAAATATTTACGTCCCTAACTAGCGTCACCAGCGACACTAATACAGCGATCAGAAAAATGATCGCTTAGCGACACTGGTGACGGGGGGTGATCAAGGGGTTAAAACTTTATTAGGGGGGTTAGGGGGGTATCCTAGACCTAAAGGGGGCCTAACACTCACTACCCTAACACACTAACTGTCACAAACTGACACTATGCAGTAATCAGAAAAAAAAAAAAAAAAAAACAAAAACCTGCTTGGTGTCAGTTTGTGACAGGGGGGGGGGTGATCGGGGGGGGATCGGGGGGCGATCGGGGGGCGATCGGGGGGGGGATCGGGGTGTAATGTGTGCCTGGCATGTTCTACTGTGTGTGTTTGTGTTGTGCACTCACAGTTCAGTCTTCTCTCCTCGGCCCGGAACGGAAAATACCGAGCCGAGGAGAGATGACATCATTTCCTCTGCCTCTGTGTACAATACAGAGGCAGGGAAATGATCCCATTGGCTGGGAGCGATCGCGAGGGGGGGGCCACGAATGGATGGCCTCCCCCTCACCACCGATCACCGGGGGACATTTGCCGACCGCTGCAGGCACCGGGGGGGTCCGATCGGACCCCCCACCCGCGGGCAGGCAGGGACGTACAGGTAAGCCCTTTTGCCTGCCCGTGCCGCTCTGTCGACGTACATCGTCGTGCGGCGGTCGGCAAGTGGCTAGAGAACTGACCACACTGTGGTCTCCTGCTTAGTGATGTTTTAATAGGAAAGCAGAGGGAGTGGCATGAACACCTGGGATTTCACACAAAGGAAGCAATACAATGAGCAGGATACTTTTTCATACAAGTAAATGATACAGCAGCCACATCAGTGCTGTGTCTTGGCCTAGGCCGACAAGGCCCAGGCCTAGAGCGGCACTCTGCGGGGGGGGGGGGGGGGGCGTCAAAACAGCTGCCCCCCCTGCACAAAAACTTTTCCCCGACCCGCCCTCCCGAGTCCCGGTTCCCGCAGCCTCCTCCCGCTTAGATGCAGCCTCCCATGTGCACACACGCGGTGTCGGCGGCCGCATCCGCCGCCCACAGCCACTGAGGTGTCTGACCAGTGGCGGAGTGATCTGCAGCCTTGTGTGCTCTGTGCTGCGCCGGGGTCTGGGAGCCTGGACGTGTCTTCAGACATCATGAAATCCTGCCCACCGCCTACTGCTTCACCATGCAGCGTGACATGCAGCCCAGACTCAGGTAGGAGGAGAGTGGGGAAGAGTGGATGGCAGCCAAGGAATGAGTGGAAGGCTGTGCAGTCTCCTCATTCTGTTTGGAGGTCTGGTGGCAGACCGTTATCTTGGAGATTGTAGTGCACTCTGGGGGGCTGAGATATGGCAGCCTCCTCTGCTAGGACTTGATGAGAGGGGGATTTATGCTGGGAGGGGGAGATGGGGAGGATTTGTGATGAGAGGGAGAATTTATGCTGGGAGGGGGAGGTAGGGGGATTTATGCTGGGAGGGGGAGATGGGGGAGGATTTGTGATGGTGGGGGGATTTATGCTCGGAGGGGGAGATGAGGGAGGATTTGTGCTGAGAGGGGGAGATGGGGGGAATTTATGTTGGGAGAGAGAGATGGGGGAAGATTTGTGCTGGGAGGGGGAGATGGGGGGATTTATGCTGGGAGAGAGAGATGGGGAGGATTTGTGCTGAGAGGGGGGATTTATGCTGAGAGGGATGATTTATGCTGGGAGGGGGAGATGAGGTGGATTTATGCTGGGAGAGAGATAGATGGGGGAGGATTTGTGATGAGAGGGGGGATTTATGCTGGGAGGGGGAGATGGGGTAGGATTTGTGATGAGAGGGGGGGATTTATGCTGGGAGGGGGAGATATGGGGGATTTATGCTGGGAGAGAGAGATGGGGGAGGATTTGTGCTGGGAGGGAGAGATGGGGAAGATTTGTGCTAAGAGGGGGGATTTGTGCTGGGAAAGGGGAGATTGGGGCAAGGGTTTGTGCTGAGAAGGGGGATTTGTACTGGAAGGGGTTATATGAGGGTGAGGATTTGGGCTGAAAGGGGGTATTTTTGCTGCTAGGGAGAGATGGAGGGGTCGGGGGTCTGGAAGGGGTGTGGTTCACACATGATAGGGTGGGTCTTAAATAGGAAGGGGTGTGGCTTTGACAGGAAGGGTGGTTCATATTTAAATTAGGGGGCGTATGAATTTAGTCAGGCCTAGGGCAGCACAAAACCTAAATACACCACTGAGCCACATAGCAGGAATATGAAATGTTGGTTTTACATACTCTTTAAAACAGCTCATATAAACACTATGGGGGAGATTTACTAAACCTGGTGCTCACAGAATCTGGTGTAGCTGTGCATGGACTAATCAGCTTCTAACTTCAGCTTGTTCGGTTAAACTTTGACAAAAGAAACTGAAAGACCTTCAATAGTAGGGATGGGTGAACGGTTCTGCCAAGCATAAGTTCATGCCAAACTTTCGCTGTTCGGACATTCAACGAACAGCCGAACAAACGGGTCATTCAACCGCTTGTTCGGCCCGCTGAACCAACCACAATGCCTTGCTGCACTGGACAGTGCTATGCAAGCCCTGTCTGGCTGAAGCAGTGAAAGCTTCAGCCAATCAGTGCACAGAGCACTATCAGAGTCATGATTGGACACTGTCATCATGACTTCATCCAATCATAGCTCATTCCCATCCCACAGTATAAAGGTATTCTTTCAATGGCATGCATTTTAAGTGTGATTTGGGCTCTGTTCAGTGCTATTAGTCAGTTAGTTTGCTATACTGTGCTATTTTGCTTCAATTGTCAGCGTCAGTGTAGAATATTAGTTTAGTGTCAGTCTAGGGATAGTGTGAGTGTAGTGAGTAGGACCATCATTCAACTTTGCATAGTGTGCAGCTAGAGTAGGGACAGCTCAGATAGTTTAAGTGTAGTGTAGTGAGACCATGTCAGTAATCTTTACATTAGTGTATAGCTAGAGTAGGGACAGTTCAGATAGTGTCAGTGTAGTGACAGTTGAACACTGTCTATTTGATTGCATTACTGCCAGTATAACGCCATTTACTTCTGTGTGTGTTACTGCCAGTTTAACGCCATATAGTTTTGTGAGCGTCACTGCCAGTTTAACATCATATAGTTCTGTGTGCGTTACTGCCAGTTTAACGTCATATAGTTCTGTGTGCGTTACTACCAGTTTAACGCCATATAGTTCTGTGTGCATTTATGCCAGTTTAGCACCATATAGTTTTGTGCGTTACTGCCAGTTTAATGCCATATAGTTTTGTGTGCATTACTGCCAGTTTAATGCTATATAGTTCTGTGTGCGTTACTGCCAGTTTAACGCCATATAGTTTTGTACGTTACTGCCAGTTTAGCGCCATTTACTTCTGTGTGCGTTACTGCCAGTTTAACGCCATATAGCTCTGTGTGCATTACTGTCAGTTTAAAGCCATATAATTTTGTGCGTTACTGTCAGTTTAATGCCATATAGTTTTGTGCATTACTGCCAGTTTAACGCTATATAATTTTGTGCGTTACTGCCAGTTTAATGCCATTTACTTTTGTGTGCGTTAATGCCAGTTTAACGCCATATAGTTTTGTGTGTCACTGTATGTTTGGTACATTATATTGCAGATTATTATAGTGTATGCGTGGAGTGTGTCTGTGTAGTGTGAGTACTCAAATTAAAGTGCACCAAACACCTCTTTACATTGAATAAAGTGCATCTTGACAGGTGTATATCATTGCAATTTTTTACAGCAGCCCATCTCTATTCAGTAGAATCCTCAAAAATAATGTAAAGAGGGGAAAGCCAGTCAATCTGAGACCCTATGGAGACCCTATGGAAGCAGTCACAGTCCTAAAGCAGCAATCTCTGGCGCCATTTCCTCAGTGAGCAGTTCTGCACCTGGAGCTTCAGGTGAAAGGCACCCAACTCTCCAGCCAAGCTTCCACAGGCAAGTTTCCTCCAGCAAGTTTCCTTAAGTCCAGCTTTCTTCAAGCCCTCAGCCACAATAACTGCTGAAGCCTAGTAGCAGTAATATCCCTGAACACACACATGTTCCCCCTCCCAGGGGGAGAAGCCCCAGTGGAAAAGAGCTCTGATAAGATTCTTCCAAACATTTATCTTCTCCTCAGCCACACCTTCTGGGTCAGCCACCCAGGCATTGGCTAGGGTCAGATAGCTATTCATAACACAGTCCTACACTATTTCTGGAACATTCCTCCGCGGCAGGCCTAAACAAACAGCCACCAGATTTAGGGACACACCTAATCAGACCTAAAATGTAACATGCAGCTCAGCTAGTTACAGCAAAGCCATACTAAATTTAGCCAGCCCAGGGCAGGTGTGCTACATAGATACTATACTACGCAACATGTTACCCTGACTGAGCCACAGAGACATTCCTGTGAAGAGTCCATATTTGTGCTTATTTCATAATCTGTTCTGTATTATTCTGCAGTGTATGCATGCTCTATGCTAACCTAAACCCGTTTTGCATTATGCTTCTGACTTTGCAACAATTTACAGTAGTAGACTGATAGTTAAATTTTACTCTCTGTATGATCATTTGGCTGGTTTACATTCTGTCTCTCTCTGTGGTCTAATGAGATCTCCCTGATGACCAAATGATATGTTTCCAAAAAACTAGGAGGCCAAAAACTATTTAGTCTAAATGAACCTATATATTACATTATAAAGCCTATTTGCCATTGAATGGTAGGTTGACTCCTGTCTAAATTGGCCCTAGCATGTGTATGTATGAATATGAATAAGGGGCATTAGATTGTAAGCTCCTTGAGGGCAGGGACTGATGTGATTGTATAATACATATGTAAAGTGCTGTGTAAATTGACAGTGCTATATAACCCCCTGTAATAAATAATAATAATAAATAAAAGAGAAGCATGGGATTGTGTTTTTTTTTTCAAATCATACTTACCTAAATGGATGCAACATCTATCCAAAGCTACATCTGTCCCACGACAGCTCTAAAGTTAAGAACTGAGTGATCAAACATTGCTGATCGCTCAGTTCTCCCCACCAATGTCTGCTCTGCTCCTCCACAGTTCAGTGGAGCACCGGGCTGTGGAGGGGGCAGGAATGGCTGGCTCAGGTTCTCAGCGGTTTGCTGAGAGGTTGAGCCAGGTGCCAGTCCAGGCTCCTGGGTGGATACTGACCACATGGTCGTGATCTTTCCCCTGCCTGGACCGGCTCTGTGATGTCAGCCCACAGTGGGCTTCAGCTCGCTGTAGGCTGAAACGGGTCACAGGAGTACAGAATGTGATCCACAGGAGAAGTAGTCAAACAAGCTTTAGCTATACTTCTCTTTTAATGCCTAGCAAATACACAAGCACATAATTGGCATATTTAACTGCATAATTAATAGAAATGTTTGAATATCAATCTTTGTAAACCCAAGTCTTCTAACTTATGATTGATTAACTTTAATAAATGTATGCCTTAAAATTTATGAGAGCCATTATAACTGCTTGGATGGACAGCAGTCTATTAAGTATAAATAGCAAGCAGAGGGCCCTTATGTTGCTTCTGAAAGAAGTATTGTTGATGAAGGTCAGAGTCACTGAAGGGCTGGTTTGCTACGTATAAAGTTCACAGTGATTACAAAAACATAATGCTTCATGAGTACCTTAGTAATTTAATGTTGCCTTTGTTTACTTTTTTTGTGTCAATACCATAAAAAATATTGCATTCTGATAACTGTATGTAATTAATTAAAATGATGAAAGATGGAGCCATATTACATTGACAGAACTAAAGTCAAAGACAGACAGACAATTAGTATTTTCAGAAAGTCACGATTCCTGTTTGTATTGTTAAAGAGGAACTACTTGCTCCACAGCTATACCCATTCATCTTTACATAGATCTGCGGCACATTTGCACATGCATGCAATCACATTCCACTAGGTTTTGGTACATGAGAACTTGTAGATAATTGCACCATGTGTGCATATTTGGGGGAATCCTGGAACATGTGCAGATGTTAGTTGTTCAATACCTGGCAGAGAGTAACATCTTGCCCCTAGATATTCCTGCACCATGTAATGCAGACGCTGGCGATGGTTGCTTGAACTGATCAGACCCTGGCGCTGAGGACTGAAAAATTGTTTAAAGGCATCGGTCAACCGGCCACCTTCTCCACCGCTCTTCCTCTGACTGAACAAAGCCTCAGCAACATGTTGTCCAGCACCAGGAAATTGTAACCTCACAGGGTCTGGAAATTCTTTGCACAAACCTTTCTTCAAGGTCTCCTGAAGATGTTTCATCCTCTTCTCCCTCTGCGAAGGCAGGATGAGTTCTGCAACCTTACCTTTCTAACGTGGATCAAGAAGGGTTGCCAGCCAGTAATGATCCTTCTCCTTGATACCACAAATCCTAGGGTCCTTTTGCAGGCTTTGCAGATTCAGGGAGGCCATGCAGCGTAAGTTTGCAGAGGCATTTGATTCTGAGTCCTCTGGATCACTAAGGATCACATGATCCGTAACTACCTCCTCCCAGCCACGTTTAAACTCTTTGGGTTTCTAGGGACTGAAAACCATCCCTTAAAGACTGCTGCTGAGTGTCATCCTCTACACTCATGCTGACAGAATCCTCCTCCTCTTCTTCCTGTGTGTTTGGCGGGCCCACAGGAATGCTATCTGGATAAAGGGGGTCTTAAGAGGTAAGGAAGTCCTCCTCTTCCTCCTGCTGTTCTGCCTCAAGTGCCCTGTCCATGATTGCACAAAGCATGTGCTCCAGCAGGAAGACTAGAGGGACAGTGTCACTGATGCATGCATCATCACTGCTCACCATCCTTGTGGCCTCAAATGGTGACAGGACAGTGCATGCATCCTTGATCAGTAACCACTGGCGTGGCGAAAAGAAGCCAAGCTCCCCTGACCCTGTCCTGGTGCCATAATCACACAGGTACTCATTGATGGCCCTCTGCTGTGTGCTATGCTGCTGCAGCATTGCCAACGTTGAGTTCCACCTGGTGGGCATGTCACAAATGAGGCAGGCGGTGGGCAGGTTGCATTCCCTTTGTGGAGGAGAGAGCTGTGGCAGAATCACCATTAGCATTTTGGAGGTGTGGTGGCGGAACAAGTTCCAACAGCACTGAACCCTGTCCTGCATCCTTCCCAGCTGCCAGCAGAGTTCCCCAATGCCCCGTGTAGGAAAGGTAACGTCTCTGCCCATGCCTGCTGGACCATGAGTCAGCGATAATATGAACCTTACTGCTAACCGCCCTGTCCAACGGAGCCAAAACATTGCCTTCCACATGCCGGTAGAGAGCCGGAATGGCCTTCCGTGAAAAGAAATGGCATTTTGCATCTGCCTTTGAGGAACAGCACATTCCACAAATTCACGAAAGGGGGCAGAGTATACCAGCTGGAAAGGCAGCAGTTGCAGTGCTAGCAATTTGGCCAAGCTACCATTTAGACGCTGAGCATGTGGATAGCTGCGACCGAATTTCTTTTTACGGTTCAGCAACTGGAGTAGGGAAATTTGCCTGCTAAAATCAGATGGGTCTTTCAAGTGCTGTTGCCAACGGACTGCATGCCATGTCGTCATATGTCTGGTCAAGCATGTAGTGCCTAAGCGGCTGCTGTTTTGGCCACGCTTGATCCGCTTCAGACATAGGTTGCAAACAGCAACGGTCCAATCTGCTGCACATGTATCAAAAAAGGCCCACACCAAGGAACTTTTAAAAGTCAGCGGGGAGTCAGCAGCACCCTGTACCTGTATAGCTCTGCGGTGTGATGCAATAGGGTGGCTGCACTTAAGCTGCCCCCTAGAGGACATCCTGCCTCATTGGAGTTGTGCCTCCTCCCCCTTCTCCTCCTCCTCTCAGTCACCCAAGTATAGTCAGTGACCTAATCATCCCCTCCCTTCTCGTCACTGGAGCAAACTTGGCAGTATGCTGCAGCTGGGGGAACATGACTGCCAGTTTCTTGTCCTTCTTGGGCACCACTCTCTCTAGGCTCACGTTACTCCTTTCCTCAACCTGGGAACCAACATCGGAGCCTTCAAATTGCTGCGCATCCTCGAGCAGCATGTACTCAACACTGTAGTCAAATAATTCTAGGGACTCCTCCGTGCATGATGGTGGGGCTACGGAAGGAAGGACTGTGGACAAGGAGCCGGTGGAGTAGGCCACTTTGGCAGCTGTGTTGGAAGGCAAACTACTCTGAACCTGGGTGACAGAGGATGAGGAGTATGAGGACGGCTTTGTTATCCACTCCAACTCTTCTGTATGTTCTGGCTCAATAACACGGCCAGCAGCAGAAAAAAAGGACAAGCTTGCTCCACGGCCACCTGCAGAGGATGCACCATGTCCATGACCACCACTGTTGAATGTAGACACAGAGGCTGCTTGCCCTCTTTTAGTGGCCTGTGAGCATCTGCCTCTCCTTGGTGGCCTTCCGGACATGATGTATATTTTGTTTTGCAACACCACACCCCACTATATTAGATACTATGTACACCGCCTGAAGTGTATTAGAAACTGTACACACTGTATTAAATACTGTGTACACCGCCTGCACTGTATTAGCAACTGTACAACGGCTGCACTGTATTGTATACTGTGTACACCGCCAGAAGTGTAGTAGACACTGTACACACTGTATTAGATACTGTGTACACCGCCTGCACTTTATTAGAAACTGTACTACTGCTGCACTGTATTGTGTGCTGTGTACACCACCAGAAGTGTAGTAGAAACTGTATTAGATACTGTGCACACCACCAGAAAAGTAGTAGAAATTGTACTATGGCTGCACTGTATTGTGTACCGTGTACACCACCAGAAGTGTAGTAGAAACTGTACACACTGTAAATACACCGCCTGAAGCGTATTAGAAACAGTACACCACGGAATGCACTGTAGATATAGGCTACACTGGATGCAGAGTAAATAAATATATATATATATATATATATATATATATATATATATATATATATTTATATATATATATATATATTTATATATATATATACAAGACTAATACACTGCCTGCACTGACTGAATATTGAGTAAACACTGCAACTGCTAAATGCAGAATATATACACACATATATACTGTGTATATATGTATACTAGACTGACTGTATATATATCAAATACACTGCCACTAACTGAATAACCTGCCTACTTAATATAAATCAAGCTATCTCTCCGCCCACGCTAACAACACTACACACGACCGCCGTGTAAGCAGCCTTATATAG
The DNA here is from genome assembly GCA_037952925.1 of Lithobates clamitans. Classification (NCBI taxonomy): domain Eukaryota; kingdom Metazoa; phylum Chordata; class Amphibia; order Anura; family Ranidae; genus Lithobates; species Lithobates clamitans. The sequence goes on from JBBGZY010000653.1 coordinate 192,701, forward strand.
TGTGGAGGGCATGGACTTAGTCCCACTGAGCCATGATTGGCCAAAGGCCCCCTGTCTTTGGCCAATTATGGCTCTATTAGCAGAGCGCGCTGTGATTGGCCAAAGCATGCAGGTCAGGTGCATGCTTTGGCCAATCATCATACAGCAATGCACTGCGATCTCGCAGTGCATTATGGGGCTTTCTGCATCGCTCAAATTTTTTGCGAATGCCCCATAATGTTCGCTCTTCAGCGAACGGGCAAACACCCGATGTTCGAGTCGAACTTATGTTCAACCCGAACATTGAGCTCATCCCTAGTCTTAGTTAATCTGAATTTGGTGGTAATAGCCTAAATATAGCTTCTATATAGTTAAAATCTCTTAAAGCCACATATAGCATCACTTTCCTACATATAATTTTTTTTTTTTTTTTACTCTGGTTCAAACATGGCTTATGACAGTGAAACAACAGTTTACAACTTACATGCAAAATAGATACTCGAAGTGCTATTGGTATTGATGACTTCTCAGAGCAGAATAGGATATATTTTTTTGCAAGTAGTACAGTAGACTGTGTGTGCCTTCAATCTAATTAAAACATACAGAAAAAAATCAATGTATATATTTGGTCTATTCGTATCTCCCTCCATTAAAGTTCATGAGATTTACATGAGTTTTAACCTTGTCAAGGGAATTCATTCTCCTCCAGTGAAACCCTTTGGTGAATGCTTACGCTGCACATATCCAATTTGTTGTCAACTATGCATACCCAATTATCTTCCTGATAGTCTATGCATGCTTGATTTGTCCTTGTCTGCTTATTTATATCCTTCTCCTGTCCATGTGCCTGCTCACAGAATTTGATCTCCTATTCTTTTTTATCCTCATGTGAATTTTTTTTTTCTTGGTCAATCTATTTGTTTTTTTTATGACTTTAGACTTGTCCTGGACACTGATTAGAATACTGTACCAGCTATATTTTATTTAAATCAAACCTTTTACATTCAATTTAAAATGTCATTGCTGCCTTTGGTGGCACCATTGTTAAAGTGTCATTAAACACAGACTATGAAAAACTCTCATTACATGCTATATAACCGAATGTGCATACTCAAAAGGCGACTAAAGCATTAATTTTGTTTAGAGTGAAATACACCTGGTGGATCCTGCCTTCAGCTGTCCCTCCCATCTTCTCTGTGTCCCCACTGCAGCCTGAGAGTGTGTAGACCAGCTGTTGTCCTCTACAGAGCATGCTCAATTCCAGTTACCTTCTAAGATCATCATTTCCTGCTTTTTCTATGCAGCTCACATGACTATGAGTGAGATCAGAGCATATTGGCCCAATAAAGGATGAGGAGGAGAATTTGGTTACAAAAGACAAAAAGAAGGCAACAGTTTTAAATATTCTTCTCCTCAGTCTTCACAAAAGTAAAAAGGGGGATGTAGAAACCAAGACTGCAATGTTAATAACAAGGTCACAGAATGTACCCTTGTGGCTAACAGAGGCCAGTGTCACAAATAGACTTGAAAAACTTAACCCAAATAAATCACCAGGACCAGATGGCTTACACCCGAGGGTCCTTAAGGAACTTAGGGACAGTTTAATGGCTGGAATTGTACCAGCTGATTGGAGGAAGCCACAGCCACATTACATGGACAAAGTTTGCACGTTGGCTGGTACATCTAGTACATGCTGACGTTGGAATACGGTGCATCACATGTAATCTTACCGGTGTTAAGTAAGACTGATGTACCATGTATGGTTGAATAAGTTTGTTATAAATAGCCGGTGAAACTGTTAAGTGGGATGCACACGCCTTCTCCGAGTCCTCATCTGACAAGTCAGGTATACTGTAAGTGTTTGCCATTTACGGCGAACCTCCAGAGGACTTGTATTAGTTGAGGTAGCCAATAAATGTGAGTAAACGGTAGAAATGAAACCTTTAGGGCCCTGTGACCTTAATACTCCAATCAGTGGATAGTCTGAGAACCTAGTACAAGTTACATCAAATTGAAAAGAAATATAGAAAAACCGCGCTAAAAATAATGTCCAAAATAAATTAAAATATAAAGTCCTATACAGGAGAATGTCCAACTATCACACAGTAAATAACGTGAATATTTTTATGTTGCTAGGTGAAAATTCAAAAAGCAAATCTTAGGTGGTGAACCGCTTACCAGAAAGTAAGCCAAACGGGCGAGTGGCTTAAACCCAGCCTGGGCCTTTTAGGGAAACGATCACAATGAAACAGGATGGGTCACACTCGTCCCGTGTATTCAGATCCGCGAAGGATTACCCAAAAAATTTTTTAAAAAACATAGCGTAATACTGACAAAAAAAGTGAAATCAAAAAAAGAAAATTGTGCACCATTCACCAAAAACAAAATCATGTATAGTCATAAAAAAACATTCAGTGTTGGGAACACATATAGGATCATTAGGTGAGTGACATGCAATCGTGCAATAAGGTGTATGATCCCCTATAGAAAAGTGGTGTGTAAACCTTACAAAGAATCTGCTTACCAGATGCTATAACCAAGTGAGCATAAACTATCCCAAGGTTGGAAGGTATGGAAAAAGAAGGTGCAGCGAGCCACATAAAAAACCTGCTTACCAGATATTATAACCAAGTGAGCATATAACTATCCATCAGATGGAAGGTATGGAAAAGAAGGTGCAGCAGGCCACATAGAAATCCTCATAAAATTCCTGCTTGCCAGATGTCAACTAAGGTGAGCAGATATTCACAGACACAGACCGAACTTCCTGGCAGGAGCAGCGTGCCTCCGTCCTGACATCCTAGCCCCAAGCTCAGCAGGGCATAATGTACAAAAAGAGGAAGTAGAGAGGAGACATTGCTGGAAGTGACAGCAGAGGAGTTGATACAGTATAACACTATTGGCTGCTTTTTGTACATTATGCCCTGCTGAGCTTGGGGCTAGGATGTCAGGACGGAGGCACGCTGCTCCTGCCAGGAAGTTCGGTGTGTTAACCCCTTCCCTGCAAATGTCAGTTATACAGTAATCAGTGCATTTTTATAGCACTGATTGCTGTATAAATGTTAGTGGTCCCATAAAAGTGTCAAAAGTGTCCAATCTGTGCGCCGCAATGGCGCAGTCCCGCTAAAAATGACAGATCACCGCCATTACATTAAAAAGAAAATTATAATAAAAATGCCATAAATCTATCACCTATTTTGTAGACGCTATAACTTTTGCGCAAATCAATCAATATAAGCCTTTTGGGGTTTTGTTTACAAAAAATATGTAGAAGAATACATACCAGCCTAAACTGAGGAAAAAATAAGTTTTTTTGAAAAAAAAATTGGGATAATTATTATAGCAAAAAGTAAAAGATATTGGGGTTGATTTACTAAAGGCAAATCCACTCTGCACTACAAGTGCACTTGGAAGTGCAGTCACTGTAGATCTGAGGGGTACATCTGAAATGAGGGGAAGCTCTGCTGAATTTATAATCCAGTCATGTGCAAGCTAAAATGCTGTTTTTTTTATTTTTCTTGCATGTCCCCCTCAGATCTACAGTGACTACACGTCCAAGTGCACTTTCAGTGCACTTGTAGTGCAAAGTGCATTTGCCTTTAATAAATAACCCCCATTGTGTTTTTTTTTCAAAATTGTTGCTCTTTTTTTTGTTTATAACACAAAAAATAAAAACAACAGAGGTGATCAAATACCACCAAAAGAAAGCTCTAATTGTGGGGAAAAAAGGACATACATTTTGTTTGGGTACAGCGTCGCACAACCGCGCAATTATCAGTTAAAGCGACGCAGTGCCGTATCGCAAAATATGGCCTGGTCATTAAGGGGGAAAATTTTCCAGTCCTTAAGTGGTTAATACCCAAGCCAGATGTGATTCCACTACCCCCAGAGTGACAGGTGTCAGCCAAATCAAATGATCAAATGACGTAATTGCCCTGCCAAATAGTAGTAATACATATTGGGAAGTGCCATGCCATCTTCAGCTGTAGGACAGTAAGTTTCAGTTTCCTTCTATTATTTGCCCATATAAATGATGTAAATAGGGTATCTAACATTTTAATGAACGACTTAGGCACCACCGTGGGTATATGAGAGGTCACATATATGCATTTTGGAAGAAGCCTTCAATGACTTTGGTGCATCCGGCAAATATAAAATAAGATCATCTTCATATAAACTTTTAACATCAGATCCATTTTCCAGCGTGATGCCTGTAATAAGGGCAGACTGTTTAACTGTCCCAGCGTCTCAATAGCCACTGCAAATAGTAGTGGGGACAGAGGACACCCCAGATGTGCCTGTTTTAATTATCAGCCATGTGAGTTACTAAATGTTGTACCTTCATCAAATGTAACCATATTGCTACACTTAGAGGCGCCCCTCTTCTCTTTTATACTCTGTAGCTCCTGCTGGATTTTGCATCTAATCCCCTTGTGGAGGCTTCCATTTGTGGATGGACATTTTATGGCTACACAGCCTATCACATTGCTATAATCTTTTTATTAGGACTATAAACTGAAGGACTTATGAATAAATGGTTGTGAAATGAATCAACTGAGTTTCCATTATTTCTTATGGGGAAATTTGCTTTGATATACGAGTGCTTTGGATTACAAGCATGTTTACGGAACCAATTATGCTCGCAATCCAAGATTTTACTGTATATTAAAACAAAGCATTTTTGTGAGTTTCTTAGTAAATGTATTCAATGAGCATACTATATCCTGACCCCATAGTGTTTAGCAATAGGAGAACATGGAGGAGGAGGGAGGGAGGGAAGTGTCATTTATCACTGTGTATACCATATGCCTGAACATGGTAGGTATAGTGGACCAGACAGGCAACATTTGTATGCCTAATTGGACATTATTAATTGTGTCCAAGTATAATTGGTTTTATGTTCCTTCAGGCTCAATTAAGGGGTTTACCATCTCTATGACACACTGATACTGTGCTAGCTGTTTGGAGGTTTTGCTAGTCCTCTGGAGTTGTGCTTACGTTGGGGTGAGATTTCTTTCATCAGATGACCCATATACATATGATTTTATTTTGTTATATATATATATATATATATATATATATATATATATATATATATATATATATATATATATATATATATATGTGTGTGTGTGTAAAATAAATATTTTGAGATTTTTAGATCATAGCATGGTCTCTATGTGTGTTATGACTTCATTAAAAAAAAAATATTTTTTTGTTTACTTGCATACTTTTTGCTTACCTATAGTGATATTGTACATAAAGTCTCGCTCCTGGGGAAGCCATGATCTTGGCGAAACATGTAGAGTCAAAAAACTTTTGTACAACGACTGTATTAATTTATTCATGTTGGTTTTAATATTTGTAATTTTAATTATGTTTATTAAATAAGATGTATAAATTCGATTTTTGTTTTCTATTTGATTAATATGCACCCTAAAACTGCCATTTTCTACTTTTCCCTTTAAAAATGTCTCTATTATGGGGAGGTGGTGCATGTAAATGAGATCTCGTATCCTTGGTTAAATTAAATTTACCGATGTTTAATAAAGATTTATTGGGAGCTGGCAAACAGTTTTTGATATTTATAATCTAGTTTGAATTGCTCTTCCGAAACTTTTTTTTTTCAGTCATGTGACTGGCACATCACCAATCAGGGTTGGCCAGACACAGACTTACCCTGTAGAAAGCATACACCAGCAGAGTAATAGAAGACCCTCTCAAAGATCTTTCCCTGCAGATGACAAAGAACAGTGAAAGATCATGTGACCACACAACAGGAATAAGGTACATAGAGGGTTAAAAAAACTAAATAAATACAGTGCCATGATAAACATGATTTATGTGAATGAATTATGGCAGTTAACACTTCTCTGTTTAGTATCAATTTTAAATAGATACTTAAAGTCCATAAAGTCCAGCAGGTCTTCATTACTGTTCAGGATATCAGGATTTATGTGAGGATAACAGGCTATGCTCCAAGAGTCTGGGAATGTTGGGAGGGCTCTGGTGGTGGCTCCCTTATAGCAGAACTTTACCCATAACAGTTTGATAACAATTAATGTTCTTTAACCACTTCAGCCCCGGAAGGATTTACCCCCGTAGCCTCCCTGGCGGTTTTCCCGAGTGTGGCTCGGGGTTAAAATTCAGGACCATTAGCGGTAACCCCGAGCCACACTCGGGATTACATCGCAGGATCCTGGTGTGGCTTTACTTACCTTGTCCCCGGGATCCTGCGATGTCCCCCGCAGTGTCCGTGGGCTCCGTCCTCCTCCGAAGCCTCTCCGTGCCAGGCTCCGTTCCCTGCGAGCGGCGCGACGCACAGGGGCGGAGCCTGGCGGCAAATTCAAAAAATTGTAAAATCATAACACATACAGTACTATAATCTTACAGATTACAGTACTGTATGAAATTATTTCACATCCCTTTTGTCCCCAGTGCGTTGTCCTATGCCCTGCATGCAGTTTTATGTTATATATACTGTTCTTTCTGCCTGGAAACTGGAGATTGTCCATAGCAACCAAAAAGTGTCCCTTTACATCAAAAGTGGCTTTAGACCAGCTAGAAAACAGCAATAGTAAATTAGAACACTTGCAGGATTGAGCGATAGTGAATCGTGGGGAAATTTATTTTATTATTAATTTTTTTTTTTTTTTTAATTACTTATTTTTATTTATTATATTATAATTTATGTTTTTGTGTTTCAAACTTTATCATACCCGGGATGTCTACTAGACTCTTGTTTGGACAGATATAAGTGTGTTATTGTTAAGAATTACAGACCTACAATATAAAACGCCAAATTTCCATGCAAAATAATTGTACCGCTTTAAGCACCTAAAATCCGAAATAATCATACCGCCAGGGAGGTTAATGACCAGAGCACTTTTTACAATTTGGCACTGCGCTTCTTTAACTGGTAATTGTGCAGTCATGCAATGCTGTACCCAAACAAAATTTGTGTCCTTTTTCCCCCCACAAAAAGAGCTTTCTTTTGGTGGTACTTGATCAACTCTGGGATTTTTATTTTTTGCGATATAAATGAAAAAAGACCGAAAATTTTGGAAAAAAATTATATTTTCTACTTTTTGTTATGAAAAAAAATCCAATAAACTAAATTTTAGTCATACATTTGGGCCAAAATGTATTCGGCCACATGTTTTGGGTAAAAAAAAAATCAATAAGCGTATATTTATTGGTTTGCGAAAACGTTATAGCGTCTACAAACTATGGCACATTTACTGGAATTTACGCAGCTTTTAGTTTATGACTGTTTATCTCATTTCTTAAACATATATAAATAACCTAAATAATCTTGTAATACAATTAATAAGTGAATGTCCATATATATATATATATATATATATATATATATATATATAAAATGTACATATATTACAAAACACGTCTCCTCTACCACATGAAAACTCCAAAAAATATTAATATTATTAAATATTATATTTAATTATAGAGTGAATTAAAATAAATTTTATATTTTAATGTTTTTAATAAAGAGCTTGCTTGTGTACATTTGTGATAGGGATTTCCCAGGATGTAATGTTCTTACTTGAATTGATGTCAGTTGGAACAATTAGCATTATAGGAATCATATAAGGAGTCTATATCTAACCAATATCATGGCCGCCAGTCTCCCACATGGGAATCAACCATGTGGTAGAGGAGACTTGTTTTGTCCCACCGACAAAATGGCCGCCATATAGAATCTGATTGGCTGATTAAAAGGGGAGGTGTCCTTCTCCCTTTATTTATTGACAGCTCTCCCAACCAGAAATGAGGTCCTTGATGACGCCCTGTGGGAGGGCGAAACGTGTTGACGTAATTTCAGGTTCCGAGTCTAACAGATGTCACTTCCGGTTATCGGTGGAATGCACGCTAACAGCTGCGTTTCCTATTGCAATCTCCTGACTCTTTATGCCTATTTTTACTCTGCATATAGTTCCCTCGTTTTATCGCAATTTGGGTAGTATTATCTATGGATTATTATTATGAGCATGTGAGAGCTGCCTTCTGAACCAATGTAAAGCTGCCATCCCTGGCCACCATTTTAAGCCTGAAATGACCTCTAGACTGAAAAGCTAAGGGTCCATTCCATCCGGTGAGTGAGGACACAGAAGGGGGTGTTACGCACATTGTTCACTAATATATGGACATTCACTTTCTTAATAAATTGTATTACAAGATTATTTAGGTTATTGTTTATCATTGTGAGCGCTGTATTTTATATATGTTTTGTCAAGTGAATAGCACCTTGTGTACAGCAGCTGCAAGATGTTTTGTAAAAAATCCTTTTCACAATTGTTCCACTTCTATCTAATTTCTTAAAGTGCTAAAATGGTACGGCAGTGCAACCCCCCCCCCCCCCAAATTACCCCTTTTTGGAAAGTAGACACCCCAAGGAATTTACTGAGAGACATGTTGAGCCTATTGAATATTTTATTTTTTTGTCACAAGTGATTGAAAAATTACAAAAATAAAAAAATTCACATGCCATGGGTATATGTGGAATTACACCCAAAAATACATTCTGCTGCTTTTCCTGAGTACGGGGATACCACATGTGTGAGACTTTTTGGGAGCCTAGCCGTGTACAGGACCCCGAAAACCAATCACCGCTTTAAGGCTTTCTAAGGGTGTAAATTTTTGATTTCACTCCTCACTACCTATCGCTGTTTCGGAAGCCATGCAATGCCAAGAAAGCACAAACCCCCCCAAATTATCCCATTTTGGAAAATAAACACCCCAAACTATTTCCTGAGAGGCATGTTAAGTACATGAAATATTTTATATTTTGCCACAAGTTTACGGAAAATGACAATATATATATATATATATATATATATATATATATATATATATATATATATATTTTTTTTTTTTTAATACAAAGTTGTCACTAAATTATATATTGCTCACATATGCTCTGGGTATATGTGGAATTACACCCCAAAATACATTCTGCTGCTTCTCCTGAGTACAGGGATACCACATGTGTGAGACTTTTTTGGTAGTCTAGCTGCGCATAGCTTAGCGTCTCTCAAAATGCAAAGGCCATCTAACATCTTTCGAGACCCTGTGTAATAGTGTGCCCTAGGACTGTGCCATGCTGTACATTATTCTAATACTCAACTAGAGTATGGTAGCGATAGAAACAGTCACTGATGCAGAGACCAGGTAGGTCAGGATAGGAGGAACAATAAAAGCAGGTGTTACGCCTATATCCACATTTTCTACAGACACAACATCTTCTCTGGGGTGTTCTTTTGGGTAGAGGTACCAAGGAGGACATCCGGAAAATGCCTCTCATGCAGCCGGCTCATTGCATTGGCATGGGGAAGTTGGTCCACAGCACCATCTGGAAACAGATAAGCTGTAATGATCTCTTCCTGGAATTTTAGGAAGGATCCAGTTCTTCCTGACGCGTTGTATAGCACATAAGCGCTCAGCAGAGCCAATTGGAATAAGTATACAGACACTTTTTTATACCAACGTCTGGACTTAAGGGCAATTAGGTACGGAACCATCATCTGGTCGTTGAAGTCCACCCCTCCCATGTTAAGGTTGTATTCGTGGACACAGAGGGGCTTCTCGGCAACTCCAGTCACCGTTGTAATTTGGACTGTCGTATCTGCGTGAATGGAGGACAGAAAAAAAACATTCCGTGTGTCCCTCCACTTCACTACAAGCAATTTATTACACTTCAAGCAGGCTCTCTCCCCTGTCTAAGTTAGGAATCTACAAGCCATTGGGGGAAGCCCCGGCGATTAGATCACACGGTGCCACATGTGCCAATTCCAGAATCAAAAAGGTGACTAAAAGGTGGCACGCTGATGTAATAATTGTCCACGTACAAGTGGTACCCCTTTCCGAAAAAGCACCAAGTCCCAAACAATCTTACCGCTGCTCCCCATGTAGTCTGGGCAGTTACAGGGCTCCATGCTGCTATCTTTTTCCCCGTAATCAAGAAAACTATATGTAAAGCCTGTGGCCCTGTCACAGAGCTTATGCATCTTGACCCCATATCTGGCACGCTTGCTGGAGAGAAACTGTTTAAAAGCAAGGTGGCCAGAAAACGTAATCAGGGACTCATCAACGCAGACAACTTGTTCAAGAATAAACAAGGCTGCAAATTGTTGGTTGAAGTGGTTTACAAGGGGCCGAATTTTGTGGAGCCAATCATATCCAGGGTCACCCCGAGGACGACAGAGTTCATTGTCATTGAAATGCATGAACTGCAAGATTTGCTCGTATTGATTCCTGGCCATGGAAGCAGAGAACACAGTCATATGGTGAATTGGGTCAGTGGACCAACATGACCGCAACTCATTTTTAGTAATGCCCCCAAGGAGGGATGCCCAGGAAGGTCTTAAATTCGGGAACTGTTATAGGTTTCCAGCCAAATTCTCTGACAAGGGTCAAATTTGGATTTGCGGCGATAAATTGACCAGCGTATAAATTGCTTTGGTCCACAATAGATCTGTACAGATCTTCCGTGAAAAACAGTTTGGAAAAATCAAGGGTACTAAAATCCGCTGTTTCCACCTGAAATCCGGATTGGCCAGTGAATGGGGGAAGTACAGGCTGTGCAGAAGTGGTGGGCTGCCAATCAGGATTTGCAAACGCATCAGGAAGGGCACTATGGGCTCTACGGGCCTATCTTTGAATTCTTGGTGGCTGCGGGGGACTACTTGTGCTAGCCACTGCACCAGCTTGAACTGCACTTATGGGGCTCACCACGTCACCGAGTGTTACTGCAGTGCTGGTTTGTCTACGACCAGGACATACTAGGCCGCTGGTTCACCAGAAGGTTGAGCGCCACTATTGCTGGCTCTCTGCTCCATACGAGAACCATCTCATTGTTGCACCTCAGCAACAGAAGAACAAGGTTGGGTACACCTGACCTTAGCAGGGACCACTACTCCGACGTCAAAGCTATCTGTCAGGGTGCCACTGCTCTCTACGTGTTCATATACTGAGCCTGAATCTGACAGTGAGGCTTCCCCTTCACTCTCATCTGTCATGCTCAGCAACATGTAGGCCTCTTCACTAGTGTTCCCCTGTTTGGACATTTTGGCCACTAAATTTATAGGTACAGCTAGTGCGAATCACAGGTAAAAGAGCACCTGGTTGTCAGTGACTGCTTGAATTGCTACAAAAAAATTAACTCTTAGCGCTATTAGGGGTCTGATTAATGACTGCTAATGCTGCAGTTTTGTGTGCTGTGTTTTGTAAGTGACAGTGATCTATTGATACTGCACTTGGGTGGGCTGGGCTGGGCTGGGCAGAGGGGCGAAACGCAGGTGCTGCCAGGTGTCTGGGCTGATCCTGCTAATGCTGCATTTTTGGGAACACTATACTATTGGGGACGCTAGTATAGATCTGATCAGATCAAAGATATTGATCCGTTTAAACACTATTCTAGTAAGGGAGGTGTATGGTGTGTGCATGTGTGTTAGTGCTACGGGCAATCAAAGGGTTAAAATCTGACGCTGTCTGGGATTGAAGCTAACTAACACTGACACCTAACTGACGCATACTAGCTAACCCGTGGTGCTAATACAGTGATCAGAAAAGAGATCTGTACACTAAACTAATGCCACTGTGACAGGGAGTGAAAGGTTTAACTGGGGGTGATCAAGGGGTTAAACCTTTATTAGGGACTATATGGGGGGTTATCCTAAACCTACCTGGACCTAGCACTAACTGCCCTAACGCTGTTTGGTGTCACAAGTGACACCAGTACAGTGATCAGTAAAAAATCTGAAAACTGCACTTGGTGGTACTGTGACAGGGAGTGAAAGGGTTAACTGGAGGGGGGGGGCATTCGGGGGTTAAAAGCATGCCTACGTGTACTGGTGTCAGCATAGTGTTGGTTTACTCACAGTAGATGTCTTCTCCTCTCGCTCTGGAACCGAAAAGGGCTCCACAAAGGGAAATTACATGATTTCCTCTGCCTGTGTTTACATTACACAGGCAGAGGAGGCATTTCATTCGCCAGAACCGATCAGCAGGTCCAGCCCAGAAATCATTGGCCTGGGCCTGTAGATATATTGGTTCTGTAGCAAACGCACGCGACCATCGTACACCTACGCCGATTTGCGCAGCCAAACCAACCTTCTGCAGCGGCTGGTCGGCAACTGGTTAACAAAAGAACATACATTCCACATTAATAATTATGTTACCAAAACTAATCTGTGCTGTAAATTACCTCAGGAGATTTCTCCTGTTTCTTCTTCCTGGAGGCCGCAATTGTGTTGAAGCCCAAAGCAGTCACTTCCTAATTGAAAACACCCCCCCTCTCCTTACCCTCAAACTATGGGGTTGATTTACTAAAACTGGAAAGTGCAAAATCTGGTGCAGTTCTGCATAGAAATGTATCAGCTTCCAGGATTTTTGTCAAAGCTTATTTGAACAAGCTTAAAAGGTTTGTAACCCTACATTTAGATTTTCTGCCAGCCCCCTAATTTTTAGTTTCCATCCTGCACTGCACTGTATAATTGTTTATTAGAAACAAAGCCTCTAAATACTGTTTCCTGATCTGCAGGCTGGTCACGTGACTTCCGGCCACTCTGATAATCCGATCCAGGGCTACAGCAGAAGGAACCGAGCTCTCCCTCTGACATCAGCAGGGAGTCACGTGACCGCCGAACTGCCCACTCGGCTCCTCCCACTGTAGCCCTGGAACAGTGTATTAGAGCGGCTGGGAGTCACGTGACCAGCCTGAGGATACATCAGAAAAAGGTATTTAGAGGCTTAGTTTCTAATAAACAATTATATAGTGCAGGATGGAAGCTTAAATGAGAGGGGCTGTGTCAGGGCTGGCTCAGCCCTTCCTCCTCTGAACGCTCAGAGGCTTAGAGGCTTAGTTTCTAATAAACAATTATACAGTGCAGGATGGAAGCTTAAAAGAGAGGGGCTGTGTCAAGGCTGGCTCAGCCCTTCCTCCTCTGAACACTCAGCTGTCGGCTAATTGCCAGCACTCATCTCTCTCCACAGTAAACCAGCTGTTGTGGATCTGCTCGTCAGTCCCGCCTACTTAAAGATCTCCAGCTCACTTCATTCCTGCCTTCGCCTTGGTCCCATCACATGAAACCATCTCCTGCGTTCCTGTTTAAAGACTGGCTTTACTGACATCCCTTCTGGCTCCTTATCCTGCTTGCTGTTCCTCTACTTAGATCCCTGACTTCTGGCATGGGTGATTACCCGATCTGGTTACTGAACTCTGGCTTGGCTGATTCCCGATCTGGTTACTGAACTCTGGCTTGGCTGACTACCCGATCCGGTTACTGGACTCTGGCTATGCTTTGACTACGCTTACTCTATTTACCTTTTTATTTTTATTAATAAACAAGTGTGATTTTACTGTACTTCTGTCTCGGTCTGGTGCATGGTTTCTGACAGTTTGTCAGCAAAATTGTTGTATTTTACTAACAGCGGCGAGGGGGGGCGGAGACAGAGACATAGACTCCCAAGCTGACAGGCAGGTAGGGGAGAGGGAGAGCACAGAGGAGAGACAGCGGCTTATGGAGGCACATAAACTGACCACGGTGTCAGGGCATAAACCATGGTCAGTTTACAGAGGGGAGGGCAGAAACTGGCAGGATCAGCCAGGTTTTTTTACAGCTTCCAGAGGGGCACGTTAGACAGCACAAGCACTGTAGTGTTTAACCTGCTCAAAGGAAACAGGATCTCTTTTTTTTCTTCTTTTGGGTAACAGCCACTTTAGGTTAGAAGCTGATTGGCTATCATGCACAGCTGCACCAGATTTTTCACTCCCCAGTTTTGAACTGGGAGTGCAAAATTTGGTGCATCAACCCCTATATGTAACTTTCTTCAATTAAAATGTATAGATTTCCAACCATGACTGTATGTCTTGGCCCAGTTAGAGAGGGAGGCTGACAGAAGATTTAAGATGGGTACACACTAGAAGTTCTTTTTCATTCAGCGGGCTGAATGAAAAAAAAAACCTGACAGATCGCTGTACCAACAAAAGTGATGATAGTTTGGTAATCTCCCCAATCGTCGTGTCGTGAGACCGGCTTTTGTAGAACAGACAGCTGTACACACGGGCCATAAGTCAACTGGTTCTTGCTGAACCGACCAATTTCTGCCGATTTTTGGCCCCTGTGTACAAAGCTCTACAATGCTGAAGTTCACAGGCTGCCAGGAGAGATAATCAGGGAGATAAGATAAGACACTATCCTTGTAAGGTTAACTCTTTTGCATCTTCCTGGCAGCAGAATTTGTCCTGTCACCTCTCTTCTTTTTTTCCCTCCCTAATCTGTCCTTCTTTGGCACAGTCTGTGTTAGTCCTGTTGCTTTCTTCCCCATTCAGCAACAGTAAATCTTAAAGCTGTCAGCTGATCAGCCTCTAGTGGCTCTGATTTTAGGCACAGTGCTGCGAATAGAGAGCAACTGAGCATGTGCAGAGCAGAGTGGGACAGTTAATTTACTAAAAGGCAAATAGTGCACTTTGCAAAGAGCAGGTGTGCACTGCAGGTGCAATTGCTCCAGAGCTTAGCAAATGAGGTAAAGCTTTGCTTTGCAAAGAATACCCAATCAAGTGCAAGGAAAATTTAAAAAAGCATTTTCGCTTGCACATGATGATGGAAGTCAGCAGAGCTTCTGCTCATTTACTAAGCTCTGGAGCAACTGCAGAGTGCACATTGCTGTCTTTGGCTTGTCATGATGCTATTAGATACACTTACTTTTTATAAGTCTACCAGAAACTCAAAAAAACAAAAAAGGAAAAAAAATACTGTATTTAGCAAGTTCTCTGGCCTTGTCCAGTCTAATGAGAACTTTTCAAGCCAGAGATACTGTAGCTGACATCCTTCAATATGTAGTGGGTTGTGAGGCTTAGTGGGTGCAAAGATGGTGAAAGTCATTGGGAGCTAGACACTTCTTGGATGTAAAAGAGGATTTATTTCTCTTAACAGTCCTTTTTTTGTATTTTTGGGGGAAAGAGGGTCAGGACCAGGACACCCTTAAGTAGTTGTAGATTCAATTGGCAGACTCAGAGACTTCGATAGGAGGACATCCATGCAGGGAAAGGCCCCAGAAAGGAGCCACATCTGCATGTATAGGAATGCTGTCTCCTATGGCAACAGTCTTTAACCACTTGCCGACCGCCTAACGCAGATATACTGCGGCAGAGCGGCACGGGCAGGCAAAATCACGTACCCATACGTGATCTGCCTCCCGCGGGCGGGGGGTCCGATCGGACCCCCCCCCGGTGCCATCGGCGGTCGGCATCTGACTGGGAGCGTCGGGAGGCGAGGGGGAGACCATCCGATCGTGGCCCCCCCCTCGCGATCGCTCCCAGCCAATGGAAATGCTCCTCTGCCTGTGTGTCGTTTCACACAGGCAGAGGATGTGATGTCATCTCTCCTCGGTCTGGCAGTTTCCGTTCCAGCGCCGAGGGGAGATGACAAGTGAGTGCACAACACACACACACACACAGTAGAACATGCCAGGCATACTTTACACCCCCGATCCCCCCCCGATCGCCCCCCGATCCCCCCCCAATCACCCCCCCCCCCCCCTGTCACAAACTGACATTAGCAGTATTTTTTTTTTTTTTTTTTCTGATTACTGCATAGTGTCAGTTTGTGACAGTTAGTGTTAGGGCAGTGAGTATTACCCCCCTTTAGGTCTAGGATACCCCCCTAACCCCCCCTAATAAAGTTTTAACCCCTTGATCACCCCCTGTCACCAGTGTCGCTAAGCGATCATTTTTCTGATCGCTGTATTAGTGTCGCTGGTGACGGTAGTTAGGAACGTAAATATTTAGGTTCGCCGTCAGTGTTTTATAGCGTCAGGGACCCCCCTATACTACCTAATAAATGTTTTAACCCCTTGATTGCCCCCTAGTTAACCCTTTCACCACTGATCACTGTATAACCGTTACGGTTGACGCTGGTTAGTTCGTTTATTTTTTATAGTGTCAGGACACCCGCCGTTTATTACCGAATAAAGGTTTAGCCCCCTGATCGCCCGGCGGTGATATGCGTCGCCCCAGGCAGCGTCAAATTAGCGCCAGTACCGCGAACACCCACGCACGCAGCATATGCCTCCCTTAGTGGTATAGTATCTGATCGGATCAATATCTGATCCGATCAAATCTATACTAGCGTCCCCAGCAGTTTAGGGTTCCCGAAAACGCAGTGTTAGCAGGATCAGCCCAGATACCCGCTAGCACCTGCGTTTTGCCCCTCCGCCCAGCCCAGCCCACCCAAGTGCAGTATCGATCGATCACTGTCACTTACAAAACACTAAACGCATAACTGCAGCGTTCGCAGAGTCAGGCCTGATCCCTGCGATCGCTAACAGTTTTTTTGGTAGCGTTTTGGTGAACTGGCAAGCACCAGCCCCAGGCAGCGTCAGGTTAGCGCCAGTACCGCTAACACCCACGCACGCACCGTATACCTCCCTTAGTGGTATAGTATCTGATCGGATCAATATCTGATCCGATCAAATCTATACTAGCGTCCCCAGCAGTTTAGGGTTCCCAAAAACGCAGTGTTAGCGGGATCAGCCCAGATACCTGCTAGCACCTGCGTTTTGCCCCTCCGCCCGGCCCAGCCCACCCAAGTGCAGTATCGATCGATCACTGTCACTTACAAAACACTAAACGCATAACTGCAGCGTTCGCAGAGTCAGGCCTGATCCCTGCGATCGCTAACAGTTTTTTTGGTAGCGTTTTGGTGAACTGGCAAGCACCAGCCCCAGGCAGCGTCAGATTAGCGCCAGTACCGCTAACACCCACGCACGCACTGTACACCACCCTTAGTGGTATAGTATCTGATCGGATCAATATCTGATCCGATTAGATCTATACTAGTGTCCCCAGCAGTTTAGGGTTCCCAAAAACGCAGTGTTAGCGGGATCAGCCCAGATACCTGCTAGCACCTGCGTTTTGCCCCTCCGCCCAGCCCGGCCCAGCCCACCCAAGTGCAGTATCGATCGATCACTGTCACTTACAAAATACTAAACGCATAACTGCAGCGTTCGCAGAGTCAGGCCTGATCCCTGCGATCGCTAACAGTTTTTTTGGTAGCGTTTTGGTGAACTGGCAAGCGCCAGCGGCCTAGTACACCCCGGTCGTAGTCAAACCAGCACTGCAGTAACACGTGGTGACGTGGCGAGTCCCATAAGTGCAGTTCAAGCTGGTGAGGTGGCAAGCACAAGTAGTGTCCCGCTGCCACCAAAAAGACAAACACAGGCCCGTCGTGCCCATAGTGCCCTTCCTGCTGCATTCGCCAATCCTAATTGGGAACCCACCGCTTCTGCAGCGCCCGTACTTCCCCCATTCACATCCCCAACCAAATGCAGTCGGCTGCATGAGAGGCATTTTTATGTCCTCCCGAGTACCCCTACCCAGCGAACCCCCCAAAAAAAGATGTTGTGTCTGCAGCAAGCGCGGATATAGACGTGACACCCGCTATTATTGTCCCTCCTGTCCTGACAATCCTGGTCTTTGCATTGGTGAATGTTTTGAACGCTACCATGCACTAGTTGACTATTAGCGTAGGGTACAGCATTGCACAGACTAGGCGCACTTTCACAGGGTCTCCCAAGATGCCATCGCATTTTGAGAGACCCGAACCTGGAACCGGTTACCGTTATAAAAGTTAGTTACAAAAAAAGTGTAAAAAAAAAAAAAATATATGAAATAAAAAAAATAGTTGTTGTTTTATTGTTCTCTCTCTCTCTATTCTCTCTCTCTATTGTTCTGCTCTTTTTTACTGTATTCTATTCTGCAATGTTTTATTGTTATTGTTATTGTTATTGTTATTATGTTTTATCATGTTTGTTTTTCAGGTGTGTAATTATTTACACTTTACTGTGCTTTATTGTTAACCATTGTTAACCATTTTTTTGTCTTCAGGTACGCCATTCACGACTTTGAGTGGTTATACCAGAATGATGCCTGCAGCTTTAGGTATCATCTTGGTATCATTCTTTTCAGCCAGCGGTCGGCTTTCATGTAAAAGCAATCCTAGTGGCTAATTAGCCTCTAGACTGTTTTTACAAGCAGTGGGAGGGAATGCCCCCCCCCCCCCAACATCTTCCGTGTTTTTCTCTGGCTCTCCTGTCTCAACAGGGAACCTGAAAATGCAGCCGGTGATTCAGCCAGCTGACCATAGAGCTGATCAGAGACCAGAGTGGCTCCAAACATCTCTATGACCTAAGAAACCGGAAGCTACGAGCATTTTATGACGTAGATTTCGCCGGATGTAAACAGCGCCATTGGGAAATTGGGAAAGCATTTTATCACACCGATCTTGGTGTGATCAGATGCTTTGAGGGCAGAGGAGAAATCTAGGGTCTAATAGACCCCAATTTTTGCAAAAAAGAGTACCTGTCACTACCTATTGCTATCATAGGGGATATTTATATTCCCTGAGATAACAATAAAAATGATTTAAAAAAAAAAAAATGAAAGGAACAGTTTAAAAATAAGATAAAAAAATAATAATAATAAAGAAAAAAAAAAAAAAAAAAAAAAAAGCACCCCTGTCCCCCCTGCTCTCGCGCTAAGGTGAACGCAAGCGTTGGTCTGGCGTCAAATGTAAACAGCAATTGCACCATGCATGTGAGGTATCGCCGCGAAGGTCAGATCGAGGGCAGTAAGTTTAGCAGTAGACCTCCTCTGTAAATCTAAAGTGGTAACCTGTAAAGGCTTTTAAAGGCTTTTAAAAATGTATTTAGTTTGTCGCCACTGCACGTTTGTGCGCAATTTTAAAGCATGTCATGTTTGGTATCCATGTACTCGGCCTAAGATCATCTTTTTTATCTCATCAAACATTTTGGCAATATAGTGTGTTTTAGTGCATTAAAATGTAAAAAAGTGTGTTTTTTCCCCAAAAAATGCGTTTGAAAAATCGCTGCGCAAATACTGTGTGAAAAAAAAAAATGAAACACCCACCATTTTAATCTGTAGGGCATTTGCTTTAAAAAAAATATATAATGTTTGGGGGTTCAAAGTAATTTTCTTGCAAAAAAAAATTATTTTTTTATGTAAACAATAAGTGTCAGAAAGGGCTTTGTCTTCAAGTGGTTAGAAGAGTGGGTGATGTGTGACATAAGCTTCTAGATGTTGTGCATAAAATGCCAGGACAGTTCAAACCCCCCCCAAATGACCCCATTTTGGAAAGTAGACACCCCAAGCTATTTGCTGAGAGTCATGTTGAGTCCATGGAATAATTTATATTGTGACACAAGTTGCGGGAAAGAGACAATTTTTTATTTTTTTTATTTTTTTTTGCGCAAAGTTGTCACTAAATGATATATTGCTCAAACATGCCATGGGAATATGTGAAATTACACCCCAAAATACATTCTGTTGCTTCTCCTGAGTACGGGGATACCACATGTGTGGGACTTTTTGGGAGCCTAGCCACGTACGGGACCCCGAAAACCAAGCACCGCCTTCAGGCTTTCTAAGGCCGTAAATTTTTGATTTCACTCTTCACTGCCTATCACAGTTTCGGAGGCCATGGAATGCCCAGGTGGCACAAAACCCCCCCAAATGACCCCATTTTGGAAAGTAGACACCCCAAGCTTTTTGATGAGAGGTATAGTGAGTATTTTGCAGACCTCACTTTTTGTCACAAAGTTTTGAAAATTGAAAAAAGAAAAAAAAAAAATTTTTTTCTCGTCTTTCTTTATTTTCAAAAACAAATGAGAGCTGCAAAATACTCACCATGCCTCTCAGCAAATAGCTTGGGGTGTCTACTTTCCAAAATGGGGTCATTTGGGGGGGGTTTGTGCCACCTGGGCATTCCATGGCCTCCGAAACTGTGATAGGCAGTGAGGAGTAAAATCAAAAATGTACGCCCTTAGAAATCCTGAAGGCGGTGCTTGGTTTTCGGGGTCCCGTACGCGGCTAGGCTCCTAAAAAGTCCCACACATGTGGTATCCCCGTACTCAGGAGAAGCAGCTAAATGTATTTTGGGGTGCAATTCCACATATGCCCATGGCCTGTGTGAGCAATATATCATTTAGTGACAACTTTGTGCAAAAAAAAAAAAAAAAAAAAAAAATTTGTCACTTTCCCGCAACTTGTGTCAAAATATAAAACATTCCATGGACTCAACATGCCTCAAAGCAAATAGCTTGGGGTGTCTACTTTCCAAAATGGGGTCATTTGGGGGGGTTTTATGTCATCTGGGCATTTTATGGCCTTCAAAACTGTGATAGGTAGTGAGGAATAAAATCAAAAATGTACGCCCTTAGAAATCCTGAAGGCGGTGCTTGGTTTTCGGGGTCCCGTACGCGGCTAGGCTCCCAAAAAGTCCCACACATGTGGTATCCCCGTACTCAGGAGAAGCAGCTAAATGTATTTTGGGGTGCAATTCCACATATGCCCATGGCCTGTGTGAGCAATATATCATTTAGTGACAACTTTTTGTAATTTTTTTTTTTTTTTTTTTTTTTTGTCATTATTCAATCACTTGGGACAAAAAAAATGAATATTCAATGGGCTCAACATGCCTCTCAGCAAATTCCTTGGGGTGTCTACTTTCCAAAATGGGGTCATTTGTGGGGGTTTTGTACTGCCCTGCCATTTTAGCACCTCAAGAAACGACATAGGCAGTCATAAATTAAAGGCTGTGTAAATTCCAGAAAATGTACCCTAGTTTGTAGACGCTATAACTTTTGCGCAAACCAATAAATATACACTTATTGACATTTTTTTTACCAAAGACATGTGGCCGAATACATTTTGGCCTAAATGTATGACTAAAATTGAGTTTATTGGATTTTTTTTAGAACAAAAAGTAGAAAATATCATTTTTTTTCAAAATTTTCGGTCTTTTTCCGCGTATAGCGCAAAAAATAAAAACGGCAGAGGTGATCAAATACCATCAAAAGAAAGCTCTATTTGTGGGAAGAAAAGGACGCAAATTTCGTTTGGGTACAGCATTGCATGACCGCGCAATTAGCAGTTAAAGCGACGCAGTGCCGAATTGTAAAAAGTGCTCTGGTCAGGAAGGGGGTAAAACCTTCCGGGGCTGAAGTGGTTAACAGTTCCTAACTCAAACGTAATAGTTTCTTCAGCTTCACTACAACTGCCTCTGGTAGTTCTTTAACACTGAGCTCCCGATCTCCCTCTGATTCACTGACTCTGAATCCCTTGAGCTCTTCCAATCTTTGCGGTGGTATCTCCCTGAAGCGTCACCCACACTTCCCCACTTAGTCCCTAGCTTGGCACTCCAGATACTTCTCAAGCTTCACCCCTGCTGACCGGCTCGGTGCCTAGCTTGACACACAAGGCTGCTCTGCAAGTGTCACCTCCACTGGTTGGGTCCCTGACTTGATCACCGCCTGAAGTTTCCCAATTCTCCACCGTGCCCGTTGGGTGAAAATACTGCTCCGGTACTTGCTTCAGTTACTCACTGTGGTCCCTGGTAATAAGGTGTTTGGTCCCTTAGTGGTGACAGCTTCCCTTCTACCTCTGACCACGACAGGTTCTCTGGCCGACAGAACCGTCACTTCTGGTTAGACTGCAAGCCGCAGTCCGAACCCTGCGCTTCTCTCTTGCTTCTGAATAGGCCCTCAGACAGCCTAGCAGCCAGATGCCCCCGGGATAGGCCCAATCTCTGGCCTAGCAGCCCTGGGCACACAACACACATCCACCAAGATAGCCGTGGCACAGAACATACCAGGTGACTCCACTCAAATATATAGGTGCTCCCAGCAGGCCAAAGGATTAAAAAAAACCCCTGCACATTGGCTGAGATACCCCATATACCCATAACCTGACCTTGGGTTTCCCTTCTCATATCTAATACCACCAAGTACCCGGCCACCTAGTGGTAGAAGAGAAAAGTGCAACAAGGCCAAACTTATGGAGAAATCAATGGATCTCTATCAATCTACCAGGATAACTACTCCTGCAAGTAAATTTGTGAGGAGCTCCCTTTCTTAGCTACAGGGTGCTACAAATAAATAATATAAACTAGTGTAGCCACCCCGCCATATGCGGGGGTGTCTCCTAAATTTAGTCAGTGCTGTTTTGTAGTTTTCTCTTGCTCATGTACCCATAAGTGCAGCCTGGCAGCCAGTGCTCCCTTTGGCCACTAGGTGTCACTGACATCTCTGGCACTAGTAGAATTTACAATGTGGGCTCAATAGGACACCCTCCCCCCCCGAGAATTGAATGTCAGCTCTCTGCACACCCTAGATGGCACCCTGGATGGTAGAGGAGCTACACTAGTAAGTAAGAAGCAGTTATTAATCCGCAGACATCATGGGGCCTATGCCCAGGGCTGGCCCTACCATAGGTTCCGCTGGGTCTTTACACCAAGGTGGCACTTTGAGAGGGGTGGCAAATTGACGCCCAAAATTTTTCTTACAGCAGTTTTCTATGCCATCCAGGAGCAGACTGGGTGGGGGGGTGACAACTGCCCCCCCGGCCGCTCTGCTGCCCTGTAAAAAGACCACCCTGCTGCCCTCAACACACATACTCATAGTTGCTGGGTGCAAGGGTGCTCGCACACAGTCTAACACTGGCTGTTAAAAACCCGAGCACACATGAAGAGCTCAGGTGTGTGTGCCCCCTGGGGGTGGGGTACCCTCAGGAGACAGAGAGCAATAAAAGATCCCTTCCCCACTGGCTCTGCCAGCAGCCAATGTTCGGGCACAGCTTGCAAGGCTTGAAATTCTATTGGGTGGAACTGGAGAAGGGAGTGCGGCCAGCCTCACACTCGGCCCCTCTTCTTCTTCTCTGGTACATTCGTGAGGCTAGGCACTGAAGACTGTGGGAGCAGTGGGAGAGAGCAACAGAGAGGATAAGTTAGTTCTGTGTGACAGGATACAAAGGGTGTCCATTATTTTTCTAGTAGTGGCTGCTGATCTGCTGAATGGATAAATGTTGCATAACCTGTAATGCGCAAAAATCACTATACAGCCCTAGCTTGGCATTATACTACCCTAGCCTGCCTCAATACTATCCTAGCCCACCCCTATACTACCCTAGCCTGCTTATATACTATCCTAACCTGCCTATATATCACCCTAGCCTGCCCCTATACTGACCTAGCCTCTCCATACACTACCCTAGTCTGTATATACACTAGCCTGTCTATATACTAAACTAGCCTGTCTATATACTACCCTAGCCTGCCCCTATACTGCCCTAGCCTGCCCCTTGCAATTGAACATAATGGTATGTCATATAATTTTGCATATAGACAAGGTAGTTTTGAATGTAAATCTGACTTCCTGATAAATGTCATTTTAGTTTTAGTTATCATGATATAAAATAATGGATGTGGGGGGCTTTTTGGTGAGCGTGATTTTTTCTTTGGGGTGGTGGTGGGGGGCAGCATTTCATTCTTGGACCCAGGCAGCACAATTTCTTGGGCCAGCCCTGGCTATGCCTTAGGATATATAAAAGTGACAGGTAGGATAGAGGATAATATATACTAACACAATAAACAACAGATCAAACAAAGCAAGCTTTCAGTATAAAATGTCTTATATTTGAGATGCATTCATCGTGTCTTTGTTATATCATATTCCCATTGGCTTGTTTGGGGAATAAACGTGATGCACAGCAAACCTAATAATAAACACTGTTGCATAAGATCCAATTTAACATTCAAACACTGCACTGCAGATCCTTCAAAAGAGCTTTGCAAATACATTTCAAAAGCAAAACACAAAATGCTTACACCAAGTCTAAGGCAAGACTAGATGTTGTGTAAAATGTGACTGATACAGCTATTATTTTACAAAATGAGGGACAGTAGAGGGGGGGAATAATTACAGACATATTAGGTAATGCACGTCTGTGGGGCTCAGTACAGACTGTCTAATTAAAGGAAACCTGTACTGATAGATATACAGAGACTGTCATAATTGACTTCATCAGGAAAATATTAGTTGCTTGGCTGTCTCTGGCCCCTGTATGTTCCAAGATCCAACCTGGAACACGTTTGCAGATAGCGAATAGAGCTTTCTTTTGGTGGTATTTATCCAGTTCCCGACTGGCTCACGCCGATATACGTCGGCAGAATGGCACCGCTGGGCGAAACCCCGCAGGCGTTCGTCGCTCGCTCCCACCGCGCCCGCGATGATCGGATTCGTTCTGGAACTGATCAATCTTCAGGTCCAGGCCAATGATTTCTGGCCTGGACCTGTTAATAGGTTCTGATGAATGAAATGCTTCTTCTGCCTGTAAGTGTAAACGCAGACAGGGGAAGTGATGTCATCTAACCTCCTGGAATTCTTTTCGGTTACCAGAAAGGGGAGAGAGGACATTTAACTGTGAGTTGCACCAACACTACATTAACACCAGTACATGTAGGCACACTTTTCACCCCCGGATCACCCCCTGATCACCCCCCCCAGTTCACCCCTTCACTCCCTGTCACTGTGTCACCAAGTGCAGTTTTCAGATTTTTCATTGATCACTGCATTGGTGTCACTTGTGACTCTAATCAGCATTGGGGCAGTTAGTAGTAGGCCCAGGTAGCTTTAGGGTACCCCCCTAAACCCCCCTAATAGAGGTTTAACCCCTTGATCACCCCCAGTTAACCCTTTCACCCCCTGTCTCCAGTGTCGCTAGTATAATGTACAGATCTATAATCTGATCGCCGTATTAGTGTCACGGGTGACGCTAGTTAGACAGTTAGTTGGTTAGTTTCACTGTCAGGTTTTTATAGC
The DNA here is from genome assembly GCA_037952925.1 of Lithobates clamitans. Lineage (NCBI taxonomy): Eukaryota > Metazoa > Chordata > Amphibia > Anura > Ranidae > Lithobates > Lithobates clamitans. Next base: position 217,376 of record JBBGZY010000653.1, read on the forward strand.
GTCAGGTACGTATATTACCTAATAAAGGTTTTACCCTCCTGAATGCCCCCTAGTTAACCCTTTCACCCCCTGTCACCAGTGATCACCGTATTTGTGTTACGGGTGACGCTGGTTAGTTTGTTTTTTATAGCCTCAGGGCATCCGCCGTACACCAGTTAGGTTTTAGTGTCAGTCAGGGTCTGCGTCGCCCCAAGCAGCATCAGATTAGTGCCAGTAGCACTAACACCCACGCATACCCCATACACCTCCCTTACTAGTAAAGTGTCTGAACAAATAAATATCCTTGATCTGACCAGAACTATATTAGCTTCCCCAGTAGTTTAGGGTTCCCAAAAACATGGCGTTAGCGGGATCAGCCCATATACCTGCTAGCACCTGCTTTTAGCCCCCCCGCCCAGCCCAGCCCACCCAAGTGCAGTATAAATTGATTTGTCACTTACAAAACACAACACACATAAATGCAGCGTTCACAGAGTCAGGCCTAATCCCTGCGAACGCTAACAGTTTTTTGGTAGTGATTGAAGCAGGCTCTGACAATCAGGTACTCTTTTTGCCTGTGAGTCGCACTAGTTGTACCAGTAAATTTAGAGGCCAAAATGTCCAATTGGAGGTACACTAGTGAAGAAGCCTACACGTTTTTTGAGCATGACAGATGAGAGTGAAGAGGAAGTCACCCATCTGTCAGATTCAGGCTCCAAATACGAAACAGTAGACAGCAGCAGCACCCTGACAGATAGCTCTGACGACAGAGTAGTGGTCCCTACTAAGGTCAGGCATACCCGAACCCGTTCTTCTGCTGTTGTTGAGGTGCAAAAACCGCAGGGCTCTCGTATGGAGCAGAAAGCCAGTATTAGTGCCGCTCATCCTTTTGGTGAACTTGCAAACACCAGCGGCCTAGTACACCCTGGTCGTACATCCAGTATTGCAGTAACATGTGGTGACATGGCAAGTCCCATAAGTGCAGTTCAAGCTGGTGTGGTGGCTAGCACAAGTAGTGTCCCACAGCCACCAAGAGTTCAAACACAGGCCCGTCGAGCCCATAGTGCCCTTCCCGCTGCATATGCCAATCCTTATTGGGAGCCCACCACTTCTGCAGCACCCGCACGTCCCATTTTCACTGGCCAATCCGGAATTCAGGTGAAAACAGTTGATTTTACGTCACTTCACTGTTTTTTACGGAAGATATCTAAGGATCTATTGTGGACCATAGCAATTTGTATGCTGGTCAATTCATCGTCGCAAATCCCCATTTGACCCTTACCAGAGAACCTGCATTCCTTCTACCCAGAGTTGTGCTCCAGGAAATTTTCCTGGAGCACAACTCTGGGCGGAAGGAATGCAGGTTGAGTGGGAGGCTTTCATTTTCACCTTGGGTTTTTTTTTAACTCCTGTTGTGTGCTCCAGCCCCGCCTAAGTGATAGCCATATACTGTCTGAACCAAAGAGGCTTAAATAGTTTCTTAGATATCCTGTGTGTAGCAGAGCCACCTGGGTGTAATCTCTGAAAGGGACAGTGACCGAGAGCAGCCATATTGTGGATCCTGGATATAGGCTCAGGACGCGGGGACACAGCTGCTGGAGAACCAACCAGGAAGTAAGAGTGGACAAGTTTCAAGGTTTTTTTCTTTCCTGCCTCATATGAATGTTTACTATTGGGGACACCACAACAGCAGAGAAGGATAAAACATCTTCGGATGGAGGATCACTTCCCGGGTTCATCATCGCTGGATTTTATCCACATGCCTTTCACCCCTGCAGGGGTTGGGCGGTCCGGTGAGTGAAAGCACGAGTGGGGGTGTAGTGAAGGACGGGGAACACCAGTTACACTGTGACTATGTTTTTTTCATCAGAAGGACACATTTAAGGAATTTTTTTTCTGGACATTTGCTGTTTTTCATAGATTTGGGATTTCTTTAGCACTGTTTTTATATAAAAAATTTTTTTACATTTTTTATACTTTTTTTCACAACTGTGTTTATGAATTGGACTTTTCACATACTCACGTTGGGGACTTTTATTTGAAAGGTTTAATTGTTAAAAAAAATTTGCATCGAGGATTTGGGAATTTTTTGGAATTTTTTGCTTTTTTATAGACATTTTTTGGGCACATTTATATATTTTTATTTTATTAGGATTATTTGGAATGTATTGAGATTCTGATTTTTCTAGATGTTTAGGGGTACATATATACATATATATTTATTTTAGCACGTTGCACTTTATTATATAACATTGGTGGGCGGGGCTTTTGCACATATTTTTTAGCCCCCAGAACACATTGGTTGCACGTAAAAATTATTTCATTTTTATTTTTATATATATGTTCTTTGTATATATACTTTTACGAGCATTTATATATGAACAACAATTAATGCACATTTAGCCGGACAGTGCCAATTCCCCTTTTTTAGATTACTTGGTTATTTTGAATTTCACCTAGGTGATATTCAGTTTTAGGGGGCTGCAGTCCTTTTCGTCTCTTCCTCCTAAGCGCGGAACTACTGCCATTCAGGCATAAACTAAAAGCTGCGTAAATTCCAGAAAATGTACCCTAGTTTGTAGACGATAAAACTTTTGGGCAAACCAATAAATATAAGCTTATTGATTTATTTTTTTAGCCAAGACATGTGGGCACTGATTGGCAGCACCAATGGGCCCTCATTGGAAGCACTGATAGGCACTGTTGAGCTTGCATCGATAATCAGGACACTGATTGTTTGCCACCCCCCAAAAAACAATATACCACCAGCCGCCACTGGCAGTAGCCATCATTTGGCTATAGGGCAATCGTGAAGAGGTTAAAAGAGGAGTTTCCAAAGTTAAGTCTGTAGGTAGGTGCAGTCTGCCTCCTTCACTGTAGATGGTGCCTGACTGGTGCGGCATCACAGCCTGGAGAGGAAGTCAGGGGAAACTAGGTTTCACTATGATTTCCTGGCTTCTGAAGGCAGCGTTCCAGTTGGCTGCACTGCGTTCAGGTGACACTTGGTGGCCATCTTGCGTCAGCAGAGTCTTTTTAACAGAGGTGGGGGACTTGAGTCACATGACTTGACTTAAGTCAGACTTGAGTCACCTGTTTGAAGACTTGCGATTTGCTTAACAAAATTAAATAAATGACTCGACTTGACTTTGACTTGTCACTAATGACTTGCGACTTGACTTTGACTTGGGCTATTTGACTTGCAATGACTTGGCACCACCCCCTCCCCCCCGAAAATATTACCCACACACTCCGCCCACCACCGCCTCTGAGCCAATCAGCATTTGCCAAATGCCATTGGAGCTGTTCAGGGTAGCGGTAAGAGTTATGTCAGTCCCTGTATCAAGCACACCTGTTGAACGTGTGTTCAGCCATGGTGGGGTGATAATGTGACTTCATCGCTCACAACTGAGCGAGAAAGTACTTTCCAATTTAATTTTTTGCAAATGCAATGCATTTTAAGCGGCTATTCTCATCACCATTAAAGTGTCCAGATATTGGCATTGTGTCAAGTTCAAACTTTGAGCTTAGTTATTTTCCCCCTCAGCAAGGACTACTTTTTTTAATTGCTGAGTGTTCTGCTCCTTGTCTGCTGTTTGGGCATTCAAAATGTTTCTTTAATATGCCAAGAAAAAAGCACTAAGCAGTTTTGTTAATGTTGAAAATAAAACAAAACCTTTCCTGAAAACTGACTTTTAACTCATTTAAAGGTGGAAATGGCGTAGATCAGTATTTTGACTTAATTTGTGACTTGACCAAAATAAATGACTTGACTTGACTTGCTTGACTTCTAGCAGGGACTCGACTTGACTTGCTTGCTTTTCGCCACAGTAACTTGGGACTTGCTTGTGACTTGAAGGTTAAGACTTGAGACTTGCTTGTGACTTGCACATATGTGACTTACTCCCATGTGTGCTTTTTAAGTCCCTGCCCTAAGCTTTTGGTGCGAATTGACGAGTAGATAGTGTAGGGACAGGTCACCTGTCTCTAAGGAACAGTAGTAGCGGCAGGAAAAGGTTCCAGACGAGGAGAGAAAACGGAAGGGTTTGCAACCTCTCTGGACTTCTTACAGCTTGGGCACGAGATGACCAGGTTGCATTCTGCCCCTCCAAACAGGCGCTATCAATTCGGCTGAAACCTGCTTCACTACATGCTGTTGGAATTTGTGAATGCTCCCAGTTGGGCTGTCCTCCCACTGGGTTTGTTGTGAACTATTTTTGCTTTACTTCAATACAAGTTCTTTATATTGCACCCAGACTGTGTGTGTGTTATTGCTTCCACACCATGCTGCACTCACCTACAAGTCTACAGATGTTCACAGTACAGGTTTCTGCTGCATCTACAGTTTACATTATACCCCTTTTGGACCAAATCAACTTCTAAACATTTGCTGGTTTAGAAAAGTGTTAGATGTAATATAAGATTTAGATACACTAGCAAATTGAAGCCAAACTCCAGGTTACATTTTATAAGCAGTTACAGCAACAAGTTTTTTTCCTTTGCGGATTAATGTTTTACATATAAAAACTGATCATTGTAAGCACCCTTGTCATTGGTAAATGGTTTGTCTCATCCCTTTAACGACTAAATCTGCAAGAGAGCTTGTTCTTTTAAAAAGGAACAGACTTACTGGCCAGATCAACACATGAAAATAAGGGGAAGAAAGCCTAAAACTTAGAACACTAATGCAGCCACCACATCCAAGGATTGGATACAATATGATAAATGCTTGCTTTTGGGTTTAATACCGCTTTAAGGACTGCACGTTCAAGCTCAGGTAGCTGCATAAGGAGTTTACTGTTTTTATTAAAGTGTTAGACAACTCACAACAGTAAAATCAGTGTGTATATACAGTAAAGCATGCTTGTTTTACTCACTGTGGAACCTAAGGATTAAACCCTCTGCATTATGTAAAAAAGCTGTTTGATCTTGTCTTCTCTGATTCTCCCCATCTTTTACTGTCCCAATCCATCTTCTGATAAGAGGAGTCACTCTGCACATGCTCAGTTTGGTGTGTATTGCTGGAGAGTTTTTTTTTCTCTTGGGAGAGTGCATGTGATCAGCATAGGGTGTGTATTGCTGGAGAGTTTTTTTTTCTCTTGGGAGAGTGCATGTGATCAGCACAGGGTCAGCACGTGGTCTAGACAGAGGGTCAGGGGTCCTGCAGCCTCATAGGACAGTCAGAGTAGAATGAAAACTCCTTTTACAAGCTTTAACCAAACACTGATAGAAGTCGCAAGACTGCTACATACTGCTGATGAGAAAAAGTATTTAGCCATTTATATTTACTAAAATAATTGCATTTCCATGTTATGTGTACTCTGGGAGACCAGAAATAGTGAATGCAGGTTCCAGGGTTTAGTAACACTTTAATTCAGATCTGATCCAAAGACTTGCACTGAGTGCAATCACTGTGCAATAGAACTGCATGATTAATCGTTAAAAAAATCACAAATTTGATTTAACCCCCCTCACGATTTAGAACCGGCATTTCCACGATTCATTCACAAGTGCAGACAGCTGCTCACTCACAGCTGTCACAAAAAAAAAAACCAACCATCACATTGCTCAGTGCTGGGAGATAAAAGGAGACATTGTAACATTTAGTTCTTTTAGATCAAAGGGATGAACTTCGGTCTGTAAACAAGGTCAGTTTAACCACTTAAAGGCTAAGCCTTTTTCTGACACTTGTTACTTACAAGTTAAAATCAGTATTTTCTGCTAAAAATTACTTAAAACACCCAAACATTATATATATATATATATATGTATATATATATATATATATATATATATATATATATATATATATATATATATATATATATTTTAGCAGAGACCATAGAGAAAAAAATGGCGGTTGTTGCAATATTTTATGTCACACGGTATTTGCGCAGCGGTCTTTCAAGCGCAATTTTTTGGGAAAAAATACACTTCAATGAATAAAAAAAAAACAGTAAAGTTAGGCCAATTTTTTTGTATAATGTGAAAGATGATGTTATGCCGAGAATCGGGATCTTTATTCTAAACAAAAAAATCATAATTCTTATTTTGTCCAGAATTATGCAGTTCTTGTTATGCTGAACACATTTATATATAAATCAAAAACACTGTAAAAAGACTTTAGCCTATACTAGCGACACCAAAATATATTATTTAAGGATTAAACAATTTCCTTTTTCTAACCGTCATGAGCTTGTTATATTTTATTTCAGCAAAATAGACAGTAGAAGTTTTTTAAACATAAATGTTAAAATATTTAGGATCTGCTTGATAATTCTCCACATAAACAGGCAGTCTATTGTACAGCCCTGTGGGTGACATTCTCTTTGAATTGTACTTTAGCTGCTAATATCCTCTTAGCTACATGTGAGCATTAATGTTTTGAAATGGAGAATCTGCAGGGAGCGATGTGAGCTGATGGCGTTCCATTGCCACTATCTTTTCTTGTTTACTTTGTAGAAATTGTCACATTTGTTTGGTTAAGAAAAATGACATTGTACCTGATCTCTGATCTTTATTCCTGGGCATCTCTGTAGAATTAAATGGAATTGGATTTCTAGATACAGTATGTGTTTTCATGTGAATAAATATAAAAACCATAGGACGGAGGAATAAGGAAAAAGAACACTCTACTTTCTTACAGGCTTGTGCCAGACCTCTTCTTTATCTTTTGCTTCAATGGTTTCTACTGATAAAATGTGTATAAAGACTTGTAAGATACTGCTTCTTTATATTTCTGTACTTTTAAATGGTCTTGTACTTCTCTCATAAATTAATATGATATTGGCAAATGAACATGATTTAAAAATGTAACTTTTTGTAGCGGTACCCCCGTAGGGGCTGCTGAAATGTTGGATTGTCTATCACCCTGACCAGCCCAGCATTCACCTTTCAGACACTCAGAGACATAGAACAGTCCTTATGCTTTGTTTTTTTTTTTGTTTTATTGAGGGGATTGAACTTGGATGGGGTAAGGGAAATATGGGATGCCCTGTAGAATTGGTAGCACTTGCTTGGGACAACTATATACAGTCCATTATATACACTCAATTTCTCCTCCTGCACATCACTTCCTCTCTAATCTCCAGATCTTTCTCCTCCAGCACATCGCTTCCTCTCTAATCTTCAGGTCTTTCTCCTCCAGCACATTGCTTCCTCTCTAATCTTCAGGCACAGCTAGCACAATGTGGTTAGACCTGACACTGGCTCATCCACGCCTTTAGCAATTGCCCTTTGCAGGCAGAGACCGCGGACCCCTATAGTGTAGCAAAATCGAAAGTCTCTGGTGCTAGCTGTCCTGCACGTGGCTACTGAGCCCAGTAAGCCATCTTTAGGCCCTGTCAGCCCACCTCACTGCAGCTGTCTCTCTCCACTGCCCCTTTCACCACAGTCCACACTTCTGGTTCTGCACCCATCTCAGAGTGCAAGCTCCCAGTCCTCTCAGGTGTGCCTCCCCAGTCCTCCTGACTGTGCCTCACTCACCAGCCCTCCTGCGATCAGTTCTCCTCCCTGGAGTCTCTTAGTAGTGCCTCTCCCGCTGTCCTCTCCTTACTCTCTCTTGTGCCTCCGGTCTAGGACCTCCTCATGCGTTCTTAAAGATGGTGCCGACTGCACCCGGGCCCAGGCCCAAGGTCATCCAAGTTGGGGATTGGTCAAGGCTCCTTAGAATACCCCAGAAAGCTCCACCTCTCCTCTCCTTAGTGAATCTTAGTGTTGCTGCCTGTGAGTCACCAGCTGCTACCCTGAGCCACTCCTAGCCCAAACGGAAACAAAACAAACAGCCAGGCCTGCCTAAATGTACCTGTCCCCAAAAATCCTACCTCTAGCACCTACCTACCTAGAGGGTGCTACATTTTATTTTATTACAGTATTAAAGAATGACTAAGCTGAAAACAAGTATATTGTGTTACACTGCAAAGTTCTTGGAATTACTAAATTTAATGACTAAATATAACCAATTAGCCAATTGCAACTTTCACAGATATGGAAAACATCTACAATTGAACCAGCGGCTTGAAATCCCCATTGATCCATTGTTTCACCAGTGCAAGTCAGCCATTCTGAGACTATCAGCACTCTGCAATATTCTGGAGGTCACAGCCCCCCTTTCAAAGCTCATTGGCTTTGAATTCCGATTATGTCACAAAGGCACAGTCATGCCTTAGAAGCATATTGAAAAATAAGTATACTTGGCATTTTCAAGTGGTGCTATCCTCAGAACTACTTTTCTGTTCTGTTTAAAAAAGCTGATATACAAGTTTTCCAAGTTTTTGGAAGGCAAGACTCTTTTAAAGAGAAAGTAAAGTATATGTTTAGTAGGAGCATATTAGGGGTTATTATTGTCATTTTTGGTCCTTTAAAATAGCTATTTCTTTATCGTGCATCAAGGAACACCGAGCGGCCATATAATTCCTTACCTATAGAGTTATGAGTCACCTACAGGTGATCGGACACTGGCAAAAAAACAGGAAGTCCCCTCAATTTTAGCCCCTTCCATACAGAAAGGTCCTCAGTTTTCTGCTAGTGTCTGAAGGTGATGGTCACTGCTGTGCAATTCGCTGCACAGTGACGCCTGATTCTTAACAGTTACTCAAGACAGGAGACTGTTTCTTTTATCCAGATTGATTCCTATAGCTATAATTGTTCACAAGAATGGTGCCTGGACCCAACACAGGACACAACTTGGTAATGACCTGTAATGTTGCCGATCAGTACTGGAGCCTAAGTGTACAGCAGGGTGTTTTCTCTGGTAGGGTGCTTTACAGGTTCAGGGAAGTGAACAGCTGGGAATTGAATCCCTGAATGCCCTATGGGCACAACTTGCTTTGATAAGTGAAGATTGGACCCCCTTGGAAGAGGCATGTCCTGTGGGGGGATGGTAAGTGCCCTTGGTAGCCTACTGGCATCTTTCTTGGGATCCTGACTAGAAGCAGGGTAGTTGTCTGTATTAAGAATGTGCCGTTATGGTTTGTGGTCCTGTCCTGCTGGCTCTTGGTGCTGTAATACTGTGCTCCAAGTCCAGACTCCCGATTTCTGAGAATGCAGGGATGGTGTGTTGTGCACTTTTTCACTAACCTGCTTTACATGAGGAAATGGCACCATGCTGTTTGGTCTGCATGGGGATGGACAAGTGCTCTCCACCCTCCATGCTGATTGCGATTGGCCACGCACAGCGATGGCATCATAAACGGTAGCGGCAATGCGCAAAAGCCATAAAAAATTTTGGAAATGCCTGAAGCATCAGAGGCATCAGCAGGAGAGGCAGGAGAGGCAACTTGCAGCAAAGGCATAGTGCTGCTTTCAGGGGACACAGGGCAGGCTCTCCAGCTACCGGGATCAGATCTACTAGCCCTTGGTCACATAAGTGCACGTATTTGAGGTAGGGTTACCACCTCATCTCTTTAAACCTGAACACATATTAATTACACAGGTTCTGTGGCTGATTAAGTTGGTAATTAAACTCACTTACTGCATTATCTACATTCAATTAGATTACATTAGATTCATTAGATTAGATTACATTCAATTACATTCAATTAGTCAGAGATTGTCTCAGACTCAGAAAGCTTACGTAATATTTTTTGCGGAAGTGGTGTACAATGATTTGAAGTTATCACTTTAACTCATCTCAAAGGTTCTGCCCTGGGATCATGGCGACCACCACAAGTTCCCCAGTCATTTCCCTAGCATCTGCATCTTAAAGCGGTTGTATACCCGCAAATTTTTTTTTTTTTTTTAACCCTGTAAAGCAAAAGGCATAATGAGCTAGTATGCACCGCATACTAGCTCATTATGAAATACTTACCTTAGAACGAGGCGTCAGTATCTTACCTGGTCCACGCCGAGGGAGCTGTCATGTTGCCTCGGCGTGTCTTCCGGGTATCGCGGTTCCAGCGCTGTGAGTGGCTGGAGCCGCGATGTCATCACTCCCGCGCATGCGCGCGGGAGATTTCTTACTCGGCCAGGTCCGGCAGCTGCCGGGCTTCAGCCGAGAATCCCCTGTGCGCATGCGCCGCTGCAGTCAGCGGCGTATAGCAAGGGGAATATCTCCTAAACCGTAAAGGTTTAAGAGATATTTTTTTTACCTACAGGTAAGCCTTATTATAGGCTTACCTGTAGGTAAAAGTAAAAAAAAAAGACTATACAACCGCTTTAAGGAGGTTTCATATGCAGACTTGATTCACCCTGACCAGTTGTTCGCTCCACTGAAAAGATTTTTGACTGCTCAGGCTCTCAATGGTGCACTGAGAGGCTGAGCCAGCCTCCAGTCAGACTTTTGGGTGGACCCTGATCCTAAAATCGGGATCCTCACAGAGCCTGGGCTGGTTCTGTGATGGCAGCTGTCGGCTAAATCTGCGTCAAAGTTCAGAAAAAAGTGTAATCCTGTGACCAGAAGAGAAGTTTGGCCATACTTGTTTTTTAAGGTTGGAGTAAAATGTCCAGGGGGTTAGAGTATGCAAGCTGTGATGCTGACTTGGGAGAGCCTGGTGGATATTCCTCAGACTCTTTGTTTTTCTGTGGATGCCTTAAAGGATTCTATTCAGCAGATCTCATGTTTGGGACTTTTGTTTGTGCATATGTGCAGAATTCCTAGCCTAAAGTGTTTGTCTGCAGTTTTGTCCTGCAAGAAGCTGTTGGCAAGCTTTCTTGCTCATGGAGAACAGTTGGGCCAGTTTTGCGTTAGTATATCCATAAATTTACAGGTGTTAGGAGATCTCTTTTACCATTTCGGAAGAAGGGTAAACGCTTGACTCAGAGGTTAGCTGCTCTCTTTACTTCTGTTCCTTCTTTTGCGAGGCATTTCTTTTGTTGCTCTCAGTTACCAGCTTCCAGTGCAAAACCTCAGCCCCAGTTCTGTAAGACATTCTGGGTTTCCAAGCCAGCCAAGTTGGACCGCAAGGCCCATTTACAATGAAGGGACACCCCTAATCGTTTAGGCTTTTGCGGAAACATGGCAGAGGGACGTAATGGCTGAGTGGGTCTGTTGTACAGGTACTCATTCTCATTCTTCTAATTCTGAAATCCCCCCATGCTTTATAATGTTTTGCACTCAACAGTGTTACTCCTAACTGCACTGCACATAGATGAGATAGGATTCTTTTACAAACACAGCCTCAATCTGCACAGTGCAGTTAGGAATAACACTGTTGAGTGCTCTGTCAGCAGTGACACCATCCTCTGCACTGCTGCCCCCTGTTCTATGCCCTACTGACCTGTTACTCCTAACTGCACTGCACTGCACATAGATGAAATTGGATTCTTTTACAGACAAAGACTCGTGCACAGTGTGTAGCTGGCTGTTACAGTTCTGACCTGTGAAATCTTCAGATCGGATGGGAAGCATAGCCTAAACAGCCAGCTACACAATGTGCAGATTGAAGCTGTGTTATGCCCTGCTGCCCCCATTCTTATGCCCTGCTGACACCTGTTTTATTCCCTGCTGACACCTGTTTTATTACCTGCTGACCCCACCCTCTTTCCCGTTGACCCCATCCCCTGCCCTGCTGACCCCTGTCTTATTCTCTGCTGACCACATCCTATGCCTTGCTGACCCCATCCTTTGCCCTGCTGACCCCTGTACACTGCCCCGCTGACCCTTTGTTCTTTGCTCTGCTGACTCGTGTCCTCCATGCTGCTAACCCCTGTTGCCCACCCTGCTGAACCCTGTTCTCCACCCTACTGACCCCATCCTCTGCCCTGCTGACCCCTGTCTTATTCTCTGCTGACCACATCCTATGCCTTGCTGACCCCATCCTTTGCCCTGCTGACCCCTGTACACTGCCCCACTGACCCTTTGTTCTTTGCTCTGCTGACCCGTGTCCTCTACACTGCTAAACCCTGTTGCCCACCCTGCTGAACCCTGTTCTCCACCCTACTGACCCCTGTCCTCTGCCCTGCTGACCTCCCATCCTCTGCTCTGCTGGCCTTTGTACACTGCCCTACAAATTGCTGACCTTATCCTCTGCTCTCCTTCTTTTACTGCACCCCCACATAAGACAGGCCAGATCCAGTACTTATGTTGAGTCGGATGACCCAAGCTGCCTGCTCTCATTTTGAACTGGTAATTAACCAGTTATTGGGAATTACTAATTTAGAGTTGCAGGAATTGGGACTGACCTGAGGTGTGAAGGTGCAGTAATTGGGGTGATCTGAGGTGTGAAGGTGCTGGAATTGGGGTAATCTGAGGTCTGAAAGTGTAGACACTGAGTCTGATTTGAGGTGTGGTGGTGCAGGATTTTGGTTTATTTAAGATCTGAAGGTGCAAAGATTGAATCTGATCTGAGGCATGAAGGTGCAGATATTGGGGATTATCTGAGGTGTGATGTACAGGAATTGGGCTGATCTGAGTTGTGAAGGTACAGGAATTGGGCTGATCAGAGGTGTGAAGGTGCAGGGTTTGGGACTGACTTGAGGTGTGATAGTGCAGGAGTTTGGCTGATCTGAGATGTGAAGGTGCAGGATTTGGAGTGATCCGAGGTGTGAAGGTGTAGATATTTGGGCTTATTTGAGATGTGATGGTGCAGGAATTGGGCTGATCTGAGGTGTGAAGGTGCAAGAATAGGGGTGATGTGAGGTGTGAAGGTGCAGGAATTGGGCTGATCTGAGGTGTGAAGGTGCAGGATATTGGCTGATCAGAGGTGTGAAGGTGCAAGATTTGGGACTGACTTGAGGTGTGATGGTGCGGGAATTTGGCTGATCTGAGATGTGAAGGTGCAGGATTTGGAATGATCTGAGGTGTGAAGGTACAGAGATTGGTGTGATCTGAGGTGTGATGGTGCAGAAATTGGGGGGGACTGACATGTGAAGGCGCAGGAAATTGGACTGATTTAAGGTGTGAAGGTGGAGGAATTGGGCTGATCTGAGGTGTGAAGGTGCAGGAGTTGGGCTGATTTGAGATATGAAGGTGCAGGAACTAGGATGATCTGATGTGTAAAGGTGCAGGAAATGGGGTGATCTGAGGTGTGAAAAAACAGGAATTGGGATGATCTGAAATCTTTGGTGTGGGAATTGGGATGATCTGAGACCTATAGTGCAGGAATTGGCATGATCGGAGATTTATAGTGCAGGAATGCGGCTGATCTAAAGTGTGAAGGTGCAAAGCTCAGCATTCATTCCTTACTGTTAATAAAGTTGTTTATAGCATTTACTTAAAAAAAAAATCCTTTTTGTGATTGAGGGTGAAGTTGACTTTTATTATGTAGCTGGCACTCGCAGTTTTTTTTTTTAAACATTTTTCGGCACACTATGCTCAAAAGGTTGCCTACCCCTGAGTTAGACATTCAGAAGAGGCTAAGCAGCTATGACACTCAACAAGGTTCTGCAGAGATCCTGATCCTGAGATGATGACTCCTGTGACATGTGATGTCAGTGATCTCTCCATTCCTCAACTTCAGGTTTTAGCAAACATTTAGAGGAAGATTCAGAGAAAGCAGGGGAACTAAAAAAAAACCAAGCACATGCTATTGATATTTAAATATTACAGCTGCAAATTACTATTCACCAGAGCTTTTTGTGTCCGAGAATAGGTGCAGATACTCATACCCTCTCCCCTGGGACTGGAGTAGCCAAATTGTACCAACAGTGGTAGGGTCTTAAAAGGGCATAGTTAAACAAAATCTAAATCTACTTGGCACACATATGCCATAGTCCTTGTCAGTGGCGGCTGGTGCTCAAAATGTTTTTTCTGGGGGGGGGGGGGGGTGCAAACAAACTGAAAAATTCTGAAAAAAAACCCCATCAATTGCAGCCTCACTGTGCCCATCAAACACAGCCACTGTGCCATCAAACGCAGCCACTGTACCATCAAAGACAGCCACTGTACCATCAAATGCAGCCACTGTACCATCAAATGCAGCCACTGCGCCATCAATCGCAGCCACTGTACCATCAAACGCAGCCACTGTGCCATCAAACGCAGCCACTGTGCCATCAAACGCAGCCACTGTACCATCAAAGGCAGCCACTGTACCATCAAAGGCAGCCACTGTACCATCAAATGCAGCCACTGTACCATCAAACGCAGCCACTGTACCATCAAATGCAGCCACTGCGCCATCAATCGCAGCCACTGTACCATCAAACGCAGCCACTGTGCCATCAAACGCAGCCACTGTGCCATCAAACGCAGCCACTGTACCATCAAAGGCAGCCACTGTACCATCAAAGGCAGCCACTGTGCCATCAAACGCAGCCACTGTGCCATCAAACGCAGCCACTGTACCATCAAAGGCAGCCACTGTACCATCAAAGGCAGCCACTGTACCATCAAATGCAGCCACTGTACCATCAAACGCTGCCACTGTGCCCATCAATTGCCACCACTGTGCCCATAAAACACAGCCACTGTACCAACAAACGCCACCACTGTGACCATCAAACGCCTCCACTGTGCCCATCAGAACTTCATAAAATTTTCAGCGACTACTTATTAACCAGTAACTGTTGGGATCATAAAACAATTTGATTATAATTATAAAATGTAAAATATAGCATAAAATATGCAGTGGGTAGGAGTATATCATATATAGCCCAAAGTACAAAATGCAGTGGTCAGGAGTATGAAAGGCTCAACAAAGTGCATAAAGTGCAAGGCTCAGGAGTGCGTAACGCACAAGGCACAGGGCTTAGGACTGTACATCGCACAAGGCCTAGGGCTCAGGAGTGTGTGTCACACACAGGGTTTAGAAGTGCATATCACACAACTTGCAGGACTCAGAAGTAGGTAAAACACAGGCCTGTCTATAATAGGGAGGAGCTGCTATGGAAGAGCAGCTAGTACACACTAAAAGGACATACAGGTGCTCTTTGAGGTCATGAGTATTGACGTGATGGTGGAGAAATGAAAGGAGGTAGTGCACAATACCTTCTAGCTGTTTGAGTATGCTGCTGATAGTGTCACAGGCGTGGAGAAAAAGTTCTCAGTGTTGGCTGCCACAGGATAGGTGTAAATCAGCCCCCAAAATTCTGGTTAATGTTCCACATACAAAAGAGATACCATCACTGCCCAGGATAGCTGCACTTCATAAAGGGGACTACAGTCAATGAGCCAGGGTAAAACCACTGTTTCCCCTGCTCAAAAGCAGTAAACAAGACTTAATTAGTTCTAATAAATAGAGATGGAATTACAGATATAACATAATAAGCTTAGAAACTTTTTTAGTAATTGTAAATAGTGGGTAAATGTTGACTTCCCCATTTTACAGAGTTCTGTAAAGTCCACAACTTTGTCTTGTTTCCCCTTAAGCCTCCCATTGAGTCCATGATAAAATGCTATTTGATGGACACAGACTAGGTATTTCATTGCACAGTTTAATTTCCGCTCATTAGTATCTTCAACCTGTTCTCTGCTACAGAAGTGCTGTTTGTTTCTCTGATGCACCAGAGAGATTTTTGAAAGCATCGCTTTCACTATTAAGTCTTTGAAGAAGTCTCTTGTTGGTCCATTAAAAGATTTTACAGCCTGTTCTGAATCAATAAAAAGTGAATAGCGAGGGGAGCATGGCTCCAAATGTATGCCGTGACTATCGCTCCAAGTCTGTAGCCTTCTGTGGTGATCTACTTGCTATTCAGAACTGATACAAAACCAATCAAAATGAAAAGCGCGTTTAGAAACAACACAGTATACCTCTAGAATCCCTTTATTACCTCTGAATCTGAATAGCCACCAAGAGCCGCTCTCTGACTAATATACAGTGCCATGCATGAACTAATGATCAGCCTTTCATGACTCTCTAATCATTCTTTTTCTGGTAGAAAGCATAAATTTAAAGAAGTCTGCTTAGCACTATTTGCATCTAAACTGACCGCATAACTGATAATAAATATCATTATTATAAAACACCAACCGTTTTTATATAAAAAATATGAATGAAAAAAAAAAAATATAGGACCCATTGATTAAAAATCATCCTCAAAATCAGGAACAAAAACACTTTTATTTCTGTGTTCTGCAGAAGAAGGTATTGACAGTGTCTTTAAAGAAATGTGTGGTGCTGCCACTTTGAGTCAAATAATTCATATAGTGCATCATAATTATCGATACCATTAAATTAATAAAGAGTGCACACACAAAAACAACAATAATTGTGATAAATATGTAAAAAGTCCTAATACAGTACATAAAACAGTCCAATCAATAAGTGATGAAAAAGTGCTAATGAATAGATAAAAAAGTCCATAATTTATATATCTCCACATAAAGTGCTCTCAAGCCTCCAAGTGAAAAAGGTGCATTCATATAGAAAGAAAATCTTCACCACTGTGCACACCTTTAAAGTGATTGTAAAACAACCCATTCATTTTAAAATAGAAAAGAAAGGTAAAACATTTTTGTATAGATATTTAAAAAAAAAAATGCTAACTACCTTTTTTCCCTTTTTTATAAATGGTCAAATTCCCTCTGTTCTCAGCTGCATAAGAGCTGGGGAGAAGAGAAGCAGCAGCATACTGAGCTTGCCTGTGCAGAGGGGGCATGTCAGGGCAAGTCTGATTGTTAGAGGAGAGTACACTGAGTTCAGAGAACAGCTAGAGAACTGACTGCGCTGTGCTTTCCTGCTTAGTGTGGTCAGTTTTAATAGGAAAGCAAAGGGACTAGCAGAAACACCAGGGATTTCACATAAAGGAAGCAGTACAAAGAGAACAGGATACTTTCTCATACAAATACTTGGTACAGCACGCACATATCAGGAATATGAAGTGTTGGGGTAACAAACACTTTAAGTAATGTAAGGCCGCTTACCAGACCCTTAGACCTCAGAAGAAGATGGATGGATGATCTCCTCCTATCCTAACTACCTGTCCACTAAGTGAATGGATAAAAAGATGGAAGGTAAGCCTCCAGATGGATAAATGGATGATTGTAAGGTAAGCCTCCACTAATTACGCCACTACATTCCGCTTTGACCATCATCTTACACTGAACTACACCGGGACATGCCATGATCATTCACATAAAAAAGCCACATGCAAGAGAAAGTGAATCACTCGTTGTGCAGTATAAAAGAACATGCTTATTAAAAATAGACATCTACTTACATTACAAGAAATTCATCTGGCATAACTCAAATGTAACACCCAGCGCCCCGATAGGCGGGGTGACATCACCGATATTGCCCCGCCCAATGCGTTTCGTCCAAATAGCTGTCATTGTCCAGTTATTGTTGTTTTTGTGTATGCGCTCTTTATTAATTGAATGGTATTGATAATTATTTTATTTTTTTTAATAACTTTTATTAAACTTAAATTTGTCCAACAAAGAAAAAGTAAACAACACGTGAATCATTTACAAAGGTCCAAGATTGTCCAAATATAATACGCATTCCGTTTACATCAAATTATTATGTTTACAGTCAGAAAGAACATAAAAAAGACATATTTTAGAAAATATCCACACAGGTTCAGACTGTAACAGGAGTGGTGGAAAAATATGAAAATCATAACAAAGAATGTAAAGCAAAACACTGTTTATTAGTATTTCCTAATGGTTGAGGAAGATTAATAATAGAAAAAAATCTTACAAAACAATATTTTCTAATAAGCTCTCTTAAATAGTTACCTGCTTTAGGATGTGTTAACCATATTTGTCATGGTATTTGATAATTATGATACACTATATGAATTATTTGAATTGAAGTAGCAGTGCAACACATTTGTTTATTTACATTTTATATCAGGTGTGGTTGATGTGTGCTTGATTTTTTGATGATTGATTATCATTCTAATTTGTTTTTGATTATTTCGCACTAGTAATTTGGCAGACACCAGTACAAGAGTTTATTTTAATATTTACCGATATTTACAGTGTCTGACAAATCTAAGATTTGCAGTCTAGCATAGTCATTTACAATTAATAAATACATAGCAAAGGTATAATTTCCTCTACAACATTTTGTGGGAATGCACAATCAAAATGTGCGAAAGTTATGGTCAAAATATGCTATGCATGTATAAGGGCCCGTGTCAATGGGCTTTGGGCTTGTGTCGATGACATTGGTTTGATATCAGTTTGAGTCACTTCTGAAATCATTCAGAATTCATTGATAGGTACATTTGATCTGCAGATTACCTCCTTTTGACTTATGGTCTACCTATAGACTTATATGGGAAAGCAAAGCCCAAGTGAAGCAAACAAAAGCTTGCCAACCCAGGCACTAATACAAGTGGCTTTGCAGATGCTTTCACATTTGACATCCATAATCCCTCTAAGAAGGGCTTTTTTCTCAGACAATAGGTGCAGGAACTACCCCGTTCCATGTCACCCTTTGTCTCCACTCCTTACCTACCTCCTGGACCATTCCTTGGTTCTACCCCCTACCCACCACCCAGTACTGCCCCTTTTAGAGAATACAGAACCAAGTAACAATTATGGTACTATGTAATTTTTTATGGAATTTGTTAATGATAACAAGAAAGCAGTAAAATAGATCCCATGCAGCCAGCAACAATAGATCCCCTCAGCAACAATAGACCACAAGCAAAAAAATACCCCCTCTTGCATTCCCTGTGCCCCGAGCTCACCCTATTTTGAAGCCTATTAGAGCCTCTGGCTCTAATCAGGTGCTTCAAACCCCCCCCCCCCTATTGGAATCCATGCATCCGGCATCCTGCAAGGGGCCAGACGCATGGATGGGGGGCGGCGCCTGTGCGCTCTTAATGGACGGGCTGCCCCTGGCTGTACCACCCTGTCTTAAAGCTCCCATAAATTTAAATGTAAGCTACCATAGTGCCTGTAATCTGGCTAAGAATGTAGGTAGCAATTTCAGATAGCACAGACAATCCTCTGCTTCAGTGACCCACTCTGTTTACATAAAAAGCCTATTTAAAGGGTTACTAAACCCAGGACCCTGCATTCATTATATCTAGTCTCCCCCAGTGCACAGAACACGGAAATTCTATTATTTTAGTAAATATAAACTGCTAAATATCTTTTCTCATCAGCAGTATATAGCAGTCTTGTGACTTCTATCAGTGTCTAGCCAAGCACTGGTTAACGCTTGTAGAAGGTGTTTTCTGAGTGTCCTATGAGACTGCAGGACCCCTGACCCTCTCTCTGGACAGTGCTCATTGGCCCTGTGTTGCACTCTCTCAAGAAAAAAAAAAAAAACACTCTAGGAAAAAAACCTGAGTATGTGCAGCTTGACTCCATAGACTCTGTGTTATTAGGAAATTATTAGGGGACATTGGAAAGAGGGGAGGATCAGAGAAGACAGGATCAAACAGCCTTTTTGCACAATGCACAGTAAGTATACCAAGCATGCTTTACTGCATATACTGTACAGACTAATTTTACTGTGGTGGGTTTAGTAACACTTTAAGTAAGAATAAAACTTGGCAGCTGCTGCTGCTAAACTACGTGCATGTCAAACAAATGTAAAGTAATAAATTGTTTAGAGTCACACAAGAGGAAGCAGTTTTTAAAAGCACAGACAAGCACATGTGGCCATGTATAGTCAACAATACAGAAATAAAACACTATATTAAAAAATGCCCAGTATATTCTCCGATCAGCCATACCATTATTGATTATCTTGTTACAATGGCATCTGAAAGTCAGTGGGTTATTTTAGGCAGCACGTGAAAATGTTGTCCTTGAAATTGATGTGTTGAAAGCAGAAAAAATCAGAAAGCGTAAGAATTTAAGTGACAAGGGCTAAACTGTAATGGCTAGTTAACTAGGTCAGAGCAACTCCAAAACTGCAGCTCCTGTGGAATGTTTCCAGTCTGCAGTGGTCAGTATCTAACAAAAGTGCTTCAAATAAGGAAAACCGGTAAACCAGTGACAGGATCATAATTGGCCAAGGCTCATTCATGCACATGAGGAGCAAAGGCTGGCCGGTGTGTAGTCCAATCCAATAGAGGAGCTATTGTAGCTTGAATTGTTGAAAAAGTTAATACTTGTTCTAATAGCATAGTGTCAGAACACACAGTGGAGTGCAGTTTGTTGTATATGGGGCTGCGTAGCCACAGACCGGTCTGGGTGTGCATGCTTACCCGTATCCATAGCCAAAGGGGCCTACAATGTGAGCACAAGAACTGGACCATGGAGCAATGGAAGAAGGTTGCCTGCTCTGATAAATTCATGGCTCTGCTGTACTCAGGGAAATAGTGATCTGTTTTCTAGGTCTGGTCAGGTCTCCCTAAACTTGGTGGTTGATTACTCAAGCCTGTCTTTGGAAGAAACTTCCAAAGAATAGAGTAGGAGGGCCAACCACTGGAGTTATGAATGTTTATCTTATCTCAGACCAATCCCTGGGAGGGAGACCTCAAAGGTGACCCGTATCCATAGCCAAAGGTGCCTACAATGTGAGCATAAGAACTGGACCATGGAGCAATGGAAGAAGGTTGCCTGCTCTGATGAATTCATGGCTCTGCTGTACTCAGGGTAATAGTGATCTGTTTTCTAAATCTGGTCAAGTCGCCCTAAACTTGGTGGTTGATTACTCCTGCCTGTCTCTGGAAGAAACTCCCAAAGAATAGAGTAGGAGGGTCAACCACTGGAGTTATGAATGTTTATAATATCTCAGACCAATCCCTGGGAGGGAAAATATGAATATTTGTGAGGCTTATTGAGATTGTTCTTATCCTGGGGCTGCTGCCCCTTGGATGCAGTCTGTGCACTGGAGAGCTGTTGTTAGGCCTCAGCATGTGCTTTGTTAGGGGTTGAAGGAATCGGGAATAAAAGATATTTGCTGGAGGGCATCAACTATAGAAGTTGACCTAAAGAGGGATCTTTTTATCATGGAAGAATGTTGCATGGAATCTGGTAGGCAACAGGTGTCCTTGGACATTGTGAGTAGGACCTTTGCTTAAGACTCCAGGTGTGCATGTGTTTTAGGGGGTTGAATGCCAAAAGTGGCTGCAAGGACTGGGACTGTACATAAAGAGTCTCAGATTAGCTGGCTAAACCCTCTACCTCCAACCAAGTCTGCTGCTAGAGGATTCAAGTTTAACCGGTTCCCAACCGGCCGTCGCAGATATACTGCGGCAAAATGGCTCCCCTGGGTGAGCTGTGGCAGCTGTACGTCGGCCCTGCAGCGTGTGCTCGGAGCCGATGCGAGTGCCCTGCGGGCGCGATGACCGCAGGACACCCACGATCGCTCGTGTATAAACACACAAATCCTGGCTCTCTCAGGGGAGAGGAGAGAGATTGTGTTGTCGTGGAAAAACCCACCATACTCTTTTGCGTTAATAAGCACACATTCAGTCTAATGGTATAATGCATCTTACCTATCACTCTATTTCCCACATTTCCCAATAAACAGACATGACCACAGCTTACATCCTCATCTCAGCACGACTCCCTTCCTCTGACCATCGCACTCGCTCTTTTATTCAAAGACCACCAAAAGCAATCACAAACAGGAAGTCCTGGCCCCCGACAGCCAATCGCTTCCTCCACAGGATATGACAACACAGGATATGACAACACAGGACAACACAGCATATGAATGTCAACACAGGAAATCCTTCCAACAGGATGGGTTTGTTCCTGCTGATGGGAGATTATCTGCAGGTGTATGCCATGGCAACCAAATATGTTGATCAGGCATACAGGGGTGACACCAGCGCACATCCGCTAATCCGATATTGTCTTTGCAGAGCAAACACATCCCCCCCAGATGATCGTTCTGTGCATCGCACAGGGACCCTTCGCTGGCGGACATACCCCCACACTGTAAACACTTCTCTCCAACCTCAGGAAGTTTTCCACTACCAAACGGATCTCAACCAGCGTCAGTCTGCCCTTTAGAGCGGGCTGCGGGAGAACTAACACTGGGAGACACTATGACAATAAATACTAAAATACATCTTCATAAAATTTCCACAATAGTGTGTTCATACTAAGTATGAACACCGATCTCTCTCCTCCCCTAGTCAGTCCCATCCCCCCCTCAGTTAGAACACACTTAGGGAACACAGTTAACCCCTTGATCGCCCCCTAGTGTTAACCCCTTCCCTGCCAGTGACATTTATACAGTAATCAGTGCATTTTTATAGCACTGATCGCTCTATAATTGTCAATGGTCCCAAAAATGTGTCAAAAGTGTCCAATTTGTCTGCCGCAATATCGCAGTCCTGATATACTAGTAAAAAAAATAAATAAATAATAAAAATGCCATAAATCTATCCCCTATTTTGTAGACGCAATACATTTTGCTCAAACAAAGCATATATTTGCTTATTGCAATTTTTTTAATGAAAAATATGTAGAAGAGGAGGTGCGCGTGCGCGGGACTCCCGAGAAGACACTCTAATCGAGAGCTCCGCACCGCTACGGCCCTTCTCCTCCCCCAGAGCTCTCAGATCGAGCAGAACCGGCACCAGACTTTCCCCGGGGCTCACCGAACCTCCCCAGCTCACCAACACATGACGAGCGGATCGAAAAAGGGCGAGGTGAGACGTCAATTGCTCTTTAATCAGGCGGCCCCTGACCCGTCCAAGATGGCGACCGCAACTTCACAGAGAGACAGCATGGATGTCACAGACCACACTCCCCCCACCCAGCAGAGCGCTGACATGCTGGCGGCTACAGTAAGTCTCAGCACCACTCAAGGGACCCCCCCGGTCAACACTGACTCCCTCCATATCAAGTCCCGGGGTGACATTATACTCCCTCCCAGGCTCCAGGCTCCTCTAGGCCTAACAGGGCCCGCCCATCCACCGGCCTCACAGCAGCCCCAGCCCCAGGACATGCAGCTCTTGTTACAGAGCTTCTCAGATATGCTGGCAGCAGGATTAGCTCAGAATGCCACCCAGATCAAAGCCACTATTAAGGCTGACCTACAAAACTTGGGCTCCCGGATTGATGCAATTGAGCAGGTGGTGGATAACACTGCTGCACGCACAAACCAGAACACGGCCTGTATTCAATCACTTCAAGACCAGCTGGATACTGCCTTATCCAAAATAGATGATTTGGAGAACAGAAATAGACGTTACAATTTCCGTATTCGTGGGATACCCGAAATGATAACAGATGTAACAATAACCGTCCAATTATTCATCAAAGACCTCATTCCAGACATCCAAAACCACAGACTTGAACTGGACAGAGCACACAGAGCCCTCCAGCTTCCCCGCCAAGATGGCCTCCCGAGGGACATCGTGGTCAAGCCACATTTTTATGGCGTGAAGGAGGAAATTATGAGAAGATCTCGCAACATAGAAAACCTGTCATTTCAAGGACATAAGATTCAAATCTTTGCTGACATCTCGCCAGCTACAGTACAAAAGAGAAGAGCGCTCAAGCCATTGCTGGTAATACTTGCCCAAAATTCCATCAAATATCGCTGGTCGTTCCCCTTTCGCCTTCAATTCCACTACAAAGATGTTCCCTACCACTTCTCCAACTTCCAAGATGGGGAGCATTTGCTCCTGCAACTAGGCCTGATCTCGCAGTCCCTGTCTTCCCTACACGAAACACCCACCCCGGGGTCCTCCAAGAGACCCCCCCCCGGGCAGCCCCCTTACTCCACTATGGAACAAGCAGCTACCAAAGCGGCAACGGGACTCTCGCTCCACAAGATGAACATTATCCCTCAAACCGGAATAGGACTCTCTTTTTCCAAACGACCCGCTGGACTGAGGACCACGTGTTTTCTTCACAACAGGGGCATCCCTACAGCAAACAAAACGCTGGTATCCTTGCATGACAGCTATTGCCCACAACTAGGCTCCCCCTAGCCCAGATAATGGCTACTGGGGTTCCCTTTCCGGGCTAAAACGTATCCTCTGGACGAGGAAATATACATAAAGGCATTGCCTAGTAGACAATATAATGGCTACCGTCGTAAAAACGGGGGGGGGGGGGGAAGAAAAAAGAGCATGCTTTATTTTTCTTTCAGATTTTTCCCCTTTTTTCCTCCACTCCCCCATCCCCCCATCATTTACTACCCCGCCCCATCCCCATTATTTTTGCACTATTAATCTCGGTCTCCCCCTTTTTTTTTTTTCTTTTTTTTGTACCTAAGGTCCTATAACCAACATGCAATTTAAATTGCTTTCCCTCCTGGTGACCGATCCCATATTTGTTTTTTATCGCCTTACATTGGGGGATCCAGAGGGCCGGAGCGGCCCTGCATACCACCCTCTCTGTTGTGACTTTAGGGGACTCAGTACCCCTCTGGTGACATCAGGTAGACAAGCCATTTTGAGGTTGCCCTCTCCCCTTTTTCTCCGGAATCCCCCGTTTAGGGGAATCCGAACTAGGACTAGCAACACTAGTCCGAGTTTTCATTATTTCCTTTACACACTTGATCCTAGTTTGATCTCATTTATTGTTGATTTTGCACTTAATGTTTGCAGTATGTTTATACCTGATTAATCTACTTGTCCTACATTTCTCTCTCTCCCTCCTTCTCTCTCTTTTTCCCTCCCACTCCTCTCCTTTGTCTTCCCCCCTCTACCCCCCCTCTTTTTCACACTCCCTCCAGGAATCCTCGCGAAACATACCTACAGACCCAGCCCTCAGGAAGACTGATGAATCCATTCCTCTTCGAGTCGACCTCCATTTCCGGGCGGTCCTGGTAAGCTCCATTTGCCTCATATCGCTCCGCACTCCATACACCCATGGCTGACCCTATTACCCAGGCACGCTCATTAAAAATAGCGTCGCATAATGTTCAGGGACTCAACTCCCCATCTAAACGCCGCAAGGCATTTCAAAGCTACCACGCCAGGGGCCTCGATGTTATACTACTTCAGGAAACCCATTTCCCAGCCAGTTATAACCCCACCTTCCTGCACCGTACCTTCCCGACTTTTTTCCTGGCGAATGCTGACACCAAAAAAAGGGGTGTCGTCATTCTCCTGTCCAAAAATACTCCCTTTACACTCACACACACGATCAAAGACCCAGAGGGCAGGTATATTTTAATAAAAGGAACAATAGGGGGTATTCTATACTCCATTATCTCCTATTACGCCCCTAACCAACGACAGGCACATTTCTTCACCTCTATGCTTTCGATTCTAGCCCCTCACTTGGAAGGCAGAGTGATCATGGGCGGTGACTCTAACATCGCCTTTGATCAACTACTGGACAAGTCTTCTCAAGGGAGAGCTCGTCTTAAAAACCCACCCACTCAAAGCCTCAAAATAGCCCGCCTTCTACATGATATGGGCCTGATAGACGCCTGGAGGGAATTAAATCCCACGGCAAAAGACTATACCCATTTCTCGGCTCCACATAATACCTACGCCAGAATTGATCATATTTTCCTCCCAAATTCTGATATTCATACAGCATCCAAGGCCTCCATACAGGAAGTCCCATGGTCAGACCACTCCTTAGTGACACTTAAAATCTCATGCTCCCTTTCTCCCTCTGGGCCTCCACAATGGCGCATAAGTAAATCTCTACTAGCTAACCCTGTCCACTGTATAATTCTAGAAAAAGACATCAGGGAATTCTTTCGTATTAATGATAGGGGGACATCTCTCCTAGTGTGCTCTGGGGTGCCCACAAGGCAGTCCTCAGAGGGAAAATGATCCAAATGGCATTTAAACTCAAAAGGGAAAGAAAAGCGGATATTCTACAAATGGAAAGGGAATTCCAGTCCCTCAGTAAGTCCCATAAAGCTGACCCTTCTCCCTCAACCCTGTCCAAACTAGAAGCCGCCCGAGTAGCACTTAATCTGGCCCTTACCTCTAATGCAGACAAGCATCTTGAATGGCTTGATTTTATATCCAGGCAAATAAAATAGGCCCCCAGCTGGCTGCTAAATTATCCCCCAAAATTAAAACTTTCTCACTTCCCAAGATCAGATCCCATTCGGGAACTCTCACCCAAAATCCCCCAAAAATCTTAGAAACCTTCCAGGATTTTTATTCCAAGCTATACTCAGCCCCCGTCCCTACCAACTCAAACAACTCAGACTGTATTGAATCCTTCCTCAATAACCTCGATATTCCCACACTTTCGGACTCCCATAGGTCCATTATGGAATCCCCCTTCAGGGTGGAGGAAATTCATGAAGTCATAAAGAACCTCAAAACAGAATCAGCCCCAGGCCCTGACGGCTTCTCTGCACATTACTATAAAGCTTTCTCGGTTATCCTCTCTCCTTATCTGGCCCGCCTCTTTAATTCTCTCCGCGCGGGGTCCCCCTTGGAACCGTCTGCCAACTTGGCATACGTTTCAGTAATCCCCAAACCTGGCAAAGACCCTAGTGACGTAAGCAATTACAGACCAATCTCATTGATAAACAATGATTTAAAAATCATGACGAAAATTCTGGCTAATAGACTGGCTTCCTTCATAGCTAACTATATCCACAAAGACCAGGTGGGGTTTATCCCCGGAAGACAGGGGCCGGACCAGATTATGAGAGCGGTAGATCTAATTTCCCTCATGCAATCGTCATGGGATGGGGGGCCCTCTCATCCAGGATATGTCCTATCGATAGATCTCCAAAAGGCCTTCGACACGGTCACCTGGCCATACCTCTTTACTGTATTGCGGAAATGGGGTTTTGGCCCGGAATTTATTACTACCATATCCTCCCTCTATTCCTCCCCTAAAGCACGTATTAAAATACAAGGCCACCTTTCCGAAGAATTCCCTATACTAAAAGGGACTAGACAAGGCTGCCCTCTTTCGCCGATTCTATTCGCAATAGCGATAGAAACCTTGGCTCTGGCCATAAGACAAAACCCTAACATTCACGGAGTGCAGTGCGGCCAAAAACCCATAAATGCGCCCTATTCGCTGATGACGTCCTCCTGTTTGTCACATCCCCCCTCATTTCCACCCCCAACATTCTCCAACTACTTAACTTCTTTGGCTGCATATCGGGACTTCAGGTTAACATGGCCAAATCAATGGCCCTGAATATCTCCTCCCCACACGAGCTGGTAGAGAGGCTCAAGACCCATTTCCCCTTCACTTGGTGTGACTCATCCCTACCATACTTAGGTGTCTCCTTATCAGCGAAAATAGATCAGCTCTACCACCACAATTACCCCCCAATGTTTAAGAAACTTTCAGAAGATCTCACGCATTGGGCCCGCTATAAAATGTCCTGGTTAGGTAGAATCAATTCAGTCAAAATGACTTTACTCCCCAAAATCCTGTATCTCTTCCGCTCCCTACCCATTCCCATTCGAAAACACACACTAGACAAACTCCAGGCATCAAATACCAGATTTATCTGGGGGGGGGAGAGTCACCGTTTTTCCAAGCAGGTGCTATACCGACCTAAGAAGAAAGGGGGGCTAGGCCTACCTAATTTATGGTGGTATTATCAGGCGGCACAACTCTGCCAATTCTCAGCTATATATTCTAAAGGCTCTAGGCTTGATTGGGTTGATATTGAACGACAGGCCACTTCTAACCATACTCTAGACTTCCTGGCTTGGAGACCACTAAAGGATAGACCCCCGATCCTTTCCCCATCCTTGTCTCATTCAATGGCCCTGTGCGACACACTTTACAAGAAACATCACATCACTTCCGAATGGTCACCCCTGGCACACATCTTTCACAATCCTCAATTCCAACCGGGTATGAACATCGAGGCCTTTAGGTGGTGGCTCGACAAGGGCCTTTACAGAATAGGACAATTTTTCATTAACTCTGGGCCCATATCGCTCAAATACTGCATCTCTAAATTAGAGATGCCAGCATCAGAAACCTTCCGTTACTATCAACTTTCACAATTCTTACGAGGGATTTGGAAAAACTCGTCAATCCCACTATCGGTTACACCATACGAATTCTGGTGCTCCTCAGCCATGGGTGTAAGGGGTGGAATATCCCTCATATACTCTGCACTAGCAGAGCCCCGGGAGAAAGCGAATCATATGCTGCAATGGGAGCAGGATCTGCAACTCGAATGGGACATGGATACCTGGCATACTTGTGTTTCCCGTTCCTTTAAAGGCATGCTTAGCTCCTCACTGATGGAGGCAGATCTCAAAGTCATAACCAGGTGGTACCTGGTACCAACCCGAATTACTAAATTCTATCCAAATTCTTCGCCCCTCTGCTTCAGAGGCTGTGGCCTTATAGGTTCCCTACTTCACACATTTTGGGAATGTCCCAAAATTAGAGGGTTTTGGAACGGAATATTTCATCTCATCCGCAAAACCACAGGATTTGCAGTCCAACAATGCCCCACAATAGCTCTACTAAATTACAACATCCCGAAAGTACCTAGATGGTCACGATTTCTGATTCACTTCATTCTACTTGGGGCCAAGATTACGTTGGCTCATGCCTGGAAAAAACCCTCGGTTTCCCTTCGCCAGGCCAAACAAAAAATTTCCTGGATTATGACACAGGAAAAGGTCTCGAGCAGCATATTAGACACCTCTGACAAATTCAGACTGATTTGGGAGCCCTGGGCTCGTTACCTGGGACTACCACCTCTTACCTGAATTGGCACAAGGTACAGGGGCCCCCAGGCTCCGGTCGGATCCAGGTCTGCCCCTTTATTCGCGAGGATTCCTGTCCCCAACCTTCTCATTCCCTTTCTCTTCTCTCCCCTCCGTTTCCCCCTTTTCTTCTTCCTTCTCTCTCTTTAACCCTAATACCTTATGTCTAAAATCCTTCTAAGTATGATGAGCAACGGTTGAGAATAGAGTACCAGGCAGAAACCCCCTTCACTGCATATTTTTCCTTCAATGACATATTAAGGCTATACAATTTGTCAAAGGGAAAGTTCACATTATAGTGTCTCAGCAGGTACCTTCTCTAAGTTTCGGGGTTAGCCCCCCGTATAAGTGATACTTTCTATGTTGTTACGGTTAGGCTCATAGCCTGTTTTTACTCCCTTCTTTGAAAAGACAGAGCTCTCATTTGAACAACAATGGGCGGCCCGTAAGCTCAGGACAGGTCCAGAGAAGGCTATTATACTCTCCCAGGGTCCCTCCAGGCGGGTCCGCAGGTTCCCAATTGGGGTGCGTGGCCGTCCCTGGAGGATCCCTGGTACCCGTGAGCTATAGGTTCCCTGTCCTGATCTCTGGCAGCCTTACTCCAGGAAATAGAGTTCTGATTGATGACCTTGAGTCCGCATATGTTTACACTCTTATCCTGTACTTGAATCAAGGGAAGATACTTGTACATTCTGACACTATTGTACCTTACATTGTTATGTTACTTCTGGTGGTCTCTGCCAGTTTGATAATTTTGTACTGTTATTTATTTTTCAATAAACAGTATTTAAAACGGAAAAAAAAAAAAAAAAAGAAAAATATGTAGAAGAATACATATCGGCCAAAACTGAGGAAAAAATTAGTTTTGGGATATTTATTATAGCAAAAAGTAAAAGACATTGGGGTTGATTTACTAAAGGGAAATACACTTGGAAGTGCAGTCGCTGTAGATCTGAGGGGGACATGCAAGGAAAATAAAAAATAGCATTTTTGCTTGTACATGATTGGATGATAAAATCAGCAGAGCTTCCCCTGATTTTAGAACTTTCCCTCAGATTTACAGCGACAGCACCTCCAAGTGCACTTGCAGTGCACTTGGAGTGCAGAGTGGATTTGCCTTTAGTAAATCAACCCCATTGTGGTTATTTTCAAAATTGTTGCTTTTCTTTTGCTTATAGCGCAAAAAAAAAAAAAAAAAAACGCAGATGTGATCAAATACTACCAAAAGAAAGCTCTATTTGTGGGAAAAAAAGGACGTCAATTTTGTTTTGGTACAGTGCCGCATGACCGGGCAATTGTCAGTTAAAATGACGCAGTGTCGTATCGCAAAAAATGGCCTGGTCATTGAGCAGCCAAATCTTCAGGGGCTGAAGTGGTTAAGAGACTGCTCTCCCTTTTCTGTTTGGTATTTTGCAGTATCCTTCATCCCATCCCTCTTTCTTGTTGACTGCTGCAATAAATTTACAGAAAAGACAACCCCTAGACTGAGCCTGTATTGTCAGTATGTGTGGAACTGGTGTATGGGCCTGGCAGCCTCTGAACTGGTTGACCTGGGTTGTATTCAGTGACCCCTCAGGGGTTGACATACTGTATATATATTTACACAATACAACCATTGTTAGATATAATATTCAAACACTGAAATAAATGGGTTCTGTGGCACCTAGTAAGGAAACTTTAGTGGAGAAGCCTGACTTTTCATGACAGCTGTACAAAGTAAACTTCACCTTA
The DNA here is from genome assembly GCA_037952925.1 of Lithobates clamitans. NCBI lineage: Eukaryota > Metazoa > Chordata > Amphibia > Anura > Ranidae > Lithobates > Lithobates clamitans. The sequence goes on from JBBGZY010000653.1 coordinate 247,460, forward strand.
GTTTCTCTTTGAAAACAGGTACATGCACCTGTAAAAAAAATTAAATACAATAGGTTATAAATTAATATGCTGCAATAATGCTACGCAAATAAATAAATAAATAAATAAATAAGATGTAAATCAATCCTTAAATTCTAAATGTGTTGCAAGTGAAACGACTTTCCACCAACAAAAAAAATGGGAAAATACTCTATTAATAATTTCATAGTTTCTAAAATAATACAACTATTCATTAATAAGATACAATCATCTACGTGCCACAAATAAGTGAACAATAATCTTCAATCAAACATTCTGTGAATCCCACGGTAACTCCACCACCAAAGTAGGCAAAAGATGTATGCTCACCTTCCAATATGGACCTTTTAATTAAAAAGGTCAAACACTCCTGTTCCCCTTTAGAAGCCGCTATGATGAAGACAACTCCATAAGTCACACAAAAAATCCGTAAAGAATATGAAAGAAAGAAAAAATTGATAGTGCTCTCTATTTAAAAATTCAAACAAAAGTTTTATTGTCTCTGGGTTCATACTGATGTGAATTTACAGCGGGTTTGATACGTTTAGGAACACACAGATTTGCAGGTTATGTAAAAAGCATAGTATTCCATGGCTTTGATTCACATCTATGCTTGCGAATTTGGTGCAAAAAAAAAAAGGGGTCCTGTGCGTGTTGACTGCGGGTGCGATGGGAATTCCTATGGTGCAGTGCGAATTTTATCCTCATAGGCTTCAACTGACCTTGCAGTAAACTCGCAGCACACAGTTCAAATCTCTGCAAATTTTTCACTGTCTGCCTCCTGAAATTTGCGGTAAATTCGCACCTGTCCACCTCAAAACGCAAGGCAAATTTGCACCTCAAACAGGACAAAAAAATGAATCCAATTCGCGCAGTACATCGCATCACAGTAGTGTGAACCTAGGCACAATGTTAATCTAAGACAAGCTTATCAGTATACCAAGTGGGGTTAATTCCTGCACTTACCGCTCCCAGCTGTTGCTGGCTGACAGCTCAAATGCTGGGATGGATCGGGCTGTGGCTGGGGGGAACCTCTCTCCTTTGATCTGAATGCCTCAAGGAAATCTCTGCCCTACGCGTTACGTCATATTACGGCATATCCATTTGACAATGCATAAGTTGCTCGAATAATAGAGCAATAGTAAAGTAGCCCAAACAGCGGAGTCACAAAACAGTTCAGCTTTAAAGGAAAAATAGGGTTAAAAAGGCTTAAATGTGTACATGCTGGATATAGTGACAGTGTGCCTAATCTGATTGGGAAAAAGGTAAACATCTTTAATATTGAGACATAAAAGTAAATTGCAAGTTCTGTTTTATCCATTTATTGAAGTCTAGGAAATAAAGGATTTGTATGCTTTGCTGATTTAACATCATCATGTCCGGCTAGAAAATACAGTTTTTTTAAAGATTTGGAGACATACATTTAAAGCTGAAATCTATTGAGGAATAAAAGGCACACATTAATAAAGATCTGTATACATTTATGCAGAAAAAGCATACAGGCTCTAAGCACAGAGTGTCCTTGGTGGGCGTCAAACCAAGGGATCTAGAATACTGTACCAGGTTTTACTTGAATCATCAGTGCTAGAACAAACGCCACTGATATACTGTATGCAGGAGTCTGTTTTTGGAAGTAATTGCCTTTTGATATAGACGATCTTCACATCAAACACCATCTGACTTACACAGTTTTATGTGATCTAATAATCTCACATCGTTAAAAAGATTTCTCACTCTTTTTTGAATAAATAGACATCTAAATATAACGTTCTGTCCTCACCATCTATGCTGCCTAATATGAGGAGTTACCCGAACTTGACTCCATGACCTAAATTTACCCTGCATAATTACTAACAAGACAAATATATTTTTCTCCCTTCACAGGTACGAGTGTTTCTCATTTAGCAAATAGGAAGTATTCTAACTGCAGATAAGCACATATAATATTCAAGGCCATATTTAGAAATCACACTGCCCTAGGCACAAGTATGTGATGGTATCCTCTTATACAGACCCCCACCTTATGTAATGACAAAGATGGTGATGGTCACCACACGGCTTGCTGCATCTGTCACTGGCTTCAATCTCCTCCCGGGAACCACCACGGACAATCATATCTCCACGAGAGGTGGTGAGAATATCGGAACTGAATACACAGTGCAATATTTATACTTTACACTTTTTTGACATTATGTTTGTAAGTGCATTGGCATAAGGGAAGGGGTTTTCTTTTGGATAAAAGTTTTACAGTTTTACACTATGAGGATTCTTTTCCTTCCTTGTGCCCGAGTTGTATGAAAGGATTTTGGCTTGTTTGGTCTGGGCGAATCATAGGATCAGTGGAATGAATGAACACCCGAATGCTTGCCGCAACTAAACGTACTTGTAAAACGTGGCTTTGGGCACATTTTTTTCATGGCTTTTCTCCTACCAGGAGAAAAGGCTATCACAAGATCTGGGCAGTGTGCATGTGGCCTAATGCTACTGACTTACCAGCCAGTCTGAAACATATTGACCCTGTTCAACAGTTCACGTTAAAAACAAAGGTTTTTTTGCACAAGTTTGCAAATATATGTGTAAGCTGCAGCGGCCACGTCACAGCACCCCAGTGTACTGAAGTCCCAACTCTATAACTTTAAGAGTCTCCAGAGTTGGAGCACATTAGAAATAATGGATAAATTAAGGGTTGGTATGCCTGGAGGGAGCCCACCCCTCCTTAAATGAAACCCCTTGTTTTTAATGTGAGACAGGGTCAATTCGGTTTGTTGCAGGCTGGCTGGTAAGTGATCTGGGAGATTTTGTTTGTTGTTTTTTGACGTGTTGCCCTTCTATGTGCTTGCTGCTAAGGCCAGTTTTGGTTGGGGTGGTTGCCATTTTTTTGTACAGTTGGTGAATCGTGAGGGGACACATTGGATACCTTCCCTGCTATTGTGCTATTGATGGGTGTCCAGTACATTCCTATACCTTTAAGGAGGCATACCTGTTCTTAATCAATCCATTATTATATATGAGCTCCAACTCAGGAAACGCTCAAAATTTTAGAGTTAGGACTGCAGTACACTGGGGTGCTGTAACGTGGCCACTGCAGCTTACGCATATATTGGCAAAAGTGTGAAAACGAAACCCCTTTTCTTCTAAACATGAACTGTTAAACAGGGTCAATTCGGTTTGCTGCAGGCTGGCAAGTGAGCTGGGAATTTTTGTTTGTTGTTTTTTGACATGTGTCGCCCTTCCATGTGCTCCTTGCTGCAAAACCCAGTTATTGGGTTGGGGTGGTTGACATTTGGTTGTACTAACGCAACTGACTGACTGCATAATATATGTAATTTTTTTATTTTGCCTTTAGTAAACTCCTTTTTTTAACTTGTACCTACAGGTAAGTTTATAATAAGGCTTACCTGTATGTACAGTGAGTATCTCCTCAACATGGGCTGAGATATTCACGTCAGCTCCTGCTGATTACATCACTGCCCATGTGCAGTGCATTCTGCATTCAGGTCACAATGAGTGTGCCGTCAATGCATAGAGCGATGTGCCGTGATCGTGACTCCTGTGCACATGTTCAGGATTGTGAAGTCATTCAAACGTCAAGAGAGAGTGAACCTAGAAGGAAGACCGGGTGAAGATGAAAGCACCTGTAGTGGTAACAGCACTTCACTGGAGGGCTTCATTTAAAATGGTAAGTCTGTCATAATGTTATGTTAGTATGTTATGGCATTAGCCTACGGGGAGACCTTTTTTTTTCATTGAGTTTACTACCAGTTTAAGCTCTCAGATACAGGACATTCTCCTAGATGTTTGTCTGTAAATTAAACTTCTACTAGGGACAATGGCAGAGTTCTGGATAGCCAACGCTGGCTTTGGCCCAGTGTTGTAGGACTGCATGGAGTAACTTAAAACCACCCACACATTTTGTCACTGTCTTTCTAATTTTAACAGAGGATCAAACATTTTGCCTAATAGGACATGGAACTTTCCTACTGACCATGCAGTAAATGGATGCAGATATACTGTATTGTGGTAAAAAGTGTTTGTTCCTATTCAGATGTGCCCAAGACCTTTCCCCATCAAACCCCAATAGTTGTCTAGTTGTCCATAAATGAGGCACTGCCGAGCCTAGAAGAGCAAGGAAAGAATGAGTGTTAACATTGGCATTCTCAGCATTGCTTTCCAATGTCTTCTACAAAATGGTGCTGTTGATCATACATGTATATGTTATATGTACAGTAGCAGGCAGTGGCTAAAGGAGAGAAGAGCAGTTAATTCATAGTGGAGGGTGGTTCATATTTTCAGACCCATCAGCCACACAGGAAAGCTGGATCATTTAATTTGTTGTATCTCAGTGATCAATAGAGCCATTTGCCATTGGTTATTCTTCAGACTCACTGAGATGCCACTTTACCCAAAATATTTAGTTCCCTCACTGGTCAAAAACTGCAAAGTCTGTATTTATAATGAATGAGAATGAGAAATCTTGCTGCTTTGGAGCTCTTGAGTTGTCACTAGTGTAAGCCATGTGGATTCCAGAAGCAGTAACAGTCTTAGGCTCGGTTCACACCTAATGCCGATGCTGACCATGCAGTAAATGGATGCAGATATACTGTATTGTGGTAAAAAGTGTTTGTTCCTATTCAGATGTGCCCAAGACCTTTCCCCATCAAACCCCAATAGTTGTCTAGTTGTCCATAAATGAGGCACTGCCGAGCCTAGAAGAGCAAGGAAAGAATGAGTGTTAACATTGGCATTCTCAGCATTGCTTTCCAATGTCTTCTACAAAATGGTGCTGTTGATCATACATGTATATGTTATATGTACAGTAGCAGGCAGTGGCTAAAGGAGAGAAGAGCAGTTAATTCATAGTGGAGGGTGGTTCATATTTTCAGACCCATCAGCCACACAGGAAAGCTGGATCATTTAATTTGTTGTATCTCAGTGATCAATAGAGCCATTTGCCATTGGTTATTCTTCAGACTCACTGAGATGCCACTTTACCCAAAATATTTAGTTCCCTCACTGGTCAAAAACTGCAAAGTCTGTATTTATAATGAATGAGAATGAGAAATCTTGCTGCTTTGGAGCTCTTGAGTTGTCACTAGTGTAAGCCATGTGGATTCCAGAAGCAGTAACAGTCTTAGGCTTGGTTCACACCTAATGCCGATGCGGCTCCCAGCAGGGGTCCTGTGCGTCCTGGTTTACCGTTTCAGGTCTGATTTCAGCCTGAATTATGGGCTGAATTCGGACCTGAAACGCATCAAAAGATGCTCAGGGATTGAGGGGGCATGGCCTGGACATGGCTATGTGAAGACACATTTCTGTGAGCTCCTGGCCCCCCCTGCCTATCTCAACATACCACCGGACATTAAAAGCTTTCTCCAACGGCATACTAGCCACAAAACAGTACCGGACAAGATAGTCAACCCGAGTGAGCCGAACCCGTAACACCCAGGGAGAGATCCAGCGCTACTTTCAGAACGTAGCCTGCACCTCCCCAGGCACCATATGAGTGGCGCCTCGTGGCTTAGGCCTAAGACAGCATCCAACGCTGGACTCGCCCTCTGTATCTGACTCCCTGTCAGAGGCCCCTGCGCTCTTCTTCCCAGACATGTCGGACGTCGCAGTCTCCCCTCTCCGACAAGAACCAGACTGCCTCGATGGCGACATTAGAGAGCTTCTTCAGGCCTTACCTACGAAACATCACATCGAGGCCCTAATACTCTGAGTGGAAGAGGCGAACTGCCGGGACATACAGGAGGTGAGGGCAGAGGTCCATTCGCTGTCGGGGAGAGTGGACACTGGGGAGACGTCTATTTCCTCCTTAGAGCTTCGGACGGTGGCCCTAGAACAGTCGCATTTCTCCCAGGCAGATGCAACGGTTGCTCTTCAGCTCCATAAGGAGGACTTGGAAGACAGAAGCCGCAGGAATAACCTGCGGCTACGAGGCATGCCGGAAGCCACTGGCATGGAGCATCTCTCAACTACGGTGAGTGCCATTTTTCTGAAAGTATTGGAGTCCCCACAGACAACAGTAGATCTGGACAGAGTCCATAGGACCCTTGGCCCGCGATCATCTGACCCCAATAGGAACCAAGATGTGGTGTGCCACCTGCACCGTTACCTCCTGAAAGAACAAATCCTCCACAAAGCATGGGAATGCGGAGAGGTAGAATTTGACAGGGTGTCCAACAAGATCCTCCCAGATCTCTCCAGGGCGACACTACAGCACAGAGCTCACCTACGCCTGATCCTAGACCTGGCACGGGAACAGGAAAGTACATACAGATGGGGGTATCCACTGACAGTCACCTTTCGGAGGGCCTCTGCTTCCTTTACCCTACGTACACCCGCAGACCTGCCTGACCTGTTCGCATTCCTAGATGTGGCACCCATCCAGGTACCCAACTGGCTCCAGCTTCTTCCAAGCCCAATGGGCCACCTTGGACTCTGGGGACCTTCCCAGGCGCGTCAACAGAGGCCGCGGAGGAGATCCCGTGCACCCTTTGGAGAGAGGTCCCGGGAATCTTAAGTGTTGTCACCACTAATTTACAGGATTAAATGGCGATTTTCTGGCTGCTGGATTTTATGGCGGACGTTCTGAGTTGTTCCCACCGACTGTCCCAATTAGCAGGTACCTACCTACAGTGCAATGTATGACTGCTAGTTGCCTGGCGGACGTTCTTAGTAGCCCCCGCCAGGGACATGCAGTCGCTATGCAATGCTTTTTTTTCATGCCCACCTGCTGAAATAGCTAGACTGATGGCAGACGTTCTTAGCAGTCCCTGCCATTTGACTACAGTCGAAAGGCTGAGTTTTTTCCTACACTTATCTCCCTGGGAGGCTCGAGTGTTATAACCTGGATCTTTTGTATGCTGCATGTGAGTAAAGTCGCAAACCTGTGGGATTCCTATTGTTCAGAAGAGGGGGCAATGCCACACACCCTCATTTATAATCTACTGATCACACCCCCAGACTCTCACTCCCTACATTGCATTAGGGAATGGGAATGTGACCTGAACTGCACATTCAGTCCACGACAGAAACAACGCATCCTCCGATTTACGTACCAATCATGCATCTGTAGGAAAACGCAAGAAGCTAACTTTATAATCTTAACCAGATGGTACAGGACCCTAGCGAAATTACATAAAATTTTCCCAGTGACCTTAGACTGCTGCTGGAGATGCCAGGAGGAACGGGGCACATTACTCCATATTTTTTGGACCTGCCCCAAAGTAGAACAATTCTGCTCAGATGTCAAACATACCGCCCATGGCTACCTCTAGATCTATGAGAACTTTGATAGGCCTCTTATTGTTTTACGCACATAAGATTATACTCCTTAAATGGAAATCTACCCCTACCTTAGTATTGAAAGAATATTGTCAATAAAACGGTTCCATTGTATAAATATACATATGAATCTAGGGGATGTCCAAAAAAATTCTCCAAAAGTAAGAGATATTTGGACAGAGTCCAGAGATACTCAAAATCCATACCAGACCCCGATCCGAGCACGCAGCCCGGCTGGTCAGGAAAGGGGGTGGGGACGAGCGAGCGCCCCCCCCCCCCTGAACCGTACCAGGCCGCATGCCCTCAACATGGGGCGTGCTTTGGGGGAGGGGGCGCCCTGCGGTGCCCCCCCACCCCAAAGCACCTTGTCCCCATGTTGATGAGGACAAGGGCCTCTTCCCGACAACCCTGGCCGTTGGTTGTCGGGGTCTGCGGGCGGGGGGCTTATCGGAATTCGGGAGCCCCCTATAATAAGAGGGCCCCCAGATCCCGGCCCCCCCACCCTATGTGAATGGGTATGGGGTACATGGTACCCCTACCCATTCACCCAGGGAAAAAGTGTAAATAAAACACTACACAGGTTTTTAAAATATTTTATTAAACAGCTCCGGGGGGGGGGGATCTTCCTCCGGCTTCGGGGGTCTTCTTCCGGCTTCGGGGGTCCCTCCGGTTCATCTTCTCCCAGCGTCCGGTTGGTTCTTCTCCGCTCTCTCCGGCCTCTTCTCCCGGTGTTCCAGTTCTTCGGCCGGCCCCACCGCTGTCTTCAGGTAGTTCTATTGCCAGAGGAGGTCCGGACTTCTTGTCTTCTCTTCTCTAGATGTTGACACGACGCTCTCTCCGGCCTCTTCTCCCGGTGTTCCAGTTCTTCGGCCGGCCCCTCCGCTGTCTTCAGGTAGCTCTCTTGCCAGCAGAGGTCCGGACTTCTGGGCTTCTTGTCTTCTCTTCTCTTCCCCAGATGTTGACACGACGCTCTCTCCGGCTGGACTAGTCTCTGAGGGCTCCGTTGTGACTTATATAGGCGGAGACCCCGCCCCCATATGATGTCCCAGTCCCTGGGCATGCTGGGACTGTGACGTTTTAGGGGGCGTGCCACCCAAATGCATTATTTTACATTTTTCTACATTAAACCTCATTTGCCATGTAGTTGCCCACACCATTAATTTGTTCATATCTTCTTGCAAGGTTTCCACATCCTGCGGAGAAGTTATTGCCCTGCTTAGCTTAGTATCGTCCGCAAATACAGAGATTGAACTGTTTACACCATACTCCAGGTCGTTTATGAACAAATTAAATAGGATTGGTCCCAGCACAGAACCCTGTGTGACCCCACTACCCACCCCTGACCATTCCGAGTATTCCCTATTTATCAGCACCTTCTGAACTCGCCCTTGTAACCAGGTTTCAATCCATGTACTCACTCTATGGTCCATGCCAACAGAACTTATTTTGTACAGTAAACATTTATGGGGAACTGTGTCAAATGCTTTTGCAAAATCCAGAAACACCAAGTCTATGGGCCTTCCTTTATCTAGATGGCAAAATACCTCCTCATAGATGGTTAATAGATGGTTAATAAATAAATGGTCTGGCAAGAACGATTCTTCATGAATCCATGCTGATTACTGCTAATGATACAGTTTTCATTACTAAAATCTTGTATATAGTCCCTTATCATCACCTCCAAGAGCTTGCATACTTTTGATGTTAGTCTAAATGGTCTGTAATTCCCAGGGATGTATTTTGGGCCCTTTTTAAATATTGGTGCTACATTAGCTTTTTCTCCAATCCGCTGGTACCATTCCAGTCAGTAGACTGTCAGTAAAAATTAGGAACAATGGTCTGGCAATTACTTGACTGAGTTACCTAAGTACCCTCGGGTGCTAGCCATCCGAGGCAACCCGCACCCAATTCGCAATAGTGTGAACCCAGCCTAATAGAGGCAACGGTAGCAGTATGACAGAGGTCTGTTTATTGGGGATATGGTCTGATCTGATTCATTCTTTTCTTCACACTGCATCCGGATTTTATAAATCATTCATAAAATGCAGGCCATGATGTAAAGCCTGTGGTGGCCCATGGGGAATACAAAGGGTATTGAGCTCAGTGGTTTTATACATACAAACAGCTGTTTGCATGTATAACAGTGTACTACATTGTGGCCTCATCATACACACTGGCTCCCCAGGTTTGGCTGAGCAAAATAAAGGCAGCCTGCAGGAAAAATGTCTTCTTTTTTGGCTTAATAAATGCAATTATTGCTGCAGCAGATTCTAGACATGGTACAGATCTGCCACTTTACAGGTAGACTAAGGGGGGCCTCCAGGCACTATATTGGGAGGAATTTTTCATTTCTATGCTTTAACTTTAAAAATCAAAAAAAATCACTGTTCATTTAAAACTTTTTTTAATTAATAAATGTCTTCCAGGGCAGGACCCGGACCCCTATAACCATTGTATGTCCAATAACTTGCATATAAGCCTTCAAAATGGGCACTTTTGATTTTTGACGTTCGGGTCCCATTGACTTTAATGGGGATCGATATCCGGGTCCAAACTTTTGCGGTGTTGTTCAGTCCATCCCTAGAGGTGTGTACTGACTCCTATTTAACATGAGTTTGAATGTGATTGCTTAATTCTGAACACAGCTACATCCCCAGTTAAAAGAGGGTGTGCACACTTATGCAACCACATTATTTAATTTTTTTAATTTTACTCCCCCGCCCTAAAAGATTTTGGTTTGTTTTTCAATTGAGTTGTACAGTTTATAGGTCACATTAAAGGTTCTGAAATTATTTATCTTTGTCTTATTTTTTTACATCACAGAAACCTGACATTTTAACAGGGGTGTGTAGACTTTTTATATCCACTGTATATGTCCAAGTTTTTCTGCATTTGTGTGCATTGGGAGGCCCATAGAAGTCAAGTGCTATATAAAACACAAACAATGTGCTGTTTGATGCATGTATTACCAAGCCCTGTCTTTGGATACTGGCCATCAGCTTTAGGAAACAAAACTACAATTCTGAAAGCATGGTTGCTACAGCCAAATATGTTTTTGATAGGGATATCCTAACAAGAAGATTTCAAAGGCAACCCCCCCCCCCCCCTCCATGTCTGCTTCCACGAGTACTACAAGGATTGCGAAAACCACATTTGGACATGAGGTGACATTTGCAGCTCATTCTTTCCAGAGTGCTCTGCTTTGCCTGTAGCACATTCAAGGCGAAAAGGTAAGTTGCACTTTACTACCGTTCCACTAGAGGGCCAAACATTGTATTCTGATAGCTGCATGTTTTTTAGGATTTGTAAACTATTTCAGTGGCTTTGATATGGTTTTGTACACCCATAAACACACATTTCCCTGCATGTTCTGTAATGTTGTATACATTTTGTAGCATATCCAAGTGACTTTTTCAGATGTTGGGGTGTGTTCCTGACAATCATTAGAAGTGAAGAAGTGGCGAGGATAAGCTTTCTAATATTACAGAACTAATTCAGGTGAATGGGGCTAACCATGACTTGTACAAATGAGAATCTAGTGAAGAACCAACACTGTTAATTACCAGTTTTCAGAACAATATCATTTTAAGATGTGAGCTCCATAAGCAGGGCCCTTCTATTCCTTCTGTTTTGAACTGTATTGTAATTGTGCTGTCCCCCTTTTTATTGTAAAGGGCTGCGTAAACTGTAGGCACTATATATAAATCCTGTATAATAATAATAATAATAATAATAATAATAATAATAATAATAATAAGATGTGCTTTCATCTGATGCTATTTTGGTGTTTAGTTCCAAATTACAGTGGGTTCTCAATTATGAAGTCATTGTGTACCTTCACAGCAAGCCTGGTTATATTCAGTGCTTCCCATTTAGGCCTACTGCAATGATCTTGATATACTTGCAATTTTTCAGGTTTTTTACCCTGTATGAGCAGCTAAAAACATCCTTCCCAACATTTTTCATTTGAACTTGGTTCCCTTCCCAATTTTTTTTTTTCATGGTCAATTTTCATTTGAAATTATATATCATAGTGCAAATCTTACAGCTCCTTTTAGTACAGGTATTTGGCTCATCCTTACCAACAATGAACCCTGTTACAAGCTTGCAAACATTATGGTTAGGGTTAGCATTACGAGTAGGGTTAACCCTAACCCTTCCAGGTGTGCTGTCTAGCACTGTTGGGCAGATCTCCTGAAGAAAGTGACGACTTTGTCTGCAACCCTCTCGTTACCGGTTTGATTTAGGGTACAGGAATGTCATGCTGATTTTTTTTTTTATAAAAGTGGGTGTTATGTAATTCTTTTTTTCAAAACACAGCCATTGACAATGTGTTTATACAGGACATGCTTAAAATACAAGCATAACAGGTCCTCAGACAATACAAATGCCTCATCTGCTATGAAAACTATTGGCAGAGATGCTCAGTTGTTCCAGGAAGTGGATGGCTGGGTGGCAGTTCAAAGCTATTATTCTGCAGCTTTTACCAAATGTGGAGTGTACAAAACGGATGAGTCAGGACTGTCGCCACATGATCCAACATTAATATACCTGAAGCAATAATTAGTATCAGCAACAGCTAGGATAATAAACGAATACCTTTTATAGGTAATGGACTTGCTGTCACTAGTTTGTGGTGTAATCAGGCAGGAACTTGCGAGAGATATCAGATTTTTTTCCCTTATTTCTCTCTAGTCTGCTTCCTCATCACCATCCCAGATAATACATCCTAAAGAACTTTACAGGTGTCAGACACAATGCAGCATGCCATCATTCTTCCATGAGAAAATCATAGTGCAAACTTGTTAACGATTGTCCTGTTGTCGGGCACCTGCAAAAGAAAAAAAAATCAAATAATTACCATGTGGAGAATCAAAGACAATTCTACTCATTACAAATGTTAGCAGAGAAAGACATGTAGTGGCTCTGCGGGGGAGGGGGGTTGCAAGCTGCAAATTCCTGCATGTCTGGGATTTGTCCTTTTTGTGTCCCATCATTGAAATGTGGAAGTAGGGAGCAAGATATCGGGCTCCCTTTATAATGTGTAATGAAAATATTTTCCTATGTTATAAATGTCAGATATGTTATTACTTTCTTAACATAGTACTGAGTGCAGTTGGAATGAATGAATGAATGAAATATTCCACACATTATATAACACCATGCACCTCTATAATTAAAAAAATGGGATCCCTGGTTCTCTCATTCTGATGTTCAATCTCTGTATTTGCGGACGATACTAAGCAGGGCAATAACTTCTCCGCAGGATGTGGAAACCTTGCAAAAAGATCTGAACAAATTAATTGGGTGGGCAACTACATGGCAAATTAGGTTCAATGTAGAAAAATGGAAAATAATGCATTTGGGTGGCAAAAATATGAATGCAATCTATACACTGGGGTGAGAACCTCTGGGGGAATCTAGGATGGAAAAGGACCTGGGGGTCCTAGTAGATGATAGGCTCAGCAATGGCATGCAATGCCAAGCTGCTACTAACAAAGCAAACAGAATATTGGCATGCATTAAAAAGGGGATTAATTCCAGAGATAAAACGATAATTCTCCCACTCTACAAGACTCTGGTCCGGCCGCACCTAGAGTATGCTGTCAAGTTCTGGGCACCAGTCCTCAGGAAGGATGTACTGGAAATGGAGCGAGTACAAAGAAGGGCAAGAAAGCTAATGAAGGGTCTGGAGGATATAAGTTATGAGGAAAGGTTGCGAGCACTGAACTTATTCTCTCTGGAGAAGAGACGCTTGAGAGGGGATATGATTTCAATATACAAATACCATACTGGTGACCCCACAATTGGGATAAAACTTTTTTGCGGAAGGGAGTTTAACAAGAGTCGTGGCCACTCATTAAAATTAGAAGAAAAGAGGTTTAACCTTAAACTACGTAGAGTGTTCTTTAAGAGCGGCAAAGATGTGGAATTCCCTTCTACAGGCGGTGGTCTCAGTGGGGGCATCAATAGTTTCAATAAACGATTAGATAAGCATCTGAATGAGTGCAACATACAGGCATATACAATGTAATACTGACATATAATCACACACATAGGTTGGACTTGATGGACTTGTGTCTTTTTGTTTTACCTCACCTACTATGTAACTATGTAACTATATATTATTTGGACTTTTAAATAACTGGCTCTACCTATTTGGTTCCTCATAGATTTCTGAATTACATAGACTTATTCAATATACCAATATCTATATGTTAATTAAATCTCAATATCACGCATACACACTTTTTTTTTAATCTGCAATACGTTTTTTTTAACAAACCCAGCTCTGCATTTCCTTTACTCAAATTGTACTTTAATTCTGTACCGTATACCATTATCTAAGTTGCATTTCTCTTAGGCCACTTTCATACTGGGGCGGGGTGCATTAGCAGTAAAGAGCCACTAGTCTTAGCGCTGCTTTATTGCTGTTATAGCAGCTAGCGGCCGAAGAAAGGGTTAAAAGCGCCTGTGTTGCGTCGCTGCTGAAACACTTTGCAGGCGCTTCGGCAGCGCTGCCCATTCACCTCAGTGGGCAGGGACATTTGGTAGTGGTGTATATACCGCTCCCACACCGCCCCAAAGATGCTGCTTGCAGGACTTTTTTTCCCGTCCTGCATGCGCACTGCCCCAGTGTAAAAGCACTCTGGCTTTCACACTGGGGAGGCACGAGAGGCGCTTTAAAGGCGCTGTTTTTAGTGCTAAAACATCTGAAAAGCGCCCCAGTGTGAAAGGGGTCTTAACGTGCGATTATTTTTTTGTACCACCATTTTATACCAAATAAAGAAGTTTGTAAACAAAAGTACTGCAGTTGGGAGTTCCCTGAAAGGGATGATGATGAAACTGAGATACTCAACATTGAACAAGTCAATGCAAAAGGGGATAAACTATGTCGAGAACAAACTCCAATCTGCTACCCTACGCTACTCTGGTCATAGTAGGAACTCAGTGGCAAAGCCAGCTGAGGATATTGTTCAGATTCTAAGGAATATGGCTGAAAAAGATCAAGGCAAAGTCATCCAAAATGCCCATTTTTACTATGCCTTTTTGCCCCTAGTGGACAAGGTTTGTCAGGAGGAAAAGCTTTCACTGAAAATATTGATCTTACAAACAATTGTAAGCTATCCCCCCTCATCCTCTTATTATGATTCAACCCATAGGTACACAAACATAAACCCATTTACTTCCCCCTACAATCCTTACAATCCTACCACTTAAGGCCAATAACCACCCACTCAGCCGACATTTTCAGTTTCATACAGTACCCCGCTTCCTCAGACTGCACCTCCAGCCAACACTAGTGGCGACTATGCTGAGGGCTCATGAAAAGGGAAAATATCATCACAAAACACATACCATCAGATGTAAGACAGGATTATTTTTAGAGTGATAAGATTTGGATCCACCACTGTTTGATCCATGTGTGGATCAGCCATTGTTTGACCAATGCCAAAATTGTTGTTTTCTGAGGATACCATTTTGTACTTTTTGCTTAGGCACAAGTTAAACAAATACAAATATGTTTTGTAAAGCAGTGTCTAAGAAAAATGTTAAATTCTATTTTTGAAGCAACATTTGGATATGGGGGAAACAACTCAAAAGCTTATCAAAGCTAGAAAAAAAAATCATGCAAGTGAAGTGAACACTGGCCTACATATTGGGAAGGGTACAAAGAAACAATATATATCCAAGATACACAAAGGCTATGATATCAGAAACACTGGAAATTATTACGTTAGGGCAGGATGCACTAAGCATCAATTAGGAAAGAAGTGAAAAAAGGGCAACACAGAGAGTAAAACGTAATGCAGGTCACGTACACCGGCACACTCTAGAGAGTAACTCTTAACCCAACTCTTTAGTGCTCTAAGAAACCATTGCATTTTTAAAACACAAGCAAACTTACTGTCAAACAGACACGCATGTAAATCTGCAAATCTCTCCTCATGTTGCCACAGCTCACCAGTTCTTCCAGAATCCTTTATTCCCTCTTGACAACAACAGGTTCCCTATCTCTCACATGCTCTTCCTCCAGAACAAATGCAGAACAAGCAGAAGCTAAACCAAAACGTACAGATCCTCCATAACTGCTGGAACAGTAAGTATCACGTACCTGGAAGCAGAGCCTGATATGATGAGGAAGGCCTATCTTTCACCTCTGACTCTGGGCCCATGATATTGTAGATGGGAGGCGCAGAGTGCAGAGTGGCACGAGTGCCTGTAAGTCTTTCTAGCAGCAGGGCAGGTATCCTCGCTGGGCAGGATTAGTCATCAGATGGCTTCAGCAAGCAGGCAGGCAGCTGGTGCTGGCGACAGCAGGCAGAGTAGCAAGGTCAAGCAGGCCAGGTCATACACAGACATGGATGGATGGATCGGGTACAGGGCATAGACAGGAACGTGGTCAGGAGACAAGCCGAGGTCGATGCAGGTGGAGATCAGAGAATGGTCAGGACAAGCTGGGTCAGCAACTGGAAGTAGGATACAGGTTCACAGGTTACACAGGAGGCTGAAGCAGCACTGATCTTGAGCACTGGCTGAGTTTAAATAGTCTGTTTGGCACCAGCATTTGTCACAAGTGCATGCAAGCGCCAGAGCGCACCAGAATATGCAATGGGTCATGTGCGCGCATAAGTTATCGCACATGTATTAGCCAGTGTCCTATTCTTGCGAGCACGAAAGGGAATATGTTTTAGCCTGTGCCCAGAAGTTTGTCCAGAGGAGTTACCTTGTTTGCTGGCATGTGCATCCTGACAGTAAGGCTTGCCTTTTATTTAATTACTTCCAAATTACACATCATTTTCTTGGTCAGAGGCTGTTAATCCTATCTACTTCAAAACCAAACACAAAGCAAAAACACACAGGAAACGCATGTCAACGTGCAGCAACGATGCATAATGCACAAAGGAAATGTACATTGTGCATGTCAATGAGTTTGGTAACTTGTATTAATGCATAACTATTCATAAGGGTAACACACACTGTAATGGTTGTGCATACTGGGCACACAGTGGGCTGTGTCTCTGTCAGCCATGTTGTTCCAAATACAGCCATTACATTGTATTTGTCATTGTCTTTTTTGTGTTGAACCAGAGACACCGCTGCAGTGACCTTTTCCCCCACCCTTCTCCTCCAGTTCATGCAATTCCATAACTTCTAAAATCATGACAGCACAGCCAGGATATAGACATATCTACCTCCCTCAGTTTATTTGCAGCATTTTGGGCCCAAACATAGTTAACCTAGGCATATCGGGAGCAGAACCGGCCCAATTCCTCCCCTAGACGAACTGGGCATTTGAGACCGAACATATTTATAGCCATTTCAAAGCTAATTTCATGCTGGACAATACTATGCATGTTAGCCGACTGTAAGCGGTAGGTATTGAGAGATTTGAATACTTACCTGGGACCTGGTCATAAATGTGATGACATCCCAGCAACCCTCCTTAGATGCTTAATTGGTCAGATGGCCTATGTCAACACCCCTTTGAAGCCCAACACATTGTGGTAGCTCTTGTGTGCCATCAAGAAAAAGAAGACCTGTCAAGTTATGAGAGCCAGTTGATCACTTTGCTCACAGACTGAAATCTGCTGAAACCGGACATTATTAAGTATTCTTAATTTCCAACTCCTTTTTACTTCTCTGTTGCTCTTTTGTCTCATTGGGGTCAATTCACTAAGAGATAAATAACGGCCAATAATATGTAAAAATAAAATACGGTAAATATGGTAAAAATACAGCATATTGTAACAATTGTGCAAGAATTTGTAGTTAAATACCGAATGCAGGATTTCTTCGATTTAGCAGTAATTACCGTATTAGGTAATGCGGTAATCTACTGCACTGAGCTGGTCGTTAAGGATCGGGCCAGGAAGCCGGCTGCTGCATCCTTACCAACCCACTGACAGCTAAGTGTAACAAAAAAGCTGACAATTAAAAATGTAGAAACACCATTTGTTTTTTAATTTTTTAAATCCATACCAGACCTGAAGGGCCTGGTATAGACTGGGGGGGGGGGGGGCCCTATGCAGTTTTTTTTCCATACTTTTTAATTGTCTGCTTTTTTTTACAATCAGCTGTAAGCAGGGAAGCCCACTGACTGCTGACTCAATTGTTAAGGACATGGCGGCTGGCTTCCCAGCCCACTGCTTAGCAACAGCTATTTGTCAAATACTGCATGTGATACTGCCAGCAAAACCCTGGTGGTAATTATCGCATGCTTTTTACTCTCTGGTTTGTTTGTCAATTGGACTTAAGAGCTTTTTCTGCAATATTTACAGGCACATTTTTTTCCCCTGGTAAATACCGCATACAGTAATCATTATTATTTTTTTTAATTTGCACTTAATTTACAGCATGCAATAATTTATGCAAATTAGTAACATGGTACCCTTATCGCATGCAGTAAACGTTAATGAATTGATCCCTTTATTTCTTTGTAACACCCTTTTTATGTAAATATTTTATTTGCCCCACTTTGACCTTTTCACCATTAAACCATATTATGAAAAGTGTTAAAACTGTCTCTAAGGCTTTTAATGCAAACTAAAGGAATCCCTGACTCTTGAAGAGTACAGGGTGCAGCTGGGAGTGGCATTTTTATGTAAGTGACAGCACAGTGTGAGATTGGCCAGTCCTTTGTCACGAGTTGGTGAGAAGGGCAAGAGTCTGATACCACGTTTCGTCACACACAATGATGCCTGAAAAACACCTTGCTAACGCTACAAAAAAAACGCACCTCCACACACAGGTATAGATCTAAATGGGCCGTAAATATCAAAGAGAACATTATCTCAATTAAATGGTTTGGTTTTAATGCCGGTTTTTACATACAGAAGCTTTTGCAGCACCACAAACATTCCAGGCCTAAATATGCAGGAAAAAGTAAGACCTCTCTATGTTTTAATATGAGAAGGAGAGAAGCAATGATCAGCATTTAATCTAGCTTGGAAAACTTACATTTTTTATTCTGGATAGGAAGATTTTCTCTATTATGTTGCTCTTGAACAAGATCTCATTTATGGAGATGTCTCAGACCGGGAAGAGGAGAGAGAAGTACCAAGACAATGATAATTTTTCATTCTGCCACAGTGGTTTATTTCAATGAAATCTCTCTTAGAGAAAGTGTTTTTCTACTTAATCATTTATGCCTTGTCCAGTTAGCCTGACTGACATTTTTATTTCAGGAGCCAAGCTTTTAAAGGAACATTATTCAGTGCTGCTGGCACTAGTTATACCTTGCTGCTCAAGAACCTGAACATATGAAAATATTTCCACAGTAAAACAAAATCTACCTGTGAGTTCTAATTTGTTCTCTGGTCTGAGTGGTACAGAACCAAAAAAGCACAAAGTTTAGAGATTGCATAACCAACAAGTTTTAAAGCTGAACTCTAGTCAAGATCTAAAAATGAATAAGGCTGCACCCCCACCCCCTGCACTGCAGGGGTTAGTTGCTCATTTAGCCTAGGGCATGGGTGGCCAACCTGTGACCGTCCAGCTGTTGCAGAACTACAAGTCCTTTGAGGCATTGCAGGGTTGACAGTTACAAGCATGACTCTCAAAGGCATGATAGGACTGGTAGTTCCACAAAAGCTGGAGGGCCACAGGCTGAGCACCCATGATCTGGGGTGTAAGAAAAAAACATTAATACTTCCCCTATTCCTTGCTACAACCGGCTTCCTCCCTAATGTATGACTAGTCCTATGAAGCAGTTCTTCCTTGCCACTCCTCCAGTCGTTGCCTCCCCAACGTTATTGGGAAGCTTTACTAAAACTGGTGCACACAGAATTGTTTACAGCTCTGCATAATAACCAATCAGCTTCTAATGTCAGCTTGCTCAAAAAGACCCCATTCACACAGGGACGACTTGTCAGGCGACCTAGTCGCCTAACAAGTCGCCTCCCGTTCTGTACTATGGAGCCGTTCTAAGGGGAGCGACGCAAGTCGCTCCGACTTAGAAAAAGGTTCCTGTACGACTTCGGGGGCGACTTGGGGCGACTTGCATAGACTTCTATGCAGAAGTCGTTTTGCAAGTCGCCCGGGCAGTCGTTTGCAGGTCGCCTCGCTGAGGCGACCTGCAAGTCGTGTTGCCCCTGTGTGAATGGGGTCTTAAGCTTTGACAATATTAAAACTTTGAAGTTGATTGGTTACTATGCACAGCTGCACCAGGTTCGGTGTGTTCCGATTTAGGAAACCTCCTGCTATGTCTGACTGGAGTTCAGCTTTAAAGGCCTATTTACAATGATTTACACTTTTTTACTCATGTGATGACAGTTGTATTTTTGGCTCCAGCTTTGAGCATGCCCATTCATTTTCAACAGGCCCTCAACACATTTCCATAGGCAAAACAAACATTCCTGCCTCATTTTTTTTATTATGGCACTCTGCAAAGCAATGCCTGTGCTCTTTATTAAATGTATTGTGTTGTGCTGAGGGGCAGGTGCATTTGTTTTTCCATGTATACACAATGAGGTTGCCATTAAAAATAAAGGATTAGTCCACACAAAATGAATATTTCTCTACTGTGTAGAAACTGGCACACTGTAGCACTCAATTGTATATCCCCAATTCCCACAGCCATTTCTAATTGGGCTTTGGAAAACTCAGTTGGGAAACATTTACGAAAAAGGAAATATTACCACTTGCTGACTCAGTAGCAAAGTTTCCCTGGAATTATTTGAAAAATTTGGCAACTATATAACAAACCTGTGTGCATAAGATTTTCTTTTAATATATCTTTTCCAAAAGCAACAATAATTCTTGGGTCAGAGCTGAACCCCCCAATAATATTATCCTGGTAGAAGTAGGTATGTCAGCTACTTCTTTTGCTGCACCCCCTTACCTTCTTTGCATTCGATGTCTCTGTCTTCAAAATGGATAAACACAAGTTACCTTGTGCAGCACCCTGATGTTTAGGCAGGGTTGCTAGTAAATTTATTTGCAAGGTGATAGTTGCCTTGGCCAATTGATAGGAGGTCAATTGATTTCACCCTAATTCTGGAATTACTGCACTTCTCTCTTCTGTCACTAGATGGTCGGGTATCTGGTGGCATTAGATAAGACAAGGGCATTGCAAGGACAGATTAGGAAAGAATGGCAGGTCTCAGCCAATGGACAGGGATTTTCTTGGGTCCCGTGACCTGCTGGAAGAGCCTATTTATTTGGGTGAGGTCAGGTGAATGGGGTTCTGTGCCACCTGGATGGCAGTCTGGGTGGACTTGTGTTGTGCTGCCCAGGGCTGCTAGGCCAGAGTCTGAGGCCTATCCCAGGGACATCTGGCTGCTAGGCTGTCTGAGGGCCTATCCAGAAGCAAGAGAGCAGCGTAGGGTTGGGATTGCGGCTTGCAGTCCATAAGTGACGGTTCTGCCGGCCGGAGAACCTGACGTGGTCGGAGGTAGAGGGGAAGCTGTCGCCACTAAGGGACCATCCACCTTGTTACCGGGGACCACTGTGAGTAGCTGAAGCAAGTACCAGAGTAGTATTCTAACCAACCAGGGACGGTAAAGAATTGGGAAACTTCAGCAGATGTCAAGCCAGGGACCCAGCCAGTGGAGGTGACGCTTGCAGAGCACTATTGTGTGCCAAGCCAGGGACCAAGCAGGCTAGTGGGGTGACGCTTGAGGAGTATCTGCGAGTGCCAAGTTAAGGACCCAGCAAGGACACGGGGCGACGCTTGAGGAAGATACTGAATGAGAAGATTGAAAGAGCTCGGGGGATCCAGTGGCAGTGGATCAGCAAGTCTAATGAAAGACTGGGAGCTCAGTTGAGTGAAGATCTACAATAGGAGATTGTAGAAGAAATGAATAAGTTCATTACCACCTTTGTGAGAAACTGTTTCAAGATTGTTGCCAAAGGAGACAGCGGTCCTACTCATGCAGATGTGGTGTCTTGCTGGATGCCTTTCCCTGCATGGCTGTCTGCCTATAGAAGTCTCAGAGTCTGCTAAATTAACATTGCAACTACTAAAGGGTATCCTGGCCCTAAACCTCTCTCCCACAGTTCTGTTTAAGAGACAATAAATCTCTTTGCATTCAAGAAGTGTCTGGCGCCCATTAATCTACCTTGCATTGAACCCACCATGCCTTGTAACCCACTCTACACAGAAGGATGTCTCCTGACTCTGGAGGTCACCATTAGGCCTGGAGAGGCCCGGGACTTGGCTACACTTGCTTTAATGATAATAGGATAAAAGAAAAGGATGTAAAAAGACCTTGCATTATCCAAATCTATATCCTCAATGACCAGTGTTGCCAACCGCCCGTAGATTTACGGGCAGCCCGTAAAAATGACCCGTTTTTCGGGGCGCCCGTGAATGCCCGTTACGGGCACCGGTGCCCGTAAAAATGATGGCCGCGAGCCGGCCACGCAACTGCGCATGCGCCGTTCCGAAGCCGGCCGGGCTCGGGAAAGCTCGTACGCGCTCGGCCGGGCGGCGCATGCGCAGTAACGTAATACCGCCGCCCGGCGCCATTTTCGAATTGATCGAGCGCGGCCGCGGCGGCAAGGCAAGCTGACAGCTGAGCTGAGCCAGGGCCAGGCGACTCTGCCACTGGAGCAGCAGGTCTCGGAGGCTGAGCAGCACGCGCCGGCGGAATGGAGGGGAGCCCTGCATCCAGGACCAGGCAATCCAGAGTCTACGGGGACCGGGGGGAGTCTGGGACAGAGTGACAGCCCAGCCGACGGTGACAGAAGGTGATGGTGGCAGAGGGGGATGGACTGGAGCAGGTCGTGTTGGTGGCAGAGGGGGATGGTGGCAGAGGGGGGTGGACTTGAGCAGGTCCTGTTGGTGGCAGAGGGGGATGGTGGCAGAGGGGGGTGGACTGGAGCAGGTGGTGTTGGTGGCAGAGGGGGATGGAGGCAGTCTGGCAGAGGGGGGTGGAGGCAGGGTATGATGGTGGCAGAGGGGGATTGTGGCAGGGGCTGATGGTGGCAGAGGGGGTGAAGGCAGGGTATGATGGTGGCAGGGGGTGATGATGGCAGAGGGGGATGGAGCAGGTGGTGATGGTGGCAGAGGGGGATAGTGGCAGAGGAGGGTGGATGCAGTCTGGCAGAGGGCGGTGGTGGCAGGGGGTAATGGTGGCAGAGGGGGGTGGAGGCAGGGTATGATGGTGGCAGAGGGGGATTGTGGCAGGGGGTGATGATGGCAGAGGGGGATGGAGCAGGTGGTGATGGTGGCAGAGGGGAATAGTGGCAGAGGGGGATGGAGGCAGTCTGGCAGAGGGGGGATAGTGGTAGGGGGTGATGGTGGCAGAGGGGGATGGAGGCAGGGTGTGATGGTGGCAGAGGGGGGTGGAGACATGGTATGATGGTGGCAGAGGGGTCAGTGGCAGAAGGGGATGGTGGCAGAGGGGGATGGACTGGAGCAGGTGGTGTTGGTGGCAGAGGGGGATGGTGGCAGAGGGGGATGGACTGGAGCAGGTGGTGTTGGTGGCAGAGGGGGATGGACTGGAGCAGGTGGTGATGGTGGCAGAGGGGGGTGGAGGCAGAGGGGGATGGAGGCAGTCTGGCAGGGAGTAATGGTGACAGGTGATGGAGGCAGGAGGTGATTGGACTAGATAATTCCTTATTATGTCGAAAATACCAAAAATATGTTTTTTTACCTTAAAATCTACCTTAAATCACATTGCTATTTGCTTAGCATACCTGTTTGTAGCCTAAATACTGAAATTTACACCTAAAAATGTAATTTTGGAACTTTTGTGAAATGCCAGTAAAAACGTGGTGGTGCCAGTAAATTTTGGGTGTTGTGCCAGTAAATTTCAATCTGGTAGGTTGGCGACACTGTCAATGACTCAGATGACAGAAAGTGTAAGCCTAGGTAAGAAGAAACTTATGAAGAAAACATTCTTTCTTTAAGAATAAGGTTTACAACAATTACAGTAAATGACACTGGGCTTCATTCACAGAACCAGATTGCATGCGGTATGTAGGTGTCCGGACACATTTTCCCTAAATATTGCATGTGATTCTGCAACTCTGAATTGTCTATATATATTATAAATACTGCAAAATGATCCAAAATGCCGCATGAAAAGGGGTTAAAGTGAATTCACAGAAGGAAACAAATAATTAAATACATGCAGTAATAAAGTAGTGGTCCAGACATGCGGTATTTAAGTCTCTGCCATTTTGGATCAGTTCTCTCAACAGTAATGCATAGAAACCTAAATATGGAAATATGAAAAAATAGGATTTACTTAACCCCTTGCTGACCTGCTTACGCCGATATACGTCGGCAGAATGGCACGGACAGGCATATTAACGTACCTGTACGTCGCCTTAAAGACGCGGCATTGTGGGCATGTGCCTGCCACGAGCTCCGTGAGTGTGATCGCGGGTAACGCGGACCCAATGTCCGCGGGTATACCCGCGATCGTCTCACGGAGAAGAAGAACAGGGAAATGCTGATGTAAACAAGCATTTCCCCATTCTTCCTAGTGACAGGACACTGATCACAGCTCCCTGTGATCGGGAGCTGTGATCAGTGTCGTGACATACATAGCCCATCCCTCCTACAGTTAGAACACATCCCTAGGACACACTTAACCCCTTTAGCGCCCCCTCCTGGTTAACCCCTTCACTGCCAGTCACATTTACACAGTAATCAATGCATTTTTATAGCATTTTTATAGCACTGATCGCTGTATAAATGTGAATGGTCCCAAAATAGCGTCAATAGTGTCCGATGTGTCCGCCATAATGTCACAGTCACGATAAAAATCGCTGATCGCCGCCAAAAAAAAATTATTTATAAAAATGCCATAAAACTATCCCCTATTTTGTAGAAGCTATAACTTTTGCGCAAACCAATCAATAAACGCTTATTGCGATTTTTTTTTACCAAAAATATGTAGAAGAATATATATCGGCTTAAACAGAGGAAAAAAAAATGTTTTTTTATATATTTTTTGGGGGATGTTTATTATAGCAAAAAGTAAAAAATATTGAATTTTTTCAAAATTGACGCTCTTTTTTTGTTTATAGCGCAAAAAATAAAAACCGCAGAGGTGATAAAATACCACCAAAAGAAAGCTCTATTTATGGGGAAAAAAGGATGTTCATTTTGTTTGGGAGCCATGTCGCACGACTGCGCAATTGTCAGTTAAAGCGACGCAGTGCTGAATCGCAAAAAGTGCTCTGGTCTTTGGCCAGCGAAATGGTCCGGGGCTGAAGTGGTTAAAGTATAACTAAAGTAATTTTTTTGTTGTTGTTTTAGAGTGGAGAGGGATTAGAACACCTGTGAGGTCTTTATTGCTGTCTGTGCCCCCATTAGGGAGATTCACCCTCTTCTATTTGTCCTGTTTACCATTATCATTGAAGATGAAAGTAAAAGAAAATACCAAATTTTGGGTTGTCCCCAGAAAAGTAATAAAGGGGAAATCTTCTAACGGGACACAGATGGCAAAAAACTGACAGGGGTTATAATCCTCCCTTACTCTATCCAAAATAAAAAAAAATAAAAAAACGTTGTGCCTATAGTTCTACTTTAAGGCAAATAGTGCAATTTGCAAGTTGCTCCAGGGCTTAGTAAATAAGGTAAAGCTTCACTTTACAAAGAATACCCAATCACATGAAAGGAAAATAAAAAAATGCATTTTTGCTTGCACATGATTGGATGATGGAAATCAGTAGAGGTCCCCTTTGATTACCACACTCTGGAGTAACCACACTTGCAAAGTTCTCAGTCTATGTGCCTTTAGTAAATCAACCCCATTACATATAGTAAATCCACCGCATTACACATCGTGAAATATATCTATTTACTTTGGTTATTTTACCCAATTTTTGGAGACTTTTTTGTCTATACAAGCATATCCATCATTTGCCTCCCAATCACTCCAAACATAATACAATGTACACATTACATGTGCACATTACAATGGTCTCATTCCTTGTTAGAACATATGTCATATGTAGTGGGAAAACTTTACTTATTCTCAATTATTTTTAGGGATATCTTTGGCTCAAATATTCACAAGATAGAATCAGATTAGGAATAGACCAAGAACTTGAGCTGTTTGGAGAGGGGTTTCATCAATTTGAAGGTTTTGACAGATGGATATCAGAGTGATACTTTCAAGAACATCAGTGAATGACAATGACTATTCTCTAAGAACAAAAAAACTGTCCAAAGATATAGCAATGACTTTGCCAAATATCACAGCAAAAATTACTTTAAGCCCCCATTCACACTGGTGTGACTTGTCATGGGATTTGACAGTTTAAAATCGCATGACAAGTTGCACCCTATTTGTGCCTGTGGAACCATTCAAATCGGTGCAACTCTGACTTGCACCGATTTGAAAAAGGTTCCTGCACCATTTTTGGCGATTTCATGTGTGACTTGCATAGACATCTGTGCATGAAGTCGCACAGATCTCGGCAAACTGCACATGAAATCACAATAGCTGGCGGCTTTGAAATTGAACTGAAGTAGCACAATTACAAAGCCACATTCAATGTGAACTGGGGTGTAAAGCAGGGTTTCTTAACCAGGGTTCCTCCAGATCTTACAGGGAAAAATTTTGTCAAAAATTACACACATGTAGCGCTGGTAGATTTTTCAATCTACCCCTTATAGGTAAATTTAGTGGGTCAAATGTTTTGTACATAGTTCAGATTTAGTTTATTGTCAGATTTGGCCTCTGTTCCAGTTTGGCTGTGTTGCGCGTAGTTTCACACTGTGCCTGTGGGGGTCGTTGTCACCATGGGTCGGTGTTGGAAAGGCAATATGCTGAAGTGAATAAGTGCTCTTCTGTCCTGGAGATAACTCGGCAGAGGTGGTCCTCCGGTTTGCGTTCTGGGAGAGGGTATTTATGGGGCAGACGCCATATTTCAGGGAGCTTTTTGCCTCGTGGCCCTCCTGGCCTAGAGGTTTGTGTCAGTGAGTGCTATCTCGTAGCCCTCCGGCCTGGAGGGTTACGGAGCTGCAGCTGTGCAGGTGGACCCAGAAGCCTGTCTGGGACCTGCTATCGTTGGGATGGTCCTGTGCTGTCTGTGCTGAGGGAAGAAGCCGGAAAATCGGGAAGATCCAGGGGAGGACCCATCTTTGAAGGGACCATGCAAGGCTGGTCTTGAGAAGGGCCTGGTGACTCGATTGGAGGACGTATCCTAAACTACCCTACTGCACAAGTACTGCCGGGTCGGCTTAAAGGTTCTGGTACTGTGTTTTCTGTTTATCGAAAACCACTACATCCTGTGGCAGAGGATCGTATGGGTTTTATTTCACTCAAGTCTGTGGCAGATACTTTTTGTTCGTGCTGCGTACCGGCTGCTAGGTTGGTGAGAGAGACCTATCCGGGCGGGCAAAGATTTAACTTTGAAAGGAAAATATATTCATCCCTAAAATTCCAATTGTTCAGTGCTACATCAAGAGAAGGTATTTGAACTTCCCTGCAACTCTTCTTCTACCTCTTTCCTGCTACTTCTTCCAGTTATATCCCATTAAAGCATTGGAAAAAATATTCAAGTGACTGGTGCCTACATTGTCTGATAGTAAGCTCAACGTGACCCTAGACCCGGTGTTGGTGAAATTACAGGTAAAAAAGGTAACGGAAACAGCCCGCAACAAATCAGCAGCTCCACCGTGAGTTAGTGCTACACACATATATAAATACCCTTCTTCCACCAATAAAAAAGTCAGTTGTCTTTTTTATTTTAGGAAGAAGGGTATGTTATATACACTATATTGTCAAAAGTATTGAGACACCTGCCTTTACACGCACAAGAACTTTAATGGCCTCCCAGCTTCAACTCTTCTGGGAAGGCTGTCCACAAGGTTTAAGAGTGTGTCTATGGGAATGTTTGACCATTCTTCCAGAAGCGCATTTGTGAGGTCAGGCACTGATATTGGATGAGAAGGCCTGGCTCCCGGTCTCCTCTCTAATTCATCCCAAAGGTGTTCTAAAATATACACTGTCACTGTACTAATGACACTGGCTGAGCAGGGGTTAAACATCTAGGGCGATCAAGGGGTTAAATGTGTGCAAAACCAGTGTTTATGTGTGTACTGTGAGATTCTTTCACTAAGGGATGTGCTGGTTTTTATATCTTGCTTTGCAGGGAAACAAAAACCAGCACATCCCTGCTGACAGGTCAGAGCTTTGTCCTGTCTTCTTCCTTGCCAATTAGCGAGTACCAGAGGTCATCCATTGGCCGGCACCTGCTGATCGGCTTGTGCTGTGACTAATCACAGCACAAGTGGCACGTGCGTGCACCAACTACCCGTAAGAGCAGAGTCACGGATGGATATATCCGTGATTCTCCGCAGCCAGCCTGCACTGTAGCAGTAAAGCTACAGTGCGCTGTTGGAAAGTGGTTAACACATATGCTGCAGGGACTGCATTGTCTTAGTGAGTTGCCATATTTCTAAGGCTTAAACCATTTCACCTCTTTATTAGCAATAACAACTGACAGGGGTTCTAATTCTTCTCCACTGTATCCATCTCAGTGGATATTGCATGAGATAAATACTGCATATTTTTATTAAATACCATATCAAATATTTTATTAGACCCTATTTTACGGCAAATTTTAAAGAGGAAAAT
Source organism: Lithobates clamitans (assembly GCA_037952925.1). NCBI lineage: Eukaryota > Metazoa > Chordata > Amphibia > Anura > Ranidae > Lithobates > Lithobates clamitans. The sequence continues at coordinate 275,314 of JBBGZY010000653.1, forward strand.
ACCACTTCATGAATGGAGTCCATTATGTCACGTAAGCTCATGTTTGAAAATGTAAAAACATTCAAGATATTCAACATTTAAATTAGTAATACAATCAGCAAGATCCCCATGGAGGTGAGAAGGTAACGATGTATAGAACTGCTAAGGCTCATATCATAGCTAAGGTATTGCAAGGTTCAGTGGTAATCAAGGCGACACTGTATATTTTAGATATAATTGGTGAATGGAGGAAACTATAGTAATATAGTGTCATTGCCTACATACAACAGATCTTTTACCCAAAGAGAACGGGGGAATAATTAGTGAGACTAGGTAACAAGGCAGGGAAAGGAACAAGTTGACTGACTGACTGCACCAGATGGGGGGGGGGGGGGGGGGGGCATGGAATAAGCAACATCTTATTATAACTGAAATGTTAAGTTGGAGAGGGCATTAGGTGAGGAAAGGAGGGGTGGTGGAAATAGGTTACTGAGTTCCAGCCCAGTGAGGGGTTGAACCAGCAAGTAGTTGTTTATATTCATCAGAGTAGAAGAAGTCCCACCAATAAAACGCCATGGAGTGGAATTTCAAGGTGGTCCTCTCAATCGAGCTAGTGAGGTCTTCCATGTGCTTGATATCTGCAACTCGAGCCATTGCTGTAGAGTGGGTGTCGAGGGGTATTAGAAAGGACTAACTTTAATGAAACTCCTGACCTTGAGGATAAAACCATGCTTTGCCCTTGAACATCTGAAACAACATAAAAAGGTAGTTTGCTAATCTGGTAAAATGCTAGAAGAATGAAGTTGTTTTGCTGCTGATATTCACACAAACTTATTTCTTTATTATTTCTCGTGATCTCCTGAATAATCTTTTTGTTTTTAAAGCCAGAACTCCATAATAATGTTTAGAATTATTTTTTATAGTCATCTTTTTTTTATTAATTTTTTTAATCAATAACTCCTTTTTTGATTATTTTTAAATTATTTTCTAGTGATTTCCATAATTTAGTTTTTTTTTGGTGTGTCAAGTTTCCACAACATCATTATTATCTTGTATTTTTATAAAACCCAAGGAGGTTGGTGTTGGTGTCCCTTGTTAGACATTGTATTTTGAAAATGTACCTGCCCACTCACAAACAAACTGTCCTATTTAAAGAAAAAAAGGCAAGTATTTTCATATAAAAAAAACATTTATTCTGGCTCATAATAACAAAATAAAGAGGAAGGCAACGCTGGAGAAACTGCTTGAATTTGCGAAGCTTTGCCCCCCAGGGCACACATCAACTCTTTGTAAATTAAAATTGGTAGCCTGTGAAGTTAATATCATGGGGAGCACAATCTGGTCCAGGACTCCCAGAGATCACGAACAGCAGCAGATGACATATATGTCCCCAGGCTGTGGTACTACCACAGCCTGCGTCTTCTGTCAGACCAGACTGAACCCAGGCCATCACTTTCTTGTCTTTCTTGAAGCCTTCCCTCCATGCTTCCCTGCAGCCTTCCTTGGAGGCTGTGGCTCTGGAGGTGGACTTGTGACAGGAGGAGGAGGAGGATGGGCAAGTCCACATAAGTGTACGTTATCGGTCATTTGGCCCCTCAACCCCTTGTGAATGGCCTCAACAAAAAGTTTTTCAGAGTTGTGGCGTTGGCCTTCCTCCATTTGCAGCAATTGGGAAGCTATATAGTAGCCATAGGCCTCTTCAGCGTCGGGGAGGGGGTTTCAGGGCCGCATTAGCCTCCTTAATGAGGCCCAGTGCTGCCTCCTCCACGTTACTCCCCTTCCTGGCCCTTTTTGTTGGAAGGTGGAGGGGAGGCACCTGGGATTGGGTGAGGCTCCTACTGGGCCTGGCCACCTCCTGGCTGACACTTACCCCCGCCTCCTCCTGGCTGACACTTAGCCCCGCCTCCTCCTGTGTAGCACATTCCAGAGCCTCGTCCTGGCTAAGGTCTTCCTGTGTATGAAAAAGGGACATAGTTTTAGTTTTTGGCTCATCAATCACACAATTTTCAGCTCATGACTGTTGCAAATTGAATGTTAACAAACAGAAAAGACTCTCATTCTGAGCCCAGCATTTTTCATTCTTGTCACAATTTTTGGCCCCCCAAGATGGAAGGCCCAGGTTGGTCCTTGGAATCCTCAGCTGGGGTTGAGGGAAGGGTGGAGGGAAGGCTGGGTGGAAGTGTGGAAAGTGATTCCCTGACTTCCATCTGGTCTTCCAGAAACCACATCCTGGTGTAGTACCACAGACTGGGAACATACACATCCTCTGCTGCTGCTCCTGATCTCATGGAAGCCTGGATCTTATTAAGCTCCTTTCTATACGTGCTTCTCAAGCTACCAATTTTCCTCTCCACAAAATTGATGTCTGCGCCAGGGACCTGCGTCTTCACAAATTTCAGCAGTTTCTCCAGCGATGCCTTCCTTGCTGGTTTGTTGCGATATAAGGGGTTTTTAACTTCCCACAAATTACACATATCCCTGTATTTGTCAATGAACTGGCCCATGAAATCTGGGTCTTTGAATTGTTTCATCTTTGCTGAAAGACCAAACACAAGACAAAAACGCGAAATATCAGGCTAAGCTCTCCTAATCTTATCCTAATATAGGCCTCAATCTATAGTCAGTAAAGGCCACTGATGTCCCAAGTTAAAATGTTACCTTCGTTATAACGTTCATCGCTTCCGGGCCTCCTTCCTCTGCACACAGAACGTACGTACGACACACGCGTGTTAACTTTATATACACTGCGCATGCGTGAAACTCCAACCGCATCGCCCGCCCCTGACGTTCTGTCTAGAATATTCCCCGCCCCTTCTCTTTCTGTGCAGTGGGAAATGAACATGGTAGAGACACAGCAGGTGCGTGATAAGAGCAGTAACAAAGAGGAAGAAAGCTCGGCGCCCAAAACGTCCCGATCCCGGAGGAGAAGATTTAGGGCCTCAAATATGGGCTTTGTAGAGATGGTGGAGATGGTGGACATCTTGAGGAGGAACGTCTATGATGGGAAGCATGGACCGTACCTAAACCCAAATGTGAGAAAGGGTAAAATCATGACTACAGTTGTGAAGAGTCTGGACAGGAATTTTGGGGTACGACGATCCAAGGAGCAATTGAGGAAACGCTGGTCAGACCTGAAATTGATGGAGCAGGATCAGTACAGAAGGATCAAGAAAGTGCTTCTAAAAAGTAAATACTTGTCGTGTGTTCTGATTATTATTATTACTTGCATGCTGCCCCATGTGCTTTTCTTTACTGTTGTACAGTTTAAAATGGCGACTTTCATGTTTGTGGACACAGTAATCGGTCGTAGGAAACATTGTTCGTTTCTCAAATAAATATGATGTTTTTGGCAGATACAGAGTTAATTACATTTGGTCATGCTAATTTGTATAAAAAGAAGTTTAGGACATTGTTGTCTAGATGTGTTTGTAACTAGAATTAATTGCAAACTTCATTTAGTGTAATGTAAGGAGAGGACAATCAGCAGCTGTTTACACATCTGGACTCAGGAGCACTAGTAGTGAACAAACTAGTGAACAAACAAACAAGAACAAACTTTTTAGGGTGTCCCACACAGGTACTCCAGTGGGTACGTGGGGTGTTTACATGTGTGAAACTTGTCCAAAAAAGGTAAGTATTCCAGCTTTGTTAAGGGAATAATTAATATCTTCAACTTGGATCTCTGCCCAAACAGACAATTGTACCCCACTTTGAAGCAATGTTTCATATTCCTATTTCTGGCCACAAATATCTGTGTGCTAAGTATACCTTTTGTTTCATTCTCATAGGGGAGTAAAGACTCGGGACGTCTGACGACACCAGGAACCCCCCCCCCCACCTCCCCCCCCCCACCTCCTGTAGAAGGGGAACAGGAAGGAGAGGTGGTGGAAATTTTCACCACAACAGGTGAGTGTCTGACACCACAGATTCAGGTAATAGATGTATGCCTGCATATTTATAATACATGGTGTGTATTTTTTCTTTTAGGGGATGTGCATGTTTTGGAAGAACAATCTACTATTTTCACCACTGACAGTGCACAAAGACTAAACCAGGACATCATGTATTGTAGTCAGGATTCAAACATCATCAAGCAAAAGACAAATGAGGTTGAACAAAAACTGAAGAACATGATTGATATACTAGGAAGAATATAAAGAACTACCAATGACACCAGTTTATATTTTTGGGGACCAAGTTTTTAAATTTTTTTACGCATTTTAAAAGCCAAATTTGGAAGATGCACACAGTGTGTCAACATATGCTACCTGCCATCAGGGGATATCAATGTACACGTTTTGTGGGTTGCAACCCCTTCCTCGTAACCCAAGTAGGTGAGAGGAAGGGGTTGCACCCTCAAAACACCTCCATTGAACCCCCATGATGGGAGATAGCACATGTTGACATTTGGTATGGGATCAGAAAGGAATTTCCCAGTTTTAATCCCAATTTGTGTGCATCTTCTAAATTTGGCTTTTACAGGGGTGACATCACCCCATCTGATGAAGGCAAGATCAAGACATTTTTGACACTATAATATCTGATATTGCCTTCAGTTTTTCAATGTTGAACTTTGTAAGTTCCAGAGTTGTGTATGCTATGTTTGCAAACATGCTTGTTTATGTACTTTTCTAAAATTTTCAAGGTAAAAATTTCAAAAACAAGATGTTTTTTTTAACACAAAATATTATATAACGCACATGTGAATGTGCACGGAATAAAAGGTTTTATACTCAACAATGTGTGGCTTCTTCTTTCAATGCTCAATACCACTTTTTGTATTGAGTTGGTGTTTACAGTGACAATGGGGGTTAGTTAATAATGTAAAAACCACTTGGCACTACAAGTGCACTAGGAGAACCTAGGAGACAGCTTAAAACAAACACAAGCAGTAAATCAAAATCAAGATTTTATCAGATCATTTTTTAATTTATTTTGGAAAATATTTAAAAATGTTCTGGCATAGCAATGGTCCCCCTTACCGTAAAACTACTGTAAAATATTCAACATATTTTTCCCACACTTCACGGGTGCTTTGGGGGAGCAAGCCAGGACAGCCAGCTTCCAGGGCCGTCATTGTTGTCCGGCCAACTGAGGCAACATGATTTGGAGCATTTGTTTTTAAAAAGTTGTGCAGTATGCAGCAGGATAATACTATGTGGTTCAGTTTGTACTCCGCCATATTTATAGCCGTTAGAAATAGGCGGAACCGGCTGGCCATTATCCCAAAGGTATTCTCCAGGAATCTTCAAGCCAGTAGTTAAAAACCCTCTTCTCTGGGGTGAGAGTCCTCTGGGGGAATGGCCTCATTGGGTCATCGCCGAGGCCAAATGCTTCATCAGCAAAAAAAACAAATGGGAGCCCTTCAACGTTCTCTTTCGCAGGTGGCAATCCCAAGCCACCACTCTGGAGACATCCGTAGAACTCAGTCTGGGCAAAGACTCCACCATCCAACATCCGACCATTGTTCCCCACGTCCACATAGAGGAACTTGTAATATAATATGTCGCCGACACCACTGCCATCAACACGATACTATGAAACCCCTTATAGTTAAAATAGTATGACCCCGAATGGGGTGGTGGGACTATGTGGACGTGTTTCCCATCAATTGCCCCTCCACAGTTGGGAGAGTCCCAACGGTCGGAAAAGTCTGCCATTCCTGTGGCTTTGAAGAAAACTGTGGAGTCAAAACAGAAAAAATAAAATTAGTGATTTTGCACATAACATTGCACACAGATTAGACACAAACATTCTTGGCCAAAATCAGTATAACTTTTATTTAAAGAAGTATTTAAAGACAAAAGTATAAGATCCACTTATCAGATTCTTCCCCCCTCTGATGGCCCATTGCAAACATTTTTTGGGGGGTGATGTTTTGGACAGGTAACCCTCTCCACTTCATTGAGAGCTGAATGCTTAAATAATGTGTGTTACTTTGGCCAGCCCCTCCTTACTTACACTATTGGAAGCCCACTGGACAGGTAAGAAGTGTCATAATACTAAAATATAAGTACACACTGTACAAATTGAAGCACATTTTTACATTCTGCAATTACTTATCAAGATAATAGGAGAACAAAACTTTAAACAGTACCATTTGAAAGTATTCAGGTAGGCCCTTTCACTATATTTTTGATGAATTCATCCATAAATCTGACCACAAAAGAGGTAGGTATAGTGTGTATGGGTTTGGCAGGTAAGTCAGCAGATAGAGGATTGGTATCGGTTGACTTAGCGGTTGGGGGGAGGGAGGGTTACAAATGATTTAACATAACATTGCACGCAGATTAGACACAAACATTCTTGGCCAAAATCAGTATAACTTTTATTTAAAGGAGTATTTAAAGACAAAAGTATAAGGTCCACTTATCAGATTCTTCCCCCCTCTGATGACCCATTGCAAAAATTTTAGGGGGGGGGGGGGTGATGTTTTGCAGAAAGAAAAATGTACCAAGTAATTCTGCGATGCCCTAAAAACACAAACAAGCAGCTAGCACGGCCAACAGGATATATGCCAAAACAAAATGAAACAAAATAAGTGTAGCGCTAAAAAAGTTTAAGATGTCCAATGTCAAGGCAAAAATGAACCAACAGTTCTAGGTGTAGAATGTGGGAGAAGATCCTCCATATATGTATTGATCCTAGTAATAATGAGTCCTCGGAAGTTGTATGACTTTAGACAAGGAGCACATCAATAGGTGTATGACATCTGGAGTGAAGACAGACACACCACCACCAACAATGAAGAGGCTTGCCTGATCTAATGGACCCAAAGGGGCATACGCCGAGTTGGGTCAGACAAAACTTGGGTGGTGAGTGGCTGTAGATGATCCAGAGGGATGGTGATCTTGGGATGAACCATAGGCTGATATGTCCCTCAGAGTGGTGTTAGGAACTAAGTAGTGGCGGTGACAAATAGGAAGGAAGGAGGAAAGGCCACATAGTGTAAATCCACAAACAAATGTAAAATTTATTAAAAATTAAGAAATACACTCACATGTAAATCCTTTTAAAAACAGCGCTGTGAAAATATGGCGGCAGTGGGGTCCTATCTGACGCGTTTCGTCCTCTTAGACGTCGTCTGGGGGAGGACTAATATAGTCCTTCTGCAGGACCTGAATGATGGTAGAACAGGTCTTTGGAATAATGATCCCCAGAGCCTGGGCGGAGATGCCTGTCGAGAACTTGAGGTCCTGCAGACTTCTCCCTGTCGCCAAGTACCGCAAGGTGGCAACTAGCCTCTGCTCTGGAGTGATGGCTTGCCGCAAGGAGGTGTCCTGCTTTGTAATATAAGGGGTCAGCAAAGCCAGACGGTGAAAAATGGGGTCCGTCATCTGGAGAGAATTCCTGAAATCATCAGGGTTATTCTCCTGGATCTCACGCAGCAAAGGCATATGAGAGAATTGGTCACGCGGGAGCAACTAATTCTTGGTCCATGAACTCCTCCCACCCTTTTCATGGACTGGGCTTGGGTCAAAGTAAGAACCCCAACACCAAGCCACCGCACAGCACAAACTCTACGAGGAGTACGTAACGGCAACATGGCTTCAAAACGGTCGGCTGGTCAGAACGAACTTAACAGAACGCACTGAAGAACAGCAAGGCCTGTGAAGAGCGAGCTGAAAATCAAAAAGGAGCGGACAAGAACGCACTGAAAAACAGATTTGAACTGACTACACGCACTGGAAACCAGATACAAACCCACAAGCACAAACTGAAGAGCAGTAACGGACTGAAAAGCATGCAAACTGAAAAGCGTGAATCGTCTCTCACCAAACTTCTACTAACACGAGATAAACACGAGATTAGCAGAAGGAGCCCAAAGGGTGGCGCACTGGCTATTGAACTTCCTTTTTCTAGTCCCGTTGTACGTGTTGTACGTCACCGTGTTTTTGACAGTCGGAATTTGGTGTGACCGTGTGTATGCAAGACAAGCTTGAGCAGAATCCCATTAGAAAAGCCATCATACCTTTTTCCAACCAAAAATCCCAATCGTGTGTACGCGACATTAGATTTATTCCATCCAGCCCCATAGGCTTAATGAAAGAAATCACTTGATTCCCTCTTCCACACCAAACACTAAAGAGTGCGGATGGATGCATTTATTTGCCCGGCTATTGTATTCTGACGGCCGACACCCGTAGATACTCAATACTGGTGTTCATTTCTGTTATCAATCCTGGCTTGAATTTCTGACCAGGATTCTGCCTGTCGACTTGATACTTCACTGTTTGTTCCTGACTTTTATTCTGCTAAAGATTTGGTGCTTTGCTGCTCACTGGTAGGGATGGGCCCCTATTCGGTTTGCACCAGAACTTTCGAACACCACGAAAGTTCGGACCCGAATAACAAACCCCATTAAAGTCAAAGGGACCCGAACGTCAAAAATCAAAAGTCCCCATTTTGAAAGCTTACATGTAAGTAATTGGGCATACAAAATAGTTAAAGGGGTCCGGGTCCTGCCCTGGGGAACATGTAGCAATAAAAAAAAAGATTGTGAAAAATGTAATTTTTAAATGAGCAGTGATTTTTTGATTTTTAAAGTGAAAGCCTAAAAATGAAAAGATCCTTCCAATATAGTGCCTTGGGGGTTCCCTTAGTCTACCTGTAAAGTGGCAGATCTGTACCATGTCTAGAATCTGCTGCAGCAGTAATTGGATTTATAAAGCCCAAAAAAATGACATTTTCCCTGCAAGCTGCCTTTATTTTGCCAAGCAACAGGGGGAGCCAATGTGGGAACAAGATTAGAGATTTTTTGGATACATTCTGGTGCCACTTTGACTTTGTATAGAAGTAATGGGTGCGTAAAAATTGGTCTTTGGGTGGCGATGGCGCCTTCCCACCATAACCCTATAGAGGTAATATTGATGAAAGCATGAATTGGCCTTGCTGTAAAAAATTGCAATGATATGCACCTGTCAAACAGGTGCAGAAAAATTGGTGTTTGGATGTCGGTGGCGCCTCCCCACCGTAACCCCATAGAGTGGGCCTTTAGAGGAAAGGAAGTCCTCCTCTTCCTCCTCCTGCTGCTCTGCCTCCAGTGCCCTGTCCATAATGCCACGCAGAGTCTGCTCCAGCAGGAACACAACAGGGATTGTGCCACTGATGCATGCGCTGTCACGGCTCATCATCCTTGTGGCCTCTTCAAATCGTGACAATACAGTGCATGCATCCTTTATGATCAGCCATTGGCGTGGGGAAAAAAAGCCGAGGTGGTCTGAGCCTGTCGTTGTGCTGTATTCGCACAGGTACTCATTGACAGCCCCCTGCTGCATCTATAGCCACTGTAGCATTGAGAAAGTCGAGTTCCACCTGGTGGGCATGTCACAAATCAGGCGTTTTACAGGCAGGTGGATTTCCCTCTGAATTTCAGCCAACCGAGCACTAGATGTGTATGACCGCCTGAAATGGCTGCAGACCATTCTGGCCAGCTTTAGTACATCTTGCAACCCTGAGTACGTATTTAGGAAATGCTGCACCACCAAAATGAGGACATGTGCCAGGCATGGCACATGTGTCAACTTTCCCTGTCTAAGGGGCGGACAGGAGGTTTGAGCCATTATCGCACACCACCATTCCTGGCTCCAGCTGGGGTGGTGTGAACCACCTCTGGGCCTGTCCCTGCAGAGCTGCAAGAATCTCTGCTCCGGTGTGGTTCCTGTCCCCGAAACACACCAGCTGAAGCACTGCATGGCACCTTTAAGCCTGACTCTGGGAATAGCCCTTTGAACACTTAGGGAGTACCTGATTTTCATAGGACAAATCTGCAGAGGAGGGCATGCAGGTGGCGGAGGAGGAGGGGGTAGAGCTCACAGGTCTGGCATCATCACCACCAGCTATATGGAGCCATGGGGGCACAACAAGCTGCAGCACCGAGCCCTGTCCTGCATCCTTTCGAGTTGCAAGCAGCATTACTCAGTGTGCTGTGAACAAAATACATCGTCCCTGTCCATGCTTGCTAGACCACGTGTCAACATAAGGTGGATTTTACGGCTGACTGACAAGCGCCAACGATGCCAGAACATAACTTTACATGTGATGGTAGAGTGATGGAACAGCCTTATGTGAAAAGTAGTAGTGACTGGGAACCTACCATTGTGGTACAGCACATTGTGCAAATTCACAGAAGGGGCAGAGTCCACCAGGCTGAAAGGAAGAAGTTGGAGAGCCAACAGTTTTGACAAGCTTGCATTTAGACGCTGGGCATGTGGGTGACAGAGGCTGTATTTTTTTTCCGCTGCAGCAGATAGGGCAGAGAAATTTTCCAGCTACAGTTTACAGCTGGTGGTGTGCTGCTGGCAGATGTGCTGCTAGGACCTGGGACACCCTGTGCTATACCATCATCCCTGTCAGTGGAGGCTGCTGAGAGGTAATGACTCGGTATAGCAGGGGTAGACTGAAGTGGGTAAGGAGGAGGAGGAGGGACAGATTTGTGCCCCTTTTGTGTGGCTTTTAGGTGCTCTTGCCAACTGGCTGATTAGTTGGACGTTAAATGCCTTGTTAAGCATGTGGTACCCAATTGGTTGGTGTCTTTGCCACGTTTGATGTGTTTGAGACACAGTTTGCAGATTGCAACAGTGTGATCTGCTGCATATATGCTGAAAAAGGCCCAGACAGCTGAGCATTGGGGAGTGGGCCGGGAGATAACAGCTGCAGAATGTGATGAAATAGGGTGGCTGCTCTTTACCCTTCCTTGATGTCGGCCTCCTTGGGGTTTTGCCGCCTCACCTTCAGTTTCCTCCTCTGCTCTATCTGGCATCCAAGTCGCATTAGTGACCTCATCATAATCATCATCATCTCCATCTCCTCCACTTCATCATTATCACTGGAGACAACTTGGCAAAACGCTGCGGCTTGGGGAACATGAATGCTAATTTGTCTACCAGTGTTCCTACCTCTCTTTAGGCTCATGTTCCTGTCATCCTCAACCTCAGAACCAACATCTGAATCCAGTAATGGCTGTGCATCATCAAGGAGCAAGTGGCTGACGCTGTGGTCAAATAACTCAGCTGACTCCTTAATGGCTAATGTTGGGGCTATGGCAGGAATAGATGTGGACAAGGATTCAGGTTTATCCACTCTGGCAACTGCAGGGGAATGCACACTTGTCTCTGCTTGCGTGACAGAGGATGAGGAGGATGAGGAAGGTTTAGTAAGCCAGTCCACCACCTCCTCTGCATGCTGTGGCTGGATCTCACGGGCAAACTCACTAAACAGAGGAAATAATGCCCTGCCTGAGGACTGACCATCACGTCCACCTTTGCCCGTGGACACATTTGTTGTTGGCCCCCTTACAGCGCCAAGGGAGTGTCTGCCTCTCCTTGTTGTCCTCCCAGACATTATTGGGAGGGAGGGGGTGGTGCTTATAAGCAAATGTAAAGAAGAAGTTGAAATCTGTACATAAATGTACTTTAATCATTGTAAAGGGGTGTTTGGTGTACTTTAATTTGAGTACTCACACTACACAGACACACTCCACGGATACACTATAATATACTGCAATATAATGCGCCAAACGTACAGTGACGCACAGAACTATATGGCGGTAAACTGGCAGTAACGCACACAAAAGTAAATGGCGTTAAACTGGCAGTAGTGCACAAAACTATATAGTGATAAACTGGCAGTAATGCACACAGAACTATATGATGTTAAACTGGCAGTAACGCACACAAAAGTATATGGCGTTAAACTGGCAGTAACACATGCAGAACTAAATGGCGTTAAACTGGCAGTAACGCAATCAAATAGATGGTGTTCAACCGTTACTACACTGACGCTATCTGAACTGTCCCTACTCTAGCTATACACTAATGTAAAGATTACTGACACGGTCTCACTACACTACACTGAAACTATCTGAGCTGCCCCTACTCTACACTAATGTATGCATGTATGTATGAATTACACAATCTCACTACACTACAGTGAAACTATCTGAGCTGTCCCTACTCTAGCTGCACACTATGCAAAGCTGAATGATGGTCCTCCTCACTACACTCACACTATCCCTAGACTGACACTAAACTAATATTCTACACTGACCATTGAAGCAAAATAGCACAGTATAGCACACTAACTAACTGATAGCACTGAACAGAGCCCTGTTCTATCTCTCTCCATGCCAAAATCACACTGAAAATGGCTGCCATTGCAAGAATACTTTTATACTGTGGGACAGGAATGAGCCATGACTGGATAAAGTCATGATGACAGTGTCCAATCATGACTCTGATAGTGCTCTGTGCCCTGATTGGCTGAAGCTTTCACTGCTTCAGCCAATCAGGGCTTGCAATGCACTGTTCAGTGCAGTAATGCCATGTGGTCGGTTCAGGGGGGGGGCGAACAAACGGTCGAACGACCCGTTTGTTCAGGCTGTTCGCCAAACGTCCGAACAGCGAAAGTTCGACCCGAAACTTATGCTCGGGCCGAACCGTTCACCCATCCCTGCTCACTGGCCACTGACCCAACTTTGTGACCTGACTCTGCTCATACCTGAACTTACCTGGTGCATCCACAGCACATTACCAGCTTTACATCTGCACATCTAGTTCCATTCACCAGTTTCTGCACTAAAATACTTCTGCCTTTCAGTTGCCCTTGTAGGCCTTGTCTCAATTTACAGGGGTACTACAGGCATGTGACAGTGTTTCTCAGATTACTGACTTGTATTTTGAGTATGCTTTTTCATTGTTCACTGCTCACCCTGGCCTTTGGCCGGCATCTCTTTTCTGAAAAATGTCTGTTGACTTTGGCTCAGATTCTATCCCTGTTTTTTTTCATTCTCCACAGGTTTGCCCGAGGGTAACAACCTGGTACACAAAGAATGTCCATAATTTCTTGCGAGATGCTCTAGTGAAGGTCTGATGTGTGTGCATAGACTTTGTGCTTCCTTCTTGTTAAGGCTCACACCCTCTCTAAACATGCAGATAGCACAGAGGGCCCGCTATCCAGTTTGTCAATGATGGTTCAATTACAAGTGCAAATATAAGGAATAATAGGGGGCAGCCTTGTCTTGTACCTTCATAAGTGAAGAGGGGGTCTGTAACAGTATTGTTAGTTTGGGGAAAGGCAACATAATCTTCAAAAGTTTAATCCATTTCATAAAACAAGCACCAAATCGAAACCAACGGAATACATGATTATTTACAGCTAGTCCGTAGAGTCAAAGGAATTGTGAGTATCCAAGGCTGTAATTACTCTAGTGTCCCTATTATATTAGATTCACAAACAGTTGTCTGATGTTCATATTTGTGGCTATGCCAAGTATGAGACAACCTTGATCAGATCTGACAAGGAAGGTAATGGTGGTGTTATGTCTATTTGCTATGACGAGTAGTTTTATGTCTGTGTTAATTAAATTGGATGATGAAATTCACAGCCTTTGTTTGTATTTAGAATGAGAATTAGTTAGGTCTCACACATGGATGAAAGCAGCCTGTCAGACATATGGTCCTGTATTGATTTATATTAAGATTTTGACCTGATTTTTGCTTGGAATTACCCAAAAATACTCTTCTCTCAGAGTGAATAGTCACTTCCAGCTCTTTCACTCCAGTGGTCTTTGCTGGCTTTGCTGGCTGAGTACCAACAACATCCCCATCACATGCTCCTTCACACAGACTTATAGTGTGAAGGAAAAGCGGAAGGTCTGCCTGAGCAGTACTGGTTGCACTACATCAAATTCTGGTGCCTTGTGAATGCACAGTGATATTTCATACACTGTGCAAATATTATAGCAGGACATTAGAAGTAAGACTAGAAAATAAAGGCTACTATTACCTTGTCTCTCTAACTGAATATTTCTGTGACTTCAAGTGGGCTTTAACACCTTCCCATAGAAGTAAGACATATACAGTATTTTGTTTAATGGAGGTGGGCTTTCTTCTGTAATGCTGTATGTTTTTGTGATGGGAGTGCACTCAATCAAACACCCCCAGCACAGAGACCGAGCTGTGGCCGAGTTTTATTCTTCATCTAGTAATCAGGGTCAGGAGCCAATTAGAGTGGTCACGTTTTATACACTTTCCCTGCATCTCTTTTGCTTTGTGGGCTTGATCTAGGTTAGTGTAATGCCGCGTACACACGAGCGGACTTTACGGCAGACTTTGCCCGGCGGACTTTTCGACGTACTTTACGACGGACTTTCTGAATGAACGGACTTGCCTACACACAATCCACCAAAGTCCGTAGAATTCGTACGTGATGACGTACGACCAGACTAAAACAAGGAAGTTCATAGGCAGTAGCCATTAGCTGCCCTAGCGTGGCTTTATGTCCGTCGAACTAGCATACAGACGGCGGACTTTTCGACCGGACTCAATTTCGACGGATTAATTTAAAACATGTTTCAAATCTAAGTCCGTCCAACTTTTGAGAAAACAAAGTCCGCTGGAGCCCACACACGATTGAATTGTCCGACCAAATCCCGTCTGCCGGGCAAAGTCTGCCGTAAAGTCCGCTCGTGTGTACGCGGCATTAGTGTCTGTGTCAGTTTTAGTATCAGTGTAATTTAGGTAGGATAACATAAAAACCAAAATGTACACTATTATTTTTGAACCCTACTACGAGTACACACAACAAATATTGCATGCATATGTGGCATACCCATGCACTTAAGAAGTAGGAATGAGCTTTCTGTTCATGTCAAACATAGGTTCAACTCGAACATTGGCTGTTCACCTGTTCATCAAAAACCGAACATTATGGGCCATTCGCACTAAATTTGAGCGTCGCGTAATGGCCCATAATGCACCGTGGGAGCGCAGTGCATTGCTGTATGATGATTGGCCAGAGCATGCACCATGTCCTGCATGCTTTGGCCAATCACAGCGCCATCAGCTAAGAGAGCCATAATTGGCCAAAGGCACGGTGCCTTTTGCCAATCATGGCTCAGAGGGACTAAGTCCACACCCCACACTATATAAGGCCGCCTGCACGTCGGCCTTGTGTAGTGTGTCGTTGGCATGGACTGAAAGACAGTGTCATTTAGATTGAGCAGGCACGCAGATTATTCAGTTAGCTGCAGTGTATTTAATATATATATACAGTCAGTCTCATATATATATATATATATATATATATATATATATATATATATATATATATATATATATATATATATATCCACTGTATCCAGTTTAGCTAGATCTGACTGCAGTCTGTTCCTGGTGTACTGTTTCTAATATACTTCAGGCAGGCAGGTGATTCAGTTAGCTGCAGCGTATTTAATATATATATACAGTCAGTCTCGTGTATATATATATATATATATATATATATATATCATAGGTGTGCACAGCCTATTGCATTAGGGTGTGCACCTCAAAGCTCAAACACATATGTGTGTATGCATGTGTATATATACTGACGGTGTCAGTAGAGCAGCGGACAGTGTCAGTAGGGCAGAGATTGGTGTCAGTACTTTTTATATGTATTATTTTATTTTTTATTGTTTTTTTTACAAGTTTTTTAAGAGCCCGTTAGGGGGCTTTGGTGAAATATCGTGTTTAAACAGGGAGAATCTGCACCACACAGCATGATTAGGGTGTGCCCAGGCACACCTGGCACACCCTGTGCGCACGCCTATGATATATATATATATATATATATATATATATATATATATATATATATATATATATATATATATATATATATACACTGTATCCTCCAGTTTAGCTAGATCTGACTGCAGTCCGTTCCTGGTGTACTGTTTCTAATATACCTCAGGCAGGCAGGTGATTCAGTTAGCTGCAGTGTATTTAATATACATATACAGTCATTATAGTATATATATATATCCACTGTATCCAGTGCACTGTATCCAGACCTCCCATGCAGTCCCTTGGCAACAGCACTTAAAAGACCCACATCAAAGAACAAGGCAGACCTCTCCTTGCTCCTCATCAGTTGGGATCTCCAACCCCACTATACCTCCAGTCCTCTCAGAAACCTGCACTGAGAGGAATGAAGGTATAGAAATAGGTGTCCCAAGTACTTGTGGCCAATCTGCTAGCGGTACATCAACATCGGATTTTAGCAGGCAAATTTCCCTACCCCAGTTGCTAAACCATTGAAAGAAATTCGGTCCCAGCCATCCACATGCTCAGAATCTGAATGATAGCTTGGCCAAATTGCTAGCACTGCAACTGCTGCCTTTTCAGCTGGTAGACTCTGCCCCCTTTCGTGAATTTGTGGAATGTGCGGTACCTCAGTGGCAGGTTCCCAAATGCCATTTCTTTTCACGGAAGGCCATTCCAGCTCTCTACCAGCATGTGGAAGGCAATGTCTTGGCCTCGTTGGACAGGGCAGTCCTCAGTAAGTTGCATATTACTGCTGACTCATGGTCCAGCAGGCATGGACAGGGACGTTACCTTTCTTTCATGGTGCACTGGGTAACTCTACTGGCAGCTGGGAAGGATGAAGGACAGGGTTCAGTATTGTTGGAGCTTGTTCCTGGAGGTGGAGGATAACACTCAGCATCAGCAGCAGTCTTCAAGGGATCGTTTGCAGTCCCCAGAAACCCATGGAGTTGTACATGGCTGGGAGGAGGTGGTTGAGGACCATGTGATCCTTAGTGAGCCAGAGGACTCAGGATCAAATACCTCTGCAAACCTATGCTGCATGGCCTTCCTGGTCCTGCAAAGCCTGCGAAAGGACCCTAGGATTTGTGGTATCAAGGAGAGGGATCATTACTGGCTGGCAACCCTTCTTGATCCACATTATAAGGGTAAGGTTGCAGAACTTATCCAGCCTTCGCAGAGGGAGCAGAGGATGAAACATCTTCGGGAGGCCTTGCAGAAAGGTTTGTGCAATGCGTTTCCAGAGCCTGGGAGGTTACAATTTCCTGGTGCTGGACAACGTGTTGCTGAGGCTTCGTTCAGTCACAGAAAGAGCGGTGGAGAAGGTGACCAGCTGACCGATGCCTTCAGGCAATTCTTCAGTCCTCAGCGCCCAGGTCTGATCAGTTCCAGCAACCATTGCCAGCGTCTGAATTACATGGTGCAGGAATATCTGGGGCAAGATCAGACTTGGAGACTTTTCCACCAGAATATCCACTGGGTTACTGGGCCTTGAGGATGGACCACTGGCCAGAGCTTGCTCAATATGAAATTGAGCTACTGGCCTGTCCTGCATTCAGCGTTCTTTCTGAACACACATTCAGTGCTGCTGGAGGCTTTGTAACTGATCACAGAGTGCGCCTGTCCACAGACTCTGTTGATCGTCTCACATTCATAAAAATGAATCAGTCTTGGATCACCAGCTACCAAGCACCTGAAGCTGATGTAACCAAATGATTTTTCTGTGGATGTGGGATCCCTTTAAGACTGCATATGCTGAGTGACTATCCTATTATGCTAAGTGACTATCCTATTCCTCCTCAATTTTCATGATGATAGCTTCTAAGAATATTTTTGGTTCAGGGCACCACCACCACCTAAGGCCCAATTTTGTTTAGGGGCGCATAATTACAATTTTTGATAAAATATTTAACAGCAGGGCTTCTTCCTGTGCTCAACAAGAGTATCTGTGAGGGGTTTCAGTGTTGTGGCACCACCACCACTGTCTAAGGCCCAATTTCTCTGCCCCTGTTTCACAGGGGCTTGTAATTACAATTTTTGATCAAATATTTAACAGTAGGGCTCGTTCCTGTGCTCAACAAGAGTATCTGTGAGGGGTTGCAGTGTTGTGGCACCACCACCACTGCCTAAGGCCCAATTTTTCTGCCCCTGTTTAACAGGGGCACCTAATTACAATTTTTGATCTAATATTTCACAGCAGGGCCTGTTTCTGCGCTCAACAAAAGTATCTGTGAGGCTTTATGGTGTTGTGCCACCACCACCACCGCCTAAGGCCCATTTCTCTGCCCCTGTTTAACAGGGGCATGTAATTACAATTCTTCATATAATATTTCACAGTAGGGCCTGTTCCAGCGCCCCGAAGAGTAACTGTGAGGGCTTACAGGGTTCGGGTACCACCAACACCCAAGGCTCAATTTTCCGCAGAGTATATAGGGCAGGCCGTATAGTATATACAGACGGTCCCCTATTTTCAAACATTCCGACTTACAAATGACTTCTACTTACAAACGGAGGGAGACAACAGGAAGTGAGAGGAAATCTACCCCTAGGAAGGGAAATTCCCTCCTGTAAGAGTTAATGTTGGAAAAAGGTGTCTCCCCACTGATGCTTTATCACCAATCCTTGTTTCCCTAATAACCCAAAATTTTCAAAACCCAATTGTCATTGGGACAGAAAGTGAGGTGAAATCTTCTGAACAGGGTCACAGACAGCAAAACAAATGTTACAGGGGTGATGATAACCCTTCCCTATGTTACCCAAAAAGCTTAAAAATAGATTTTTTGGCTGGAACTTCACTTACAAAATGTACCTGTTCCAAATTACAAAGGCTTAAGAACAAACCTACAGTCCCTATCTTGTTTGTAACCCGGGGGCCGCCTGTAAACTGCTTCTGTTCAGAGTATATAGGGCCTGAGGGCCCCACGCCTTTTTTTTTAAATTTGGGTGCGAGGTTCACCTTAATATCCATACCAGACCCAATGGGCCTGGTAATGGGCTGGGGGGGGGGGGGCAACATTACATTACAGCCACAAGCAGTTTTAAATGACTTTTCTCCCTTTAGAAATGTCATTTTGTGCAGGGACTGTTCTAAACACGGGAAAAATGTGCCACTTTACAGGCATACTATAGACACCCCACAGGCACGATATTTAAAGGAATATTACACTTTTATTGTTTCACTTTAAGCATTATTAAAATCACTGCTCCCGAAAAAACGTTAGTTTTTAAAAAAAATTTTTGCATTGATACATGTCCCCTGGGGCAGGACCCGGGTCCCCAAATACTTTTTATGACAATAACTTGCATATTAGCCTTTAAAATTAGCACTTTTGATTTTATATGTTTGAGTCCCATAGACATTAACGGGGTGCGCGTGTTCGCACAAATTTTTGGTCTGTTCGCATGTTCTGCCGTCAACCAAACCGGGGGGTGATCGGCTCATCCCTAATAAGAAGTAGGAAGGAAGGTTTTGTGGGTTATTCGTTGGTGGTGGGAAGAAAGTGTTTACGGAGTTACTTGCCTTTTAGATCATTTTAAGTCTCTATAGAAACTAGATAGACCTCAGCTTAGTGTGCTTGATTAATTCTGGGTGCAGAGTAAAAGTCAGAGCAGGTTACACAAGCCAGCATTCCACTATTTTTATCCCAAGAGTCAAAAACCTTTTGAGATTAAGGAAGCTTCTATTAGGTAACTTCAAAAGAACTGAACCATAATGCCTCTAATGTTTCCTCCATAGTGAATGATTTTCAGATGTTGGATTTTTTATGTACTCAAGCTCTGCTTGGGTGCTCTAGGTTTCAGAAGATGCAGTCTTGGACTTAACATGAAAATATCCCTACCGTCCACATAAAGGTGCCTCACATTATAGTTTTGAAAGCCTCTCAACATTTCTCAGAGTTAGAGTTAAGGACATTTTTGGAACAGTAGCTGATAATACCCTGAGCACATTCCTCTCTTATCAAAGCATTCTCCAGCCAAAGCATGCCTACTACCTGTAACAACACTCAGAATATATGTGGAGAGTGATCTCTAAAAGTTGACAGGTCAGAAATAACTATTCTCCTTCACTTTAGGTAGAACATCTAGGATAGTAAGAATCATATCCAAAGATAAGGTGAGATGAGAGTCCAAATGGTAGGAGTATTCTATTGTGTTCTGGTATTTCCATCATCAGTACCAGGCCTGTACTGGCCATCGGGACTACAGGGAGTTTCCCGGTGGGCCGATGGCTCAGTGGGCTGGTTTCAGTGACAGCCTGTCAAAGTAATGGCTTTCTTGGTTCGCCCTCAACTTCACACAGTGATGTGAAAAAGATGAGAAAAATACAGAGGAGAATAAGTGAAATAGTAAAAGAGGTTAGTGAGGACTCCTTATGTTATGCTACTTATGTTTTTTTGCACAATGGCGTATAGTTTATATACTGTTTTTGTGCTTGTTTGCACAAATAAAGTGGGCCGGTCTGGATGAAGTCCAGGGCCAAATTTTTATCCCAGTCCAGCCCTGATCAGTACTGGTTTATTATTTAGTTTGCTAGGAATTGGGAATTATGTATATAATTGCCAAATCAAATTAAGCTGCTGAAGAAATGAATTTATTTTGGTGACTACATTGAAAGGACATAAATTAGCTTTCTGGAGGTTGAAAAATGTCTGTTCTGAGATTTTTTTTCTTGACAGGCTCAGAATTTTTTGAATACCCCTTGTATTCAGCTCCTTAGTAAAGATCATAAAGATAGAAATCCTCTAGTGGGTGAGCTTGTCAATAGTCATTCTGAGATCTTCTTTCACAGCTGCCTTGACTGCCATCATACTCTGGTCATCTGTGGCAGTTCTGGCGCACCCTTTGTGTTCACTGTTCTTAACACCAAAATGACCAAAAAGAAATTTGGCAAACTGCCTTTTACACAGAAAGCAGAGATTTGTCTTTCAGCATGGCTGACATTTCTGATTCACATTTAGCAGCAGTTGTTCTGCTTTGGTGAAAAATAAAGGATCGCACTCTGAATTTACTCATTATAAAAGCTTTGAAACTCACTCCATGCGACACAGGTTCCTGAACTCTTTTTTCCCCACATTGTGCCATGACTTCTTGAGGGAATAATTTTATTTTAAACTATTTTGTTACATATGGACTTGTAGTTAACTGCATATTACATGTACTTTGGTTTTTTGATAATAAAAAACTGTACCATTCTCCTCTTATATCACTGAAAATCTATGGAGGACCAAAACAATAGAATTTTGGTGAAAGCTGTAGGAAAGACGTAGAACAAAATGTTTCCAACTCATTTTGCACACAGCAATACAATAAATTATTCAGGTGATTTGTTTTGTGATTGATCTTGTCAGAGCAATCAATCAACACTTCACTGAGATATGCATGTCCTATAAAGGCTACAAACCTGTATAAAAATACTAAAAAATAATACTAAATAAATCATGACAATGTCATAGGAATGTTAAGATAACTTTAAAATGATAAATATTTAGAGAATATTTTGTAGCAATGAAAGCGTACCTGTTTAAAGCGTTTGTATATCCGCTGTCTTTTTTTTTTTTTTTTTTTACACCTGCAAGGGAAAAGGCATAATGAGCTAGTATGCACCACATACTAGCTCATTATGAGATACTTACCTTAGAACGAGGCGCCGGCATCTCACCTGGTCCACGCCGAGGGAGCTGACATCTCCCCTCGGCGTGTCTTCCGGGTATCGCGGCTCCGGCGCTGTGAGTGGCCGGAGCCGCGATGTCGTCACTCCCGCTCATGCGTGCGGGAGACTTCTGCCCGGCAAGCTCCGGAGTTTTCCGGGCTATCAGCCGAGAGTCCCCTGTGCGCATGCGCCGCTGCAGTCAGCGGCTCATTGCGAGGGGAATATCTCCTAAACCTTACAGGTTTAGGAGATATTTTTTTTACCTACAGGTAAGCCTTATTACAGGCTTACCTGTAGGTAAAAGTTACAAATAAAGGTATACAACCACTTTAAAGTTAATTTAAGTTTTTGTTTATCCATTTAAAGTAAATGTGTCCTAATTCCTTAAGTGGCCGTTAACACCAGAGCGTGGTGCGGGAAACCCACGTTTCCTGCACTGCGTTCGAAATGTACTGTAGTTGCAATCTGCAGCGAGTGTCAATGTTAACAATACCCCAAACGAAGGTAGCAAACACAGTGCTTTTGTCTACACCAGATGGCATGATACAAGAGTACCATGCAATCCGATTACAATGCGTTTTTGTAAAGTAGTGCATGCGCTACTTTTGGTGTATACCTGTGTGATTCAGCTTATTCAAAATTAATGGGCTCAAATTCAACCACACTGCACCGCATGTGAATTACATAGAAATATGCAGCACATTTCTGTAGACCTTAATGTCCAAAAAAGAAATAGTCAAAAAGCAAGAGCAGGTG
The DNA here is from genome assembly GCA_037952925.1 of Lithobates clamitans. Lineage (NCBI taxonomy): Eukaryota > Metazoa > Chordata > Amphibia > Anura > Ranidae > Lithobates > Lithobates clamitans. The sequence continues at coordinate 297,286 of JBBGZY010000653.1, forward strand.
AGCCAAGTTTAACTTTTACACTAAGCTGAGATGCAATTGCCTATATCTTGGATTTACTGATAATTTTGACATTCTGTTTTCACTGAAGTTAACCTCTGCTTATACATGATTTTTTATATCGTATGTTCAGTTTGAATTGGCCAGGTAAGGATAATTGGTACAACACTAACAATACAGGTACAAAATGTATTAGTAGAACAATATGTTTTCAGTTAAAGCGGAGCGGCACCGAAAAAATTTTTTTTAAAAGTCAGCAGCTACAAATACTGCAGCTGCTGACTTTTAAAACATGGACACTTACCTGTCCAGGGCGCCCGCGATGTCGGCACCTGAGGCCGAAGCGTCTCTCCGTCCTCGGGTGCTGCTACCTCCATCTTCGGTAAGGGAATCAGGAAGTGAAGCCATGCGGCTTCACTTCCCGGTTCCCTACTGCGCATGCGCGAGTCGCGCAGCGCAATACGGATGGTCCCTGCTGCCTCTGGGACCCGTGTGTTTCCCAGCAGGCAGCGGGGAGGGAGCAGGAAGTGGCGTAAATAACCGCAGATTCTGCGGCTATCTATGCCGGAAGTGGGTACAGATACCTGTAATATACAGGTATCTGTACCCCCCTCCCCCCTGAAAGGTGCCAACTGTATCACTGGAGGGGGGGAGGAATCTGATGAGTGGAAGTTCCACTTTTGGGTGGAACTCCACTTTAAGAATATTTGAAGAACAGCGGCGTCACTAGGGTTGGTGTCATCTGGTGCAGAAAAAAATTGGTGTCACCCCCCTCCACTAACTATAGTCCCCCTTCAGTATAGACCCCCCTCCCTCAGTACAGAGCCCCCTCCACTAAATACAGACCCCCCCACTAAGTACAGACCCCTTTCCCACAGTATAGACCCCCCTCCATCAGTATAGACTTCCCCCTCAGTACAGACCCCCCTCTTCCTTAGTATAGATACACCCCCTCCATCAGTATAGACCCCCCTGCCTCGGCATATACACCCCCCTCCATCAGCATAGACCCCCATCAGTGCAGACCCCCCCTGCATCAGCATAGACCCCCCCAGTGCAGACCCCTGCACCTTCAGCATAGACCCCCCTCAGTGCAGACCCCTCCTGCATCAGCATAGTCCCCCCCAGTGCAGACCCCTGCACCTTCAGCATAGACCCCCCTCCCTCCTCCATCAGCATAGACCCGCATCAGTGCAGCCCCCCCTCCATCAGCATAGACCACCCTCAGTGTAGCCCCCCTCCATCAGCATAGACCCCCCTCAGTGCAGACCTCCCCCCCTCAATAAGCATAGTCCCTCCTCAGTGCAGCCCCCCTCCATCAGCATAGACCCCCCCTCTAAACTTGTGCTAGTAGTCCCCCCTCCCTCCCATAGTGCCCCCCAGCATATTTCCATGTACAAATACAATACACGACCCGACACAAGGGATACCCAGTTTCAGAAGGCTTTACCGTCCAACATTCTGGGTCTTCCAACTCCATGAGAGGGTGAACATGGAGTGGCAGTGCAGTAGGGGGGGATATCCTTGCAGCAAACAAAGTACTTACCACTGCAATCCACAGGTGGCCTGGAGTAGACCAAAAAAAAAGGAACACATCAGTGGGGGAGGGGCTGTCTTTTATTCAGCTAGGAAAAGGTGGTCGTGTGGGTGCCAGATGAGGCGTTAACCTATTGTGTGCTGGCGTGAGGTATGGCCAGGAATATATATACTAGACTGTATATATATATATATATATATATATATATATATATATATATATATAAATACACTGCCTGAAGTGTATTATATAATGTACACCACCGAATGAACTGTATATATACGCTACACTGAATGCAGAGTATATATATATATATATATATATATATATATATATATATATATATATATGTATATATATATATATATCTATACTGTATATATATATACATACAAGCCTAGGTATTTTTTCAATAAAAATGGTTACATTCACATTTCAGTAGTTAATAATAGGCAAGCAGAGGAAACGTCCAGCGTTTCCAACCAGCAAAATGGCTGCTGCGTCTCAGCACACAAGTCGTGTCACCGGCTCCTCCCTATACATTTCATCATCACTGACGTCGCCAGGGGCGTGGCCGGACATGTACTGTGCTTGATATATATATGGGATGACTTATCAGAGGGCGGGTTAGTCTCTGCATTCAAATACAAGGAAACAGGAAGTTCCTATGCGCTCCAAAAGCAGGAAGTGGTCATAGGTGTTCACCGAAGCTGATCCAATAAAGGAAACAGAGCGTAATATATGTGTTCCGGATACCGGAAACACATTGAAAATATTATTCACATAAAGGGATAAATAAGCATCATGAGCCGGGACCTTACACAATAGGTAAAAAAACACAACTTAGTGTTAATCCAGGTTCAGACAGCATAAATCTAACGTGTTAAATGTTACAGCAACCACACCAGGAAACAGCGTCTTCTGGTTAACAAAGATATAACTAGACTAGTATTATTTCATTTCAAATCGAAATCAACATTATCATATAAACCTTATAAAAAAGGAAAAAACACTCTAAATCCAAAACATAAGATCTAGAGAAGACAGACCTAGGGCACAATAACCTCACCTTATCAATCAGCTATTGTTGATGAAGGAATTAACATCCCACTCAATATTCATTCCATGAGGAGCATAACATTTGACCTGATATATCCACTTTGGTCTCTAAGTGTGATATTTCTCTAATCGTGTTACTACCTCTCCAATTGAATTTATCGATCCCAAGGAACACAGTACCTCTAGGATCCCGATTGTGGCATAAATCGTAATGCTTAGACAAACTGTGTTTCGGAAATCCTTTCTTTATATTGGCCACATGTTCGCTCAATCTTATATGAAGCATGCGAATAGTGCGGCCAATATATTGAAGCCAGCATGGACATCGAACGACGTATACCACATTCTTCGATGTGCATGTGATGAAAAGCTTTACAGGGAACTGCTCACTGGTGGAACAAAACTCAAAGGTTTCAGTCCTACCACACTTGTTAGCATTCATTTTACATATAGAACACTTCCTACACGGTAAAAAAAATTCCCATGTTTTGAAAAAAAAGAGAGTTTCTTAGGGGGTTCAATAACATTTGGTGCTATTTGCAACTGAAGTGGAGGAACACCTCTAAAAATTACCTGCAGATGGTCCCGGATTTTGCAAGATGTATTACTGTTACTATGGACTTTTAAGTGAAGTTGATGTATAATCTATTCAATACACTGAAAGCTCTTACTGGATGAAAGATGCAAGGATCTGTCAGGAGTCCAGAAACTCATAGCCAATCAAACCCTGTTGTGTAAACTTGTGTGCATGTTATCAGGCCAAAATCACCAGAGTGTGTAAACTTTTGATCAGAGTCATTTAGGTAGTTTCTGTTGCCATTATGATTTAAAAAGAGTAAACACAGTATATACTGTATATATATATATATATATATATATATATCGATCAAATACACTGCACCTAACTAACTAACCTGCCTGATCTAGCTCAATCTATCTCTGTCCTCAGTCACACACTACACGGCCGCCGTAAAAGCAGCCTTATATAGTGTGGGGCGTGGACTTAGTCCCCCTGAGCCATGATTGGCCAAAGACATCCTGCCTTTCGCCAATTATGGCTCTCTCTGCAGAGTGCGCTGTGATTAGCCAAAACATGCAGGTCAGGAACATGCTTTGGCCAATCATCAGACACTAATGCACTGCAATCTCACAGTGCATTATGGGGCATTCCGCGGTGCTCAAATTTCCCACGAACGTCCCAAAATGTTTGCTGTTCGGCGAACAGGTGAACACCTGATGTTCGAGTTGAACTTACGTTCGACTCGAACATCAAGCTCATCCCTCCCTACATATAACATTTCTTAGTGATAACTAATGCCCTGTACACAGGGGCAGACTTTTCGCCAACAAAGGTTCAACAGTCTTTCCGATGGACTTTCGATGGACTTTTGACAGACTTCCGACGGACTTACGAATGAACAGACTTGCCTACACATGATCACACCAAAGTCCGACGTGATGATGTACGACCGGACTAAAATAAGGAAGTTCATAGCAAGTAGCCAATAGCTGCCCTAGCGTTGGTTTTCGTCCGTCGGACTAGCATACAATACGAGTGGATTTTTTGATAGGAACTGGGTCCGGCGGAGTTCCGACGCAAAGATTTGAAACATGTTCCAAATCTAAAGTCCGTCAGATTTTCGACAGAAACAGTCCGCTGAAGGTCCGATGAAGCGCACACATGGTCGGATTGTCCGCCAGATTCGGTCCGTCGGACCAGTCCGGTCGAAAAGTCCGCTCGTGTGTACAGGGCATAAGAGATACTTTTGCTAATTGATATAGAAAATATATCCCTCAAACACTGCACAGTAAAGTGATCGGTGGGCTGCAAGATAACTATTGTGATTTACAGCAAAAAGCAGATTTAATGTTCATGAGTATAAAGCATCTTGAATGCATAAACTGTAAATTTACATCTGATGCAAAAATACAGACAGAGTGTGTACATGAGGAAGTTTGCTTTTTTTAGTTAACGAGCTGGACAGGTCTGTACAAGCAGCTGCTGCATCAGATGGCCTTGTGCAAAAAAATGCAAGGGCAGAAAAATAATCTGGTAAACTGTTGGAGGACAGCAAACAAGGACTCTATCTCTATTACCGTATTTCACCATAAGGAAAGAAAACCTGTATATTGGAAAGAATGTCATAGCTTTAGAAAATACTTCTGCCGGATACCCTGTTTATCCATTTATTGTATTTATATTCTTCATTCCTCATCTATAATGAGCAATGCTTAACCTCTCTGGCGGTAAGATTATGTCAGTTTTTTGCGTCTCAAAGCAGTACATTGTTTTGCATGTAAATTTTTCATTTTATATGCCTGTAATTCTTAGGATTAAGTCACTTAAATCTGTCCAAACAAGAGTCTAGTAGACATTCCGGGTATGATAAAGTCTGAAACACAAAATCATAAATTATAATATCATAAATAACTATAAATAATTGTAACAAATAATAATATAATAATAATAACATTTATTCAATAATGTAATCAAATCAAAAACACTGAAATTTGCTCAGTTGCAGATTTGTCGCTGTCATTACTTTCAGTGTTTGATGATGAATTTCCCCACAAATCACTATCGCTCAATTCTGCAAGTGATTCTAATTTATTATCGCTGTTGGGATATTTTTTGGTTGCCATGGACATTCTCAAGTTTCCAGGCAGAAAGAACTATATATATAATATAAAAGTGCATGCAGGGCAATGGACAGCGCACTAGGGGAAAAAGGGATGTGAAATGATTTGATACAGTAATGTATTCTGTAAGATTACATTGTACTATATGTATGGATAAAAAGGTGTATATTAACGACTTATAATACACCACTCAGCGCCAGTTAAATCCCACTATCCTCTAGCAGTACAAACAACAGTTAAAACTTTCTAATTCACTTTATAGTGTAAAAGAATAGTGCTATGCAGCTACAGTGGGGCAAAAAAGTATTTAGTCAGCCACCAATTGTGCAAGTTCTCCCACTTAAAAAGATGAGAGAGGCCTGTAATTGTCATCATAGATATACCTCAACCATGAGAGACAAAATGTGGAAACAAATCCAGACAATCACATTGTCTGATTTTTGAAAGAATTTATTTGCAAATTATGGTGGAAAATAAGTATTTTGTCAATATCAAAAGTTCATCTCAATACTTTGTTATATATCCTTTGTTGGCAATGACAGAGGTCAAACGTTTTATGTAAGTCTTCACAAGGTTGTCACACACTGTTGCTGGTATGTTGGCCCCTTCCTCCATGCAGGTCTCCTCTAGAGCAGTGATGTTTTAGGGCTGTCGCTGGGCAACACGGACTTTCAACTCCCTCCAAAGGTTTTCTATGGGGTTAAGATCTGGAGACTGGCTAGGCCACTCCAGGACCTTGAAATGCTTCTTACGAAGTCACTCCTTCATTGCCCGGGCGGTGTGTTTGGGATCATTGTCATGCTGAAAGACCCAGCCACGTTTCATCTTCAATGCCCTTGCTGATGGGAGGAGGTTTGCACTCAAAATCTCACGATACATGGCCCCATTCATTCTTTCATGTACACGGATCAGTCGCCCTGTTCCCTTTGCAGAGAAACAGCCCCAAAGCATGATGTTGCCACCCCCATGCTTCACAGTAGGTATGGTGTTCTTTGGTTGCAACTCAGCATTCTCTCTCCTCCAAACATGATGAGTTGTGTTTCTACTAAACAGTTCTACTTTGGTTTCATCTGACCACATGACATTCTCCCAATCTTCTTCTGGATCATCCAAATGCTCCGTAGCAAACCTCAGATGGGCCCGGACATGTACTGGCTTAAGCAGGGGGACACGTCTGGCACTGCAGGATCTGAGTCCCTGGCGGCGTAGTGTGTTACTGATGGTAGCCTTTGTTACATTGGACCCAGCTCTCTGCAGGTCATTCACTAGGTCCCCCGTGTGGTTCTGGGATTTTTGCTCACCATTCTTGTGATCATTTTGACCCCACAGGGTGAGATCTTGCGTGGAGCCCCAGATCGAGGGAGATTATCAGTGGTCTTGTATATCTTACATTTTCAAATTATTGCTCCCACAGTTGATTTCTTCACACCAAGCTGCTTGCCTATTGCAGATTCAGCCTTCCCAGCCTGGTGCAGGTCTACAATTTTGTTTCTGGTGTCCTTCGACAGCTCTTAGGTCTTCACCATAGTGGAGTTTGGAGTGTGACTGTTTGAGGTTGTGGACAGGTGTTTTTTATACTGATAACAAGTTTAAACAGGTGCCATTAATACAGGTAATGAGTGGAGGACAGAGGAGCCTCTTAAAGAAGAAGATACAGGTCTGTGAGAGCCAGAAATCTTGCTTGTTTGTAGGTGACCAAATACTTATTTTCCACCATAATTTGCAAATAAATTCTTTCAAAAATCAGACAATGTGATTATCTGGATTTGTTTCCACATTTTGTCTCTCATAGTTGAGTTATACCTATGATGACAATTACAGGCCTGTCTCATCTTTTTAAGTGGGAGAACATGCACAATTGGTGGCTGACTAAATACCTTTTTGCCCCACTGTATTTAAAAAAAAACAAAATTTAAGAAAGTAGTAATGGAAGAAAACAGTCCAATTCCTGTAATGATCGGATACTAAAACAGCGCTAATTTTAAAATAGAGCAAATATCGTGTGGCCAACACCACATCAGAACAAAAGGGGTTGTGACCTATCCACACTGTTTTTACGGAAAGCACCAACATGCCTCCATCCCAGTGAATACAAAGAAATTAGAGGATAGAAGCGGGACTTTGCATGAGGCCTGTTGGTGAGTATGTTAACTGAATGGTATGTGTTGTGGTGTAGATATTAAAGATAGGTGCTATACAACGTAATGTCCACAGATAGTCTTGTAGGATAATCATGGTATAAAAGTTTAATAGCATAGGTATTTGAGCCAGATACAATCATAAAAGTACACATCTTAGACCATAGTTGAGCATGTTTACAGCAGTATAATAAGAGGCAAAATTCCAATAATGGTTGTACAGTTGCAAGAAAAAATACATTGTACAGTAAATAGGTGCATCAATAGTTATTAACTCAACGCGTTTCTTGGCTTGAAACCAATCATCAGGAGTCCTATGCAATTTAGCTGTATTGAGACAGTGAGGTATCTATTAATGTATGGACAGATATTTGTAGGAGAGATACACTGAAAATGTAAATTTCTAAATACTCACAAATAATGCATTAATTAATGATGATCTATATGTTATAATACAGCAATATATAATATATGTTATAATGTTATAATACAGCATTGGTCTGGGTCCATAAAGTCTCCCCCGGAGGCAGAGAGCCCACCCCAAACGAACGGCAGCCACGGCAGCCAGAGTGACCCAAGCACCCGTGAAAGCCATCAGGCAAGGACAATTGGCGAGGCTGGAGAGTGTGGAAGAATGTGAAAAAAATAGGAAATAAGAAAAAGTGTGTAAGCCAATATCTAAATGTGATAGGTATGAAATGAGTGAGAACGACATAGCTAAGTTAAGAGTGTATGAAGAGGAGCTGAGAGATATAGGAAGTGCGGGAGTGTGTTGGTGGGATAGAGTGTGTATGCAAATGAGAAGCCATTGCTGATGTGAATGAGCCAGAGTGACAGTGTATAAAGGAATTACCTGTGTGGTGAGTGCCGAGCCAAACCAGATGTCCCAAATTCATGACGAGATCTCTAGGTGCCCGGCCAAAGACCGCCACTTTATGCTGCGGGTCAGGGGCGCGCTCACGCCAACGTCATGCGCGGGCGTGATGACGCGGTGAGGGGAGGGAAGGAACAGCCAATCAAAAAATGCGGCCTCCCACCATCCCATGCAGCACCTGGGCCCGGAGATGGAAAACCACTGAGAGTCCCCTATGCGGCGGCTATGACGCCACAGACGGGATGTGGGGAGCATGACGCCGATGCGCCAAGGCCAGGGCCCGCCCACGTCAATGGACAGGAGGGTGACGGGTCCTGGACTGGGCGCATCGCAACCCTGGGGAGTGGACCGGACTGATCCCAGCACCGAATGTGTATAAGAAATAAATAAATGACAATGTGTGGAATGTAAAAAAGGAATGGGAAATCAGAAAAGAATGAAAGTAGGAAAGAAAACAAAAGCAACTCAATGATGAGTACAAAAACGGAAGCAAAAACAACCATTTCTTTGCCTTGAATTAAATCAATGTAGCAAAGAAAACAACAAAATGCACATTCACTCTTTGCACAGAATTAGATCACTGTGCAAAGAAGTGTAGGAGATAAAAAACTTTAGCCCTGAATTGAATTCTTTTAGTTTTTTATATCCTACACTTCTTTGCACAGTGATCGAATTCAGTGCAAAGAGTGAGTGTGCATTTTGTTGTTTTCTTTGCTACATTGATTTAATTCAAGGCAAAGAAATGTTTGTATTTGCTTCCGTTTTTGTACTCATCATTGAGTTGCTTTTGTTTTCTTTCCTACTTTCATTCTTTTCTGATTTCCCATTCCTTTTTTACAGTCCACACATTGTCATTTATTTGTTTCTTATACACATTCGGTGCTGGGATCCGTCTGGTCCACTCCCCAGGGTTGTGATGCGCCCAGTCCAGGACCCGTCACCCTCCTGTCCATTGACGTGGGCGGGCCCTGGCCTTGGCGCATCGGCGTCATGCTCCCCACATCCCGTCTGCGGCTTCATAGCCGGCGTCTCCTACAGTTGATTCAGCTGCGGGATCGGGGCACCACCAGTGCAGAGCTTGTTTAGAAATGGCAGCAGGCAGGTGAGAGGGCATCTGCACGCACAGTGAGGCAAAGACTTTTGGAGGATGGCCTGGTGTCAAGAAGAAGCAAAGAAGCAAAGAAGCCACTTCTCTCCAGGAAAAACATCAAGGACAGAGTGATATTCTGCCAAAGGTACAAGGATTGGACTGCTGAGGACTGGGGTAAAGTAATTTTTTCTGATGAATCCTCTTTCCGATTGTATGGGGAATCCGGAAAAAACCTTGTCTGGAGAAGAAAAGGTGAGCGCTACCATCAGTCCTCTGTCATGCCAACAGTAAAGCATCCTGAGACCATTCACGGGTGGGGTTGCTTCTTAGCCAAGTGAGTGGGATCACTCACAATTAGGGATGAACCGAACACCCCCGGTTCGGTTCACGGCAGAACATGCGAACAGGCAAAAAATTTGTGTGAACCCGTGAACACTGTTAAAGTCTATGGGACCTGAACGTGAAAAATCAAAAGTGCTCATTTTAAAGGCTTGTTTGCAAGTTATTGCCAAAAAAATTGTTTGGGGACCCGGGTCCTGCCCCAGGGGACATGTATCATAGCAAAAGAAAGTTTTAAAAACTGATGTTTTTTCAGGAGCAGTGATCTTAACCACTTCCGGGCCGCCGCACAACGATATACGTCCTAAATTTGAAGTGGAATATCGTTGTTATGGCAGCAGCTAGCTGCCATAATGCCGGTATCCTCTTCTTCGGCCGGCAGTCCGACTTCCGATAATAGTGGTCCCTACAGCGGATTCACCGCAAGATCACTTTTATCTGCGGCAGAAGAGGGGCCCCCCTCCCGCCACGCTCCGATGCCCTCTGCCGTTTACCGGAGCCGTCTGCAGCGGTGGAGGCAATTGGATCTTCTCGCTTGCTGGGTACGGAGACGAGTGAGGGGAAGATGACCCCCAACTGTCTCCACACCATTGCAGCTATGGGCGGAAGTGACGTTTTGACGTCGCTTCCGCCCATAGCTCTTAAATAGCTCTTATATATTTATTAGACTATATATATATATATATATACATCATATACACTGCCACTAACTGAATAACCTGTCTGCTTAATCTAACTCAAGCTATCTCTCTGTCCACGCCATCAACAATACACACGGCTGCTCTGTAAGCAGCCTTATATAGTGTGGGGCGTGGACTTAGTCCCCCTGAGCCATGATTGGCCAAAGGCACCCTGCCTTTGGCCAATTATGGCTCTCTCAGCAGAGTGCGCAGGTTAGATGCATGCTTTGGCCAATCATCACACAGCAATGCACTGCGATCTCGCAGTGCATTATGGGGTGTTCCGCAGCGCTCAAATTTCCCATGAACGCCCCATATGTTCGGTTTGTTTTAGAACAAACGAACTCCCGATGTTCAAGTCGAACTTTTTTTTTCCAAAAGATTTTATTGAAATTTTACAGGTTAACATGCAATGTTTGCCATACATCTGAGATAAACAAACAAACAATGGGCAATCTGCACATATAGATCCTCAGAGTAAGAACATGAGCCAATATAGGCCTTTATGAGCATGCAGGAGGCTCAACAGTATAAAAACAAGTAGGTATCGCCTCTTACGACTATGGATGCAGATTCAGAGAGGACGGATGGAGTTTGCGGAGCAAGGCCAGACCGCGTTATAAGCAATCCCGCTTCCGTTCACCCCCGACGGGATCTTAGCTGTGAACGAGAGCGGGATACCTGACAAGGCATATGTAGTATTTAATATAACGGGCTGGCGACTGAAATGTAGAACTTGTACGAAGCAGTGAAGTTGTCCAAAGTGTAGGGCAGACCGAGGGTGGGTCTAGGTAATATATGAAGCCGCTATCGAGTAAAGGCATGTGTGATATGCATGTATACGGCAAACTTTAGGTTTCCTGAAAATGTCAAGTCGGTATCTTTGGTGGGGGGAGGTATGGGGAGAGGGGGGTAGGGTGGACAGTGGGGGCGGGTGCGTTAATAAAGGTGGACACGAGTGCATTTGTCGCGTGGGTTCCTCAGGGAGTCTGAGGGGTCGGTTGGGTCAAAGCCTGTGGCGTTTGTGAGCTTCTATAATGATTCCAACAGGCCCAAGTGGCCTGAAATTTGGTAGGAGTATCCGCTGCTTGGCTGATGAGTTGCTCCATTTCCGCTATTCGGTCTACCCTGCGAGTCCAGTCTTGAACTGTGGGGGGGGAGGGGTTTCTCCAACGTGCAGGGATGCAAAGGTTGGCTGCATTGATCAGGTGAATAGTTAGGGTTTTTTTGTATGAGGTGGGGGACCCTTGGGTGTGGTGCAGTAAGTATCTGGCGGGGGAGAAGTCTGGAGTATATGTGGTGATTCGGGAGATTAGTCCATGAATGTCTGACCAGAAGGGTTGGAGAAGGGGGCATTCCCACCAGATGTGAAGTAGAGTACCTCTAGCGTTGTTACACCTCCAGCAGGTGGAAGGGACAGAAGGGTGGAAGTGGTGGATTTTGTCTGGGGTCCGGTACCATTTCGAGAAAATTTTGTATCTGTTCTCCTGCGTCGTGACATTAATGGACCCCTTGTGCATGAGGGTAAATATGTGTTCCCACTCTGTGGGGGTGAGGTCTATGGCTAGGTCCTTTTCCCATTGTTGTATAAGGGTGTCGTCTTTTATCTTGTGGCCTGTAAACAATAGGGCGTAATTCGAGGAAATGAGGTGGCCTTGTGGTTCTGTTGAGGTACAAAGAATTTCAAACGGCGTGAGATCTCTGTGCCAGTGAGAGTGTTGGGCAGAGGGTTGGAGGAAATGTCTTATTTGCAAGTATTTGTAAAAGGGTATATCGTAGGTAGGTAGAGTAGTTACAAGTGTCTGGAAAGAGAGGAAAGACCCATTTATGAAGAATTTCTGTGCTCTAGCTGGGGAGTCTAGGGTATCCGGGGCAGAATCTTTTTGGAAAAGACCCGGGGGGAAGGCTGGGTTGTCGTCCAGAGGGGTCAAGGGGCCTGGTGAAGGTGTGAAGGCCAGTATTTTGCATGCTCTTTTGAACAATGAAAGTGTGGTCCCGATGAGGGGGTGAGTAGTGAATTCCTTGGGAACATTGGAGTGGGTCATCCACGGCGTGTTGGCTAAGGGCAGGTGTGCGAAGGATGCTTCAAGTGCAATCCAGTCCTTGGAGGGACGATGTATATGCCAATCCGCCAATCTGGTCAGGTGGCAGGCCCAGTGATATTTTTGGAGGTCCGGGAGACCCAGACCCCCCAGTCTTTTAGGGAGAACAAGTCTGTCCCAGCCAATACGCGGAGTTTTGGAGGCCCATACAAAAGTTCGGGAGAGCAGTTTATAGGAGGTAAAGAAGGAGGCAGGTAACGCGATCGGGAGAGCTTGAAGGAGGTAGAGGAGTCTGGGTAAAATGTTCATTTTTAATATTGCTATTCTACCCAACCAGGAAAAGGAACCTAGATTCCATTTCTGCAGGTCACCCTGGATGGAGCGGAGTAAGGGGAGGAAATTTTTGGCGTAGAGGTCTTTTAGGTCAGTAGTGATTTTGATCCCTAGATATAGTATTTCGGAGTTCTCCCAAACAAATGGGAAATTACTACGACATAGCTTCACCGTCTCCCTTGGTAACGTGACATTAAGGGCCTTGGATTTACGAAAATTAATTTGGAGATTAGATAAAGTCTTGAAAAGGGTAAAGTCCGCCAGCAGGTTAGGTATGGTCGTGATAGGGTCTGTCAAAAATAGTAGAATATCGTCAGCGTATGCTGCTAGTTTATATTGTTTTTGTTGGATAGTAATTCCCTTGATATCTGAATTTGCTCTCAGTTTACGGAGTAGGGGTTCTAATGTTAGAATGAAAATAAGGGGCGACAGAGGGCACCCCTGTCGCGTCCCATTGGATACAGAGAAGGCGTCCGACAAGCCACCATTGATCCGGAGTCTGGCGGTTGGGGAGGCGTATAGTGCTAAAATCATGTTTAGCATGCGCGGTGGTAAACCCGTTGCCTTCAAAGTAGCCTCCATATAGTCCCAAGCTACCCGGTCGAACGCCTTCTCTGCATCCAGTGAGAGAAAGAATCCTGGTGTGGCAGTTTTAGTAAGCCAATGATGGATATTGAGGGCCTTAGTGGTGTTGTCCCTGGCCTCACGGCCCGGGACAAAACCGACCTGATCTAAAGAAACCAAGGCTGGGATGAAGGGGGCGATACGATTGGCCAGAACTTTCGCGTATAGTTTCAGATCGACATTAAGGAGCGATATGGGACGATAGTTGGGTACCAAGGAGGGGTCTTTGCCCTGTTTCGGGATGAGGGTAATGTGGGCTTCCAATAAATCTCTGTGGGCTACCGAGGTTGTTGTAAGGTCATTAAGTGCTTTAGTTAAATGTGGTATGAGAATTTGCGGGAACGATTTGTAATATGCTGCTGTGAGGCCGTCCGGTCCCGGGCTTTTACCTGTCTTCATGTGTTTGAGAGCAAGGAGGATTTCGTCCGACGTTATTGGGAGGTCTAGAGTCTGTGAGTCCTCTGGGGTAAGCGGAGTGGGGCCAAATTGTTCTAAAAAGTCAGTTAGGGTCTTCCTACGGGTATTTGCAGCATCAGTACTTTGGGCATTCGGGAGGTTATATAGCTTAGTGAAGTATTGTACGAATTGCGCAGAAATGCCCTCGTTTGTGACCACTGTCTCTCCTTTGGGGGTAGTAAGCTTATGTATAGTATGAGAGGCTTTTTTGGATTGGAGAGCTCTCGCCAATAGTTTACCGGCTTTATTGCCGAATTCGTAATATAGCTTATGTGATAATGTATACTTGCGTTTGACCGCCGTCGTCAGTGTGTCTAAGAGGTCTTCCCTAGCTTGAGAGAGTTCAGCAAGTGTGGACTTGGCGAGTGAGGCCTTGTGTGTCTGCTCTAGTGTACGAATGCGAGCCATCAACTCCTCCAGTCGAGAGTTCTTAAGTTTGTTACGGTGTGCAGCTATAGTCATCAGTTCCCCGCGGACGACACATTTATGCGCTGCCCATGTAACCGTGGGAGCCACGTCTGGGGATGAGTTATCCCGAAAAAAGTTGGAGAGGCAAGTGGTCAGTCTTCGAGCATATGTCTCGTCTGTTAAGAGGGAGCTGTCTAGGCGCCAAATACGTTGTTTCCTGGTGGGTGATTGCAGTCGTAGGGTCATGGAGATGGGATTGTGGTCCGAGAGGATGGCTGGGTCAATGGTTGCGTTGGCTAGGTGTGAGAGATCCGTCTGGGAAAGAAAGAAGTGGTCAAGTCTTGAGTACTTGTTGTGTGGGGGGGAGAAGAAGGTATAGTCCTTTACCTTGGGGTGTAGCGTGCGCCACGTGTCATGGAGTAGGAGGTTATGAAATTGTTGCTTGATCGACTTTAGGGCCCTATAGGAAAGGGAGGAGGCTCCATTTGAAGTATCAATGGAGGGGGTTAGGGAAACGTTAAGGTCGCCGCCCACGATAAGGGTTCCTGAGTGGAAGCTGGAGAGTTGCTGTAGAGTATGTCGGAAGAAGGTTACCTGGCCAGTATTAGGAGCGTAAATATTCGCAATGGTGAGGGGTATTTTGTTCAGGTTGCCTTTAATAAAAAGAAAACGTCCCATAGGGTCTGTTTGTACTTCCGTTACTTGGAGTGGGCAATTTTTGGCGATGAGGATGGTGACCCCCTTCGATTTGGCTTCCGGATTGGAGGAATGGAATGCTGTGGGGAAGTAGTGATTTTTAAGTTTAGGGATAGAATCCGACCGAAAGTGGGTCTCCTGTATGAGTGCGACGTGAGCGTGGGCTTGTTGTAGAGAATGGAGAAGTTTAGATCGTTTTTCGGGAACATTGAGGCCCCGGATGTTTATGGAGTATAGTTTCAGTGAGTGTAGTTGTTGTGAAGTTGTGTCCGTAGAGGCGATGGTGTCCTGCGTGCCCGCCATAGATGGAGGGAGGGGGTAAGAGGGTAGTTAGGGGGAGGGGGGAATCCGGGGAGCTTAGGATGTGAGTGAGTCAGGTGAGCGTGTACCCGGAAAGTATCCGAAGAGGTGTGGAATTACTTATTCAACAACCTCGTGGGTAGCAATCGGCGTAATGCGGAACTCGTGTAGGGAGAGAGTCCTGACAGGTGGACAATATCCCTAACCGAGTCCGTGTGGGGGTTGGCCGAGAATCCTGGCAGTGATGGACTAAATGAGGGTGACGTTCAATGAACAGAATGTGAGCCGCCACCACGGGATGGTGTGTAGCTTGAGAGGGGTAGGATTACCTAATGTAGCACCCCTAGTGGATGTGTTAACGTCTCAGTGGGTAATGCATTAACAGATCGGTTCCCCGATATTGGTGTGGCGGTGAGAGGAGATCCTAGCCATGAGTATTGTGCAGGTTAGTAGTAGGGAGATTTACAGGTCTGCAAGGCTCCCCATTCGGGGGAAAGGGCGCCAAGTCGACCCCTCCCCACCCCCCACACCCATCTCTGGGTCCGGGAAGGCTGGGAAGGGGCGGCGGCAGCCGACATAGATCTGGCTCCGCAATGCTCAATGACACTTAATAGGGAGATTTATCTTGTCTTGGGGAGGTGACTTGTGTATAGCTGCATATATTTGAACTATCTTAACCGCATAAATAACCTCTAAAAAATGCTTACTTTACACTGGGCTGCTAGGAAAACAAATTAGTGCAGTTCAGTTATGTATCCAACAGTCCGCTGTGCTGAAAAGGAAGCAATAAAGTAAAAACGGAGAACTAAAAGAACTAAACTTATACGTAGAAACCTGTCCTATCGGCTGTAATGTTGCCGGAACAGTGTAGGCGTGGGTCTGCAAATAATTCGCCGATTCGAGTAGATGGGCGTCTGTCGCAGTATACCGGCCAATCCGATCCTGTGAGGACGAGGTAATCGAAGCCTAAAGGCAGGACAGTCGATCAAAGCGGAAGGGCCGAGTTCAACAGGGCGCCCGCAGTGTGGTTGAGTGAGGAGGAGCGGATCCTATCTCTTCGGCTGGGAGTATAATGCTGGCGTCTGCGTGGTCGAAAGATCCCATTGTGTCCGCTGCAGGGTGCGTGGATTAAGAGACTCCGATAGTGTTGCCAGGCGATGTCTGTGAACGCTCAGACTTTTGTGTTGTGTCCTGAAACTGTAACCAAAGAGTTCTGAGCGATGGTGTGGGCAGCAAGCCGCATGTAGATCTGTACGCAGGCAGGAAGGCGTGAGAGCGAGCCTGGGTATCCTGAGGAGGTCTTGCGACCCAGCGGGCATGAACGGATGCAATTGAGGAGACAGCCTATAAGTGTCCAAACTTATGTAGTGACATATGTGGGTCAAAAATTGGGTCCCAAAACAAAGTTCTTCAGATAAGGTACTGAACAAAGCTCAACAAAACTGAAGTAAAGAAAAACGTGTAACAGAGATATAGAGTCCCGGCGCCCCCATATTAGCGGTCCCTGCGCCTCCGCCTGGATCGTGGGGAGGTGGTATTGTAATCCGCTCCAGGACCGCTCCGGTAGGTGGGCTGGTACCTATGGGTGGAAGGCGAGCGTCGTCCGCGGTGTCTGGAGTCTTGCGCTTCCATGGGTTCATCTCTAGGTTGGTCGAGGTGTGATGGGACCCTGCGAAAGGCGGCATACCAATTAGGTACTGGTACCGTAGCAATCCCAAGTGTGGCACAGAAGTGAGGTAGATCCTCTGGAACTTTGAGCAGTGCTGTGCGGCCGTTGTTGGAAGCTGAGAGGCAGAATGGAAATTTCCATTTATAGAGAATACGTTTCTCCCTTAAGACATCCAGAAGTGGCCTCAGGTCCCTTCTATGTTGAAGTGTGATCCCAGATAGGTCTTGGTATATTTGGATATGCGCACCCGCATGCATGAGTTGCTGGCTGCTCCTGGCTTGGTTTAGGATGTCCTCTTTTAGTTTGTAATCGACTATGCAGCATATTATGTCCCGTGGGGGATCCGTCTCACGACCCTTGGGGCGCAGTGCTCGATGTATCCTTTCCATTTGGATGGGTGTTTGCGGGGGTCTGTGGAGAAGGCCGTTGAAAAGGCTAGTTACTTCTTGAGAGATCTGTTCCCCCTCGAAGGCCTCCGGAAGGCCTCTGACACGTAAATTATGCCTCCGACCCCTGTTGTCGAGGTCCTCCAAGTGTCGCTGCATGTCACGCATCTGCAGTGTGTGGGAATCAATGCAATCAGTGACTACGTGAATGGCGGTGTCGTGGCGTTCAGTCACTGTCTCAACTCTCAGGACTCTCTCGTTCAAGGCGCGAAAATCCAACCGCAACTCCGCTATGGCTGCGGACAAAGTGTCCTTGATGTCTTCAGCAATCAGTCTTATGTCCTGGATGTTGAGCGGAAGCTGGGGGGTGAGAATGATCCCGTCTCCTGCAGCATTGGATCTGGTCTGACTAGAGTCAGATGTGTTTGGGATGGTTGGAGGCAGCGGCTGTGCTCCTGATTGCGGTGGGCCGTGAGGGATAGGCGCCATATTGCCTCTGCCGGTTCTGAACATCTCCGGTATATGGCGGTTTTGGGATTCGGTTAGATCCCTGGGGGATCTCGAGTGGGATGCAGAGGATGATTGAGAAGCAGTGCCCATTATCCACTGGTAGTATAGTGTGCGAGTGCCTCCCGGCTTCTTAGTGTTTCTCCCGTGGTGGACAGAGCTCAGGGTTTAGGTGTCCGTCGCCATGTCAAATCAGGCGATGCCCCTCAGAAGAGAAATTAGGTGAGGTGTTCCTGAATGTACAAGATGGCGGCCGTTTTCCAGAGGTAGGCCAGAGCCTCCTATTTTCCTAGGTAGTAGCCTGGGATGTATGTGGTAGGCCGTGGGTGTCTGAGAGCGGCCTTTCCTATTCAGCTGCCGGCTTATGGGGCCTGTATGGAGAGCGCCTACCCTCCGTAGGTGTCCGCCGTAAGATGGGCCGGATTCAGAAGCGCTCGTACCGCCGATTGCGGTACTCCAGTCCGGGGATGCTGGAGGCTAAACAGGCCGCAGGACGGCGGCGGGCCGCGAGCGTTCTGCGCCAATTTTCCGGGGATTTTCGGCTTCCACAGCACGTCCGATCCACCCCTGCTATAGCCGCAGTGGATGGCGGTAGTGCGGCTCCTCCGTATGCGGCCGATTATAGCACTAGAGTCCGGGGATGAAGAGGGGCCGTAGGCCGCAAGATGGCGGCGAGTCGCTCGTGCGGATGAGCCGGCCGGCGCCTCAAAACGACCAGATCGGGTAGGTAAACTACCGAAATTTCTCCCGGGTTCTGTGGTAGAGATGCCCCACTACCGGAGGGCGAAGTTTAAAGGCTCCCCTGTTGGCAGAATACGCCGGATGGCGTTAGATTGTTCGAATCTCTGTGGAGCTATCAGACAGTACGTCCAGTCACTGCGAGGTCCGGACACGCCCCCCGTTCAAGTCGAACTTTTGTTCGACTCGAACCGCTGGCTCATCCCTACTCACAATTTTGCCTAAGAACACAGCCATGAATAAAGAATGGTACAAAAACATCCTCCGAAAACAACTTCTCCCAACCATACAAGAACAGTTTGGTGATGAACAATGCCTTTTCCAGCATTATGGAGCACCTTGCAATAAAGCAAACGTGATAACTAAGTGGCTTGGGGAACAAAACATTGAAATTTTGGGTCCATGGCCAGGAAACTTCTCAGCCCTAAGACCCTTTTCACACTGAGGCAGTTTTCAGACATTTTAGCATTAGAAATAGTGTCTGTAAAGTGCCTGAAAACTGCCTCCCAATCATTGCAATAGGCTTGGGAGCGCTGTATACAGGGCTCCCGAAATGCCCCTGCCCATTGCAATGAATGGGCAGCACTTCCACAGCGCCTGAAAAGCGCTTCAGAAGTGCCGCAACACTGGAGTTTTTAACGCCTTTGTTGGGGTTAAAAGCGCCCCGCTAGCGGCAGAAAATTGCCACTTAAACAGCGGTAAAGCGCCACTAGAAAAGAGAACTTGTGGTCAATCCTCAGGAGGCAGGTAAACAAGGAAAACCCCACAAATTCTGTCAAACTCCAAGCATTGATTATGTGAGAATGGGCTGCCATCAGTCAGCATGTGGCCCAGAAGTTGATTGACAGCATGCCAGGACTAATTTCCGAGGGCTTGAAAAAGAAGGCTCAACACTGCAAATATGGACTCTGTGCATTAACTTAATGTAATTGTCAATAAAAGCCTTTGACACTTATGAAATGCTTGTAATTATACTTCAGTATGCCAGAGTAACATCTGATAAAAAGATCTAAAAACACTGAAGCAGCAGACTTTGTGAAAATTAATATTTGTGTCATTCTCAAAACTTTTGGACATGGCTGTATATATACACATATATTTGTGTGTGTGTAGACCTTGGAGAAGCTGGTGTTTTTTTGGTCCCCGGTTACTCGGTGTCAATGACTTGGACAGGATCACACTCTGTGACACATTAAGGCGGGAGGGAGTATTTATTTGTGCAACGCACCCAACAATCAATAAACAAAGTGGAAAAAATTGGGGGGACCAAATGTCTCTGCCCTGTACCATAACAAGGGAGGTCCTAACTAAGGGGTGCTAAAGACTAAAAGTCTGTCAGTCTCTCCAAACCCCTCCCTCCAGCGAGTGCATTGGTAATCATTGGGGCCCAAAGTTCCTGAGCGTTGGAGTGCTCAGACTTGAGTAGGCATATGTACCCAAACTGTATTCTAAGAATAGGTGACACTGCCCCTTTAAGAAGTGGGCAGGAGGTTGTGGCCAACGGTCTCTCACTGCCAAATGATCTGAGATTTTGCCCCCCCCCCCCCCCCCCGTCTAGTACTGGTGACATCAGCTGTGACCCTGGACCCGGAAATGACAACCTCCCATCGAACCAATGATGTCAGCAGCAAATCAAAAACTGGCAGAGACGATCTCTCACAGAACTGGTGATGTAAGCAGTGAGTGAGGACCTGGTAGCGGCAATCTCCCACAGATGTGACCTCTGTGTAGTCGTGGAAGAAGAGTTCCTCTCAATCTCTGATGTTGCAATGAACACTCCAGCGGGCAGCAGCCACCTTCCCATGTCCTCCTCTCAGCTCCCTGTCCTGCTGGGACTTGTAGACCCATCCAGTCCATGCTTGATAGAGAACTGTCTCAGGGGACTATATTCCCCACAATTCCAGGCTAGGTGAAAAATATTGGCCAAACTACGACTGCATTCAATCAGATGCAGCCATAGGTTTGTGCAGCCTATTGCACTAGGGTGTGCACCCCAAAGCTCAAACACACATGCCTTTCTCTGCAGCCTCAGCTGCAACGGGCATTGAATGAATGGTAAGTGTTCTGTGCTGAGCAGCTTCCTGTTCATTCACAAACTGGAGCTTAGTAAACACAGTTTACTATGTTTCATTAATGAATGAACACAGTAAGTGACTGCATTTACTGTGTTCATTTAGAAAAGGAAGGGGCTGGTAAATGACATATTTACTAGCTCCTTTCCCTGCTCTCCATCCTGAAATATCCCCCGCAGCAGCCAGGGGGAGAGGAGAGGAGGGAAGTCAGCAGCACTGTGGGGCGGGGACTGTTTAGCATGGATGGGGAAATCAAGTAATTTTTCCCATTTAACCTGCAGAGCTCAGGGAGAGACATCTACAAATGTATGGCTAGCAATAGACAGCTGTATCTAAGGAATGTTCTTTTGACTGCTTTTATTGCATAAATGCCAATCATCATTCCCTTAACACAGCTGTAATGACATATTGGGTAATTACAGAATCATCAACCATATATTCATTATTTTATTTTTGCCATTTGTGTCCCATTGGGGAGATTTACTTTTACTGTCCCAGAACCAAATCAGGAAGTGAGGACATATCCCCCAAAGTGAGGGAACCCCTGGTTGTCACCAGAAAGAGTGGGTGGATTTACTAAAGGAAAATAGACGGTGCACTTTGCATGTGCAGTTGCTCCACAATTTAGTAAATGATAGGAAGCTCTGCTGACTTCCATCATCCAATCATGTGCAAGCAAAATCCTGTTGTTTTTTGTTTCTTTTGCCTTGAATGTGATTGGGTATTCTTTGCAAAGTTAGGCCACTTTCACACGGGCGCCTCAACTAAGCAGAATCCACTTGCTCAGCAGATGATCCCTCTGCTGATCTGCTCCACTATGCACGCTCTCCTCTATGTCCGTTTCCATGCGATGCCATCTGATCTGATCTGCTGGACGGATGGGGAATTGGAACACCATCCATCTGTTTTTGGAAAGAAGAAAGAAATGGCTGCACATCCAGAACTTCCGATTGCCTTTTATTGTTCAGAAAGTTAACACCAAAGACACCAAACTGTGGTCACTTAGACGCGTTTCACACATACATTTTGTGCTTAATCAATGATTAAGCACAAGATGTATGTGTGATACACGTCTACGTGACCACAGTTTGGTGTCTTTGGTGTTATCTCTGTGAAGAATAAAAGGCAATCAGAAGTTCTGGATGTGCAGCCATTTCTTTCTTCTTTGCAAGTTTCCCACGGAGACGGGCCGGGGCTGGCACTCCATGAGATATTCCAAGCAGTTCTATCTCATACACCTGGAGCAGCAGTTCTTTTTCTTGTATCCATCTGTTTCTTGTATCAGAGGACATCAGAGGACATCCGCCGCTCCATAGAGGACACTGGAGGGTCCGATCAGGTCCACCTGAAAAACGAACAGGCAAACCTGATCGGACAGCCCGTGTGAAGGGGGCCTAAAGCTTCACCTCATTCACTGTAAATCCAGCCCAGTGATTTCATTGGAAGATTTTCCTTCTATTCCTATTGTAGTGACAACCCAACATTTGGAATTTTCTTTCACTTTCATTTTCAGTGATAACAAATGGAGAGGGTGAATCCCCCTTCGCAGCAATGCACATTTTATTGCTGCACAGACAACAAGAAAAACCTGACAGATGTTCCAATCCCCCTCCACTCTACAAAAAAAAAAGTTTTGCACCTACTTATACTTTAAGTGTGAGTGGTGTTACTGACCTGGCTGTGCTGAGTGACAAGGTTGTGTAAATCTCAGGACTGGATGGACAGAAGTACAAATACTTTGGCAGGTAAAGAGCTTCCTTAAAGAGGAACTGCAGTCTGCTCACATAATTTGTAATAAAAACATCTTTGCCATTCTCAAGCTTCCCTCCAACCACTTTGCATATTATTTTACATACACTGTGATTCCGCACTTGCCAAATATGCTGCAGAAATCTCCCTCCACTTAGTCTGGCTGCATCCATTTTAACTGTGGGCAGCTGACGCTGCTGCCTGTTCACTTCCTGGATTTACACAGACACACAGAGGCACACCTCCAGCTCTGCAACGCTCATTGGCCATCTTATGGCTCATCCCCCCTCCCTTCCTGGCAAACTCTCACGAGAGTGAATGAGAGCTGTGCATGATGTCATAAGCCTAGGCTTTTTACCAGACAAACAGGAAGTGGGCTGTATAAGGTATTTACTGGCAGAAAGAAAATGTTTTACTATCCAAAGTTAAAACAACAAGGGCAGAAGATTTAATAGATGGAAAGTTCAAAAAAATGACTGAAGATCTGCTTTAAGTTTATTTAATAAAATGTTTGCCTGGGATTTATACTTCAAAAACCTGCACAACAATAGGAAGTCTTTGGGGGCAATGAATGCTGTTTACACAGTTTATTAGTTTATTGTCTTTCTCTATAATATCAAACTTGAAAACTGAGAGACAGAGCTAAATCTGCAGGAGACAGCGGTGTATATAATCCGTACGTTTTAGTGTGTTTCTGTCAGAGAACAATATCAAGGAGACCTGCATGCAGGTGATTTCTCTTCCACATTCCCGCAGAATAATTCAACCTTGACTGCGTGTCATAGTCACACAAACAGCTGTTCCCTGCTTTCCCTAATGGATTCTGTCAGGAGCCCTGATGGCTCCCACAAAACAAAAACTCTGCAGCCAGGAGAACTGCGATATTACTTCAACAGTCAATATTGTACAGCAGCCAGCATATTACAAATTTTAATAGGGTACACTGAATAATCCTGTAATCTTAGGTGTCCTGACAACATAAGGCATTCATCATATTTAATACATATTGAAATGGGGAAGAAATATGAAGAGGAATTAAAGGTGCAGACAAAGCCATCTCTGTAAAAAAAAAAAGGCACACATTTAAGGGAAAAGTATCTGTATGCTGGGGAATGTTTTTTTTTTGTTTTTTTTGCCTAAACTAAATTTTATATTTCAAGTATAATATTTCAAAACTACAATACAAAAAGGGACCTGGTATTCAGCTTGCACATATGTGATTACAGAATTCAATAACAATGCTCTACATACTCATGAAAATGAGCTTGTACAGCTATAACCTTAAACAGCATGGTACACATGAGGCACCTTCATCTAGAGCAGTGGTTCTCAATTCCTGTCCTCAGGACCCACTAACAGGCCAGATTTTAAGTATTTCCTTGGGGAGATGCAGACTAGAATACTGCAATCACTGAGCAGCAAATGATCTCACCTGTGATGTATTTCAGTTATCTTGAAAACCTGTCCTGTTAGTGGGTCCTGAGGACAGGAGTTGAGAACCACTGATCTAGAGAGCAGTGATTCTCAACCTTACTGAGACCAGGGCCTGACAAATTCCTCCAAAACCATCAATTTTTACTCACATAAGACAAGTATAGGAATGCAAAATAGATGGCTCTGGATGGAGCTGGGTGTTACTGTGGAGTGGTTTAGGGCAGTGATTCTCAACCTCAGTCCTCAAGTACCTCCAACAGGCCATGTTTGCAGGTTTTCCTTGATTTTGCTCAGGTGCTTTAAATCAGAGTCAATGGCTTGGTATTTTGGACAGCTATTTTATCTAAGAGAAATTCCCAAAACATGGCCTGTTGGGGGTACTTGAGGACTGAGGTTAAGGACCACTGGTTTAGGGGACTCTGCAGCAAATGTGGTGGTCCTTTAGGGAATTTCTGGACAGGGTTTGAAGGCACTGTGGGACACTGTTAAGCCGCGTACACACAATCGGATTTTCCGACGGGAATTGTGTGATGACAGGCTGTTGGCGGAAAATGCAACCGTGTGTATGCTCCATCGGACAATTGTTGTCGGATTTTCCGCAGACAAATGTTGGATGGCAGGCTTTAAAATTTTCCGTGGGCAAATGTCTGTTGTCGGATTTTCCGAGCGTGTGTACAAAAGTCCAAAGTACAAACACGAATGCTTGGAAACAAGGACGAGCTGGGAGCCGTCAGTCTTGTAAACTAGCGTTCTTAATGGAGAATTAACATTCGTGACGTGGCAAATTATGAAATCTCGAAATGCAGCGCACATTCTCTTCTTGTTTA
Organism: Lithobates clamitans; assembly: GCA_037952925.1. NCBI lineage: Eukaryota > Metazoa > Chordata > Amphibia > Anura > Ranidae > Lithobates > Lithobates clamitans. The sequence continues at coordinate 321,881 of JBBGZY010000653.1, forward strand.
TTTAATGGGATAATAATGAAGCTGCTTTGCTGGTAATACTTATGGAGTTATGGCAAACGTATTTTAAAAGGCTTTTATTTTCTAGTGATATCAAAAATAATATTATTATGCTTTTTTTTGGGGGGCAAGTTACCACAACATAATTATCCCGTAGTTTTTAAGATCAAAGATACAACTATGTTGGTGTTCCTTGTCAATTTTACATTGTATTTTTTTAAATGTTAACTGCTTACTCCCAAACTGTCATTTGAAGTAAAACACATAGCCAAGTATTATTCTACACAATTTTTTATTGTGCATTAAAAAAAGAAAACAAATAAAATTAGACATGTTATCTGCCAATAGAAATTAACCAAAAAGTGCATTCTATGCATCCAAAAATATAGAAAATATACCAAATCAAATCATTATTCAACCAAAAAATAAAATAAAAGCCTCATGCATGTGTTCTGCTTCTTAATATAGGAAGTCAACCATGTCAAGAGTTGGTGAAAGCAGGGGTCTGTCATCCAGAGATAATTCCGAAAATCATCCGGATTATTCTCCTAGAGCTCCCGCAGCAAAGGCATATGACATAATTGTTCACGATTAATAAAGCAACCAATTTTTGGTCCAAGAAATCCTCCTCCTCCTGTTCCTGGACTGGACTTGGGTCAAAGCGATAACTCCAAGGCCAATAATAAATAACACGTTAGCTCCTCCGATTCCGCAACATGTCTGGTTGCCAAACGGGTGTTCAGAAACTAACTGAAAAGCACAAAATCAGAAGCGCGAACTGAAAAGTGCTAAATGAAAAGCGCAAAATGAAAAGCACGAATCAACAATCACCAAACTTCTACTGACACGAAATTAGCAGAAGGAGCCCAAAGGGTGGTGCTAAAGAGCTGAAAAACCAGGTAGTATGTCACTACGCTCATGTTTGTTGGCCAACAATTACTTGCCATTTGTATGCAAGACAAAATCCAGGCACACGCCTGCGGACAAAAATCTGAGGTTTTGTCTGCGGAAAATCCAATCGTGTGTACGAGGCTTTAGAGGTTGGGGGCATTATGGAGGGCTGGAGGCTCTAAAGCAGGCTGGGCGACACTGTGGAAGCTGAAGGCTCTCTCAAGGGGCCTTGAGGCACTGTGGGCCACTGTGGGAGATTGTGGGGCACTATGGAAGCTGGGAGGAATTGCAAGAGGCTAAGGGATCTGCAGCTGGCTGAAAGCCCTGGAGAAGGGAGACAGTGACACAGCAGTGGGCCACGGTCAAGAAGTTTAGAACCACTGGTCTAGAGCAGTGGTCTCCAGACTGCACCCGGGGGCCAAATGCAGCCCTTTGCTTGCCTTTATCCAGCCCTTTGGCACTAATTCTGCCACTGGGGCACTATTCCTCCCACTGATACCAATGATGGGCACTATTCTTCCCACAGATAACATCAAAGAGGCACTATTCCTCCCACTAAAACTAACAATGGGGTATTGCTTATGCCCATTGATGGCAGGGCATCTTCACCTTCCACAAGCCACAGTCCAGTCCAGTCCCCCTAAAGCCTGAAGTACAGTAAACTGGCCCTTTTGTTCAGAAAGTTTGGAGACCCCTGGTCTAGAGGATAGACAACCTCCCCAGAGGCGTACCAAGGGTGTATGGGGGAGAGTGCAGCCCGTACCAGGTACTGCAGTTCTAGGGGTGCCACTGCCGATCAAGTCTAATGTAGCAGTGGTGCATAGTGTGGCAGTTACCGGAGAAACAAAAAGAAGGAGTGTGACCTAACAGCACACTAGCACTGGATCACTCCGTTCCTCCCACCCACCCCGGAGAAAAGCTTTCTTGAGCAATGCTGCAGCGTCGCTCAGGAATGCTTTTCTATGGGGTGCTGTGAGGTCACCCTCCTATTTGCATAAATTCGGCCCACACAGCCCACTCCTTTTCTAAGTGAGGAATGCCAGCCACACCACAAATTTACAGGAGAGAGCTTGCCTTATACTTGAAGACATCTATTAGGAGAGGAAGTTTATGAGGCAAATGCCCTGGAATGGGCAGGGGGGTGCAGAGGAGGCCCTGGACTAGGAAAGAGAGGTTGGTGTGGCAAAGGCCCTGGACTAAGAGGAGTGGGATGCAGAGGAGGACCTGGATTAGGAGTGGGGGTGCAGAGGAGGCCCTGGGCTAGGTGAGTGGGATGTGTGAAGGAGGCCCTGAACTAGGTGAGGTAGTGCCTGGAGGCTCCAAAGTAGGAGACCGGGTGTCTGGAGGCCCTGGATTAAGACAGCGGGTGTCTGGAGGTCCTGGACTAGGAGAGGGGGGTGTGGGGACCCTGGACTAAGGAAGAGGGTGCCTGAAGGACCTGTCGGATTCAAGGAGAAAGAGCCTGGACCTAAAGCCTGGACTGAGGAAGAGCCTGCATGAGCCCTGGAGGGTGAGCCTGGAGTCTGTGACTTCACAACATTCATGGAGACATTTATCATTTGTCAAAAGTAAGGCCATCTCCTGACTTCTCTTCTTTCCTGCCATCTGACCCACATGACAACTAGGCCTCATTCACATGGGGAGTATGTATCCATGCCCCGTGTGACAGCCATGCATCCCTGTGCGGGCAGTCCCATTAAAATCAATTGGGACGCAGTGGCTGCATGAACTTAATCACATGTCAAAATCTGACATGCACAGGCAGTGATAATTTGCTCCTTAAATGCGACTCAGCGACTGACACGGCTGTATACCCTCCTGAGAGTTTACTACATACCTCATAGGTTACACATTATGGGACCGCTCCCCACACCAACATGCACTAGATGCAAGCAGGATCATGGTGATCTGATACACATTCTGTTGCGCTGCCCTAAACTACATGTATACTGGAAGGGGGTGACTGATACCCTGAACACAGTGTTCCAGGTGTCAGTCCCATTAGAGGCCAAACACTGCCTGCTGAACCTTTTGGAGGAGTTTGAATGGGAACATCACACCAGAGAAGCCCTTACGAGGACCCTCTTTCTAGCCTGTAAACTGATAATGCTATATTGGAAATCTGAATACCCCCCCCCTACGGTCAAAGAGTAGATTGCTACAGTGGGAAATACAATGAGAATGGAAAAAGTTATTTGCCAGCATACGAGGTGCACTAGAAAATTTGAGAAATGATAGGGTCCATGGTTGGAGGTACTGGGGCTTGCCCCGGAGGATCTGATTATGGACAGAATTCTGGGATTAAATGTGGGATAATGTTGACATCTTGATGTATAGAGGATGGATCACGAATAGGAGGCTAAGTCACTCACACTTCTGTTGGACTGTAGGGCGGTTTATGGATCTAAGCGATGTGCTCTATGATGATGGTGGCTGATATGAATATGTAATTGTCATGAAAGGCGTCCTGTTAGCACAACCGTCGGCGGAAGATCGGTTAGCAGAACCACTGTTGTTAGAGCCAGAGGACACGTTCGGAGGCGCGTTGGCGCGAATGGACACCTAAGCTACCTGAATACCTGCCTACCTGCTTCCTGTTACCCGGCCTGTTCCTGACTATTCCTGTTTGCTGCCAGTCCTTGACCTCGACTCGTTTGACTACTCTCCTGCCTCCTCCTTCGGTTATCTGTTACCTGCCTGTTGCCAACCCGGACTGTATCTTGACTATTCTCCTGCCTCCGTTTGGTACCTGCTTGCCCGCCAGTGTTGACCCGGCCTGTCTGATTCTGTTGTGCTCCAGCTGGACTATAGAACACCTCCCTGTTGCCTGCTGTTCCGGAGTTCTTGCTTGCTACGGTGCACCTCCTACAGCCAGTGGTTCCAGTGTTCCTGCCAGAGTTCCAGTGCACCCTCTTACAGCCTGCTGTTCCAGCTCTCCATCCAATCTACAGAACACCTCCCTGCCGCCTGCTGTTCCAGAGTTCCTGCCTGCTACAGTGCTTCTCCTCACGGCCAGTGGTTCCAGTGTTCCAGACAGTTATCTGGTGCCTCCTCTTACAGTCTGCTGTTCCGGTGTTCCAGTTGAACTTCAGAGACATCTGCCACTTGCCAGGCACTTGTGGCCCCCTGCGCTCTTGAGTCCCTGTTTCCTCTATCAGGGGTTCTCGAGCCAGAGGCACACGAGAGGCCACTCCCTGCATTCTGGGCTCCCCCACCAGGTACGTGACAGTAATGTTCCTTATGGCTATTGGATTTTGTATGTGGTGACTAAGGACTACTGTTGATTTTTGGACTGTATGTATTCAAATAAAGACTGTTTTCTGGATAAAACAAAATCTGACATACAAGCAGAAATGGGTTCATGGATTCAAACACACAGTGTCTGCATTCGGATCTGTGCACCCACCTCTATGGGCTGCCAATGTGCAGCACTGTAGTGGATGCAGACACAGCAAAAGCGGCTCAGTATGGAGGATGTGTCTCAGTGCCCATCTGAAAAAGCCATTAGCATGGCAACCAATCATAGTTACATAGTTGGTAAGGTTGAAAAAAGACACCAGTCCATCCAGTTCAACCTATGGTGTGTGGGTGTATGTGTTTATGTCAATGGTACATATTATGTCCCTGTATGTTGTGATCGTTAAGGTTGCAATCTAATAGTTTTTTGAAACTATCAACACTCCCTGCTGATACCACTGCTTGTGGAAGAGAATTCCACATCCTTATCGCTCTGGCAGTAAAGAAACCTCTACATGGTTTAAGGTTAATCCTGTTCTCTTCCAATTTCTGTGAAGGGCTGCGTGTCTTTTTAAATTCCCTTTTACTGAAAAGTTTGTTCCCTACGTTAGGGTCACCATTACGATATTTGTACATCGCTATCATATCCCCTCTCAAGTGTCTCCTCTCCAGAGAGAATAAATTCAATGCTTGTAGTCTTTCCCCATAGCTGAGATTCCCTAGTTATTAGCTTTGTTACCCTGCTCTAGACTCTCTCCAGTTCCAGCACATCCTTCCTGAGGACTGGTGCCCACTGCCCAGAACTGGATGGCATACTCAAGATGCGACCTGACCAGTGTTTTGTAGAGTAGGAGAATTCTCGTTTTATCCCTGGAGGGAATTTTCTTTTTAATGCATGCCAATATTCTGTTGAAATTGCTTGCAGCTTGGCATTGCATGCCATTGCTGAGCCTGTCCTCTACTAGGACCCCTAGGTCCTTTTCCATCCTAGATTCCCTAGAGGTTCTCCCCCTAGCAAGTAACTTGTGTTCGTATTTTTAGCACCCAAGTGCATTACTTTACACTTTTCAACATTAAGCTTAATTTGCCATGTAGTTGCCCACTCCATTATTTTATTTAAGTCTTCCTGTAAGGTTTCCACATCCTGCACAAAAGTTCTTGCCCTGCTTAACTTTGTATCATCCGCAAATAATGAGATTGAGCTATTTATCCCAACCTCTATATCGTTTATGATTAAATTAAATGGAATAGGTCCCAGGACAGATCCTTGGGGGACCACACTGGACCATTTTGAGTACTCACTATTTATTACCACCCTTTGGACCCACCCCTGTAACCAGTTTTCAATCCAGGTACTCACCCTATGGTCCATACCGACAGACTTCAGTTTGTAATGTAAACGTTTGTGGCAAACTGTATCAAACGCCTTTGCAAAATCTAGATACACCACATCCACAGGCCTTCCTTTATCTAGATGACAGCTCACTTCTTAATAGAATATTAGTAGTTTGGTCTGGCAAGAATGATTCTTCATGAATCCGTGCTGATTACCACTAATATTACTGGTTTTATTACTAAAATCTTGGATATAGTGCCTCATCATCCCCTCTATTAGCTTACATACTATCGATGTTATGCTGACTGGTTTGAAGTTTCCAGGGATATATCTCGATCCTTTTGTAAATGTTGGTACCATGTTAGCTTTTCTCCAATCAGCTGGTACCATTCCAGTCATTAAACTGTCCATAAAAATTAGGGACAATGGTCTAGCTATCACCTGACTGAGTTCCTTAAGGACCCTCAGGTGTTAATTTTTTCAAGTTTTCATCATAACTGATGATGTCAGTTATGATGAAACTAGTAGGGTGGAGTCTATGCTCAACTTACCACGCCAGTTTGTGATCTGCAGAATCTTTTAACCCAGGATATTTTTACTTTTGTTGGACTTGTGGACTCATTCAATAAATACCAAGGTTTTACACTATGTGGCGATCGCTCTCTTCCTTTATATCACTTGCATGAGAGAACAAAGAAAAGGAAAAACCAGCAAGACTGATTTCAATGCCATCTTCATCTGCTTTCCATGGATGGATCCTTAATGGGGTGTGTGAATCCATGCTTTGTTAGGCTCCTATAACATGTAGTCTATCTATCAGGTAAGGACACATCTTTTTACACTTTACGGTGGAAGATGCACTATGGGTGTCTCTGTTATCCTTCATTCTAGGAATCAGGAGGAGTGTTTGGACACTTATATGGACACTTTTCTGGATTTATTATTCAGTTGTATTAATTAGACACTAGCGTGGCAATCTTTTGTTCTTTTACATGTTTTTCCACAAATGTTCTGTTGTGTGATTGCCAGCTGCTTCTTTTTTTGATTCATGATTATTTTTCACCTGCGCAGTTACTACATTTTCTTTATACTGATACTGTCTTCTGTTAGCCATGAGGGTGCATTCTGTGACGTTTTATTAACATTACAGTCTTGGTTTTTCTTTGTGAAAACTGAGGAAAAAAATGCATTTAAAACGTTTGCCTTCTCTTTGTCTTTTGTAACCAAATTCCCTTCATAATCATTTATGGGGCAAATATGTAGACAATACACATATTGTAGCTGCTGACTTTTAATATTAGGACACTTACCTGTCCTGAAATCCAGCGATATTGGCACCCCAGCGATGTTTCCATCTGCTCTCGGGTGCTGCCGCCATCAATGCCTGTAAGGGGAAACCGGCAGTCAAGTCTTGCGGCTTCACAGCCGGTTCCCAGCTGCACATGCGTGAAGCACGCTGTGCTCTATGAATGGCCTGGCGGCGGGGGAAGGAGGTGGGGGGCAAAACTTTTGAGTGATCTCGCTGCGGAGAGATCTCTCGGAAGTGGGGATGGGTACCTGTCAAAAACCAGTACCCGCTCCCCCGAAAGGTGCCAAATGTGGCACCAGAGAGTGGGAGGCGGCAGATAAGCGAACTTCCACTTTTGGGTGGAACGCTGCTTTAAAACTTTTTTTTAATACAGGGTGTGCAGCACAGGAGTTGGAGGGAGGAAATATTTTTGGAAATAGTTAGTTAGGCTTTACTAACACTTTAATCTCATAGCGAAGATCTGCAACTATGTGGCTGTAGGTACTGGAGTGCTTAGGCAAACTTATATACCGGGAATTGTACTTCTATTCAGGAGAATTCCAGACAAAAGATACATTTTTTTCTGGGTACTTTTTTGGGCACAATTAACATTGCTAAATTTTCCCTATAACATAGCAAATAGTCACTTTGTGACCTCAGTTCCATGTAAAGAATATACAGTACTGTATGTGAGCATATTTTTTTTACATTTTGTTATGAATCTTCTGCATCTATGTGGTATTTTTGCAAAATAATGTGCACTGCATTAAGAAAGCCAATTCATGTGGAATAGGCTGCTAACAATCAAAAAACAAATCCAGGTCTTAACCTTTTTTTAACACAGCATCCAACAATGTGTGGTACTTATGTTTGCGTGGCAGCGTGGGTTAATGCACTACTCAGTTTTGCATTGTGGTGCAACTCTAAATGCTTGGCACTACAAAGCATGATACAGAGTGTGGCACATTACCGTACATTCCAGTAATGTGAAGTGTGAAGGGTTCCTCACACATTTAGTGAAGAGAGCTGTGATCTTTATTAATATTCTTGTAATTTGGAACTATTTTTCAAGTATCTTTATTCAATGTTATTACACTTTATGATTTTTTTTTAATAAACTCTAGGTTGATTAACTGTTTCAAACATAGTACAGTTAGTAACAAAAATGTATGGAAAACCTACACTGGAGCATGTATATTCTCAATAAGCAGCTTCTTAAGCAATTGTGACACCAACAGCAAAAGTATAATAATAAAGGAAGCTGTGCTAAATAAATAAGTGATTCAATATTAAACCAACATAAAATGAAAAAGCAAATAAAGTGTAAAGTTAGTTACCGTATATAAAGCGACACCAACCCTATTTTGTGATAAATATAAAATTTAAAAAAAAACAGTCCATAAAAGCCCATCCACAAGAGCATTAAAAAGATATATTTAAAGCAAAGTTTAAAAAGAGATTATTAATCCACAATCCAGTTGTCATATGGGTGTCCCCACACCAATTTCCTGTGCTTCCACTACTGAGTGACACCAAATAAATGAGCCTGGATCCAGTGTACCATCACATAAATGGTCAGATGTGCTTATTAAATCCCTATGAACAGGATGATTCCAGATGCCAGGCACGTGTCCAATTGACATTAGCATGATGAAAAATAAAATATATATGTACCCATAGTGTTATCCGTTAAAATTATTTATTAAAAAAGCATGATAACAAGCAATGCAATATTTGTAAACAGAACCACAAGATAGGTGGGCAGTGAAGTTTAAAATCTGCATATAGCCGTAAAAACAAAATGCTTCCCCAGTTTAGTGTGGCCACGCAGCAAGCTGTGTGGCCGCACCAAATTCCACACGCCGGTCGGCGAACATGCGTGATGGCGTAACGTTGTAGCAACAACTAACGCGTTTCGTCAGAGAGATAACGTTGTCGGGGGACTGGCTTAGAACTCCGTACATCACACTTTATAAAACACTACTCGTACACAACCAACACAGACTCCAGGGTGCTCATTACCATAACAAAGCATACCTCCACGATGACGGAGATTCAACATTAGCTGCCTATATGTAAAAACACCCATAGGCAAAGGGACTCCATCTAGTGGGGAAAGCAAAATATTACACTAATTTTTTTTAAATTCTATTTTAAAGATCAATAAAAACAAACAGCCCGCTGCTTTGGGTTAGAAACAGATGCAGATAAATTAGAGCAGAGGACGATAACCAGAAGGTTATTTACATGATCATACATAACAAAAATACGTTTATAATAATAATACATACTACATAACCATGTGTGTATAGAATAAGTCAGGAAATGTTTATTTTATTTTATATTTGTCACAAAATAAGTTTGGTGTCACTATATATATATATATATATATATATATATATATATATATATATATATATATGACTTTACACGTTATTTGATTTTTCATTTTATATTGGTTTAATATCGAATCACTTGGTTATTTATTTAGCGCTGCTTCCTTTATTATTATAGTACAGTAAATAAAAGAAAATACCATCTGCCGTCAGCTCAGATGGGGGCCATGACCCAGTAAGGTTTCTAATTAGGTTTAATGCTTAAAATTCATTCATGCTTTGAGGAATGCCATCAGCTCCAAAAACACACTTTTTTGCTGTTGGTATTACTGTGACTACATTGGCCTTGATGGACCTCTAGTGATCAAGCATATCAAAGTACTATAGGTTTAGCCATTTACTCTTCAATAGAGAATTGCTGATACTTTGTATTCATTAAATAGTCCATTCATGTGACAGTTGTGACTAGGGCTCATGAAAAACACAAATACTTGGGATAGGGGTAGCATTTGACTTTCATATACAAATAGCCTAAAAGACAATTGCCTCTTGGTGATCTACAGTATCTTACAAAAGTGAGTACACCCCTCACATTTTTGTAAATATTTTATTATATCTTTTCATGTGACAACACTGAAGAAATGACACTTTTTTACAATGTAAAGTAGTGAGTGTACAGCTTGTATAACAGTATAAATTTGCTGTCCCCTCAAAATAACTCAACACACAGCCAGGGCCAGATTAAGAGCATCATGGGCCTGGGGCTGAGAATTTCGGTGGGCCTCGGATCTATAGCGACTGCACTTCCAAGTGCACTCTCAGTGCAATTTCAACTGCACTTTGCACTTGTAGTGCAAAGTATATTTGCCTTTAGTAAATAACCCCCTATGTATTTTTTTAAATAGGGACAGTGAGTTCAGGGAGAGGATTCTCCTCTTGCTGTCACTAGATCCAGTGGATAGGGGAGATGCTGAAGTGGGAACATGTTACATGTTCCCAAAGGTGAACATATCCTTTAACCACTTTCCTACGGGCACTTTCACCCCCTTCCTGCCCAGGCCAATTTTTAGCTTTCAGTGCTGTCACACTTTGAATGACAATTGTGCGGTCATGCATCACTGTACCCATATGACATTTTTATCTTTTTTTTTACAGAAATAGAGCTTTCTTTTGGTGGTATTTAAACACCACTTGGGGTTTTTATTTTTTGCTAAACATGAAAAAAAGACTGACATTTAATGAAAGTCTCTTAGTTTGTTATAAAATTTTGCCATAAGTAATTTATCTTCTTCACTGATGATGCAGCACTGATAGGCACCAATGACATGAGGCACCACTGATGGTGATGGGCATTGATAAGGTGGCACTGATGAGGCAGCACTGATGGGCACCAACGAGGCAGCACTGATGGGCATTGATAAGGCAGCGCTGATGAGGCTGCAATGATAGACAGCACCGATGGGCAATGATAGGTGGCACTGGAACTGATGAGTTGCACTAATTGGAACTGATGAGCTGCTCTGATAGGCGGCACTGACAGGCAGCACGTATGGGCACTGATAAGGTGGCACTGATGAGGCAGCACTATTATGCGGCACTAATGGCCTGCACTGATGGGCACTTATAGGCAGCACTGATGGGTGGCACTGATGAGATGCACTGATAGGCAGCACTGATGGGCAATGATAGGTGGCACTGGCGAGCTGCACTAATGGGCACTGATGGCAGCACTGATGGGCTCTGATAGGCGGCATTGATGGGCACTTATAGGCAGCACTGATGGGTGGCACTGGCACTGATGAGCTGCACTGATCGTCAATGATAGGTGGCACTGATGAGCTGCACTAATGGGTACTGACAGGCAGCACGTATGGGCTCTTATAAGGTGGCACTGATGAGGCAGCACTATTATGCGGCACTGATGGCCTGCACTGATGGGCACTTATAGGCAGCACTGATAGGTGGCACTGGCTAGCTGCACTAATGGGCACTGATGAGCTGCACTGATAGGTGGCACTGGCATTGATTGGATGGCACTGATAGAGGGCACTGGCACGGAAAAGTGGCACTGATGAGATGCACTGATGGGCACTGATAGGTGGCACTGAGCTGCAATGATAGGTGGCACTGATAGAGGGCACTAGCACTGAAAGGGGGCACTGATGAGATGCACTGATAGAGGGCACTGGCACTGAAAGGTGGCACTGAGGTGCACTAATGGGTACTGATAGGGGTCACTGGCACTGAAAGATTGCACTGATGAGAAGCACAGATGGGCTGGCTGCCTGCACTGATATAGCCGCGCCCCCCTCCCCCCCCCCAAAAAAAGTTAACCACTTTAGCCAGTACTGGTACACACTTCTTCTGCACAACAATTAAGACTTATCTGTCTGACAGTGACTTCCCCAGCGGGCCAGCGCTCATCGCTTACTTACTTATTTGAAGTTTTGTAGATCCTTCATTCTCCTGGATCTCACAGCACCACCCGCACAGCACTTTTTTTAGCAATCGAACCACACGGGACGAAGGAGAAGGTCACTGGATGACGTCACGCCGGCCGGGACGTCAAGCTCCACCTCCAGGGGAGGAGCACGCTTAGCCTCGGCTCACTGGCACCGCCCACGCCGCAAGAGGCTCTGCTCTGCATGATAGCCACGTCCCTGCGCCAGTGATTAAATGTTGTTCAACTGACTGACTCAATGGGTCTATAAATAAAGCAGCTGCCTGCTGGACAATGTCAGTGTATTATATAGCGGCGGACAGCCGGGCCCTGGTGAGAGAGTTTGGGCCTATATTATGATGGGGGCCTGGAGCTGCAGCTCCAAAAGCCCCTATGTTAATCCGGCCCTGCACACAGCCATTAATGTCTAAACCGCTGGCAACAAAGGTGAGTACACCCCTAGGATGAAAATGTCCAAATTGGGCCCAATTAGCCATTTTCCCTCCCCGGTGTCATGTGACCTGTAATGCCCTGTACACACGATCGGAATTTTCGTCGGAAAAACCTTGGATGGTTTTTCCGACAGAATTCCGCTCAAGCTTGGCTTGCATACACACGGTCACACAAAAGTTCTCTGAACTTTCTACCGTCAAGAACGCAGTGAGGTACTACACGTACGACTGCACTAGAAAAGGGAAGTTCCATACAAAGCGATGATTCTGAGCATGCGTGTTTTTTTTCAGACGAACAGAGTTTCCGATAGGAACTTTTTCCGACGGAAAAATAGAGAACCTACTCTCAATCTTTTGCTGGCAGAAATCCTGCCAGCAAAAGTGCGATGGAGCATACACACGGTCGGAATTTCAGACCAAAAGCTCACATAGGACTTTTGCTGGCGGAATTTCCGATCGTGTGTACGGGGCATTAGTGTTAGAAGGTCTCAGGTGTGAATGGGGAGCAGGTTTGTTAAATTTGGTGTTATTGCTCTCACTCTCTCATACTGGTCACTGGAAATTCAACATGGCACCTCATGGCAAAGTACTCTCTGATGATCTGAAAAAAGATGCGTTGTTCTACATAAAGATGGTCTAGGCTATAAGAAGTTTGCCAAGACTCTGAAACTGAGCTGCAGCACCGTGGCCAAGACCATACAACAGTTTAACAGGACAGGTTCCACTCAGAACAGGCCTCGCCATAGTCGACCAAAGAAGTTGAGTGCATGTGCTCAGCGTCATATCCAGAGGTTGTCTTTGGGAAATAGATGTATGAGTGCTGCCAGCATTGCTGCAGAGGTTGAAGGATCAGTCTGTCAGTGCTCAGACCATATGCAGCACACTGCATCAAATTTGCATGGCTGTTGTCCCAGAAGGAAGATGATGCACAAGAAAGCCTGCAAACAGTTTGCTGAAGACAAGCAGTCTAAGCACATGGATTACTGGAACCATGTCCTGTAGTCTGATGAGACCAAGATAAACTTATTTGGTTCAGATGTGTCAAGTGTGTGTGGCGGCAACCAGGTGAGGAGTACAAAGACAAGTGTGTCTTGCCTACAGTCAAGCATGGTGGTGGGAGTGTCATAGTCTGGGGCTGCATGAGTGCTGCCGGCACTGGTGAGCTACAGTTCATTGACGGAACCATGAATGCCAACATGTACTGTGGCATACTGAAGCAGGGCATGATCCTCTCCCTTCGGAGACTGGGCTGCAGGGCAGTATTCCAACATGATAACAACCCCAAACACACCTCCAAGATGACCACTGCCTTGCCAAAGAAGCTGAGGGTAAAGGTGATGGACTGGCCAAGCATGTCTCCAGACCTAAACCCTATTGAGCATCTGTTGGGCATCCTCAAATGGAAGGTGGAGGAGCGCAAGGTCTCTAACATCCACCAGCTCTGGGATTTCATCATGGAGGAGTGGGAGGACTCCAGTGGCAACCTGTGAAGCTCTGGTGAACTCCATGCCCAAGAGGGTTAAGACAGTGCTAGAATATAATGGTGGCCACATAAAATATTGACACTTTGGGCCCAATTTGGACATTTTCACTTAGAGGTGTACTCACTTTTGTTGCCAGCGGTTTAGACATTAATGGCTGTGTGTTCAGTTATTTTGAGGGGACAGCAAATTTACACTGTTATACAAGCTGTACACTCACTACCTTACATTGTAGCAAAGTGTAATTTCTTCAGTGTTGTCACATGAAAAGATATAATAGAATGTTTACAAAAACGTGAGGGGTGTACTCACTTTTGTGAGATACTGTATGTACATTGCAAGGATTTTAACAAACTTTGTAGCAGAGTCCTACGTGTTGTAGGAGTTGAAGGTGAGGAGAATGGGCAGGGTATACCACATGCACAAAGTATACAAAGTTTTTTAGGCATGTGGGCCTTGCCCAAAGCCCAAGATTGGTTAAGGAAGAATATCAAATAATGTGAAGGTAAAACATTTAAAAAGAAAACATGGGAATAGAAAATACAATTTTGTAAATTTCAACATTTTATGACAGTTAAAGTGGTTGTAAAGGCAGAAGGTTTTTAATCCTAATGCATTCTATGCATTAAGATAAAAAGCCTTCTGTGTGTAGCAGCCTCCCTCACCCCCCCCCCCTCCTAATATTTACCCCCTCTCTATCCAGCAATGTCCACGAGTGCCTTGGCCATCCAGGACTCTCCCTCCTGATTGGCTGAGACACAGTAGCGGCGCCATTGGCTCCCACTGCTGTCAGTCAAAGTCAGTTAGCCAATCAGGAGAGAGAGGGGCAGGGCTGAAGTGCAGCTCTGTGTCTGAATGGACACACAGAGCTGTGGCTCAGCTTGGGTGCCCCCATAGCGAGCTGCTTGCTGTGGCGGCACTCAACAGGAGGTAGGGGCCAGGAGATTCAAAGAGGGACCCGAGAAGAAGAGAATCCGGGCTGCTCTGAGCAAAACCATTTTGCAGAGCAGGTACGTATACCATTGTTGTTTTCATAGAAAAAAAAAACTGAGACTTTACAATCACTTTAACATTTAGGGCAACGTACATATACCGGGGTTAATTTACTAAAGGCAAATAGCCTGTACACTTTGCAATGTAATTTGCCCCAGTGAATGTGGTGAAATATCACATCGCAAAGAATACCCAATCGCGTTCAGAAAAAAAAAATGTTTGCTTACATATGATTGAATGATGGAAGTCAGCAGGACTTCACCTCATTCACTAAGCTCTGGGGGAAATCCCCATGCAAAGTGAAAAGCCTGTTTGCCTTTAGTAAGTCAACCCCATTGTTCATAGCAGATTATGACAATAATCAAGTTTTAGTGGTACAAGTGGTATACAGAAAAATGTTTGTTCTCATATATCCTCTTAACCTCTTTCAAGGTCTCGCACAGTCCTCCCAATGGGATTTTATATGTTAGCCCAATTGTTTTTAGGAATTTACTCAACACATTTTTCAATTTTATTTCAGTGCTATTACACACTTCTCTGATCGTATGGATATAATCGTAAATCTGAGTTTGCAAAACAGCGAGTTTGTCTAACTTGCTTTTGTGATCTCTTAGTTTCTCACACGTTAACACTACTTCTCCAGCTCAGGCTCCAAACTATATATATACAGCATATCCCCTCCTTTTGTCTCCAAAAATATTGCCATGCTTTAAGTGTATTTTTGAAGAACCCAGACATCACTATCTTAGGCAGCTTATTTCCTCTCGTATGTGGCAAAAGGGACATCAAGAACCCCTCCGCAATATGTTGTTCTAATTTTGTATTGGAATAGTGTTCATTTCCCAGTAACAATGCCAAAGGGAATCCAAATAATGATTCAATAATATAGGAAAAGATGTCAGGGAATTTCAAGCTTACCACTTTTGAAAGTAATACACTGACGTATATTCCTAATCTCTTTCCTTTCCATATAAATACCAATATTACTTTATTTAATCTTTTCCGATCTTTTGGGGATATCATAAAGGAATATTCCAGAGGTTATACAATACACCAATATCTGTATATGCTAATTTTTTAGTCCAACTCTCCAACTGAGGGCCATAGGGGAGGCCCTCCTATTGTTGTCGCATTCTTAATACTGCATCAATTCTCAGGATATAATTCAATGTATTTATTCTGTTTACATCCCATCAATATACAGACTATAAACTGTATACAGTCAGTAGCTAAACACGCATTTTGCTTATCTCCAAATAGGTTTTGTATGTTCCAAACAATGCTTGCATTACTCATTGAGAACATTTCATTTATTACCACACTGAAGTTTTAAAAACCTTAAAACCATGTATTAGAAACTGGGACTATATTTGATTTCCAATATATTATTGATATGAAAATAATAAATAAAACATCTACAGGGGTGTGTTCTTTGTTTTGGATATGGGCGGGGGGAAAATGTAGCCGTGTTTGGAGGAAGAAAAATGCTGCTTCTGACCCCAAGAACACCATCCCTTCAGTCAAGCACGGAGGTGGAAATATTATACTTTGGGGAGGTTTCTCTGCTAAAGGTACGTGACGACTTTGCAGCATTAAGGGGGCAATGGACGGGGCCATGTATTGTAAAATCTTGGATGAGAACCTTCTTCCCTCAGCCAGAACACTGAAGATAGGTCAAGGATGGGTCTTCCAGTATAGCAATGACCCAATACATACCGCCAAGGCAACAAAGGAGTGGCTCAAGAAGAAGCACATTAGGGTCATGGAGGGGCCTATTCAGTCTCCAGACCTTAATCCTATAGAAGATTTATGGAGGGAGCTGGAAATTCGAGTTGCCAAGTGACAGCCAAGAAACCTTAAGGATTTAGAGAAGATCTGTAAAGAAGAGCGGACCAAAATCCCTCCTGAGTTGTGTGCAAACCTGGTCACCAACTACAAGAAACGTCTTACCTTGCCTTGCTTGCCAACAAGGGTTTCTCCACCAAGTACTAAGTCATGTTTTGCTTGGGGATCAAATACTTATTTTGCTCACTGAACTGCAACTCAATTTATAATATTTGTATTGTGTTTTTTTCTAGATTTTTGATTGATATTCTGTCTCTATCATTTGAAATATACATATGATACAAATTACAGACCTTTAATTTTTTTGTAAGTGGGTAAACTTACAAAATCTGCAGGGGATCAAATAATTATGTTCACCACTGTATGTTAGCTTGTTCTTTGGGATCAAAATAACTAGGACGTATTTTAAAAAAGATTAATAAAAAAAATCTGCAAAATCATATTGTTTAAAACAAAGTTTAAATCACTACCCTACCTACACTACAGCCAGCCTTGCGGCTGGCTGTAGGTCATATTGAGATCCAGCTGTCATGGACACAACCAGGCCTGGACTGGCCATAGGGCACACTGGGTATTTAGCCAGTGGGCCAGGGCCACATGTCCTAGCAAGAGCAGCCTGTTGATGACCGGTCCGCACAGCATGAGGTAACCGGTGACCGCAGTTCGGAAAGGGCTAACATAGATCTGCTATGCGGCCATGCCAGTGTCTCCTCTCCCGGCTCTTCCTCCCTACCAACGATTTCATCCTATCAGCAAAGCAGGGGGTGGGAGGAGCCTGAGATCTACACAGAGGGCGGGAGTCTTTTCATATTAACAAGCGGGTAATCACCCACTTGTAAATATGATCCAGATCTGCAGTTCCTCCTGCATTGAGAGGACACACAGACTGAATCCTGCCTCTGCCCTGCCAAAGGTAGGACTGTGCAGGGGAGGCAACGCGTAAAAAGGGCACTGTGATTAGAGAGAAAAGGGGGGCATGACTGCAAGGGGCACTGTGATGGGGGCTGTGATTTCCCCTTTACAGTGCAGTCCCCATCTCTGTGATTATTCCATTACTGACCACCCTTGCGAATGCCTTGGCTGCTCAGTCTAAAATGCTCTGGCCTATTTTTTGTCATAGTCCAGGCCTGAACACAACCCCAAGGGGTGCTTCATCTCTCACCCTGGGCTTGCAATACAATTATGAACAGAATGGCCCTCACATGTTAACAATGAGAACCGTTCTCTGTAGCACTGATAACTGTTCCACCACCGACACTGTAAAAGAAGAGGAAACAACGTGAAATCTAGGTATGTACAGTATCAGGCCTGTACTGGCCATAGGGACTACCGGGAGATTCCCGGTGGGCTGATGTCTCAGTGGGCCAGTCAGGTGCAGTCCTGGAGCCGCTCCACTCTGACAGTGAGTGATCGCAATTTCACTCCTGTCAGGAGGAGAAGCTTCCTTCCATTAGGCATTATGCTCCCTCCAGCCTGCAGGGGGAGATAGACCAACGGCAGACTTTCCTTCCTCTCTCCCCTATCACTTGTTATCACATGACTGGAGAGAGGAACGAGAAGCTGCCTTCAAAACGGTGAGTAGTACATGTGGGAGGGGGAGGAGAGGGAGGACACTGATGTGAAGGGCTGCTGATGGGGGCTCTCTGATGGGGACTGTGATGTGAAGTGAGCTGCTGGTGGGGACTCTGATTTGAAGGGAGCTGCTGGTGGGGACTCTGATGTGAAGGGAGCTGCTGGTGGGGACTCTGATGTGAAGGGAGCTGCTGGTGGGGACTGCTATGTGAAGTGGGCTGCTGGTGGGGACTCTGATGTGAAGGGAGCTGCTGGTGGGGACTCTGATGTGAAGGGAGCTGCTGGTGGGGACTCTGATGTGAAGTGAGCTGCTGGTGGGGACTGCTATGTGAAGTGGGCTGCTGGTGGGGACTCACTGTGAAGGGAGCTGCTGATTGGGACACTCTGATGTAAGGGGAACGCTGTTGGGGACACTCTGATGTAAGGGGAACGCTGTTGGGGACACTCTGATGTAAGGGGAACGCTGTTGGGGACACTCTGATGTAAGGGGAACGCTGTTGGGGACACTCTGATGTAAGGGGGACGCTGTTGGGGACACTCTGATGTAAGGGGGACGCTGTTGGGGACACTCTGATGTAAGTGGGGCGCTGTTGGGGACACTCTGATGTAAGGGGGGCGCTCGTGGGGACACTGATGTAAGGGGGGCGCTGTTGGGGACACTCAAAATTAAAGTGGGCCAGTCATGAGGAAGTCCAGGGCCAAATTTTTGTCCCAGTCCAGCCCTGTACTGTATATAGAAAATGTTTTTTAAAATGTTACTGCAAGGGAGGCTCTGGGGGAGAAATGACAAGTGTGGTGAAGTTCTAAAATTGATGTTTAGTAAATGAAGACTTTTTTGTGGTACAACAGCAAAAATATAATTATCTGTTAATAAGCTGTATATCTGAGATTTAATTGGTCTAGATTTGGAGAATCACAAAGTTTTTCAAATATAGTATAGTCTAATGGAACTTCTCAAAAAAAATATAATATAATAATATACATTTGGAGAAAGTTGTTTTTAGGGAGTCGAGTTCCAGACTGCATTTTAGTTTCGTCCTGTTTGATGGAAGGTAGCTAAGAGTGTTCATGACTTCCATTTAAAGAATGCGTAACACCTCTCAGAACAAAATACGGCTTCTCCATTAGATGAAATTCTTCTTTAAAATTGAATTGCATTCAGAACTATCGGGAGAGATTGTCTTGTAGTTTCTCATTTTTCCACCCGATGCACTTTGGGAGAAGGGGGAGGATATTCACAGCCTATACATTTTTAATAACAAAAAAAAAAGAGTCTGCAGAATTTTAGTGCTAATACCAGCTGTATTATAGGCTGCAGCAGAAGATGAATTACTTGTGCAATGGTGGATAGCTCTATCCTTCACTAACATTCGCTACCTTAGGCTTATAAAGCACCTTCATTATTAGATAAATTGAGAAAGATGACAGCTGGGTAATGTTGTCAATTTATTGGCACAGGTCCTAAACATCTTTCTGGACTTTGAGGGGTCTATTCAATTTTCTTCCTCCTTTTCCAATATACTGGAAAATAAATAAAAAGCCTGTTCTGTAGCCGTGGGATTATTTTTACCTTGAACACAGACAGATATGCAGCCCATGTGGCCATAGCAAGACATGTAAAGTCATTAGCGTGTCTTGTATTTTCCTCTGCGGCCTTTAGAAATCACAGGAGGATGATAGCAACAAGAAATATTAATGTGTTTGTTAAATATATAGCCACTGTATTATTCAGATCGTATTAATATGGTTTGATGGATGGCAGGAATACTGGGCAATGGAATATTGTCTTGAAAACAGAAAACATGCATTGTGAAAAGCCTTAAAGCCTTTATGAAACCAATATGAAATATCTATCTATCTATCTATCTATCTATCTATCTATCTATCTATCTATCTATCTATCTATCTATCTATCTATCTATCTATCTATCTATCTATCTATCTATCTAATCTATCTAATCTATCTAATCTATCTATCTATCTCATTTTACTTTCCTCAAATTAGCTCTAGCTTAAAGCCCATGTAAACGTTCAGTTTAAAATAACTGAATACATTTCCAAGTAAATCATAACAAAAGGTGTGCAATGCTTG
The DNA here is from genome assembly GCA_037952925.1 of Lithobates clamitans. Lineage (NCBI taxonomy): Eukaryota > Metazoa > Chordata > Amphibia > Anura > Ranidae > Lithobates > Lithobates clamitans. Next base: position 341,841 of record JBBGZY010000653.1, read on the forward strand.
ACAGTTTTTTTTTTTTTCACTAGCAGCCACATTCTGGGTAGATAAGACTGTCCCCTGCCAGCATGCTGTAGAGGCAGACACTTGTGGAAGCAGTAGACTCTCTGCAGAGATCTGATGCACCTCCTGCAAAGTCACAGCTAGAGCTCTCCCAGAGAACACAAGTGCTTCTCTGGAGCATGCTGGCAATGGAGAAGGTTTCTACTCAAGCTGTGGATTCTTTATAAGAAAAAATGAACTGTAAGACTTTACACACATTCTGTTTAAATGCACCTAGAATGTATTTAGCTGATTTAAACTAAAATTTCAGCTAGGCCTACAGTTTTATTTAATACAATCCAGAATCAGCAGGCATTTCATAGGCTTTCTACAGTGCTCCAATGACAGGCTTGTAATGTGATTCTCTTTGAGGACTAAAGGTTTGTGGCCCATATAGGGAAACACTTGGATTTCAACCACCTTGGTAGCTGCATTTTTCAGCCCCTTTATTAACAGACAATTTTTTTTTTAGTTTTCAGCAATGTGATACTTTGACTGACTGTAACTCTGTTGTACAACACTGTCCCAATTTTTTTAATTTTTGGGGGGTCAGAAAGAGCTTTCTTTGGTGTGTTTCTTAACCATATAAGGTTTCTTTCTATATAAAGGAACAAGGACCAAACAATTGGGAAAAAAAACAGTTTCCCTTACTTTATGCTTTAAAACATAGCAAACAAAAATGGCAAGACAGTATGAAAATCCCAACAAATTACCCCTTTTTGTACACCCCCAAGGCTATCTAATTATCTTCCACAATTTTTTTAGGAATGAAGAAACATGCTGGTACTGAGGGGGTTAAAACATGGAGTTTGGTAATGATGCACTGAGTACATTAAATATATAGGTCGCACACAGAGGATTCAGTGGGTGAAGGGATTAATGTACAGGTCACATACAGTGGAAAGGATGGAGATGAAGGGAGCTAATCTAGAAATGTGCAGGATAATAAGGTGAGGTGTTAATGTACTGGTTAGATCAAAGACAGGATGGGGCTGACATATACAGTAGAGAGGTGAATGATAGCAGGGCTGGATATTTAAATAAAGAACAAAATTCTATCAGTCAGCACTACACTGATTGCATAGGAAAAAGTTTTGGTACAATCTGGTTGGATGGTGTATTTGAGTTGGACTATACAGTATCTCACAAAATTAAGTACACCGCTAACATTTTTGTAAATATTTTATTAGATCTTTTCATGTGACAACACTGAAGAAATGACACTTTGCTACAATGTAAAGTAGTGAGTGTACAGCTTGTATAACAGTGTAAATTTGCTGTCCCTCAAAATAACTCAACATACAGCCATTAATGTCTAAACCGCTGGCAACAAAAGTGAGTACAACCCTAACTGAAAATGTCCAAATTGGGCCCAATTAGCCATTTTCCTTCCCCGATGTCATGTGACTCGTTAGTGTTACAAGGTCTCAGGTGTGAATGGGGAGCAGGTGTGTTAAATTTGGTGTTATCGCTCTCACTCTCTCATACTGGTCACTGGAAGTTCAACATGGCACCTCATGGCAAAGAACTCTCTGAGGATCTGAAAAAAAAGAATTGTTGCTCTACAAGATGGCCTAGGCTATAAGAAGATTGCCAACACCCATGGTCAACCAAAGAAGTTGAGTGCATGTGCTTAGCATCATACCCAGAGGTTGTCTTTGGGAAATAGATGAGTGTTGCCAGCATTGCTGCAGAGGTTAAAGGGGTGGGGGGTCAGCCTGTCAGTGCTCAGACCATATGCCGCACACTGCATCAAATTGGTCTGCAGGGCTGTCATCTAAGAAGGAAGCCTCTTCTAAAGATGATGCACAAGAAACCCCGCAAACAGTTTGCTAAAGACAAGCAGACTAAGGACATGGATTGCTGGAACCATGTCCTGTGATCTGATGAGACCAAGATAAACTTATTTGGTTCAGATGGTGTCAAGTGTGTGTGGCGGCAACCAGGTGAGGAGTACAAAGACAAGTGTGTCTTGCCTACAGTCAAGCATGGTGGTGGGAGTGTCATGGTCTGGGGCTGCATAAGTGCTGCCGGGACTGGTGAGCTACAGTTCATTGAGGGAACCATGAATGCCAACATGTACTGTGACATACTGAAGCAGAGCATGATCCCCTCCCTTCGGAGACTGGGCCGCAGGGCAGTATTCAAACATGATAACGATCCCAAACACACCTCCAAGATGACCACTGCCTTGCCAAAGAAGCTGAGGGTAAAGGTGATGGACTGGCCAAGCATGTCTCCAGACCTAAACCCTATTGAGCATCTGTGGGGTATTCTTAAATTGAAGTTGGAGGAGCGCAAGGTCTCTAACATGTTTTACTATCCAAAGTTAAAACAACAAGGGCAGAAGATTTAATAGATGGAAAGTTGAAAAAATAGACTAAAGGTCGCTTTAAGCATAAAAATATAAAAACCAAGCTGATGCGTTTTGATTGGCTCATGACTCTCTGACTTCTGACAGCTTCACTGACAGTCCTCCTGTGTCTCCCGCAGCAGCTTCCTGTCGGCAATCCCAGCGGCTCAGGCTTCATGTGGTCTTCCCTGTTGGCTACAGACTTCTGTTTTTACTCCCCACTTACTGAGTTGCTTGTGAGTGCACTAATTTGTGTTTTTTCATTGTTTTTTTATTAAACGTATCAGTATGTGAGCACAAAAGAGTGCTTCCAGATCACTGGAACAATAAGAGTGGATCAGTTGTACAGGTTTAGGCTGGCCATACACGGTTCAAATCTCAGCCGGTTCAGCATGAACTGGACAATATTCGAACCATTAATGGGCAAGCTGAATATACCAAATTAATCTATTGATGAACTTGGGTACAACCAGCCGCCCCAGATTGGCTTGTGATTATCACAAGCAGCTGCTATAGCCTCTAACGATAATCACTGTCTTCTCCCGGCAATTGCAATTTTACAAGAACAAACATCAAAATGTAAAAATAACATCAATAATTGTAAAATGAAGATTGAATCAGATGTGTGTCTTTGTGTGTGTATGAAGCTGTGTCAGCTTCCTTCAATGTCTTGTGGTGTGCCTCCAGCAAAGCTCAACTGTCTTTCTGCTCCTAGTTTTTACTCCTAAAATCTGACCCCTCCTTCCTAAAAAGGCTGGTTGTGGTGTTTAAGGTTCTTAATTGTCTTGCAGTTTTACAGAAAACCGCGGGCTTTGACCACCTCATGTAATGGTGGGAGTTGCTCAGTCTCTATGCATTAGCATTCCTGAGAAAAGGGCAAGAACCATTTAACGCATACAATATAAGTTTCCTTTAACATCCTAATTTAAATACTACATATACTTATATATATATATATATATATATATATATATATATATATATATATATATATATATATATATATATATATATATTGTATTAATTGAAAACCCAATGTTCTTATTAATAGTCTAATCAAGAAATATTGTAGTATAGAGAGCTTATATTCTCATACATAGACAAACATTTACATCTTAAGGAATGTGAAACCTTTCTTCTCATGTGATGGGGTAGGTGAGGGAAACCAACGTAAGCAAAATTACTCAGTCGAGACTATATGATGATTTTCGGGCTCAGGCGGAGTAATCCTTGTGCTGCGGTTCCCGGCAATTACATTACCGGTGTATCTGTATAGAAATTGACTTTGGGACTTAGATTAGATTGTTGGAACTGCTGAATAAAGATAAGAACTTTCTCCTGATAACAATTACTACTCATGTTCCTCCCCCAGCTAAACAGATGGAGTGCAGAGTCACAGTCTGGATCATCACAGCAGGTAAGCACTTGAGCCCAGGGGGTTAAATAGTGTTCCTTCTCCTGGCCCCCAACTGAGCAGAAGTTTTTTTGGAATTGGCGCAGACAAGAAGTTACTCCACAGAATATACTGGCATGGCTGAACAGCCTTAGCCTGGGTTCACACTTGTGCGATGTTAGACATCACATGTGATTCGCACCTGCATTGCAGTGCCGATCACATTTGATATCTGTGCAATGCGAGTTCAACCATACAGTTGGATGGCTGAACTCTCATTTGATTTGCAGGAAAATAGTGCAGGGACTTTTTTCCCTCTGCACTTGAATCGGATTGTGTTCTCACTTATGCGATCTGATTCCTATGCGAGTTCACAGTTTGCACTGCGATCTGTGAACTGATCTGGGGGTGCCATTAACATTGTAATGACACCCGCAGCGGTTCGCAGAGGGCAGTGTGAACTGCCTGCAGGAGAGATGCAATGCAGGAACCGGCGCTGGAATCACACTGGTTCCCACATCGCATATGTGTGAACCTAGGCTCAGGGCTTTTTTACACATGTGGTGCCCTCTGCAATCCAAACATGGGAATTTGACAGGCAGTGAGGAGGTGTTATATCACCTCCTCACCACCTGTTTAAACCCCACAACGGCACCTCTCAACTGAATGCATTGCACACGGATGCAGGAAACCCCCAGTCACTTGGATGGGCCACATTCAGCGGTATTACTGCTCGCTGAACCCAACAGTGCAGACAATTTTTGCCACACTGTGATGCAAAGAATTTTGGCTATTGCGTGTGCACATCCCCCCTCTGGTGCCTTTGCAGCTTAAGAGGAACAGTTGGGTAGCAGTAAAAACACAGCTCAACCTTTATTTTTTACTGTCCCTGAACCACAAGTGTAAACGAAGTCGCAGAGCACTCTGAAGAGTAATCCACAGTGGATCATTTTTTAAAAGTATTTGACAGATGGTGAAGAAGCGATATGTTTTCTCCTCACCACCTGTTTTTAACCACTAAAATCCCATGCCACTGTGCTGTAGCCATGTGCATTGCACACAGTTACTGCACAGTCCCATTCAGTTGAATGGGTCGCGTTAAGCAAGTGCAGTGCCATACACTAGTGGGCTGTTTCACATGGGCGATCCTACCAGCGGACTCCACTTTGCTCTGCGGGGGATCGATCTGCTGATCTCCGCTGAGCAGGCAGATGACAGGTCTGTCTCCGCTCACTGTGCTGAGACAGACCTGTCAGAGCCCTGTTCTCCATTTTCATCCAATCCCATGCGATCCGCCAGATGGATGGAAAATAGGGTCACCATCCGTCTGGATTTCACGGACAGAATCAGATCACATATCGGCGGGTGACAGCGAACATGTCACCACTAACATCCGCCGCTCCATAGAGGTGAATGGAGGCTCCTGAAAAACTGATAGGCGAACCTGATCAGAAAACCCATGTGAAAGGGGCTTTAGTGTTCAAGTTTGGCTTGAGGAAAAGGTGGCAACCCTAGGTCAGATCCTGGAAACGCTAAAAAGTAGGAATTCTAAAAGACTTTACGATGGCCAATTACAGCCATTAAAACATCAGACTTCAACCACTTTAGCCCCGGAAAGATTTACTCACTTCCTGACCAGGCCATTTTTTGCGACACGTCACTGCGTCTCTTTAACTGACAATTTCGCAGTCATGCGACATTGTACACAAACAAAATTGTTTTCTGTTTTTCCCCACAAATAGAGCTATCTTTTGGTGGTATTCGATTATCTTGCGGTTTGTATTTTTTGCGCTATAAACAAAACAACTTTGAAAAAAACAACAACATTTTTTACTATTTGCTATAATAAATATCACTCAAAAAAATTGAAAAAAAAAACGAATTTCTTCATCAGTTTAGGCCAATATGTATTCTACATATTTTTGGTAAAGGTAAAAAAATTGCAATAAGCGCATATTGATTGGGTTGTGCAAAGGTTATAGTGTTTACAAAATAGGGGGTATTGTTATAGCATTTTTAGTATTAATTTTTTTTTACTAGTAATGGCGGTGATCAGCAATTTTTAGCAGGACTGCGACATTGTGGCGGACACATCGGACACTTGTGACACTTTTTTGGGACCATTGACATTTATACAGCGATCAGTGCTGTAAAAATGCACTGATTACTGTGTAAATGTCACTGGCAGGGAAGGGGTTAACACTAGGGGTGATCAAGGGGTAAATGTGTCCCCTGGGATGTGTTTCTAACTGTGGGGGGATGGGACTGACTGGAGGGAGGAGTACAGAGTTCACTAGGAACAGCAGATCTCTCGCTCCTCCCCTGACAGAATGGGGATCTGTCTGTTTACATTGACAGATCCCCGTTCTTGCTCTCTGTGGAGCGATCGCATTTGGCCGGCTTTAAGAGTGCCTCCCACAGCTCTTAAAGCGCCCAACGTACATCTACGGCGGTTTGCGCAGCCGTGCCAACCTGCTGCTGACCGCGACTGGTCGGCAACAGGTTAATGACCAGGCCATTTTTTGCGATAAGCTCTACGTTACTTTAACTGACAATTGTACCCAAACAAAATTGATGTCCTTTTTTTCCCACAAATAGAGTTTTCTTTCGGTGGTATTTGATCACCTCTGCGGTTTTTATTTTTTGCGATATAAACAAAAAAAGAGCAACATTTTTGAAAGAAAAATATCAATTTTACTTTCTGATATAAAACATATCCATTAAAATTATGTAAAAATCAAATGTCTTCATCAGTTTAGGCCAATTTGTATTCTGCTACATATTTTTGGTAAAAAAAAAATCCCAATTAGGCCCCTTTCACACTGGGGCGGTTTGCAGGCGTTATTGCAATAAAAATACCGCCTGCAAACCGCCCCAAAACAGCCTCCGCTGTTTGTTCAGTGTGAAAGCCCGAGGTCTTTCACACTGAAGCGGTGCGCTGGCAGGAGAAGAAAAAATCTCCTGCAAGCCGCATCTTTGGAGCGGTGAAGGAGCGGTGTATTAACCGCTCCTAAACCGCTCCTGCCCATTGAAATCAATGGGACAGCGCGGCTATACCGCGGCAATACCGCGGCAATACCGCGCTATACGGGTGGTTTTAACCCTTTTTCGGCCGCCAGCGGGGGGTTAAAACCGCACCGCTAGCGGCCGAATAACGCGGTAAAACAGCGCTAAAAATAACGCTGTTTTACCGCCGACGCCCCCTACTGCCCCAGTGTGAAAGCAGTCTAAGTGTATATTGATTGGTTTACGCAAAAGTTATCACGTCTACAAACTATGGGATAGATTTCGGGACTTTTTTTTTTACTAGTAATGGCGATGATCAGTGATTTTTAGTGGCACTGCGACATTGTGGCGGACAAATTGGACACCAAGTGACACTTTTTGGGGACCAGTGACACCACCACAGTACTCAGTGCTAAAAAAATGCACTGTCACAGTATAAATGACACTGGCAGGGAAGGGGTTAACATCAGGGCAATCAAAGGGTTAAATGTGTTCCCTGGGTGTGTTTACTAATGCCGCGTACACACGACCGGACTTTCCATCAGAATAGACTTCCGACGGTCTTTCCGCTGAAACGGATTTGCCTACACACGATCACACCAAAGTCTGATCGTTTAGAACACGAAGACGTACGACGAACCTAGAAAAATGAAGTTCAATAGCCAGTAGCCAATAGCTGCCCATGCATCGTTTTTGGTCCATCGGAATAGCATACAGATGAGCGGTTTTCCCGATAGGAACTGATTCCGTCGGAAAGATTTGAAACATGTTCTATTTCTTTTTTTTTTTATTTTAATTTTTTTATTGAAAAGTATGCAACAGATACAATTAGGAGGTAACTTCGCACGAACATTCAATCAGTAGTTAACATCATTAACCCAACCAATACTCTGAGATATACTGCGGAGGAGTAAGGCAAATACTTATGGAATCAAGAAAGAGATAATGATTATAATAAATTGCCATAACCCCTCCAATCAATTTGCGTTAGGGGCAGTCTCTCCTCTCTGAAGAAAAAAAAAAAAAGAGATTGGCCAGGTTACTGTGAGAAGTTTATAACGGTGTGTATTACTGGGATGTGCGCACACCATTCTTTTTTTTTTTTCAATACCGGAAGTCAGGTAGAAATCAGGGATAGAACTAGAAGAGGAAAAGAATACTAGAGGGGGATAGAGAGAGAAAGTGGGGAAGAAAGAAAGAAGGGGAAAAAAAAAAAGGAAGGAGGGGGGAATGGGGGTAGCAATAAGGCGGGAGATGTGTCATCCCCCCGGGAGCCAGGGTCGTCAAGGCCTGTCAGACATTAGGGTTCACTGGCAAAGATCTTGATATTCATCGGAGAAGCAGTATTGGATCCAATAAAACCATCTGGTCTGATGTTCCTCCGTCTTATCTCGCAGAACCGAAGTCAAGTCTTCCATTTGCTCTATATCCCTCACCCTTGCGAACCACTGAGCCACTGTTGGCGCAGTTTGTTGTTTCTATAGGGGCAGGATGCACGCTCGTGCCGCATTAAGAAGGTGTTTGAGGAGGAATTTATGATAATGTTTCCTTGATAAAGGAGTAAGGTTTAGCAGGACCACGGCAGGGTTGTCCTGTAGGGAAATGTCAGTAAATGTATGTATGAGTTTGAGGACTGGTTCCCAAAAAGTTTTGAGCATTGGGCATTCCAAGAAGATGTGCAAGATAGTTCCCTGGTGAAGGCCACAGCGCCAACAGTAATCCGTTTGATTAGGGAATATCTTTGCCAGGACTGACGGGGTTCTATACTAGTGTGTAGTTATTTTATATGTGGTCTCCTGGTATTTACTACATAAAGCAGACTTCTGTGCAAAGAAAAGTATGCGCTCTTTTTGGGGTACCGAGAATGTAATTCCCAGGTGTCTCTCTCCCATTATGCTAGATACAGGGGATCCTCAGCGGCGTGGAGTTCCAGCAAAGATTTATAGGCGGTAGATAGGGAACCCCGAATCGGCCCTTCCCCCAAACATAGTTCCTCGAGAGAGTGAAGTTTTCGGGTAAATAGCGCTGGTTTAGGCAGTGAGCCCAGGAAGTGTGAGAACTGAATATTCCTCCAATGATCTAATGTTAGAGGGGCTCGTCCAGAGGGCACAGTCCCTGTAGGGAGCCAGCCAGAAGGCTGTGAAAACTGGGAGGCCCTCAGAATTCCGTTTGGGGCTTGTGAATAGAAAGTTGGGTCAGTGAGGCCAGGTGTGAACCCTGGGTGTCCCACAAGTGGTGTCATTGGGGAAGGGAAATTGCTCAGTAAAGATAGACGAAAAAATCTGTCCATTTCCGCTAGAGTAGGGCCAATCAAAGGGTGAGCTGTCAGATGGGTAGTGTGGGTTTTCTCCACCCACGGTAATCCTGCGAGTGGAGCATGGGCGGCCTCCTGTTCTAGTGTCACCCACAATTTCGTGTCGCCATGTCGGCACCAGTCAACCACCCTGGCCAGATGAGTCGCAGTGTAATACAGAGCAGGATCCGGGAATCCAATACCGCCTCTAAGCTTGGGTCTTAACAACCAACAAAGTTCTGCCAAGGCGTGTATGTTTACTTCGCCAAATGAATTTAATAAATGCTGATCGAACCGCGTGGAAATAAGACTGATAGGCAGTGTTTGTAATAAGTACAGGAGTCTGGGCATCGCATTCATCTTAAGGACGTTGCGGTGACCGAACCAGGACAGGGCCAGGGAATCCCATTTTTTGAGATCCGTAGTTAACGTCGATAAGAAAGGCTGGTAATTGAGGGGGAGAACGTCGCTTAGATCTGCGGGAATTTTTGTTCCCAAGTATTGGATCAAGCGAGTAGCCCATTTAAATGGAAAAAGGGGCGTAATCTCGCTAATGTAGATTCCTAGATAGGGAGACATTCAATGCCTCTGATTTTGGTAGGTTGACCTTGAACTTTCAGTGATGTAGAATAATGCCCCGTACACACGGTCGGACTTTGTTCGGACATTCCGACAACAAAATCCCAGGATTTTTTCCGACGGATGTTGGCTCAAACTTGTCTTGCATACACATGGTCACACAAAGTTGTCGGAAAATCCGATCGTTTTAAACGCGGTGACGTAAAACACGTACGTCTGGACTATAAACGGGGCAGTGGCCAATAGCTTTCATCCTTTTATTTATTCTGAGCATGCGTGGCACTTTGTCCGTCGGATTTGTGTACATCGGTCGGAATTTCCGACAATGGATTTTGTTGTCGGAAAATTTTATATCCTGCTCTCAAACTTTGTGGGTCGGAAAATCCGATGGAAAATGTGTGATGGAGCCTACACACGGTCGGAATTTCCGACAACAAGGTCCTATCACACATTTTCCGTCGGAAAATCCGACCGTGTGTACGGGGCATAAGAGGTCATCGGCATAAGCTGCCACTTTATGTTGGTGTGGGCCGGTTTGGATGCCTTTAATAGACAGATTACCTCTGATATGGTTTAGGAAAGGCTCCAGGGAAAGGACAAACAGCAAAGGGGACAGGGGGCAGCCCTGTCTAGTGCCGTTTGAGATTGAGAAGGGGCGGAGTTGTAGCCTTTGTACCCGTACCGTTGCTGTAGGATTTTTGTACAGGGCTGCTATCCACGACAGGATGGGGTCTGGCATTCCAACAAATTTAAGTGTTTCCCGGAGAAAGACCCAGTCCAGAAACATGTTCTATTTCTAGGTCCGTCAGAATTTTATAAAGAAAAAGTCCGATGAAGCCCACACACGATCGGAATGTCCGATGGAATGATTCTGTCGGACCTTTTCTGCCGGAAAGTCCGGTCGTGTGTACGCGGCATTAGACCCCATACAGACTATTCGATTTTCTGCAGATTTTTGTCTTCAGATTTACGAAAACCATATAATATGAGATCAAACCTTAAAAGTTTCAATTTGTATGTAATCAGGCAGGCCCTTGCACTACATGGTTTTGGTAAATCTGAAGACAAAAATCTGCAGAATATCTAATAGTGTATATGGAGCCTTACTGTGTGGGGGATGCTGACACTGGAAAAAGAGATAGATCTGTGTTCCTGATTACTAGGAATCACAGATCTCTCTCTTTGTCTATGACAGAACAATGGTCTGCCTTGTTTACATGTCATTCTCGAGAACAATCGCGGGTGGCTGCTGGCCCCGCTGTGTCCAGTCACAGCGGTAGCAGGTTGCCGGTGGCGCGCGAACGCCCCCGGCCATGGAGTGCGGACAACGTAGAGGTACAGTACATTGTTTCACGCAGCCAGGCTGCCCTCCCTCAGTATATCAGTACTGATTAAAGTGGATGTAAACCCTCACACTTGTACCTGGTGGCACTGCCCCCACACCGACCTCTTGTGACGTTACTGACCAGTGTATGCTAGATTGGTGATGTCACAAGGGGGCGGTGCCACCAGGCTCAGGCTCTGAGCATTTTTTTGTTTTGTTTTTTCAGTGGTGGAGGCGATGATGGATGGTGATTGATGATGGATTTACATCGGTGGACTTTCTTTTTTTATTTTGTTTTAATAAAGCACTTGTCAAAAACCTGTGCACTGTTACTGTTTTTATTTATTTTTGACACTTTTTTTGGTGAATCAGTAGGGGTACAATGTACCCCATACTCATTTACATGGGGGGCTGGGATCTGGAGACCCCCTGGTTAATGGGGGCTTCCAGATTTTGATAAGCTCCTGCCTGCAGACCCCTACAACCACAGCCCAGGGTTGCCAGGAAGAGGCCCTTGTCTCCATCGATATGGGGACAAGGTGCTTTGGGGGTGGGGGGGCAGAGCCCTAAAGCACCCCCCATGTTGAGGGCATGTGGCCTGATAAAGTTCAGGAAGGGGGGTGCTCGCTTGTCCCCCCCCCTTTTCCTGACCTGCCAGGCTGCATGCTCTGATATGGATTTTCGAGGTGATGCTGTTTTTTCCATTTTTTTTTTTTAATAGCTTGCAGCCGCGAAGTGGGTTTAAATCAGGGGTCTCAAACTGGTGGCCCTCCAGCTGTTGAGGAACTACAAGTCCCATCATGCCCCTGCCTGAGGAAGACATGCTTGTAATTGTCAGCCTTGCAATACCTCATGGTACTTGTAGTTCTGCAACAGCTGGAGGGCCGCCAGTTTGAGACACCTGGTTTAAATGCATTTTTTGTTCTTTAGAAATGTCAGTTTTGCTGCAGCAGCTTTTATACACTGTGCAGATGCGCCACTTTACAGGCAGACTAAGGGGACTTCCCCGACACTATATTTAAAGGAACTTATCATTTTAATTTTTTCACTTTAAGCATCATTAACCGGTTCCCGACCGGCGCACGCCGATGTACGTCGGCAGAATGGCACGGCTGGGCAAATGGGCGTACCTGTACATTCCATTTGAATTCCCCGCCGTGCCATTGCGTGCGCGCGCCGGCCGGGAGTTCCGTGAGTCGGGTCGCGGATCCCGCGGACTCGATCGCCGCGGGGATACCCGCGATCACCTCACGGAGAGGACGAACGGGGAGATGCCGTTGTAAACAGCATCTCCCCGTTCTGCCTAGTGACAAGTGTCACTTGATCTCTGCTCCCTGTCATCGGAGCAGAGATCAGTGACGTCACACATACAGCCCATCCCCCTACAGTTAGTAATCACTCCCTAGGACACACTTATCTCCTCCCCGCCCCCTAGTGGTTAACCCCTTCACTGCCAGTGCCATTTACACAGTAATCAGTGCATTTTTAATTGCACTGATCACTGTATAAATGACAATGGTCCCAAAAATGTGTCAAGAATGTCCGACATGTCCGCCATAACGTCGCAGTCACAATAAAAATCGCTGATCGCCGCCATTACTAGTAAAAAAAAAAAAATTAATAAAAATGCCATAAAACTATCCCCTATTTAGTAAACGCTATAACGTTTGCGCAAACCAATTATTAAACGCTTATTGCGATTTTTTTAAACAAAAATATGTAGAAGAATACGATCGGCCTAAACTGAGGAAAAAAATTTTTTTTTTAAATATTTTTGAGGGATGTTTATTATAGCAAAATGTAAAAAATAATGCATTTTTTTCAAAATTGTCGCTCTTATTTTGTTTATAGCGCAAAAAATAAAAATCGCAGAGGTAATCAAATACCACCAAAAGAAAGCTCTATTTGTGGGAAAAAAAGGACGTCAATTTTGTTTGGGAGCCACGTCGCACGACCGCGCAATTGTCAGTTAAAGCGACGCAGTGCCGAATCGCAAAAAACGCTCTGGTCAGGAAGGGGGTAAAATCTTCCGGGGCTGAGGTGGTTAAAATCACTGCTCTCTTAAAAACAATTTTTTTTTTTTTTTTTAATTTTGTATTCGTGCATGTCCTCCAGGACCCCATAACTTTTTTATGGCCAATAGCTTGTATATAAGCCTTCAGATTTGGGAATTTTCATTTTTCATTTTCGGGTCCCATAGACTTCGATGGGGTTCACGGCTCGGGGCCTAATTTTGTCCTTGTTTGGGAGTTCTGGTGTGAACCAAAAAGGGGGCATGTTCATCCCACCTTTACTTATGTCCTTACTAGATGGATTCTCAAATGGGAGGATCTGAACTGATTATAACCAGCTAGTGCACTGTTCTAATGAACTCTAATGCATCGTTAGTATCTCAACAAAAATGTAATTTCGAATGCAGTCGATGCCTAAAATATTGCTTGTATTTTTGTGCAGACACAGAAGTAGGAAATCAAATCTCTGGTGGCTTTCTATACAATAGTGGCATACAGAACATGTCCAAATTAACATATTGCATTACAGTTTTTTGCAGTTTTAGAAAATTACGACTGCAGAATAAAATATAAAGGTAACATTTCATAACATTACATTTGAAATGGCCTGTGTAGCAATTTTATATGCCATATTAATTTTGAAGATAGAGGATTTTTCTTTTAAAAAACAAAGAATAGGAAGGCCCTGCCTTCATTCCTTTTTTCCTCTTCTAGAAATCTGGGGTCATTTTGTTTTATGGCTTTGTTTTGATAATAAGCTTTTTAATATCTTTACACTGGCATAAATGTAGATATATTTCTTTTGGTTCTTTCAAGATAAAATCATTTTTTACTCCTAGAAGGGTCATTATATAAAGTATTCTTTATATAATAATGATATTTTAAAGCAGAGGCCTATCCAGTGTACATGATTTATATAGCCTCCTGATTAATTATGGAGGTTTTGTCACTTCATCATATTGGATCTCTGGGGTGACTGCTTCTTACAGCAATTTATTGAAGTCTCTGTTGTGTGCACATTTTGTCCTGGACAGTTCTGCTCTTCATTTACATTCAAGCAATGTCTGAAATTATTAAAATGTGCAGATCCCATGTAAGTGAAAGCATTCCTAATAACCCCATTCCCTGCTGGCTTCATTATTTCTGCTTCTTTGTAAGCCACATGACAGTGCCTTGTCACATTTTTACATTAAAAAAAAAAAAACTTCTGTGAAATCAGTCAAGTATAGGTAGCCCAATCTGCTGCAACAGTTTTCGGAAGGGTTGCATTTTACTAGGGGGTGTGGGCTTTTCTGGCAAATATGTCATACATATTTAGAAAGATCTCAAAGCAATTATAAGGGCAGACTCAAGAACCGTCCCTCGTTAAAGCCCAGTTTGTGATTTTTTTCCCCTTAATTTTATGTTATCAGGCTGCATAAAACCAAAAGTATTTTTTTTTCCTTTTTACTACTCCAGCCCAATTCTTATCTAAACCTCCCTGGTATCATGTTTTGGATCTGGACCAATGCATTATGTTAGAGTAGTGATCTGGCTCACCAGTGGTCCCACCACTACCTGCAATGTGCTCCAATGCTGCTCAGGGAATGTGAGCATTCATGATTGGAGCACTATGCAGAAGACATGTGGGACAGCTGGAGATCCAGACCACCATCTAGTGGTCCAGATTTCAAGCATGGTTAGTGTTAGCTATGAATCACTGATGTATAAAGTGCTTATTGATCTAGGCTCACTTGGCCTAACTCATGAATGTTTGTAAGAGCAAACTTTCTGGTTTGCCAATAGCAGCCAAGTGCCAGTCCTTTCATCTGGTCAAAAGCCTTGCCGCTGTGGGAATCATTCAGCTCCGAAAGATTTGCCCCCCTTTTTGACCAGGCCATTTTTTGCTATACGGCACTGCGTTACTTTAACTGACAATTGCGCAGTCCTGCGACGTTGTACCCAAAAAGAATTTATGCCTCTTTTTTCACACAAATAGAGCTTTCTTTTGGTGGTATTTGAACACCTCTGCAGTTTTTATTTTTTGCGCTATAAACAAAAACAGATGTACAAGTTTTTACATTCTGCTATAAAACATATCCAATAAAAAATGTAAAAAATCAAATTTTTTCATAAATTTAGGCCAATATGTATTCTGCTACATATTTTTGGTAAAAAAAATCCCAATAAGCATATACTGTATTGATTGGTTTGCGCAAAAGTTATAGTGTCTACAAACTATGGGATATTTTTATGAAATTTTTATTTATATATTTATTTTTTTACTAGTAATGGCGGCAATCAGAGATTTATAGTGGGACTGCAATATTGCGGCAGACAATGGGGACACTAACTGACACTTTTTGGGTACCAGTGACACCAATAAAGTGATCAGTTCTAAAAAATATGCTCTGTCACTGTACTAATGACACTGGCTGGGAAGGGATTAACTGACACTTTTTGGGTACCAGTGACACCAATAAAGTGATCAGTTCTAAAAAATATGCCCTGTCACTGTACTAATGACACTGGCTGGGAAGGGATTAACATCAGGGGTGATGAAAGGGTTTAAGGTGTGCCTAGCCTGTGCTTTACTAAACTGTGGGAGGTGCTTGTACTAGGGAATGGCAGAGATCCGTGTTCCTGCTTATCAGGAACACAGGATCAATGTCTTCTCCGCTGACAGAATGGTGATCTGCCTTGTTAATATAGGCAGACTGCTGTTCTGCCTGTGTAACGAATAATCAGTGGAAGGCGGCGGACATCGAGTCCATGGTGCCCACTGGTTGGCTCCTGCTGTGAATAATCACAGCAGGAGCGGGCTGCCGGCGGCGTACCTGCGCGTCCCCAACCTGGAGGTGCTGGATCACATACTAGGTATGTGATCCAGCGCAGAACGGCCACCTTGCCGCCATATATTTACAGTATACGGTCATCAAGCGGTTAAAGTGCTTACTGATCTAGGCTCACTTGGCCTAACTCATGAATGTTTGTAAATGCAAATTTTCTGGGTTGCCAATAGCAGCCAAGTGCCAGTCCTTTCTTCTGGTCAAAAGTCCTGCTGCTGTGGGCATCATGTTTAACTTTTAGTTATCCTTTCTATATAAAAACAAATGTTTAAATGACAGCATCTGACATAGATAGATGACAGCATCTTCTATAGCAGTGATGGCTAACCTTGGCACCCCAGATGTTTTGGAACTACATTTCCCATGATGCTCAACTACACTGCAGTGTGCATGAGCATCATGGGAAATATAGTTCCAAAACATCTGGGGTGCCAAGGTTCACCATCACTGTTCTATAGAGTCCATAATGGCCAAATTATTAAAACCTAGTTAAGTGCAGTTTTTTTCCAGTCAATTACACTTCATTAAACATCTTAAGGACAGTAAAACTGCTTTCCAAATAAATATTTCCTCTTCATGGTACTCATGAATCAATGCTTTGTTCCAAGTTATCTCACTACACAACAAGTGCTTTGTCTGTGTTGAACAGTGCAGAAAGAAATCGTTTCTCTAAGTCTCATGATATTATCTGCAGTAGAGTTTTTAAAGGACATCACATTACCGGCCCAGAGCAATTTACGGGAAACATACATAGACCTATTTTCATGAAATATAGCATGGTTTCGCGTATATTCTCTTGATTATAAAGGACTAAATTACACTTTTTTTTTTAAAGTATTGTCCTTTCAAATTTTTCTTTGCCACGTGAATATGAGATATTGCGTATGAATACGATGTGTTTCATCAGTTAAACCAGCAGATGGGACTTTAGTTTTGTTCTTTCGCACATAGAGAACTCAATATTTCAAGCTGAAATTTACATACACAAGTCAAAGCAATGACTTATCTCTTATCAGATGGCCCTGTCCATGATGGATACTGTACCTGAAAGGAACAACTTCTGCCGTGTTCTTGCTTTAGCAAACCATCCTGGAATGCTTTCTCATGTACTCAATGTTTATTTATATTTAAATATTTAAATTAACTCTCTCTCTCTCTCTCTCTCTCTCTCTCTCTCTCTCTCTCTCTCTCTCTCTCTCTATATATATATATATATATATATATTACACAGTAACTCACAAAAGTAAGTACACCCCTCACATTTTTGTAAATATTTTATTATATCTTTTCATGTGACAACACTGAAGAAATTACACTTTTCTACAATGTAAAGTAATGAATGTACAGCTTGTATAACAGTGTAAATTTGCTGTCCCCTCAAAATAACTCAACACACAGCCATTAATGTCTAAATGCTGGCAACAAAAGTGAGTGCACCCCTAAGTGAAAATGTCCAAATTGGGCCCAAAGTGTCAATATTTTGTGTGGCCATCATTATTTTTCAGCACTGCCTTAACCCTCTTGGGCATGGAGTTCACCAGAGCTTCACAGGTTGCCACTGGAGTCCTCTTCCACTCCTCCATGATGACACCACAGAGCTAGTGGATGCCCCACAGATGCTCAATAGGGTTTAGGTCTGGAGACATGCTTGGCCAGTCCATCACCTTTACCCTCAGCTTCTTTAGCAAGAGAGTGGTCGTCTTGGAGGTGTGTTTGGGGTCGTTATCATGTTGGAATACTGCCCTGTGGCCCAGTCTCTGATAGGAGGGGATCATGCTCTGCTTCAGTATGTCACAGTACATGTTGGCATTCATGGTTCCCTCAATGAACTGTAGCTCCCCACTGCCAGGAGCACTCATGCAGCCGCAGACCATGACACTCCCACCACCATGCTTGACTGTAGGCAAGACACACTTGTCATTGTACTCCTCACCTGGTTGCCACCACACACGCATGACACCATCTGAACATAATAAGTTTATCTTGGTCTCATCAGACCACAGGACATGGTTCCAGTAATCCATGTCCTTAGTCTGCTTGTCTTCAGCAAACTGTTTGTGGACTTTCTTGTGCATCATCTTTAGAAGAGGCTTCCTTCTTGGACGACAGCCCTGCAGACCAGTTTGATGCAGTGTGCGGTGTATGGTCTGAGCACTGACAGGCTGACCCCCCACCCTTCAAACTCTGCAGCAATGCTGGCAGCACTCATACGTCTATTTCCCAAAGACAACCTCTGGATATGATGCTGAGCATGTGCACTCAACTTCTTTGGTCGACCATGGCGAGGCCTGTTCTGATTGGAACCTGTCCTGTTAAACCGCTGTATGGTCTTGGCCACCGTGCTGCAGCTCAGTTTCAGGGACTTGTCAATCTTTTTATAGTCTAGGCCATCTTTATGTCGAGCAACAATTCTTTTTTTATATCCTCAGAGAGTTCTTTGCTATGAGGTGCCATGTTGAACTTCCAGTGACCAGTATAAGAGAGTGAGAGCGATAACACCAAATTTAACACACCTGCTTCCCATTCACAACCCAAACCTTGTAACACTAACGAGTCACATGACTCCGGGGAGGTAAAATGGCTAATTGGGCCCATATTGGACATTTTTACTTAGGGGTGTACTCACTTTTGTTGCCAGCAGTTTAGACATTAATGGCTGTGTGTTGAGTTATTTTGAGGGGACAGCAAATTTACACTGTTATACAAGCTGTACACTCACTACTTTACATTGTAGCAAAGTGTCATTTCTTAAGTTTTGTCACATGAAAATATATGATAAAACATATACAAAAATGTGAGGGGTGTACTCACTTTTGTGAAGACACTGTATACATACTGTATATATATATTCTGTAAATATGCCCTGATGACAACTTAAATGTTTGGATGTCCCCTATTTTTCTGTCTTTCTGTCTCAGTGTAAATGATTGCCAGAACAAATAGAGGGGAACCAGCAATTGAAAACTTGACAGAGTGTAGATTCTTTTATCCATATTGTCAAAGACATGACAAGTTTCAGGGTGCCCAATTTTCTATTCAGCAGAAACATTCAATTTTAATTTTTTTGTTTGTTTGTGGATTATTATAGGCTATAGTTGTGAATTTACCCTAGGCTTCCACAAGGCCCGCCACACCTTGGTGTCCTCGGTGCATTTTTTTTTTTTTGTGTGGATTACCATAAGTTATAGTTCTGAAGTTACCCTAGTCTTCCACAAGGCACTCCACAGCTCGGCACCCTCAGTACATTTTAACATACTTTAAACTGAAGATAAAGTGCATAGAGAGTTCTGTACTATTATTTTCAAAGGTCCAATAAATGTGTTTGAAGTATTTGTGTTATTTAACTCCTGTTTATGTTCAGTGAATTAAGATTGGGGAGGGGACCTTGCTATTTAGGTGCAATGTCCACTAAATAGTAATATTAAAAAGCATTTTTTGTGCCCTTACTAAAACGTTTTATTGCATTATTACCATATATAAAATAACTTCTTGCTTTATTTCACATGTCTGACAGACTAGTCTTAGCAGCCTATTGTTTACAGAGCTCTATACCTCAAGCTTCTATTTTTATACACAACTGAATGAGCAAGAACAGTCACTCCTCTCCCACCCCTCCCAACAGAGTTTCAATAAGAGAGTGTCTGAAGGCAAACAGCATCTACTGTGTCATCTCATCTGAAAAAAATTCCTAGTGCTCTGTGAATTATGTATTTTTTTTTAATACCACATTATAAAAAATCTTCATGACAAAACTCTGCCATCTAATCACTTTCTTTTTCAGGCCCTGTACAGATACATGAATACGTATGATGATAAGATAATATGTTTTTTGTTTTTAATGGGGATGTATTACATGATACGTGTGCTAAGATTATAGAGCCAAGGATGATTCAGTACATAAAATACATTCAAGTATTACTTTATTCTAGCTATTCAGACATCAGCCATTGTTTCACCTTTACAAAACTAACTGAATACTGACATATGTTAATATAAATGTGGGACATCTATGTGAAATATCATGAGCAGTACTGAGAAATGACAAGCTCCTCTCTGGCTCCAGGCTATAAAGCCAGCTCCAAATTTTGGACCTGGAGCCTTACCAACCCTAGTGCACAAGTCTTTGTCAGAGCACTGTGCCAGTCTCTGCATTGCAAAGACCATTTTCTGTTAAGTAAAGGCCTCTAATGTCAGCAAACTGGTCACTTCCTCTTCAGTTCCGCACACCACCAGAATGATGTTTGATCAAGAATTGCCTAGGTCTGCGCTAATATCTAATTCTGTCCTAAATTTGAAAAAATATATATATTTTTGGCTCTCACATTAAAAAGTAAAATAAAAAGATCCACATTAAAGGCACCCATTCTCCTACATGTTTTACTTGATTGGCACTTATGTGTTCAGCACAATAACTGCGAGGATCTGAGTAACAAAAAATAATGAATAGCAGTAAAAGCAAATCTATGTACCTTTGATCAAAGAAAACCTCCAGTGTGCTGGGATTTTTTGTCGTTTCAGCTGTAGATATTTTAGAATAATAGAGTTTTTAAAAATCCTATCACTGTGTGAATCTGTTGAAAAGAGAAGCTAAATTTTTTTTACTGAATTGGTCAGGGTCTAAATTAATGCCATTGCCTTTTTAAATAATTAGTTACGGTGCAATAAAAAATGCAGCTCCCTGTGAAAAATTCTCAGTGCTCAAAGCAAAAAGATTAAAAAAATGCAAAAGCTATATATATTGCATTTCACTTTTGCTCTACAACACAGTTATGTTGCGTGACTAAAATCTAGAAACAAATGTAGAAGCCATAGCTCACCTCCTTATGAAACTGATAGATGCCTGGCTGTCATGCCAATCCAATGGCTTCAGTACTCTGGGCCACTCATTTGGAACAGATATGGTACAAGATCAGCAGTTCTAAGCTTGATTTAAGCTCACTTGCTTCATATTTACTCCAGGTTAGAGACTCAAAAGGGTGTCTTCACATCTGCCCATTCCATGTTGTGTGTTATTGCACATGCATTAATGTATGTTGCATTATATGGCATCTCATTCATTTTAAATGTGCTGCCAATGAACAGCAATGGAGCAAAAACCAACCTGTACATTTTATAATACAGTGCACCACAACAAACAGCACTCTGTGTGTTATGTAGTCCTAAATCCAGAGCTCTGTATATTATGCAGTCCTGCACCCATTGCTCTGTGTATTATGCAGACCTGTGCCCAGCGCTCTGTGTATTATGCAGTCCTGTGCCCAGCGCTCTGTGTATTATGCAGTCCTATACCCAGCGCTCTGTGTATTATGCAGTCCTGTGCCCAGCGCTCTGTGTATTATGCAGTCCTATACCCAGCGCTCTGTGTATTATGCAGTCCTGTGCCCAGCACTCTGTGTATTATGCAGTCCTATACCCAGCGCTCTGTGTATTATGCAGTCCTGTGCCCAGCGCTCTGTGTATTATGCAGTCCTGTGCCCAGCGCTCTGTGTATTATGCAGTCCTGTGCCCAGTGCTCTGTGTATTATGCAGTCCTATACCCAGCGCTCTGTGTATTTTGCAGTCCTGTACCCAACATTCTGTGTATTATGTAGTTCTGTGCCTAGTGCCCTGTGTATTATGCAGTCCTGTACCCAGTGCTTTGTGTATTATGCAGTCCTGTACCCAGTGCTCTGTGTATTATGTAGTCCTGTGCCCAGTGATCTGTGTATTATGTAGTCCTGTACCCAGCATTCTCTGTATTATGCAGTCCTGTACCCAGAGCTCTGTGTATTATGCAGTGTTGCCAACCTCCCGAAGTGAAATTTACTGGCAGGATGCCAAAATTTACAGACGGCTCCAATTTTTTTTACTGGCAGAAATTGTGAATTTTACTGACAACACATTTTTTACTGCCACTGCAAAAAAAGTACCTAAAATGAACTCATCACCTCCTCCCATATCCGCCTCCAGGACTTCTCCCGAGCCTCACCCAAATCGACCTCGCCGCTCTTCTCAAGACCTCCTGCTTTCAAGCTCTCTCATCTCCTCCTCCCATGCTCGTCTCCAGGATTTCTCCAGAGCCTCTCCCACCCTC
This sequence comes from Lithobates clamitans, assembly GCA_037952925.1. Classification (NCBI taxonomy): domain Eukaryota; kingdom Metazoa; phylum Chordata; class Amphibia; order Anura; family Ranidae; genus Lithobates; species Lithobates clamitans. The sequence continues at coordinate 363,738 of JBBGZY010000653.1, forward strand.
TGGAACTCGCTACCTCCATCTATCCGGCTATCCCCTACTCTTGCTACCTTCAGGCAATCCCTGAAAACTCATCTCTTCAGGAAAGCCTATCACGTCTCCAACTAATCTCCTACCACTTCCACCAGCTCATTCCCCACAGTTACAACCTTTTGTACCACCTGCCCCACCCTATTAGATTGTAAACTCTTCTGAGCAGGGCCCTCTTAATCCTATTGTATTGTATTGTATTATAACTGTATTGTCTCCCTTTTATATTGTAAAGCGCTGCGTAAACTGTTGGCGCTATATAAATCCTGAATAATAATAATAATAATAATAATAATCCTCTGGAATTACCTACCCCATTCTGTCAGACTATCCCCAAATTTATCCACTTTTAGGCAATCCCTGAAAACTTTCCTCTTCAGAGAAGCCTATCCTGCCTCCATCTAACAATTGCACTATTTTTTCCATTAGCTCATCCCCCACAGCTATTACCCTTTTGTATAACTTGACCCTCCCTCCTAGATTGTAAGCTCTAACGAGTAGGGCTCTCTGATTCCTCCTGTATTGAATTGCATTGTAATTGTACTGTCTGCCCTAATGTTGTAAAGCGCTGTGTAAACTGTCGGCGCTATATAAATCCTGTATAATAATAATAAATAATTATGATGACAGTTTTCTGTGCTAAACAGTGCAAATATCAAGATGTGAACTATCAACACATAGTTAGTGCTATTAGCAATGTGTTTAAGTTAAACAAAAGTCAAAAAACATATCTCTCCATTGACATGAAGGTCAGGTTACTAAAACCTGGCTGGCACAGAGTTCCCCCTTACATCAGAGTCTCCTGGATTTCCCCTTACAGTGAAAGGGAACTCTTGTGTAAAGGGGAACGCTGCAGATCATGAAGTAAGGGGGAACTCTGAAAATGGGGGGGTTTGCGCTGGTGACTAGAGACCCCCTTCTGCAGAGTAAATAAACTAAGGTGGGTGGGTTACTAATATAGGGGGGAACCTTTATATCAGTGCCCCCTTACATTATAGTATTCACTCCCCTCTTACATAAGCAACCACCCTCAGACCGGCCTGGAAGCATTGTAACTGACCTCCTCTCAGGTGCACCGTGCAGGGCTCAGTCAGATGGCTTCAGCAGCTTGGCGGCTATGGATTTATTGTATAGTCTCCTCTCCACATTCCACACATGTCTGTCTCCTCCCGTAACCCCAATCCCGGCAGCACTCCTACTCTTGACTCCTTTCTAGGATTGCCCTCAGATACTGCAGACTTGATACAAGAGGTGGACAGAGGCTGCGCACATACTGCAGGAGGGGGACAGAGGCTGCGGACATACTACATGAGGTGGACAGAGACTGCAGACATACTACAGGAGGGGGACAGAGGCTGCGGACATACTACAGGAGGTGGACAGAGGCTACAGACATACTACAGGAGGTGGACAGAGGCTGCGGAGATACTACAGAAGGTGAACAGAGGCTGCGGACATACTACAGGAGGGGGACAGAGGCTGCGGACATACTACAGAAGATGGACAGAGGCTGCGGACATACTACAGGAGATGGACAGAGGCTGCGGACATACTACAGGAGGGGGACAGAGGCTGCGGAAATATTACAGGAGGTGGACAGCGGCTGCGGACATACTACAGGAGGGGGACAGAGGCTGTGGACATACTACAGGAGGTGTACAGGGGCTGCAGACATACTACAGGAGGTGGAAAGAGGCCACGGACATACTACAGGAGGGGGACAGAGGCTGCGGACATACTACAGGAGATGGACAGAGGCTGCGGAAATACTACAGGAGGTGGACAGAGGCTGCGGACATACTACAGGAGGTGGACAGAGGCTGCGGACATACTACAGGAGGGGGACAGAGGCTGTGGACATACTACAGGAGGTGGACAGAGGCTGCGGACATACTACAGAAGGAGGACAGAGGCTGCGGACATACTACAGGAGGGGGACAGAGGCTGCGGACATACTACAAGAGGGGGACAGAGGCTGCGGACATACTACAGGAGGGGGACAGAGGCTGTGGACATGATAGTGTTCTCCTCACCCTCTCACAGTAGGCTCACATTAGCCCCCTCCTCTGTCCACCATCATATTACAGTCTCCACACCAGTGTGTGCTGCTCCTTTGCTACTCTCCTTTCACCTATCCACAGTCCACAGGGCAGCACATCAGTGTCCTTCACTGTCCCCCTGCATGCCCTTGTTTCCCCCCCCCAGTAATGCCATTTCATCCTCTGTCATCTGTCCCCAGACCCAGGAGTGTCAGCTGCTGTCCCCAGTAATGTCATCCTATGCCCCAGTGTCACACTCTCCTCCTCACTTACCGCCCCTCGACTCTTCCGCCTACGGCCAGTGCACAAAACGCGGCTGCCGTGTCTTAGCCAGGAACAAGTGTACTCTGGAACCTATTCAAAAATGGCGCCAGGCGGCACTATTAAGTGAGTAATTAAGAGCGAGTAAATATTTTATTATACCTTTTCATGTGACAACACTGAAGAAATTACACTTTGCTACAATGTAAAGTAGTGAGTGTACAGCTTGTATAACAGTGTAAATTTGCTGTCCCCTCAAAATAACAACACATATTCTTAAAGAGGGAGTCCACCTAAAAAAAAAATTATTAAAAGCCAGCAGTTACAAATACTGCAGCTGCTGACCTTTAATAAATAGACACTTACCTGTCCTGGAGTCCAGTGATGTCGGCAGCCGAAGCCGATCAATCGCTCGGCTCTTGGCAGCTGCCACCTCCATTCTCTGTGAGGGAATCAGGAAGTGAAGCTTTGCGGCTTCACTTCCCGGTTCCCTACTGCGCATGCGCGAGTCATGCTGTGCATCCTAAGCGGTCCCCGCTATCTCCTGGGTCCCAGGGATCTTTACTGCCATCTGAGGAATGCTGGGAGTAGATATAAAAGCAGCAGAAGCCCGCGCAGAAGGTCTCTTCCTCCTGAGCTTGACGCAAGACGGACCTCTCTGTGCAACAGGGAGAGAGAGGTCGTGGCCTACCATGCAGAGTCTTCCAACCCGTGGCCTGAGGGGCCTCACTCTGTTATTCACTGTCAAACATCCTTTCTGGTACCACTCCAGTCGCCTGCCTGTCGGTGTGTGGCAAGCTTCACATCGGGAGATCGACACAGCGGATCCGCTGCACGAGTGTCGCTACACAAGTTCCTGTTCGGAGGACATCAGAGGAGTCTGGTCGGTGAGAGGGCAAATTGCTCAACCGCTATCCATTCTTTGCCACCGCTACATTGAGACACTTTGCAAAGACATCTTTACTCCAAGATCACTTTACTGCATCATTTGAACACTGTGCTAAGACACCTTTAGTTTTCTTCACTACAAGGAATTTACTGTTCCCACCACACCCAAACGGATTACAGTTAACGAGCTCTGACTAGCCGGGGAAGAACATCAGATCTGCAATGTGAACTTTACTTGCTCTTCCTTCTTAGGATAGCATGTAGGCTGGCCAGGTTCCATCTTTATTAGCGTGACAGTATAAGCAGTTAACTGAAACATCCATCTAGGGGGTAATATTACATCTAAAGGAAGTGTACATATATGTATATAGTACTGTCATTGTTAAAATATTGTCTCGTGTCTTTCAGAGGAATTCTTTTGCTGAGTTGGCGCTGTTGCCTAGAACTCAGAAGATTTATTACCTCCTCTTGTGACAACTTCCCATTTATTGGTTCAAGTAAAATATTCATAGAACCTAAATACATTTAGTTGTTTGATTATTGCCAAACAGTGATACCAGGATGTCTGAACCCAGAGTGTCAGGTGGGTTGGAAAGTTCACCAGGTCATGGCTGTGCAGATGAGCAGGTAATTCTAAGCAGTCCTCTAGGGGCCGGCTACATTTGGGGGCTCATGTTCAGGATGCTATCTGCAGCTGGCCCTAGCCAACCTAGTTTGGAGCCACAGTCTGCGTGGGAAGTTGCATCTATGGCCGCGGTTGCTTGGGGTAGAAGTCATGGGACCCCAACCGTCAGAAGCACCATTCAGGAGATCTCGGGAAATGAGCTCACCGAGAGGGAGATCAGAAGGTGGCGAGAAATTTGGCACCAGGACATCGGGCCTACCTGGTGAAGACAGAAGCCTCAGAGAGCTGGATCAAGTCAGGGCACTGAAAGAATGACAGTAAGAGGTGCCAGTGTGCTTTCAGGTGGAAGAGGTCCGTCTGACAGAAGAAGTGACTGCAAGGGTGTTCCCACTCAAACTCAAGAGCGGACTGACCGAGAAGCCACCCTTGACAAAAAGCTCACGAGAAATGTCCTGTACTTGTGGGAGCCAAGGAATTATTTTTGCTGAGTTGGCGCTGTTGCCTAGAACTCAGCAGATTTATTACCTCCTCTTGTGACAACTTCCCATTTATTGGTTCAAGTAAAATATTCATAGAACTTAAATACATTGAGTTGTTTGATTATTGCTACACAGTGATACCAGGATGTCTGAACAAAGAGTGTCAGGTGGGTTGGAAAGTTCTCCAGGTCATGGCCATGCACATAAGCAGGTGATTCTAAGCAGTTCTCTAGGGGGCCGTGCTACAGATGTATGAGTGCTGCCAGCATTGCTGCAGAGGTCGAAGGTGTGGGGGGTCAGCCTGTCAGTGCTTAGACCATACGCCCCACGCTGCATCAAATTGGTCTGCATGGCTGTTGTCCCAGAAGGAAGCCTCTTCTAAAGATGATACACAAGAAAGCCCACAAACAGTTTGCTGAAGACAAGCAGACTAAGGATATGGATTACTGGAACCATGTCCTGTGGTCTGTTGAGACCAAGATAAACTTATTTGGTTCAGATGGTCTCAAGCGTGTGTGGCAGTAACCAGGTAAGGAGTACAAAGACAAGTGTGTCTTGCCTACAGTCAAGCATGGTAGTGGAAGTGTCATGATCTGGGGCTGCATGAGTGCTGCCGACACTGGGAAGCTACATTTCATTGAGGGAACCATGAATACCAACATGTACTGTGACATACTGAAGCTGAGCATGATCCCCTCCCTTTGGAGACTGGGCTACAGGGCAGTATTTCAAAATGATAACAACCCCAAACACACCTCCAAGACGACCACTGTCTTGCTAAAGAAGCTGAGGGTAAAGTTGATGGCCAAGCATGTCTCCAGACCTAAACCCTATTGAGCATCTGTGGGGCATCCACCAGCTCCGTGATGTCGTCATGGAGGAGTGGAGGAGGACTCCAGTAGCAACCTGTGAAGCTCTGGTGAACTCCATGCCCAAGCGGGTTAAGGCAGTGCTGGAAAATAATGGTGGCCACACAAAATATTGACACTTGGGCCCAATTTGGACATTTTCACTTAGGGGTGTACTCACTTTTGTTGCCAGTGGTTTAGACATTAATGGCTGTGTGTTGATTTATTTTGAGGGGACAGCAAATTTACACTGTTATACAAGCTGTACGCTCACTACTTTACATTGTGGCAAAGTGTAATTTCTTCAGTGTTGTCACATGAAAAGATATAATAAAATATTTACAAAAATGTGAGGGGTGTACTCACTTTTTTGAGATACTGTATATGTATATACATTATATATACCGTATATATATATATATATATATATATATATATATATATATATATATATAGCCATGCCACTTATGTTTGAAGTAATTGCCCAGGTGCTCACCAACAAAGAAATTCATATAAATCCAAAACTGGTTTAGAGTCACTCACAGGTCTTGCAGAGGAGGAAGATCAAAAACAGCAGTGTTTTTATTGTCAACGTTTCGATGATGCTCAGACCATCTTTCTCAAGAATTTTTTTTTTTTTTATCTTAATACAAACAGAGTAAGTACCTGAATTTGACCTGTTAACAGTCTCTGTACAGCGGAGCTCAGAAAGGCAAGGGAGAAGTAGTACAGTCTGCTGCTTCTCCTTTCACTGTCCAGTCGCTGGGTACTGGGTGGAGAGGAGGCCTGTAAGTGAAACTGCAGCACAAAACGATTAAAGCAAAAGTTCATCTTTGAAAAAAAATAAAATAAATGCAATTCTTTGCAGGTAAAAAAAATGTGCATTTACAATTTTATTTTTTTAGGAGCATGAAAGCATAGCACCAGCGATCAGCAGATCACTGGTGCCATGCAGGTCTCCTGCAGACTGACAATATAAGATGTTTGCCCATACATTGTACATTGTATGAGCAGGCAGTTTCACACTGATAGGAAGAATCAGTAAACTACTGGAGCGCTCAACAGTGCCCTGGTAGTTCAGTGAGAACTATAAGTCAACAGCCGCAAAGGATGTCGGTACTTGTAGTTCATTCAATCACAGAACTCTGTGAATGAATGACATGGCTGTGTGGGCAAAGCCGCACATGGCCACGCTCTTTTCAAAAAGTGACAGCTGGTACTTTGAACTTTTTGAACTTTTTCACTTATGACTTTGCACTTGGGTGGAATAACCTTTGTTTTTTTGTTTTTTCTTTTTTGCACACCAATTTATAACTTTATTGTTGGTTTATATGTATGCAATGGTCAATATTAGTATTTGACTTATATGTCGCTGTTTGCTCTGTAGCATAGCGACTTTCTAATTCACTCACAATTAACTTTGATGGTGTTTTTTATTTATAAATATATATACTTATACACACTAAGGAATGTAATTCATGAACTTTTGGATATGCGTTTTTCCGGCGACTCAGGGTGCAATTTTGAACTTTTTCACTTATGACTTTGCACTTGGGTGGAATAACCTTTGTTTTTTTTGTTTTTTCTTTTTTGCCCACCAGTTTATAACTTTATTGTTGGTTTATATGTATGCAATGGTCAATATTAGCATTTGACTTACATGTCGCTGTTTGCTCTGTAGCATAGCGACTTTCTAATTCACTCACAAATAACTTTGATGGTGTTTTTTATTTTATTTTATTTTTTATTTAATTGTTTATCTACTTATGATAATCATGTAGTAATATAGATTTAAATATCTAATGCAAGCGCACAATCTTTTCTTTGTAAGCTGGTACAGGAAACTTCTACCCATACTGTTGTAACACAGAGGCCTCAGATTGTCTACCTGCTGCAGGAGCGTGACATGTTATGAGTGGAACGTGTAACAGGTTCCCAGAGGTGAACTTATCCTTTAAGTCCCTCCCTTGCCAAATTGGACTATGCTGTGTAGCAGAGCTGCAGAAATCTCAAGAATTGGTGGAAAAAAATACCTATCTATTTGTAGGTAAAACAGCTTCCATATACAATTTATATTTTATTCAGTGTATTGCCTGGAGTTCAGCTTTAAGGAATGTTTGAATATTAAAAATTTGTATATTTTCAGCAAAGCCTGTCTGCTTGTGGCAGCCATTATTCAGCTTCTAATCTAGGCATTGAAACTGCCAACCCCAATCTTTCCCAACACAAATGAAAACAGACAACATGTGTATACGGTTAATTGAAGATGTGCTTACTGGCTCAACAGGAAAATGAAACAATTAAAATATTTTCTTTCAGCGCAGTGCTCTGTTTCTATCACGAGATAACCATATAAAACACTTGCAGGCTGTCAGCTTTTGCTTTCTTTTTAACAACAGTCTGGCTGTCTTCCAGTTAGTGGAGATGACATATATTCATAAACCAGGGCTTAGATCTTAATAGTCTTTTATACAAGCTAGAAACCAGCTCACATTTGGTACAGACTGGCCCAGTTGGCTCCTGGTGCTTAAAGCCCTATAATAGAATCTGGAATGGAACCAATAGATAATGCTCTTTCTCTAACAACAAAAGCACAGTCGGCGAATTGCTTCCTCCTTATGAGAAGGTCTGCTTTCTCTTGAATGAAAAGAGATAGTAGTAGCTTTCACATAGCTCACTACGCAGGTTTCCCATTAAAGGTGTTGTGTGATATTTTTCAAAGGTTTGCAATCCTTGTGAATAAAGTGGTTACTTTGTTACCTAGCATCTGTAAAAGCTTGAAAAAGACCCATCAATCTATAGCAAGGGCTTTATTTTAAGAGGCAAAGGAGGCATTTCCTTTTAGGGCAGAGGGGCCACCAGCAATTTTTCACCTAAAAGAACCAATACATTTTGAGGTGTAAATGGGTCATACCAAAGACTCTTGGTGGTCTAGGAATTCCAGTCCCTCTTTTTTATAAATAGGGATGTCTCCCAATAAATGTTAGGAGATAGCCGTGATAATGTTACTGGATCTAAAATAAAGTATGTAATGAAATGGAAAGCTTTTACTTAAATCAAGGGAGGGACCACGGAAGACAAAATAAAAGCAGATAAAATTTCAGCTTTAAACTATTTCAAGTTCAGGTAAACAGCATAATGTTAAAAAGTACATTTTGCAGAGAATGATAACCTTATTGTAAATGACCAAACTTTTATGGATGTATATAAGGTGACAAGTTATGGCACCAAAGATTGTTTGTGAATAATACTGAGTGAAGCTGCCCCTTTTGAAATGAACCTTTTCTGAATACGTAAAAAATAAGAAAAGGTGCAGTGCTAACTTATGTGATAAATAAAATCAATATAAACAACTTAATCATTTAACATAGGTGATACAATTCACATGAAAAAAAAAAAAAACATATTAATAAAGTTAATAAAAATAATAAGCAAATATTCAAAAAAATCTCAAAAAATCTTCACAGAATAGTCCATTCACAGTGATCCAAAGAAAAGTGCAGGAACAAATTAATCCTTCAAATCGTGCTCCACCACAAACCCTGTGTGAGAAATACAAACTCACCAGAACTTTATAATAAATACGCTTTGTAGCAATATTGAACTCTTTCAACCAGCAACGTGTATGGAAGCGATGACTCTAAACCAGAAGGTGTCTCCTTGCCAATAGCCAATCATTAAGGCTCGGGAGAATCATAGCGCAATATGTTTATTGAAGGTATGTAAAACCAGGTAGGTAAAACAACGCGGCATGCTTTCCAAAGCACAAGAGATGGAAAAGCACAAGTGCTTCCACCCATCACTGACTTCACATCCGTTTATTGGGTTTCCATCTCTTGTGCTTTGGAACACATGCCACATCTTGGTGAGACGGCGAGCATCTCAACCAAAAGCATGTTGGTGCTGATTTACAGCACTCCTAAATGTAAGTGTGCATTGTTTTACCTACCTGTTTTTACATACCTTCAATAAACATATTGCACTATGATTCTCAATATGTTTCAATATGATTGACCATTGCCAAGATCACACTTTGTGGTTTAGAGTCATCGCTTCCATACACGTTGCTGGTTGAAAGAGTTCAATATTGTTACAAGGCGTATTTATTATAAAGTTATGGTGAGTTTGTATTTCTCACGCATGGTCTGTGGTGGAGCACAATTTGAAGGATTCATTTGTTCCTGCACTTTTCTTTGGATCACAGTGAATGGACTATTCTGTGAAGATTTTTTGAGATTTTTTTGGAGTAGTGCACAACTTTTTTGGATTTTTGCTTATTATTTTTATGAACTTTATTAATATGTTTTCTTTTCATGTGAATTGTATCACCTATGTTAAATGATTAAGCTGTTTATATTGATTCTATGTATCAAATGAGTTAGCCCCACACCTTTTTTATTTTTTACGTGAACAGACATTTATCTAGTGGAAAATGAAAAATATATGCATTTTGAAGTAAAGGTAAACAAACACAGAAACTCACTAATAAGTTACAAAAAATGGCAGATTCTCTACCTAACATAATTATAAAGCATTGTGATTTAACATTCAATTATTAATTAGGTGTAAGAATAGATGTATTAAATACTGTACATAAACATCTACAAAATTCAGCAAAGATTAAAACGTAACTCCACTTTTGTTGAGAAAAAAACATTCCCCTCTGGGTGATCGGTGTACATTGCAAGGATTATAACAACCTTTGTTGCAGATTCCTACCTTTTGTTATTCTGAAGAAACCCATGTGTGTTTGTCTGTGCCTCTGTACTAAGTGGGTCTAATGATAGTGGTTTCATAATTAACTGTCAGGTGTGGAGCTACAGGGCACAAATGAGGAAATCTGCTGGGCCTGCAGCCCTTTAGACGTGCTCCTATTGAAAGTATCTCTCCAAAAATGACATTTTTGTTGCAGGGGATGCCCGAAATCTGACTTGTATCTTGGGCAGACTTCTGGGAAAATTGGTGAGCCAATCACACAAGCAAGAAATTATGTTTGTGGGGGGTGGTCAGTACACACTCTGTGTACAGAAAAACTCCAGGTAGCCATATTGCAATGCATTCTCAGAAAATGACAGTGGCTTCAGACTGAAAAGGAAATTTTTAATAACATTCAATTACAATATGATTAGAGTCGCAATTAGATGTGCTATATTATTTTTTCTTTATTTGCTATTTTTTTCTCCACGAAAGTGAAGTTACCCTGTTTGTGTACAGAATGGCATGTCAAATGATTACTGCAAAAGAGACCCAGGGCACATGCAGTAGTTGCCATGTTCTAACTACCCCTCTAGTCTATCATGCTTTTAAATATAAACTCAGATAAAGCTCTATACGAAGAGTAGCAAAATCTAGTTTCTCTCCATATGCCTCAAACAGGGCAACGTTTTTTTAGGTCTGGCTCACACCTATGCGTTTTCTAGTGCTTTTTTCAGAAACGCACTATAGTCCATTTAGCATGGTTTCCTATGGGACATGTTGACATCTATGCTTTTTTTAGCTGCTGCATTTTTAGAAAGGGTTTGGGACTTTTTTAAATGCAAACTGTGCGTTTTTGGTTCAATAGACTTCAATAGAGAAGCCATAGAAAAACCATATAGTGGGTTTTTTGCTGTGTTTTTTTTTTAACCTGCTCAACAACAAATTGGCCAAATAAACCCATAAAAAACATGAAAAGCATCAAAAAACGTGTGTGCAAAAATGTAGAACACATGGGAATGCGTGTAAATCGCACCTGTTCCCCGACCCGTAGGCAACCACAGGGGCCAAACGGCGAGCAGGCATGGCATAGGTGTAGTGATGTAACCCTAGAGACCTTGTTAGTTCATAAAGAGTGTAGGCTGTAAACATAAGTATGTTTGTCAGGCATCTAAAGTAGTAAAGTTGAATCAATAAGTATTAGCATAACTATATATATATATATATATATATATATATATATATATATATATATATATATACATGAAATGAGAGGCCTGGACCCAAAGATGGTAGGGAACATGGAGATGGTAAGAAACGGAGGATAACAGAGGGATACTAACAGGTGAAAAGATAGAAAAGAAAAAGAAGTGAAAGAGGTGGACTGTGATTGTGTAATAGTAGGGTAGTGATGTATCCCTAGAAACCTTGTTAGTCCATAAAGAGTATAGGCTATAAACATGAGTATGTTTGTCAGGCATCTAAAGTAGTAAAGTAAAATCAATGAGTATTGGCATACAGATATGTATATATGAGTAAAAGGCCTGGACCAAGGATGGTAGGGACATGGAGATGGTGGAAAACATAGGATAGCAGAGGGATACTAACAAGTGACAAGATGAAAAAGACAGAGACGCCTGGAATTTCTGACAACGTTTGTGTGACTGTGTGTATGCAAGACAAGTTTGTTGTCGGAATGTCCGATCGTGTGTACGGGGCATTAGGGTTACAAAAAAGGATAGGGTTACAAGGTGGGTTAAAGTGGAACTTCACTCTCCCAATCAACATTAATTATTTTTAATCCTCATGCTGCTAGCATTAGTAAATAGATAGGAAAGTATATCAGATTTACTTGTTTTAAACTTTTTTTTTACATTTCTTCAGTTACTTCTTGGTTTCGTGCCTAGGCAAATGATGTCATACATCCCAGGAGTCTTCAGAAGGGAAGGAGGGGTTTTCTCAGCTAAGCACACTGTCCTGCCTGCATGCTTTGGCTAAGGGCAGACTGATTTCAGGAAATAAATACTACATGAATCATTTGCCCTTACTCAAGATGGTCATGGACAGAAATGTTAGGTGTGTTTTTCAAGTGACTTCTCAACCAAATAAAGTATGGTGACATAGATCGATGGGGGAGTTTGCTTTGAAAATTAAAAATTAATCAAATGGTGTTTTTGGTTTGTGGTGCTCAGATGCAGCTAAGATCTGCTTTAAGGTTGGGGCTACAAATAGGCTTAGTGGTAGGCCTAAGGATGGCGTTACAAAGTAGGTTAGTGATAGAGTTGAGGTTGCAAAGAGGGTTAGTGTTATGGGTTACAAAGGGGAAATGGGCTGAGGTTACAAAGAGGATACAAAGAGGATTAGTGATGAGGTTACACATAGAGGGTAGGTGTTACAGCTAGGGTTGGCATACAAGGCGAGTTTAGGTTACAAAGAGGGTTGGTGTTAGAGCTATTATTGGAGTTAAAATGATAGTTAGAATTGAGCTTACAAAGAGGGTTAGTGTTAAGGCTAGGGTTGGGGTTATAATGTGGGTTAGTGTGAGGAGGAAATATGGCATTACTATCTGTTTCTCAAAAATTAACATCACTGATCTCTTGACATGGACAAGTAGTATATCATCAAAACCTACAGTAAATCACATGTTAGTGTTGGTTTTTCCTCATGTCATGTTTTTTCCAGCTCACTGGTCAGAGCTCCAGAGCTGAAATTGAAAGAAATTATAGCTTGATTCATCGTGTACTGCCATGCCCATATTTAGCCGTATAAAATGGTCATCTCAGTTTGTTGGTGTATGCTGGCCAGTTCAATCATCCAAGGAATTACCTTGCTGGGATCTGGTAAACCACATTTTACCTGTTCTTCTCTCCCAAAAGCTTTCACCTAACAGATTTATTTACCCCTTGTAAAGCCTCTGGTGGAGCTATGAATCCTGAACATTTATAGTATGAGGGGCAGCTTCAATTCAGTGTATTTATTGGGTTCTAAATTAGGATTTGTTTAACATGGAGTGTGCTTCCCAGCATACATTACAGGCTTCACCAGAGGCTTGACAGGGAGTTGTTTCTGAAACACATCACCTTGCAACCAGATTCAGAAGTAAATGCAGAGCTTTGCTCCACAGCTGCGAGAACGCCACCTTCAGGTGGGTTGTTGTTTTTCCGATCTCCTGTGCCTGGGGAGGGCTGTTCCTGGATAACAGCCAGACCTTTGGCCACACATGCTTAGAAACATCATTTAGAGGCCATTTACAATCAGCTTCCAGTAATATGTGAGTGCAACCATTGTTTTTATTATATTAAAGATATATTGCATTTAAGGCACTATTTGAGCTTCTTTATGTTTTTGTATCTGAGCAGTTTGAAGGCTTTCTATTTGTGCCCTTACCTGGTTGCTCTTTCTCTTGGCAACCAAAATAAGCTTGGATATGATGGAAATCTTGCAACCATTACCTTACATAGTTACATAGTCAGTAAGGCTGAAAAAAGACAATAGTCCATCCAGTTCAACCTGTGAAGGTGTATGTGTATCAGTGTCTATAATGATTTACCATATCCCTGTATGTTGTGTCCTTTTAGATGTATGTCTAAGAGTCTTTTAAAAATATCCATACTCCCTGCAGTCACCACCAATTGTGGGATAGAGTTCCACATCCTTATAGCCCTAACAGTGAAGAACCCCCTATGCAGTTTAAGGTTAAACCACTTCTCCTCCAGTCTCATTGTGTGCCCCCGTTACACTCCCTAGGACACGGGGACACGGGGGCACACAATGAGACTGGAGGATGTTGGCTGAAACTTCTCTTGCATAAACACGGTCGCACAAATGTTGTCGGAAATTCCGATCGCCAAGAACACGTTGACGTACAACACGTACGACGGCACTATAAAAGGGAAGTTCAATAGCCAGTGCGCCACCCTTTGGGCTCCTTCTGCTAATCTCGTGTTTATCTCGTTTTAGTAGAAGTTTAGTGAGAGACGATTCGCGCTTTTCAGCCTCGTGCTTTCAGTTCGCTACTGCTCTTCAGTTTGTGTTTGTGGGTTCGTATATGGTTTTCAATGCGTGTAGTCAGTTCGTATCTGGTTTTCAGTGCATTCTTGTCCGCTCGTTTCTGAATTTCAGGTCGCTCTTCTTAGGCCTTTCTGATTTTTAGTGTGTTCTGTTAGTTCGTTCTGACCAGCCGACCATTTTCTAGCCATGTTGCGGGTACGTACTCATTAACAGAGTTCGTGCTGTGCAGGGGCTTGGTGTTGGGTTTCTTACTTTGACCCAAGCCCAGTCCATGAACAGGGCAGGAGTTCATGGACGAAGAATTGGTTGCTCCAGCATGACCAATTCTCTCACATGCCTTTGTTGTGGGAGATCCGTGAGAATAACCCTGATGATTGCAGGAATTATCTTCGGATGACGGACCCCGTTTTTAACCGTTTGTTGGCTTTGCTGTCCCCTTATATTACGAAGCAGGACACCTGCATGCGGCAAACCATCCTTTCTGAACAGAGGCTAGTCGCCACGTTGCGGTACTTGGCGACGGGGAGAAGTCTGCAGGACATTAAGTTCTCGACAGGCATCTCCCCCCAGGCTCTGGGGATCATTATTCCAGAGACCTGTTCTGCCATAATTCAGGTCCTGCAGAAGGACTATATTAAGGTAAGTTTTCTCCTTTACATCACATTCTATGTATTTAATGTTTGCTAATGTATTGTATTTCTTTCATCATTCCATAATTACCATGATTGTAATATGCTGTGAATGTCCTTTTTATCCTCATCCATGCTGGAATTTGTTTAAAGTTCCTTTTTTGTCCTTAATGCATATTTGCCTTCACTAACCTCCCCAGCATGCTATCCTGGGCCCATACACACCTAGCCTAGTCACTTAACAATGTATTTTGTCAGCTCCATTGTAGTGCTTACCTTAACCACTTCAGCCCCGGACCATTTGGCTGCCCAAAGACCAGAGCACTTTTTGCGATTCCGCACTGCGTCCCTTTAACTGACAATTGCGCAGTCATGCGACGTGCCTCCCAAACAAAATTGATGTCCTTTTTTCTCCACAAATAGAGCTTTCTTTTGGTGGTATTTGATCACCTCTGCGGTTTTTATTTTTTGCGCGATAAACAAAAAAAGACCGACAATTTTGAAAAAACACAATATTTTTTACTTTTTGCTATAATAAATATCCCCCAAAAATATATATAAAAAAACAATTTTTTTCCTCAGTTTAGGCCGATATGTATTCTTCTACAAATTTTTGGTAAAAAAAACACAATAAGTGTATATTGATTGGTTTGCGCAAAAGTTATAGCATCTACAAAATAGTTTAGGGATAGTTTTATGGCATTTTTATTATTATTTTTTACTAGTAATAGGGGCAATCTGCGATTTTTATCGGGACTGCGACATTATGGCGGACACGTCAGACAATTTTGACACATTTTTGGGACCATTGTCATTTTTACAGAGATCAGTGCTATAAAATTGCATTGATTACTGTAAAAAATGTCACTGGCAGTGAAGGGGGTAACTACTAGGGGGCAGTGAAGGGGTTAAGTGTGTCCTATTGTGTGTTCTAACTGAAGGGGGATGGGACTCCGTATGAACAGACGATCTATCTGTTCTCCCCGCAGAGGACCGGAAACTGTGTGTTTACACACACAGATCCCAGTTCTCTTTGTGCCACGGCAGTGATCGCGACTGCTGGGCACACGCATTGGCTCCGTGGGCGAGCAGGGGGCACGAGCGCACCTCCAGCGGCGCGCAAGCGCCCCCCTAGCAGCCGCCTATGGTACCGATGTGCCATGGTGGCGATTCACGCAGCCGAGCGATGTTGTCACAGTATAACTGCGGCGGCTGGTCGGCATGCGGTTAAACACCCCCTAAAATGTGTACATATGTTATTGTCATCCTTAAATTCAGGCAGAGTGCAAATTTTTTTTGAGGGGGGCCAAACCTCATTTGGAACCCTCCCTCCAACCTAACAGCTAAGTCAACTGATACCAATACTCTATCTGCTGACTTTAAATCTGATAAGTGTACCTTATATTTTTGTCTTTAAATACTCCTTAAAATAAATGTTATACTGATGTTGGCCAAGAATGTTTGTGTCTAATCTGCTTGCTATGTTATGTGCAAAAGCACTAATTTTTTTTTCTTGTTTGACTCCACAGTTTCCTTCAATGCCACAGGAATGGCAGACTTGGCATCCGACTTTGCCCAGTGGTGGGACTTTCCCAACTGCGGAGGGGCAATTGATGGGAAACACATCCACATTGTCCCACCCCCCAACTCGGGGTCATACTATTACAACTATATAGAGTTTAATAGTATAGTTATGTTGGCGATGGTGTCGGCGACAAACAAGTTTTTGTATGTGGACGTGGGGAAGAATGAACAGATGTCGGATGGTGGAGTCATCGCCCAGACCAAGTTCTACGGACAGCTCCAGAGTGGTGGCTTGGGATTGCCGCCTCCAGAAGACAACGTGGCTGGTCTACCGTTCGTCTTTGTTGCTGATGAAGCATTTGGGCTTGGTGAACACCTGATGCAGCCATTCCCCATGAGGACCCTCACCATGGACCAGAGCGTTTTTAACTACTGGCTGGCCAGTGCCAGAAGAGTGGTGGAGAATGCTTTCAGGATAATGGCCAGCCGGTTCCGCCTATTCCTGATGCCAATCAACATGGCGGAATATAAACTAAACCATATAATACTTGCATGCTGCATTCTACACAGCTTTCTAAGGAGAAATGCTATGAACTATGTGGCCTCAGTTGGGCCTGAGGCCGGATTTCAAGAACAAACCCTGACGGTACTTGAAGCTGGCCGTCCTGGCTTGCCCCCCCAAAGCGCCCACGAGGCCCGTCAAAAAATATATGGAATACTTTGCAGTTAGGGGGCCATTGATATGCCAGCAAATGTTTAAGAAACATTTTTTTAAATAAATTTTTATTTTAAACTGAAAGAATGTTTCATTTGATTTACTGCTCGTTTCTTTTAGCTGTCTCCTAGGTTCTCCAATGGGCTTTTCTTTTTGGCCATTTTCTTCAATAGTGCAACCATTATTTATTTGATACATGAGGTGACAATCTCTTCTTCAGGTAACTATTATGTTGTGGGTCTGCTACACACACACATTGTTTTTGTTGTTAATGTATGTAATGCATTAATGATAAAAATAATCATCATTTTCAGCACCATGAATTAATTTTTTGGAGTCCTGAAAATGGCCTGATTGGGGCAAATTTTAGAGCACTGTGGGGGTTATTTACTAAAGGAAAATCCACTTTGCACTACAAGTGCACTTGAAACTGCACTGAAAGTGCACTTGTAGTGCAAAGTGGATTTGTCTTTAGTAAATAACTCCCATTGTCACTGTAAACACCAACTTACTTCAAAAACTGCTTTTGAGCATTGAAAGAAGAAGCCACACATTATTGAGTAGAAAACATTTTACTCTGTGCACATTCACATGTGCGTTAGAAAAGGGTTTTTGAACAAACCAACATATTTGTTGTATAACATTTTTATGTTTGACAGTAGAAATAGCCTTTTTGGGTTAAACAGGCATGTTTAAAACCATAAAACAATACACAACTCAGGAACTTACAAAGTTCAACTTTGTCAAAGTGAAGGCAATATCAGACATTAGTATGTCCAAACTGTGTTGATATTGCCTTCATCAGATAGGGCGATGTCACCCCTGTGAAAGCCAAATTTTGAAGATGCACACAAATTGGGAGTCAAAATGTGGATTTCCCTGATCCCATGCCTAATGTCAACATGTGCTAGCTCCCATCATGGGGGATCAATGGACGTGTTTTGGGAGTGCAACCCCTTCCTCTCATCTACTTTAGTTGCGAGGAAGGGGTTGCACACACAAAATGCGTACATTGATATCTCGTGATGGCAGATAGCACATGTTGACACACTGTGTGCATCTTCTAAATTTGGCTTTCAAAATACTTTAAAATAGTTTGAAAAATCAGAAAATTAAAAACAAACTTGAATCATTTTGGGGTGTTTTAGATTCTGCCTAAAACATCAATGATGTTTTTGAGTCCTTTTTCCATATCATTGATGTCTTCCTTGATCTTCTGTAAATCATGATTGCACACCATTATCTCCTCGATGAGGATCTGTGCACTTGCACTTGTGAAATAAGATTCTTCTTCCACAACATCCACATCACATAAAATAAAAAAACACACCATGTATTATAAATATGCAGGCACCCATCTATTACCTGAAGCTGTGGTCTCAGACACTCACCTGTTGTGGTCACTATTTCGCCCACTTCATAAAACTCAGCTTCCTCTCCTCCACATCCTCGGGTTGTGGTGTGGGGATTTCCCACACAGCGCTGATCGTGCTAACGAAGGTACAATTTTAACTTGGGGCATCAGTGGCCTATACTGCTTATAGATTGAGGCCTATATTGGAACGATATTTTGAGAGTTTAGCCTGACATTAGGGTTTGTCTTGTGTTGTATCTTGCAGATAAAATAGATCGATTCAACGATCACGACTTCCTCCCCAATTCATTTATATGTACAGAGAGCTGCCCTGTCTGTGGCAGACAAAACACATCTTTTATACTAATAGAATAAAGGGGAAGGCAGCCTTGGATCAATTGCTGGAATTTGTGAAGCCGCAGATCCCCACGGCAAACATCAACTATATGAAGTGCAAAATTGGTGGCCTGAGGAGCATTTTTAATAGGGAGCGCAAAAAGGTCCAGGATTCCATGAGATCAGGAACAGCAGCAGATGACATTTATGTCCCCAGGCTCTGGTGCTACGACAGACTGCGATTTCTGTTAGACCAGACAGAAATCAGGCCATCACTCTCAACCCTTCCTTCCACGATTCCTTCCACCCCAGCTGGGGCTTCCAACGTCCAACCTGGGCCTTCCACCCAGGAAGAAGTGGAAGAGCCCAGCTTGGGTCAGGTATAGCATTGTTCAACATATTTCTTAAAATTGTGTGTGATTGATGAATAATAAACTCAAAACTATGTCCCATTTTCATACACAGGAAAGTCTCAGCCAGGAGGAGACTGTGGAAAATGGCAGCCAGGAGGTGGCGGAGGAAAGTGGCAGCCAGGAGGTGGCGGGGGTAAGTGTCAGCCAGGAGGTGCCCGGGCCCAGTAGCCTGACTAAATCCCAGGTCTCTCCCCTCCACCTTCAACAAAAAAGGCCCAGGAAGGGGAGGAACATGGAGTCAACACTTGGGTTTATTCAGCAGGCTTCTGCGGCCCTCAGACCCCGCCAGTCTTCTTGAGGCCTATGCTTGCAAGGCTGCCAACAAAATGCAGGAAATGAAGTTGGGCCAACGCCTCATTTGAGAGGAAGTGATCTATCTGGCCCTTAATAAGGGGTTGAGGGGCGAACTCACAAGCAAAACCCACCAGTGTGAGTTGGACCATCTTCCTCCTCCTCCACCTCCTTCACCACCTCCACCTCCTGCCACAACTCCAACACCAGAGCTACAGCCTGGAAGCAAGCCTGGAAGCAAACGTTGAAGTAAGACAAGAAATTGATGGCCTGGGTTCAGTCTGGTCTGACAAAAGATGCAGGCTGTTGTATGACCACAGCCTCGGGACATATATGTCATCTGCTGCTGTTCCTGATCTTTCGGAGTCCTGGACCAGATTGTGCTCCCTATTAAATGGACTCCTCAGGTTACCAATGTTGCCTGTCAAATAGTTTATGTGTGCCCTGGAGTACAAAGGCTTCACCAATTTCACCAGTTTATCCAGCATTGCCTTCCTCTTTATTTGGTTATGACCCCTAATAAATGTCTATTTTTTTTATTCACAAATACTTGGCTATGTGTTTTACTTTAAAAAAGAGAGTTTGTTTGTGAGTAGGCAGGTACATTTTAAAAAATACAATGCCAAATTAAGAAGGGACACCACCACCAACCAACCTCCTTGAGGTTAAAAAATACAAGATAATAATGGTGTTGTGATAACTTCACACACAAAACGACAACAAATATTATGGAGATCACTACAAAAAAAAAATCAGGAGATCTTGATTAAAAAAAAAGTAGATCACTATAAACAAAAATTAGAAACATTATTCTGGAGATATGGCGAAAAAAATAAAAAAGATTATTCAGGAGATCATGAGAAATAATAAAGAAATCAGTTTGTCAGAACTTTGTGTGAACATCAGCAGCAAAACAACGTAATTATTCTAGCATTATAAAGAAGAAGAAAATGCGCTGCATTAATAGATGAAAAACTTTGCAGCGTGACGAATGTCCATTAGGAACGCTAGTTTTACCGAGCGCTTCCATCTCGTACTTGATTCAGAGCATGTGTGGAATTTTGTGCGTCGGAATTGTCTACACACGCTCTGAATTTACAACAATGGATTTTGTTGTTGGAAAATTGGAGAACCAGCTCTCAAATTTTTGTTGTCGGAAATTCCGACAACAAATGTCCGATGGAGCCTACACACGGTCGGAATTTCCAACAACAAGCTCACATCGAACATTTGTTGTCGGAAATTCCGACCGTGTGTACGCAGCATACATTTGTTCATGTTTTAAGCTAAATAAATGATCTTTTTTGGAATATTGCGCAATGATGGCTCCTGCATATCAGATATTTATATTTCGATTCATAACAGTCGCAAAATTATAGCAATGAAGGTGCAATGAAAATAATTTTACTGTTAGGGGTCCCCACAACTTGGGAAATTTTATCAAGGGGTCACGGCGCTAGGAAAGTTGAGAACCATTGCCGTAGAATGTTAGCAGATTGGTCTGGCAGGAACGTCCTCTCATAAACCCATGCTGATTACCACTGATGATATTCTTCTCCTCAGTAAAACTTTGGATATAGTCCCTAATCATTCCCTCCAATAATTTACCCACTATTGATGTTAGGCTGACTGGCCTGTAATTCCCAGGAATTTGTCCCTACCCTTTTTTGAAAATTGGTACCATGGTGGCTTTTCTCCAATCAGCTGGTACCAATCCTGTCATTATGCTGTCCACTAAAATCAGGAATAATGGCCTGAGTTCTCTGAGGACTCTCGGGTGTAAGCCATCTGGTCCTGGTGGTTTATTTGTGTTAAGATTATTAAGTCTTTCATTGACTCCAGCCTGTGTTAGCCATGTATGTCATGTGTTGTGTTACTAACACTACCTTATTTTTGTCTATTTATGTGTAGCGCTGGTAGATTTACAATCTACCGCAGATTAGGTAAATTTAGTAAATTGTGTGTTGCGAAGGTTAAAAGTTCACCTCTGTTCCAGCTTGGCTGACGCTGTGTGTACTTCCGTGCTGACCGGTGGGTGTCGCTGTTACCATTAGTCAGAGTTGGAAGGGCAACGTGTCAAAGTGTATAGATGCTCCTCTGTCTCTGAGACAAGCTCGGTGGAGGTGGTCCTCCGAGTTGCATTCTGGGAAGGGGGTATTTATGGGACAGACACCATGTTCTAGGGTGTTTTTGGGTGTTCAGCCACCTGCTGACCCTCCTGGCCAACAGGTATGCGTTAAGCAGCTACATCGTGGTCCTCCGATCGGGAGGCCCACGATGCTGCGGCGCAGGGGTGGGTCCAGAGGCTTGTCTGGGGCCTACCACCGCGGCCGAGGAATGGTCCTGAGCTGTCGGTCCTGTGTGACGAAGCTGGACAGCCGAGGAGATCCCAGGGGAGGACCCGTCTTGGAGAGATTGCACAGCGTGCGGGTCTATAGAGGGGCCTGGTGACTCGGTTGCAGGAGGTATCCAAAAGAAGTAATTCTACAGCATAGTATCGCCGGTTCGGCTTAAAGGTTCAGGCACTGTGACTGACTGTTCACTGCAGAAGATCTGATACATCCTGTGGCAGAGGATAGTGCAGATTTACCCCCCCAAACAAGTCTGTGGCAGAGACTTTAGATTCATGCTGCGTACTGGCTGCTAGACCAGTGAGAGAGGCCTATCCAGACGAGCAAAGAGTGTATCCCATGAGGGGAATGCATTCCACATAATTATCTGAATTCTACCGGGACATTTGTTGCTAAGATCTTGTAAGAAGATATTTGAGTTTCTCCTGAAGGTTTCCTTTTCCGTCTCTTTCCTGCTACTTCCTAAAGTTCGACTATTTGAAAACGTACTCCGGTGTTGGTGCGTGTGTCGTCCAGCAGTAAGCTCAACGGAGCCCCTAGACCCGGTGCCGGTGAAACAGAGGGAAGCAAAGTGAAGGTAACAGACCCGCTTAAACCAGCAGCTCCACCGTGAGTTATTGCTACATACGTGGTCATACTTAATGCACCAGGGGTGCACTATATACAGTACATACGTTTTTCCAAATATGTTCGACAGGGTCCAATGATGTCACAAGTACTCTTCACCCTCTTCTTTCTTTGGCAGTGGGTGCTGCAGAGAGCAGCACTATGTTAAAAACATGGCACTATTTTATGTATTGTTTCTCCCAGGAAGTGTGTGGAATGACACAGGGTGAAACTTACAGTGTGGAGCAATACTCCCTGTCTCTGTGGGGGACAGCACTGGTTATCAGGTATAGTATAGAAGCTGGAGCAACTTTTTTGTTTCTCAAGAATCTTATCAAAATATATTTCAAACACTGAAAAAATAAATCAAAGTATGTGCTCACTAAAAGAGCACCACACCAGCACTTTTTCTTTAATGTAATCTGGTTTTATTAGGATGAGAGAAACCATGGCAGATGCCGTAGTAGATCCTATTAGTGGAATATATTTCATTAATGGTATTAGAAGTGGAGAAAGTAGGACATTGCATTCCAAACTAATTTGAAAATGTCAAGGAGCTTCATTAGACTACAAAGTAAACACAGTAGAGAATCTTTACAATGTAAGCTGGGCTATTTTCAGAAGCATTAGCTGACAATACACAATCTTGGATTGGCTTAAACAGGGTTAGCCTTCAACTTTCTGCACTGTACGGGCACCCTATAACAGCGATACCTGCCTTGTCACTGCAACACCGAACAACAGCCATTGTAAAAAAGTTTAACCTTTTTTTTTAATCAACATTATGGGCTGAGTTTGGTCTCCTAAGGCAATCTTTTATAGTCATGGTTGACCAATGCATGTTCGTATTGTCATGCACAATGGGAGGGACATAGACACCAAGTAAATGTACTCAAAATGTTCCAGTTCACAAAGAAATTCACATATGTAACGAAAAAAAAACTCACAGCTCAGGAGGAGCCTCTGTACTAACTATCTGATATTAGTACAGTGATTTCCCCTGTTGTACTGTTGTGTTCTGACAGTGTTCTAGCAAAAAAAAGATGATTTTTTACATGTGGGAGAGAAGTGTCAGAATTGGCCTGGGTGGCAAGCGGTTAACTACCATAAGTAAGTAATATACAAATAATTATGATATATTGTTTTTAAGGTAATTTACTATATTTTCAAAAACTGTACTTAAGCAGCTTAATGGACAAATTACTGAAGTTTGAAGTTATAACTTTCAACCATTAATTTCACAGTAAATAGATAAATAATAAATTATTATCTTATAACATATAGCATAATAATATATAATATATGATTTAGATTGTACCTTTTCAGCATCAGCAGATTCTCATTCTCCCTCTTAACTGTGTAAGAAAAACATGGGATTGTGGGTAAATCTTATACACATAAACACATATTTTTTCCTTGTAGTTAAGAGGGCTGGGCTGGAAGGGAGCATTTGTCTTTTAGACACATTCCCCTTTCTACGACACTGCAGTGAAAGGCGTGCCTCCACTGCAGCATTTTTATTGGACAGCTTGGGCTTATGGTACTTAGAAGTGAGGAGAGGCACTGTGAGCTCATCCTCTCAGTCTGCTGCAAACAGAGTGTGCCAGCTTGTATTTAAACTGGCCGCTTTGTATGTAGCTTCTGACAGGCTGCACAAGGAGAGCCGTATTTCCTGAACAACAGGTCGTAGGAGCCAAAAATTTTGACCAGTGGTGTCACTGTGACCCCAGGTCTCTGTGACTAAACTAAGACCCTCGAAGTTTTTATTTTTTATGTTTATGGCTCTGCCTCACCTGACTGCACGACCCTGGTTTATACGGAGCCGATTGGAAGATCTTTTTTCGGTCATGCCCTTTCGACAGAAGCCGTTTCTATTGAACCGTCCGATGCCGCGCGACATTTGGCCTATGTGTACTAGGCTTTAGAGTCAAGGGAGACTTTTTATGCTCTTCTATGGATTTTTTAGTGGTCTACCCAGCCCTATTCACAGATTTGGTTATGCTATGGATGTTTGAAATACTAAGTGCATATTTGAAATGCTGGAAAATGAGTAAAATTCCTGTACCCTTCACATCGTACACAAATACCTTGTAATACAACACATTAATTCTAAAATAATGTAGCCAGGAGCTGGATATTATGCCTGTAATTCAGAGACAGTGTGTAGCATTATTAATGTAGAGCTGCCTCCCTCTAGCGTTGGCTTGGACTCCATGTGTCATTTTTTTTGAGGAAAAAACAGAGAAAAGCATTGTGGGATGTGTAGTTCAGAATGATGGGGTTTCAATTCCAGCCGGACTGGCCTGAGCTACCACTACCAGAATGCTGAGGAGAGGAGAACCGACTGCTGGGAGAGGCTATAAAAGGGCTGGTTTAGGCCTACAGAGCTCTCTTGGAACACTGGCTTGGATCTGCTAGCAGGAGCTCTTTGTCAGGGAGAGCTGTTTTTGAATCATGGCCTGTACAGAAGGTAGCTTTCCTGCTGCATTAATAGTGACACCTGCTGACAGCATTGCTTCCCATCTCCAGCGGACCAGAGGCTGATTCCCCAGCGATGTCTGCACTTCAGATCCGGGTAGGCCGCAGCGGGGTGTGACGGAGGTCAGACGCCATTCCCAGAGCCAGGATCCAGAGGGACTTCCTGAAGGAGTCATGCTTATCATTTGCACCGCTGCCAGCAGCTTCTTTAACCAGTGTGGTGAGCAGGCATTTGCCCATTTAGTTCTTTAAGACACTGCATATAGACATCACTTATTCAGCCCAGCTTTCTGGTACTTGTGGTGGTACTGGAAGCAAGTTTATTCACTTCATTGAACACTGTATGCAGATATCTGTGACTAATTTGTAACCTTACTGGATACAATAATACTAAAGCCACATAGGAAGAGTTTGAAGTAAACCAAGGAAACCACAGCTCAACTAAATTTGTTCTATCATACTATCAAAGATCAACCTATTCATAATACTTTAAAGCTAGCTGAAGATTGCCAGATTTCAAAGAGTAATATTTAAACCATTTTTTATCCTCTCCTTATTTGCAGACTACATTTGTTTAGCACAAAGAGTCTACTCTTACTTTTCTGGAACTCTATTTAAAGGAGCCAGCCAATTTGAACTCAATAGTTTGAATAGTGTTTGTCATGTTATGTTGATGTACTGGCCTGTTTAACTGAACTTGGGTCATTCTGTCCATTTGTATTCTTTCTTTGTTACTGAAAGGTCCTAAATTAACAAATAGCACATCATAAATAGTGTAAATACCTAAATACATAAAATACCTTTGTGATCTACAGTGTTATGTTATGCATTTTTGTGTGTCCCTTTGACTACAGTAAACAAACTTGAACCGTTTCACTGGTATTGTGTACGTTTCTTGCTATTGGTGGCAGTCGGTAAAAATGACTGAACCCAGAGTGTCAGAGATGTCGGAGGACTTGCAGAGTTGGGGCAACCAGTGGGGTACAGATTCTGTCAGCTGCGCTCATTTGAAATGAAAGGCAAAACATGTTTGTATAGATATAAAAATACATTATAAATACCTTTTTTACATTTTTATACGTGACTACATTCTCTCTGTTCTCAGCTGCATAAGAGCTTGGGGAGCAGAAACAGCAGCACACTGAGCTTCCCAGTGGGGGTGTGTCAGGACAAGTCTGATCATTGGAGGTAAGCGGGCTGAGTTCCCAGCATAGCTAGAGAACTGACCACAGTGTACTCTCCTGCTTAATGTGGTCAGTTTTTAATAGGAAAGCAGAGTGACCGGCAGGAACACAGTGCATTTCTCATAAAGGAAGAAATACAAAGAGAACAGGATCATTTCTCATACAAGTGCGGAAAAAATAGGGAAAGAAACTGCGCTATAAAATATATACATGTGAAAAAATAATAGTGAAAGGAGCAGCAATTCCAACAATAAACATCAATTGTAAAAGTAAAACATGGAGAAAAAAAGGAATCGCGCTAAATTAGTGTGCAATATTGCATACATGAAATAATGCAAAATACGTACAGTATATGTGAAAAGAGAATAAATACACGTGACAACTGCATATAATCCAAAAATGGTGTCACATCAACTAAAAATAAGATGAAAAGTGACTACGGATCACCCATAAATATTTTTTTTTTAAAAAGTCCAAGTGATTAGTAATAATTCATCTGTGAGAACCAGAGAAGATCCACCACCAGGAATAGAAGGGGTCACTTCTTACCGGATGGCCACGATCCCCCACTACAGAGGATCATAGCTAGCAGGTACACTTTAAAACTGGCTGTGGAAACTCCTGTCAACATCCGCTAGGGGTCATCACAAGGTCAATATACATAATATGGACACTGGGATTGGGCGGAGCTAGGCGACGCGCTGACGTCACCTCCAAGCTGTGCTGTACTCCAGCAGGACGGGTTTGTCCGTGTTCATTTGGCTAAGAACCGGACTTAAGGCTATCTATTCTCTGGATCTTTGTAAGTGTCCATTTTATGTATACTAAATCAAATAAATCCTTATGGTTTTACGCTATGTGAGTTCCCTCTTTCGTTTTATGGTGCATCTCTGCCACGAGCTTGCTGTTGTTATTGCCAATACTCTGCAATACTCTGCAATACTCTGCAAATACTCTGCAATACTATGCAATACTCTGCAATACTCTGCAATACTATGCAATACTCTGCAAATACTCTGCAAATACTCTGCAAATACTCTGCAAATACTCTGCAATACTATGCAATACTCTGCAATACTCGCCAATACTCGCCAATACTCGCCAATACTCTGCAATACTCTGCAATACTCTGCCAATACTATGCAATACTATGCAATACTATGCAATACTCGCCAATACTATGCAATACTATGCAATACTATGCAATATTCGCCAATACTATGCAATACTCGCAAATACTCGCCAATACTCGCCAATACTCTGCCAATACTCGCCAATACTCGCCAATACTCTGCAATAAATTTTAACAGAAACAAAGATTTTTTTTTTTTAACGAATTTTCAGTCTTTTTTGATTTATAGCGCAAAAAATAAAAAAATCCAGCAGTGATTAAATACCACCAAATAAAGCTCTATTTGTGTGAAAAAAAAATGACAAACATTTCAAATGGGTACAGTGTTGCATGACTGAGTAATTGTCATTCAAAATGTGAGAGCACCGAAAACTGAAAATTGGTCTGGTTAGGAAGGGGGGGTTTAAGCGCCCAGTAGGCAAGTGGTTAAGGGGGAATGGCAGGGGGTGTGTCCTATGCTGACATACTTTTGCTAATGAGCGTCCCTCGTTCCCATCTCAAAAAGTTGGGAGGTATTTTTATGGATTTCTTTCTCCAATCTCGGGCCGGTAGAAAAAAATATAAAAGAATAAATAAGCACTTTGGTGCAGTTGAGCAGAGAGATGCCTGATTCCTGAAGTCTTGGACATAGTCCAGCCTGCTCTGAACGCTACCCTCTTGGAAGTTTCAACACCATAAAAGTGTTTTAGCTATTCACACCAAGCATGTTTGTCCACTCTTACATATGAGAACACCAATGGGGCATAAGGTACTGAGCAAAAATTGTGCCCTTGTGTATTTGATGTACCTTTGTAGCCTTGCACACACCGATTTATGGTGATCTGATCCAGGCTCGGCATTAATGAACCTTTTTTATTGTAGATGGCCCACATATTGAATGGCCGCAAATTCATCCTGCAACAACGCCAAACACATTGGTGCCTTTTAATAACAACTAATAATAATGGATCAGTAAGCGAGGAAAGATTCCTGCATTGCAGATGCTTTCCAGTGTGTAATATCTTCAACTAATTAAATATTTCAGCAAACAGATGAGGCATCTGCCAGTGTATGACCACCAAGCTTTAATAATACAGCATTATTTGTAGTAAACAGCAGGTGTAATGACAAGAATACACACTGAGCTTTTATCTGATAATAATATTTAATACTTGCCTGCCCTCTGTACACGCCATATAGTTGCCGTATAGAAACCACAATCTATTCCCATCAGTATTTTTTATCACTGTTTCCTGTATAGAAACAGATTTGTATTATAGATAGATGTTTATTATGATTTCTGCATGTCTATGATGCTCTATGATTGACACAGTTTTTGATTTTTTTCAATGATATTGTTGGAAGATTATCAAGCTCATGTCTGAAGTGAGATACATCTGTCTATGTTCTAGCAATATCTGCTTTGGAATTGTATTATGATTCTCATTAACCCCTAATAACCAAGGTTTTTTTTAAGCTTTTGTGACCAGAATTATTTTGAGTGGAAAGGGGTTTTTTTTAATGGATGGTTACAAAGTGTTTGCAGAGAAGCAGAGTTAGTCCCCATTCACATCAGGCCGTTTTTTACATGCGATTTGATATGTCAAATCGCATGTCAAATTTTCGCCTTTTGCCGGCAATTGCACCGTCCGAATCGGTGCAACGTCGACTTTCAGCTTTCAGCATGACTTCAAACCAGCCCTCAGTGTGAACGTGGGCTAAGACAGATTTTTTCAACAACTGTGACATGGCAGTGATCACCACCCAGGAATGTGTGTTCAGTTCCCACCTTTAGGTTTCACACCATTGCGAATAGGATGCAGGTTTACTGCATCCAATTTGCAATAGCAAGAGATTTTGACCGGCTCTCTATGGAGCCAGTTCACATATCTCCACAGCAGATCCAGTGCGTTTTGCATCTTTTGGTCCATTTCAGTTTTGAATACAGCCCAAAATTCGGGCTGAAATCTAACCTGAAGCGGTGAACGGGAATGCACCAGACCCCTGCAGTGAGCCACATTTGGTTCATATGTGAACCCAGCCTAAGACCCTTTTCACACTGGGGTAGTTTTCAGGCATTTTAGCACTGGAAATAGCCTCTGCTAAGCACCTCAAAACCGCCTCCCATTCATTCCATTGTGACTTTTCAC
The DNA here is from genome assembly GCA_037952925.1 of Lithobates clamitans. NCBI lineage: Eukaryota > Metazoa > Chordata > Amphibia > Anura > Ranidae > Lithobates > Lithobates clamitans. The sequence continues at coordinate 392,753 of JBBGZY010000653.1, forward strand.
ACTGGGGCGGTGCGCTTGCGAGGCGTTATGAATAGTCCTGCAAGCAGCATCTTTGGGGCGGTTTGGGAGCGCTGTATTTAGCGCTCCCAAGATGCTCTGCCCATTGGAATGAATGGGCAACACTTCTGAAGTGCTTGAAAAGCGCTTTCGGAAGTGCCGCAACACTGGAGTTTTTAACCCCTTCTTTGGGTTAAAAATGCCCCGCTAGCTGCCAAAAATCTACGCTTTTTACGAGCGGCACTTTAACACTAATGTGGCCGGGGCCCCAGTGTGAAAGGGGTCTAACTGTCCACATTGATATTAGTAACAGGTTACAGCATGTTTAGGGAGCTTGTGGCCACGCCCACATATAAATTTTTTGCTTTTAACTGTTTATTACTGTTATCTTTGTTTTATACTTATAGAAAAGTTTTTTTTTAACATGAATAAATAAGCAGAATGACAAAGGGGGGCACTAATTGGGATTGCTGGGAAGGTGCTGAAAGCCTGGACAGCCTATAAAGGGCAGTGGGGTGGGGCTTATTTCCTTTCCCCCCCTGGATTGGATCAGCAGCAGCAGCAGAAGTACGCCCTCCCGCCCTCCCCTAGTCGCGCGCACCTGTTATGTGGTAGGGTCACCCCGGCTTTCCAGGGGGGACTGTTTGGTTAATTAAAGAAAGTTGTTTACTGGCTGCCCGAGTTCTGAAAACTGGGCAGTAATTTGATAAGTTTTATTATGAGAATAAAAGTAAGTTATTTAAGATATTGTGCTAAAAGGTGTTTGTGATTATTTAGTTATTTCAGGGTGGGGTTAAAGGTGGGTGGGTGTGTGGCCTACAGTCTCAAGACTTATGTGCTACTCAGTGTGTGAATTACAAAAATAAATGAAAAATGAAAAAATGTGTATTGAAGCAAAAAAACTAAATAAGGCTGCCAACTCCTATAGTGTCACTACACCATCAAAGGCCTTTAGTCAGTAAGAATGGAGCAGGGCTAAATCAGACAGCACCAAAAATAATCAATAAAGTGTAATAAAATCTATAGACATTCAAAAAATATGAATACATCTGGTGAAAAGATAAAAATAGTAAATGTAATAAAAGTCCGGTGCAAAAATGTAATGGTGAACACAAATAAAGTTCTTATTAGTGAGATACAGTGCCTTGAAAAAGTATTCATACCCCTTGAATTTTTCCACATTTTGTCATGTTACAACCAAAAACGTAAATGTATTTTTTGGGGATTTTATGTGATAGACCAACAAAAAAGTGGCACATAATTGTGAAGTGGAAGGAAAATGATAAATGGTTTTAAAATATCTTTACAAATAAATATCTGAAAAGTGTGGTGTGCATTTGTATTTAGACCCCTTTACTCTGATATTCCTAACTAAAATCTAGTGGAACCAATTGTGTTCAGAAGTCACCTAATTAGTAAATGGAGTCCACCTGTGTGTAATTTAATCTCAATATAAATACAGCTGTTCTGTGAAGCCCTCAGAGGTTTATTAGAGAACCTTAGTAAACAAACAGCATCATGAAGGCCAAGGAACACACCAGACAGGTCAGGGATAAGGTTGTGGAGATGTTTAAAGCAGAGTTAGGTTATAAAAAAATTTTGAACATCTCACAGAGCACTGTTCAATTCTTCATCCGAGTATGGTACAACTGCAAACCTACCAAGACCTGGCCATCCACCTAAACTGACAGGCTTGGCAAGGAGAGCATTAATCAGAGAAGCGTCAAGAGGCCCATGGTAACTCTGGAGAAGCTGCAGAGATCCACAGCTCAGGTGGGAGAATCTGTCCACAGGACAACTATTAATTGTGCGCTCCACAAATCTGGCCTTTATGGAAGAGTGGCAAGAAGAAAGCCATTGTTGAAAGAAAGCCATAAGAAGTCCCATTTGCAGTTTGTGAGAAGCCATGTGGAGGACACAGCAAACATGTGGAAGAAGGTGCTCTGGTCAGATGGAACCACAATTTAACTTTTTGTCCTAAAAGCAGGCCCGGACTGGGACAAAAAATAGACCCGGGCATTTTAGACTGAGCAGCCTATTTTTATTATTTTTTTTTTAAACCAAATTACAAATAATGACAACTAACCCTTTCTCATGTTTTGTTATATTTAGCCTGGTTCAATCACTGTGACAGGGATGATGGGATTCTCACAAACTTACTTTGAGAGGAGGACCAAGACCCCTCTGGGATTATTAGAGAGCTGTACAGCCAATCAGTTCCACTAAATGCCACCCCGCCACCCTCCTCACCAGCAGGTTTCTGACAGTTGCTGACCCCCAGATTAGGGTGTACCCAGGCACACCCTATGTGCATGCCTATGAGACCTGTCTTCACTTTTTACTGTGCAGAGGAGGTGGGAATTTGCTGTGTACATGTTTTGGGGGGATGCAGCAGAACTGATTCTGCTCACCACACCAATACTTCAGCCCACCAATACTACAGACAACCACACCAATACTATGGGCCACCACACCAATATAACTGAACACCACGCGAGGAGGCAGGGCAGCACAACGTGACATTTAAAGTGATATTAAAGTTGCTTGTCATACGTACCTCCTCTGTGTAGCAGTTTTGCACAGAGCAGCCTGATCCTCCTCTTCTGGGGTCCCTCGTCGGCACTCCTGGTCCCTCCCTCCTGCCGAGTACCCCCACATCAAGTAGCTTGCAATGGGGGCACCCAAGCAGGCTCGCTCCTGATCTGCATGTCCATTCACACACAGAGCCTACTCCCTTAATGTTTTCCTCCCCAACAGAGACTTAAGGTAGCCATACACTACACAATCTGATTGTACAATCTCCTTTAGATTTTATAAAAGCAATGTAATATGAGGACACATCTAAACAATGCATTGTATTTGTATAAAATAAACAGGCCCTTATACTCTATATTTCCTGGTAGATCTAAAGTAGAGTGTACAGTCAGACTGTGTAGTGTATGGTCATCTTAAATCATAATTTGTGAGTCTGTAATACTTGCATTACAGCTTGTTGACTTTTGTATCTTGTTTGCATCTACAGTTGGCCCTGTGGCTGCTGTCTGAGTAAAATATGTCCATCATGTCCCATTATTACTGTCACTAAAGTAATCCCCATTGTTTGTGTCAGATCCACCTTCCTCTCCCTTCCTATAGGGTGCTTCAGAGTCTTTAAATTCCCAAGCTCAGCTGACTAAAGTGATAAGGGCTAAGAGGCTTTAGCACTATGGTGGCTGCATGCAGGAGAGGGAACTGTACCACTGCAATATTGCCACAAAGTCCTACCCCCATAGTTACATGGTTAAAAAAGACACAAGTCCATCCCGCTCAATCAACATAGAAAAAAAAACACAAATAGAAAATCTCCATATATACAATGCTATACCCACAGTTGATACAGAGTCCCCAGTAAAGTATGATCCAATGTGCTCCAGTGCACCAGAAAGAAACTCCTTCCTGATCCCCCGAGAGGCAATCAGATTTTCCCTGGATCAACTTTACCTATAAATGTTAGTATCCAGTTATATTATGTACATTTAAGAAATAATCCAGGCCTTTCTCCTAAAGAGAAGTACCGTATTTATCGGCGTATAACACGCGCCGGCGTATAACACGCACCCCAAGTTTAGGAGAGAATTTTAAGGAAAAAAACTTTTAGGAGGGAAGTTTAAGGAAAAGAAACTTACATTAAAATGCCCATCAATGCAGCCTCATCAGTGTCCATCTGCAGCCTTGTTAGTGTCATTGCAGCCTTTCCAGTGTCAGTGCAGCCTTGTCAATGCAGCCTTGTCCCCAGTGCAGCCTTGTCCCCAGTGCAGCCTTGTCAATGCAGCCTTGTCCCCAGTGCAGCCTTATCAATGCAGCCTTGTCCCCAGTGCAGCCTTATCAATGCAGCCTTGTCCCCAGTGCAGCCTTGTCCCCAGTGCAGCCTTATCAATGCAGCCTTGTCCCCAGTGCAGCCTTGTCCCTGCAGCCTTGTCCCCAGTGCAGCCTTGTCTCTGCAGCCTTGTCCCCAGTGCAGCCTTGTCCCCAGTGTCCATGCCTCCTGCCTCCTGCCGCTGCCGCTGCCGCTGCCGCCGCCGCCGCCATACACATGGTAGTAGTTTTAAATATGGCGCCGCGGAGTTCGGAGAGACTCGGCGCCGGCGGAAGTGAACGAACGCCGCCGAGATACACATAGCCGAGGGTTCTCGGCTCTTTCTGGCGCCGCTCACAGTCCCGCCCAGTCCCGCCCTATGATGGACATAACACAGGTCCAATGGCGGGACTGGGCGTGACAGTGAGCGGCGCCGGAAAGAGCCAAATACACCCGACTATGTGTATCTCGGCTCTGTGATTTCGGCGGCGCTTGTTCAGCACCGCCGAGTCCCTCCGAAGTCCGCGGTGCCATATTTGAAACTACTCGCTATGTAAATGTCGGCGGCGATCGCCGACATTCACATAGCGATAGCGGGGATCGGCGTATAACACGCACCCACGACTTTCCCCTGATTTTAAGGGGAAAAAAGTGCGTGTCATACGCCGATAAATACGGTATGTTTTTTTTTGTTGGCTAATTATACTTACCTAGGTGGATGCTGTATCTGTCCCCTGCCGCCTCTTCACTGAGAACCGAGCCACCGAACACCGCTGATGGCTCGGTCCTCTAACCTCCCTGAGCGGGGAGCTGCTGCCTATCAGTCAGCATCTCTCCTGCTCTGCTCCTCCACACTCATTGGAGCGTTGAGCTGTGGAGGGGCAGGGACCGGCTGTCTCAGCGGCTCGCTGAGAGGCTGAGACTGCCATCAGTCCAGGCAGCTGGCAGATCCAGACTTCCTAAGTTGGGATGACACGGTGCCTGGACTGATATTGGTGATGTCATCAGAGCGGACTTCAGACCACTCTCTTCTGAAAACGGGTCACAGGAGTGCAAATTGAATTGCACTCCTGTGACCCATAGGAGAAGCCCAGCCAAACAAACTCAGGCTGGACTTCTCCTTTAAAGCAATCTACTGAGATGGCCAGAACCAGCTCCTGAGGGAGTCTATTCCACATTTTCACAGCTCTTACTGTGAAGAAACCTTTCCGTATTTGGAGATGAAATCTCTTTTCCTCCAAACTTGTTCAGAGCTGTTTAACCCTCAACTCTCCTTCAAGGCAAAGGAACAGCAGCAGTGCCTTGACTACTAGGAATACAATTTCACCAAATGGTACAGGAGTAAAATCGCATAAAAATCGCTCACAAGTTGCACTGCATAATCACACCTCAAGTCACCACAACACACATCACACTAGTGTGAACCATGCCTAAGTGTTGGACAAATACCCTGCAATCTAAAACAGCCACGTATAATAAGTCTGTGTCCTCTTCTTGATGATACTGTGTGCATCTTTAACAGGGTGAATTCCCATTTACAAAACATTGCATGCTTACAGGCTGTGTGCTCATACCACTTGAGGATTGGAGTGAGTTGGGACACCTTGCTTGAAATAAAGTTCAGTGACAAGCAGATCTTGAAGCTCTCAAATCCCCCATAAGATTGATCTGCTCTTGGTTGACACAAAGCTGGCTATGGACATTGTCACACAATAGTAATGTTTTGCCCCAAGCAGACACCATATCACTACAGCTACCCCAGCCAATTACATGCAGCCACCCCTCACCCCTTTCACATTTAGGCATTTGCATTACAACACAGGAAAACGCTGCTCCACACACTCCAGCATCACTTGTCATATGGGCTGCAGACGAGGGTGGTAGGAGAAATTCTGGGGGTGTAGAAGTACCCACCTGGCGCTGCTTCTGCCTGCTCCCTATTGAACACCCCCCCTCCTCTCCGTGGGGAGCTCTGAAGCCAAGTGACTCTGGGGCTGTACACTAGGCGCTGATGCCAGCACAGTGCAGACCGCTAGTTGTGGGGGCTGCAACCACCACTCATAGGGCCCCTTACTACCAGCCCAGGTAGTGATTGCTGCATCCTCCTCCGCTAAATATCTGACATCGCTCTACTCCCTGTCTTTTTCCCATCTGTGAGCGGCAGTCACCGCAGAGGAAAGACAAGCCTGTGTGGCTTCTCTGTCTGCCATAGCGGCCCTGGCCCGGCCCGGCCAACCGGGCAAATGCCTGCTGTGCCCAATGGCCAGTCCGGGCTTGCCTAAAAGCAAAACGTTATGTGTGGCAGAAAACTAACACTGCACATCACCCTGAACACACCATCCCCACCGTGAAACATGGTGGTGGCAGCATGTTGTGAGGATGCTTTTCTTCAGCAGGGAACAAAAGGGAAACTTGTCAGAGTTGATGGGAAGATGGATGGAGCCAAATACAGGGCAATCTTAGAAGAAAACCTGTTAGAGACTGCAAAAGACTTGAGATTGGGGCGGAAGTTCACCTTCCAGCAGGACAAGAACCCTAAACATACAGCCAGAGCTACAATGGAATGGTTTAGATCAAAGCATATTCGTGTGTTAGAATGGTCCAGTCAAAGTCCAAACCTAAATCCAGTTGAGAATCTGTGGCAAGACTTGAAAATTGCTGTTCACAGATGCTCTCCATCCAATCTAACAAAGCCTGAGCTATTTTGTAAAGAAGAATGGGCAAAAATGTCACTCTCTAGATGTGCAAAGCTGGTAGAGACATCCCCAAAAAGACTTGTAGCTGTAATTGCAGTGAAAGGTGGCTCTACAAAGTATTGACTTGGGGGCTGAATACAAATGCACGCCACACTTTTTAAATATTTATTTGTAAAAAATTTTGAAAACCATTTATCATTTTCCTTCCACTTCACAATTATGTTCCACTTTGTGTTGGTCTATCACATAAACTTCCAATAAAGTACATTTACCTTTTTGGTTGTAACATGACAAAATGTGGAAAATTTCAAGGGGTGTGAATACTTTTTCAAGGCACTGTAATAAGTGCTTCACAAAGAAATCCCAGTGTTAGCGATAAAAATCCAGTGCTAGATCCAGAGAAACAAATAAACTCCACCACCGTGTGCAATGGCCGCTCACCTTCAGTCTAAAGATAATGGGCATCAAACTGCTGTAGCGATCTCTATATGGTGTAATCCCTCACAGATCACATGTAATAAGGAAAATAACTCCTCATGGTGTAGTATTAACATGTATGTATTAAAAACAATATGCAAACTTACATTTAAAACAGTTGTTTTGCAAGTGGTGCTCAGGATTAAGGGGTCAAACACCAGCTGAACTTCCGGTTTTGGCCGTAACTGGACGTGATGTCACCTGGCTCCTCTTGATGCGTTGCTTCACTATCATGTGACTTTCTCAAGCTGCTAAAAAGTGCTAAAATCTGGTGCACCCTTGGTGTCACAATGCACTGCAAATTAAGACGTAGTCTTGGTAATTAAAGGGTACCCAGCAAGAATGTTCCATCATGCCCACATAGCACGTCTCCTGTTGATTTCATTTTTTAAACTTAAAACTAGTTTAAACCCATCAGGTGCAAAACAACCTACTGTGCTGGTAACAGTTCTCTTACCCAAGCATCAAATCACATATTCCATGGATGTGCATTTTCAGAAGACGCAATGGATGACATATCTTAATCCCATGTTTGAATGACTGGCTCTTCTGCAGAACCTTGTTTGTTTGACTTAGCTGTGTGTGAAACCAAGCTGCTGCTCCCTTATTCCATAGTAGATTGTAACTCAAGAAAACAGCCATTAAAGTCGAACTTTAAGGCCCTAACCAAATTTCCCACCCAAACCTCCCCCTCTCCCCTCTAGAGCAGGGGGTCTCCAAACTTTTGAAACAAAGGGCCAGTTTACTGTCCTTCAGACTTTAGGGGGGCAGTAGGAGTAGAAATTCCTCAGAGAGAGTAGACAACGTCCCAGGCTTGGTAGTCAGTGGGAGCAAAAAAATTACCTGTGCTCAGTAGGAGGTGGAATAGTGCCCCATTATTGGGGTCAATAGAAGGAATGGTGCCCCATTGTTGGTGCCAGTGGTAGGAACAGTGCCCCAAGGGCCAGATGAAGCCAAGCAAAGGGCCACATCTGGCCCATGGGCTGTAGTTTGAAGACCTCTGCTCTAGAGCATGCATTTTTTTCACCCTGTTCCTGTATAAAGAAACATAATTTTACTCCCCGTAATGCTATCACTAGACACCTAATGAGTTCCTATTGATGTGGACACTCCCCCAGAACTACATCTCCTAAGAGCCATTTTCACACAGTGCTTAGAGAGGGTCAGAGAGGAGTGGGGAACAGGCATAGTTACAGTATATAGTTTAGCAATTAGGAAAACCAAAGATTTTTGGTATTAAAATACAGTAAAGGCACTGTTTTGTCAGCAAGAGACAGTTAAGGGCTCACTGCATTGTTGGCAGGTCATCAGATGTTTTTCTGTACTTGCAGTATTTGTAAAAACACAGAACAATAAGAGATATTGCAGAGATGTCCTGAATATGATTCTTTTTATTTTGCCCAGTCATTTTGTTGCTACCGCCACTGTAAGATGGGTTACCCCCCGTTTTTACTGACTTTCCCCTCTTTAAATGTGCATGTTAATTAGCAGCGCTGTATATGGGTATATGCTGGCTTAGGTCGTTGCTAATTCATTTTATTAGTCTTGAGTTTTCTTCTTTTTGCTTTAAATAGAGTAGTGAAGGGTTAGAATTTCTTTTAGCTATTTCTTTGGTCCTATTGAAAAGATTCCATCTAACTTCCTGCCCTGAGGATTTGAAGTAAAATCTTTCATGTAAGGCCGCAGACAGCAATAAAAACTTTGAAGTGATGCTAAATCCTTCCAACTTAATCACACTTTTTTACAAAGAGACTTGGCTGGAATTATACTTTGCTATTCATTATCAACACTAGTATTTAAATAGGAGCAAATTAAAAACATACTAATGCTATCCAGGAAACATTGCAACAAAGCTAAAATCAGAAATGTATTAATATATTACTATACAAATAACTGGGTTGATTTATTAAAACTGGATAGTGCAAAATCTGGTGCAGCTCTGCACAGACACCAATCAGCTTCCAGGTCAAGCTGAAGTTAGAAGCTGATTGGTTTCTATGCAGAGCTGCACCAGATTTTGCACTCTCCAGTTTTAGTATATGAACCCTAATGTCTAATTTATTATTATCATTATTATTATATACATTTACATTCAACAATTTTTTTAACCACTTGCCGACCGTCCGCAGTACATATACTGTAGCAGGTCGGCTCTACTGCGTGAACCGATGTACCTGTACATAATTTTGTGCTATAGTCAGCGAGGGCGCGTGTGCCGCTGGGGGTGCGCATGCTGATTGGCCAGAGGGGGAGCCAATCAGCAGGTCCGGCGGATGTGATATTCGCCAGCCACCCATAATCACTCCCCAGAGAGATAGAAAGGCGGTCTGCTGATGTAAACAAAGCAGACCACTGTTCTGTCAGAGATGAACACAGTGATCTTGTGTTCCTGCTAATCAGGAACACGGATCGCTGTGTTCATCTAGTGAGTCCATCCCCCACACAGTTAGAAAGCATCCCCTAGGGACACACATAACCCTTTGATTGCCCCTGATGTTAACCCCTTCCCTGCCTGTGTCATTAGTACAGTGACCGTGCATATTTTTAGCACTGATTACTGTAGTAATGTCACTGGTTCCCAAAAGGGTGTCAAAAGTGTCAGTTAGGTATGCGATCTGTCTGCTGCAATGTCGCATTCCCTCTAAAAATCGCTGATCGCCACCATTACTACCGTAGTAAAAAATAACTAATAAATAAAAATGCCATAAATCTATCCCCTAGTGTGTAGATGCTATAACATTTGCGCAAACCAATCAATATGCGCTTATTAGGATTTTGTTTACCAAAAATATGTAGCAGAATACATATGGGCCTAAATTGAGGAAGAAATTAGATTGTTTACATTTTTTTATTGAATATGTATTATAACAGAAAGTAAAAAATGTTGGTTTTTTTCAAATTTGTTAGTCTTTTTTTGTTTCTAGTGCAAAAAATAAAAACCGCAAAGGTGATCAAATACCACCAAAAGAAAGCTCTATTTGTGGGGAAAAAAAGGACATACATTTTTTGGGTACAGCGTGGCACGACCACGCAATTGTCAGTTAAAGCAACGCAGTGCTGTATCGCAAAAAAATGGCATGGTCATTAAGGGGGTAAAACCTTCCAGGGCTGAAGTGGTTAAATACTGTAAATTCTTAATTGTATTGTTAATGCTTTTTCACACTCGAGGTGGATGGTGGTGCACTCTAAGGAACGATCCACGTTCGGATCGCTTTTCAGAGGTCATTAGACAGGCAACATTGTGGTGTAGCCCTATTGAACTCAATGGGCAGGTTTGACAGGCAGTGACACCTGTCAAACTCTGCCCCCTTATGCCGCGTACACACGAGCGGACTTTACGGCAGACTTTGCTCGGCGGACTTTAAGCCGGACTTTATGACGGACTTTCTGAATGAACGGACTTGCCTACACACAATCCACCAAAGTCAGTCGAATTCGTACGTGATGACGTACGACTGGACTAAATCGAGGAAGTTCATAGCCAGTAGCCAATAGCTGCCCTAGCGTGGCTTTTTGTCCGTTGAACTAGCATACAGACGAACGGACTTTTCGACCGGACTCGAGTTCGACGGATAGATTTAAAACATGTTTCAAATCTAAGTCCGTCCAACTTTTGAGCAAACAAAGTCCGCTGGAGCCCACACACGATCGAATTGTGCGACGAAATCCCATCCGCCGGGCAAAGTCTACCGTAAAGTCCGCTCGTGTGTACGCGGCATTAGTTAAAAATGCTGTAACTGTGTACAGCCCTATCCAGCTATTATTTTACAACTCGGGTGGGCAGCAGGGGGTAGTAAAATGCAGCCATCATCACTCTCCAACAACCCATCTTAAAGAGACCTTATAATTCATCCTGATGGTCTTCTTTTCTTTTAAGCCACAGATAGGAGGAAAGGGAGAGAGAGTACAGAAAGAGCGGTAACCTTTGTTTTTTAAATTCCTTTGTATTCACATTTGGCAAGCTTTCCACATGTGTTTCTAGGTGAAACTGAAGCCTCTTGTCACATGATACTGTATAATGAAATCTTCGTTTAGCACACTAAAGTGGATGGAGGAGTCTGTAGTGGATGAGGGCAGTGCATGAGCCAAAAAACCTGCATAGGCAACATTTTTGCAAGCTTAACTCCTGTTCCGTTAAGAAGATAGGGACACACAACTACAGTGATTAACCCCTTCCCGCCGAGCGTACGCAGATGTGCGTACTCGGCTTTCCGGGGTTATACCGGGATGATGCCCGCAGCTGCAGGCATCATCCCGGTACCGTTGTTTAGAGCGGGCGATCGGCTATCCGAGTATAACAACCGATGCGGCTAAAAGCCGCTCGGCTGTTATACCGGAGGAGCGGGAGGGAACGTCCCCCCTCTTACGGCCAATCGGCTGCCTCCAGCGGCTGGGGGCAGGCTGGAACGAAGCCGTGGGCGGCTTTGTTCCAGCCTCCTAATCGTAAACACGGAAGCGACGTCATGACATTTTTTAAAAAAATACACAGTATTTAGAATCGCCGTTTTCGGCGATCTGAATACTTTGAAGTGCAAAGGAGGGATTCCCTCTAAAAATCGCTGATCGCCACCATTAATAGTAAAAAATAACAAATAAATTAAAAAGCCATATATAATGATGCCACTCAGCTAATAAGTGGCGTTTCATCCCTATTCCACTCTTAATGCAGAAATCTCATGTCAGACAAGGGTATACCTTTCACCAAGAGATCACCATTGTATACTGAGCGATAGATTTTAATAATAATGCAGCGTTTTAATTGTGAAGCTATAGCAAGACTGATAAAACGCCTGTATTTTCCAATCAATACACCATCTGAACTGAAAAGAGCATTCCCCTGGGAGATTCCCCATCTGAACCGTCAAACACTCTCAATAGAACAAGCGAAATTACACTGCCAAGTTCATTTGCTTTTGTGGCAGATAGTTGATCTATATTACAGAAGCAGCAAACATAATTTGTCATGATTAAAAGAATCTTAGCTCGTGCGGTATCAAAGGCCAAACAGCCAGTTCGAACAATTTCTTGTTTTTGCAATTGCATAAACAATTTCTGTAAATGAAGTGGATTCATTCTAAACAGACTTTACAAGCCAAGTCTAATTTTGCAGCACTTTATTTATTTCGATCAAACTTAGCTTGTCAAAGCGGTGAATCCACCTGGACTTGTGGATTTTTAATACTGCGGGCTCCGGTGGGAAAAGGATTCAGGTGGTTGATTAAAAGCCCATGCTACAAGCACTATTTCCCCAGCCAGCCTCTTTATCACCGCTGGCATGTGCAGTTTTTGAGAAATGAGAAAAAAAGGTGTGGACATTTTTCTGCTAAATATAATGTGACAAAATGTGGATAAACCAATAATGCCTTGAAGCAGCAATGTAAATATATCAAATCACATCACCACAGTGATCTATTTTTTTTTTTTTTATATATTGGTAAAACAGGTACATGTAATTCAAAGGCTGCAACTATTTTTTATGAAGCTTAGTAATTAATCTGAGACTCACAAATGTATCAAAATTCTCCAAAAATCCCACAGAAAACTCATGCTCCTTAGGCCAGAAAATTATCACATAGTTTAAAAATTCTGGTTTAATTTAAAAGAAGGAAATTAAATTATATGTAAGAAAGAACCGGAGATCTAGAGCAAGGCCAATTTATTAGATGTCCCAGCCCACTCCATAGTACTGTCTTATGTATGGCTGCATACTTACATATATATATATATATGCTTTATATTTAGATCCTTTTTGCCACCTCCATGCTTTCCTGGTAGGGTATTTCCCCGCTATTGGTGCCCCTGTGCACGCCCCAGATGTTTGAGCAAATGTCCTGGCTGTTGCGCCCTTTGGTTTGGATACACAGATCTAGACCTATAACTGTATTTTTAATTATGCAGTATTGTGAATATCCTATCTTATTAGTTTACTAACATCATATTGTTCTAGGAAGCTTGCTACTCTATTGTCTGGATCCTGAGGAAGTCATCTTGACCATATAGACAGCGGGCCAAAGACACGTTACGCAACTATATTTATATGTATTCATATTCATTTGTGCATTTTTATGAACTATATCGCCCATAATCTTTGGGATGAGACGTTTGGAATTTTCAGAAGAGGTGTGTCAGGACGACTGCCACTGCCCACCAGTAGGGAGGGTAGTTTGAAATAACACTACCATTAACCATCAATGCAGAAAGATTAAAGTGGAATTTCAGCTTGAACCTAACTAGCCTTAAAAATGTCCCTCCCCCCTCCTAACACCTATGCTGACCAACCTATTTTCAGGCCACTCCAATCTGGTTGTGTTATCTCACCTGGAGATTGAACTCTACTCACGAATCCCAGTAGAAGCCATGCCATGGGCTCAATCCAGGGTTGGGAGTAGTCCAGCAGCCAGTCAAGTGGACTTCAGGGCTTAGCAGCCCCCTGAAGCACCCGGTCTACCTTTCTCCAGGGGAAGAACAAGTCAGAACAGGTTCCAGACTATTTACCCCCTTTCTGACCACCTACTGGAGACACCTCCCCAGCGATTGGGCAAAGGGGTTGTAAATATTCAGGTGAGAGATTTGTATTTTCCTCCTTAAACTCTGAAGGTTTCTAATCAGAGACAAGGGAAAATAATCAATCTCTCCACCTAGGAAGCCACAAACACACAAGCACAGGAAGTAGTAGCTTGCATACACCTGTTCCAACAAACACACATAAGCAATCAACTCTCTAACTACAGATCAAGTTAAACACTAAATTTACCTGCCTAGGAGGGTGCTACACCACCGGCCATGGAAATTCAGCCAGTCCAGCAAGGACAGGCCAAATTTAGATTCATGTATGGGCAGTACACAAGTCAATCTATTGGTCAAATTCTGTACAACCAACCTACTGGGTTTTTGCTAACCAACCTACTGGGTTTACCCCTCTGTCAGAATACAGTAGCTCAGTGGGAAGGATTTCTCCAACCATATTGAATATGTGGATGGGGGAATCAGCTTTTTTTTTTTAAACTCACTGAATGAAAAAAAGCAATCATGTATTAGTCAGCATTATTAGTTCTTTCGTACATACACCTCACTGGCCCAGGGTGCTGTGTTTCGCTCTGTGACTTCACTTTTACTCTAATTTACTTTACTGGCTTGCTACCTTGTGTCTGATCCAGGTGTATTATAGATCTATGTGCCTGTTAGACTTTAGATCTTACTTACAAGGTGCTTGTAATTTACACTCTCCACTGACAGTACTTTGGTCTCTGATTCTTTATCCTTTATTTTTTTACTCTGTTCACTTTCATGTATTCACACTAGTGTATCAATCACCACCGAAGGAGATGCTGTTCAGGTTCTCTGTCCTTAGTGCTCACGACTCTAGAGAGAAGTACCACACTGCGCGACACACCTGCAGCTTTAAATTTATGCTATTGTGCCCACATAGATGCTGTTGCGCCCATATAGAGGCACAACAGCAGCTACTGAATATGCGCACAGCAGCAGCTATATGGGCACAATAGCATAAAGCTGCTGTTGTGCCCATATAGCTGCTGCTATGCCCATATAGCTGCTGTTGTGCCCATATAAAAGTACAATAGCAGCTATATGGGCACAACAGCATCTATAAGGGCACAATAGCAGCTATATCGGCACAACAGCATCTATAGGGGCATAATAGTAGCCAGGGGCGTTGCTAGGTCTGCAAAAGATCTGGGGCTAGAGCCCATAGCAGTGATCACCAACCTTTTTGCAGGCCCGCGGGGGGGGGGGGGGGGGGGGGGGCACGCTGGTGGTAAGCCATATTTCGCGGGCAATGGCTGGTGTTGACGCTTCAATCATCGTGGCACCATGGTTTATATGGTGTCAGGGTGATTGAAGTGCTGGTTAAGCAGGGACCCTGCGGCAAAAGACTCGGGGCTATGGGCCCCAGATTCGGGGCTATAGCCCCAATAGCCACCCCCTGGCAACGCCCCTGATAGTAGCTATATGGGTAGGGATGAGCCGAACACCCCCCTGTTCGGTTCGCACCAGAACATGCCAACAGGAAAAAAGTTTGTTCGAACACACGAACACCGTTAAAGTCTATGGGACACGAACAGGAATAATCAAAAGTGCTAATTTTAAAGGCTAATATGCAAGTTATTGTCATAAAAAGTGTTTGGGGACCCGGGTCCTGCCCCAGGGGACATGGATCAATGCAAAAAAAAGTTTTAAAAACGGCCGTTTTTTCAGGAGCAGTGATTTTAATAATGCTTAAAGTCAAACAATAAAAGTGTAATATCCCTTTAAATTTCGTAGCTGGGGGGTGTCTATAGTATGCCTGTAAAGGGGCGCATGTTTCCCGTGTTTAGAACAGTCTGACAGCAAAATGACATTTAGAAGGAAAAAACACATTTAAAACTACCCGCGGCTATTGCATTGCCGACAATACACATAGAAGTTCATTGATAAAAACGGCATGGGAATTCCCCACAGGGCAACCCCGAACCAAAATTTTAAAAAAAATGACGTGGGAGTCCCCCTAAATTCCATACAAGGCCCTTCAGGTCTGGTATGGATATTAAGGGGAACCCCGACCAAAATTAAAAAAAAAAAATGACGTGGGGTTCCCCCTAAATTCCATACCAGACCCTTCAGGTCTGGTATGGATTTTAAGGGGGACCCCGCGCCAAAAAAAAAAAAAACGGTGTGGGGTCCCCCCAAAAATCCATACCAGACCCTGGCACGCAACCTGGCAGGCCGCAGGAAAAGAGGGGGGGACGAGAGTGCGGCCCCCCCCTCCTGAACCGTACCAGGCCACATGCCCTCAGCATTGGGAGGGTGCTTTAGGGTAGCCCCCCAAAATACCTTGTCCCCATGTTGATGAGGACAAGGGCCTCATCCTCACAACCCTGGCCGGTGGTTGTGGGGGTCTGCGGGCGGGGGGCTTATCGGAATCTGGAAGCCCCCTTTAACAAGGGGACCCCCAGATCCCGGCCCCCCCCCTGTGTGAAATGGTAAGGGGGTACTTACCCCTACCATTTCACTAAAAAACTGTCAAAAATGTTAAAAATGACAAGAGACAGTTTTTGACAATTCCTTTATTTAAATGCTTCTTCTTTCTTCTATCTTCCTTCATCTTCTGGTTCTTCCTCCGACGTTCTCGTCCAGCATCTCCTCCGCGGCGTCTTCTATCTTCTTCTCCTCGGGCCGCTCCGCACCCATGGCATGGAGGGAGGCTCCCGCTCTTCTCTTCATCTTCTTCTTCTTCTCTTCTTCCTTCTTCTCTTCTTCTCTTCTTCATTTTCTTCTCCGGGCCGCTCCGCACCCATGCTGGCATGGAGGGAGGCTCCCGCTGTGTGACGGCGTCTCTTCGTCTGACGGTTCTTAAATAACGGGGGGCGGGGCCACCCGGTGACCCCGCCCCCCTCTGACGCACGGGAAATTACGGGACTTCACCGTGCGTCGCCCCCCATTATTTAAGAACCGTCAGACGAAGAGACGCTAGCTATTTGGGCACAACAGCATAAAGATACTATTGTGCCCATATAGAATTTAAAATCCCCACTGGCTTAAGACAATGCTGCACCATGCAGGTGTAGTTTTTTTTTGTAATTGATCAATTGCCTAATTGTATGTTTATTTATACCTTCACTTGCAGTGGTCGCAGCATATTTTGCATGGTTTTGCATATGGCTCAGATCGGCACGGCCAGGTACACCCCCCCCCCCTCAAAAAAGTGCCAAATGTGGCAGTGGAAGGGGGGAGGGTGACCTTAAAATTATGCCCCCCCTGAAAAAAGTTCTGCGGACACCCATGATGACAGCATTTGACACAGTCACTTTAAACAGCAATTACAGCAGCATGGTCAGGATTAAACAAGTAGTCAAAGGGCCTTTCAACGCTTCCAATGATCCTGATGCATCTTTTCGAAGTCTGGCGAGGGGTTTTGCATGAACAGGGCTTTCTCCTCAAGCCAGTGTTGGAAAAAAATGCAGTCTTCTTTCTCCTTGGGGTAATTAGCAGTTGCACTGCACAGTACCTTTAATGGCTCTGGCAGGCACAATGCAGTGACAAAGCTTCTGATAAGCACAGTGCAGCAGTTTTGCTCAGAGTTCACAGCAGCCTTTGTGCACGCAGATCCTGGTGTCCAGCACTCCCAGACAATAATGGTGGCTCCTCAGTCCTTGCACCATATACAGCAGAATGGGGCAACACAGGTCTCGGTACTCACCATTTCCCCTCTCTGGGTCCTGTAGCAAGTCAACAGTAAACAGGTTGGAAAACTGGTCTCTCTGCAGCAGTTCAGTCCACATAGGCAGGTGTGCAGCCTGAAGCATTATGCTTGTGTTCATTGACCTTTCTCTCCAGTAGCAGCCAGAGATCCTTTTCTGCTCCTTTCCTCATTCTGCAGCACACTCCACAACCTGTGGTTCAGCTTCTGTTTCTCCACCTGTGTTTTTCTCTCCACCTAGGTTCTCAGTTCTCTCTTTTCTCCTCCCTCTAAATGCTCTCTCTAGGCACCCTGGGGAATGTAGTCCCTGCTGCTCCTATCACAGTGTGGAAAATATATTTCCCATCAGCCTAGGCTCTCCCCGTAGGCACAGCCATCCAAATCCCCTCTCTCAGGGTGTGGCTTATTTAAGCTACACAAACAGCCCAGCAGTAGCAGTTCTACAAGCCTGGCTAAACTAGATTAGGGCTAGTGGTCTTCTGCTTTGTTATAGCATAATCATCTCCTGAACCCATACTCTCACTAGGCACAGCGAACTCCTTTACTTCTCCTCATTCAACACATGGAGTGTGTTTTTTCCTCTGTGCATGCTCATGTCTGCAGGCGCTATTTTTTTTCTCCCTCTCTTCCAAATGGCAAATAACCCTCTCCTCTGACTACTCGACTTTTCTTCTGACGCATCTAGCATCCAGGTTGTTTTTAAAGCGCTACATTGGTTTGTTTCTGTGGTCTAGACGTAAGTTCTTTTTTGCTGATGACCTCTGACCTTTTCTATACTATGTGTTTTATCCATACACTGTGACATCATTACATGGGGGTGGTACTTAGAGTGGTTGTGAGTTTTTAAGTTCTTCATGGTATATTAGTGTTTGATAAAGACGAGCTGTGTCTTGTTCATCAATATATTAAAGTGGTTGTTAAGCATCTATGACAAATGGCGTAATCCCCCCACTTACATCATAATCAAATTTGCAGTCTGTGTGTGTTTTTTAAAAATGATTCAGCAAAATACCTTATTTACAGCACCGTAGGCTTTACTTCCTTGATCCAAGCACTACAGTGGGAGAGGCTGTGTTTCCCCGCTGATGTCATCCAGGAGAAGAGGAGGAGAGTGGTGGGAGGTCACGTGAGAGCCCCGCAGGGGGTTTAAATAAGGTATTTTGCTGAATCATTTTTTAAAAACACACACTGCACATTTGATTATAATGTAGGAAAGGGGATTACAGGATTTGTCACTACTAATTGTAACAGTTATAGTGGCCGGAAGGGCAGGGAGGAGATGGATGGCATGGACCATAGGGTGAGTACATGGATTGAAAACTGGCTACAAGGGTGAGTTCAGAGGGTGGTGATAAATGGGGAGTACTTGGAATGATCAGAGGTGGGTAGTGGGGTCCCCCAGGGTTCTGTGCTGGGACCAATCCTATTTATTTTGTTCATAAACGACCTGGAGGATGGGGTAAACAGTTCAATGTCTGTATTTGCGGACATTACTAAGCTAAGCAGGGCAATAACTTCTCCGCAGAATGTGGAAACCTTTCAAAAAGATCTGAACAAATTAATGGGGTGGGCAACTACATAGCAAATGAGGTTTAATGTAGAAAAATGTAAAAGAATGCATTTTGGTGGCAAAAATATGAATGCCATCTATACACTGGGGGAGAACCTCTGGGGGAATCTAGGATGGAAAAGGACCTGGGGGTCCTAGTAGATGATAGGCTCAGCAATGGCATGCAATGCCAAGCTGCTGCTAACATAGCAAACAGAATATTGACATGCATTAAAAAGGGGATCAACTTCAGAGATAAAACGATAATTCTCCCACTCTACAAGAATCTGGTCCGGCCACACCTAGAGTATGCTGTCCAGTTCTGGGCACCAGTCCTCAGGAAGCATGTACTGGAAATGGAGCAAATACAAAGGGCAACTAAGCTAATAAAGGGTCTGGAGGATATTAGCTATGAGGAAATGTTGCAAGCACTGAAATTATTCTCTCTGGAGAAGAGACGCTTGAGGGGGGACATGACTTCAATTTATAAATACCGTACTGGTGACCCCAGGGAGTTTAACAAGACACGGAGCCACTCATTAAAATTAGAAGACAAGAGGTTTAACCTTAAACTAAGTAGAGGGTTCTATACTGTAAGAGCGGCAA
Organism: Lithobates clamitans; assembly: GCA_037952925.1. Lineage (NCBI taxonomy): Eukaryota > Metazoa > Chordata > Amphibia > Anura > Ranidae > Lithobates > Lithobates clamitans. Next base: position 412,111 of record JBBGZY010000653.1, read on the forward strand.
GGATGTGGAATTCCCTTCCACAGATGGTGGTCTCAGCGGGGAGCATCGATAGTTTCAAAAAACTATTAGATAAGCACCTGAATGACCCGAACATACAGGGATATACAATGTAATACTGACATATAATCACACACATAGGTTGGACTTGATGAACTTGTGTCTTTTTTCAACCTCACTTACTATGTCAGGGGTGTCCAAACTACGGCCCTCCAGCTGTTGCGGAACTACACTTCCCATGAGGCATTGTAAAACTCTGACATTCACAGACATGACTAGGCATGATGGGAGTTGTAGTTCCTTAACAACTGGAGGGCCATAGTTTGGACACCACTGTACTATGTAATACTATGTATGTAATGGATAGCACAGACACCCGAGCTGACAGGCAGGGAGGGAGGGGGAGAGGAGAGAGAGAGGAGAGACAGCAGAATAATGGAGATGTGTAACCTGAACATGGTAGTCAGGGATCACCAGCCATGATTACTGTGGTCAGTATAAACAGGGGGACACAGGAACTGGCAGGATCAACCAGGTTTTTTAGAACATAGAGTGGGACAAATGACACAGCACAAGCACTATGACTGTAAAGGATCAGGATCATTTTTTATTTTTTTCCTAGGGTTACAACCACTTTAAAGGAGTTCCATGGTTATAGCATGCGCTTTTGTTTCATAACATCAACATTGTAATAACAATAAACTATAGTAATTTTTGTTAATCCAATATAATCTTACTTGAAAATATTTCCCTTCATGCTGTGAGTGCTGCCCTTCCACTGGCCATCTATTTCCATAAATAACTAGAATCTCTGAATTTGCTGCAGCTTCTCCTCTGCTATTAACTTTTTGTATCAATATTTTAATTGAAGTTTCAAAAGTCATAACAAGCCATGGTTTGCCCACAAGGGGCGACGTCAAAGGTCTTGCTCCCATTGTGTCACATTGGAAGGGGTTAATAAAGATGACCTACCATTAAGAGAGACATAAAGTGATGAGATAAGACCAGGGGACCCGGAGAATGTAGACAAGTATGCTCAAAAGATGTCTTACGAAAAGGAAAGGTGGAAGTACAACAAAGAGACAAAATCCAGTTGCACACTTGCAAAGAGTGAAAGTGCCCATACCTGGGAATTTCATACGTCTCCTGAAGGGCCTCCCACAATGGAAACGAATGTGCAGTTAAAAAATGATGCACCCCCGTGAAGCCATGAGAGGTCCACCAGGAGAAGGAGCGAGGTTGTTCCAACCCCGGTAGAAAAAGGGGATTATTGACGATTTGTAGAAGAGGTAGGAAAGGAGACATCAAGTTTCTGGAATATCTAACAGAATCCCACAGCTTCAGGCTATGAAGCATTAAAGGACTTACTATTGTGGGATGTGATCCATGAGGAAGCCAAATCAACGCTTCTAAAGAAATCGGGGCACGATTAGGTAGTTTCAAAAGCACCCATAATGGGATGTCAGAAGTGGAATGTAACATGAACAGTTGAGAGATCTGAGCTGCCAAATAATACTTGGCCATAACAGGAGCGCCCAAGCCGCCTTGCTCTGCTGTTTATGTTCAATGTCTACGGACTACAAATGCCTGCAAGTAGTGATTCCAGTACCTCTGTAGTTCAGAAGGCAGGATCTGTGAAATGTGCGACACAGCAATGCCTACTCACAGAGCATTGTGAATAGGTGTCACACAATTCAAGGAAGTAAATATGTGGAGCCAGGGCCGGCCCTACCATCGGACCCAATGGGACCATGGTTCCAGGCGGCTCTTTCAGGGGGCGGCAAACTGCCACCTATGAGCAGTGGCAGAACTGCCGCCTGCAAGCCAGCCTGTCCGCTGCTTATTCCATAGGGGGGGTTACCTCTAACAGCAGCGGGCCGGGACAGATTACAGCCAGGGCCAGACTGGCCTACCGGGATACCAGGACATTTCCCGGTAGGTTGCCTGCCCCAGGGCCGCTTTGAGCTAAGCTGTGGCTGTGGGCGGCTGCAGCTCTCCCCTCCCTCCTCCTGTCACACACAGCAGGCACGGAGCTGAGTGTGAAAAGTTCAGCCGCGCTGTGACAAAAGTCCCGCCCCCCTCCTAGACCAGCTCGTGTGATAGACAGAGTATTCTGTCTATCACACGAGCTGGTCTAGGAGGGTGGAACTTTTGTCACAGGCAGCGCCGCCGAACATTTCACATTGAACTCCGTGACACAGCGGGAGATGGATGCCTGCTGTGTGTAATCCAGCCAGACACTGACTGTAGTGAGGCTGCAATGATGAGCATGGTAAGGCTGCAATGGGCATGTGAGGCTGCAATTATGGGCACAGTGAGGCTGCAATTATGGGCACGGTAAGGCTGTATTGGGCATGGTAAGTCTGCAATTAAGGGCGCGGTGAGGCTGCAATTATGGGCAGAGTGAGGCTGCAATTGTGAGCACAGTAAGGCTGCAATAGGCATGATAAGGCTGTAATTATGGGCACGGTAAGGCTGCAATGGGCATGGTAAGGCTGCAATTATGGGCACGGTGAGGCCGCAATTATGGGCACGGTAAGGCTGCAATTGTGGGCACGTTAAGGCTGCAATTATGGGCACGGTAAGGCTGCAATTGTGGGCACGGTAAGGCTGCAATTGTGGGCACGGTAAGGCTGCAATTGTGGGCATGGTAAGGCTGCAATTGTGGACACGGTAAGGCTGCAATTATGGGTACTGTAAGGCTGCAATGGGCACGCTAAGGCTGCAATTATGGGCATGGTAAGGCTGCAATGATGTGAACGGTAAGGCTGCAATTGTGGGCACGGTAAGACTGCAATGATGGGTGCGGCGCCGGGATGGCGGTCATGGGAGAAGTCAGACTTCTCCAATGACCGCATGAACTGTGGAGAGGAGACTATAGGAAAACCAGAGCCCCCAAGCTGGAGCCGACTAACTGAGCTTTGCACGGTGCACCTGACAGGAGGTCAGTGACAATGCCACCAGGCCAGTCTGAGGGGGGGTCACTGATGTGAGGGGGGAGGGAATACAATAATGTAAGGGGGCACTGATATATATATGCCGTATATACTTGAGTATAAGTCGATCCGAGTATAAGTCGAGGTCCCTAATTTACCACAAAAAACTGGGAAAAACTTAATGACCTGAGTATAAGACGAGGGTGAGAAATGCAGAGGGTCAACAATGTGCCTCCCTGTGTCCTGTGCAGCCTACCTGTATCCTGTGCATGTGTCCTGTGTCCTGTACATGTGCACGTGTCCTGTACATGTGTCCTGTACATGTGTATGTGTCCCTGTGTCCTGTACATGTGTATGTGTCCTGTACATGTGTGTCCTGTACATGTGTCCTGTGTCCCTGCGTCCTGTGTCCTGTATGCATGTGTCCTGTGTGCATGTGCAGCCTACCTGTGTCCTGTGCAGCCTCCCTGTGGTGATCTCCATCCTCCCAGTGGCGATCTCCATCCTCAGACGGCGGCCGGCGTGTGATGATACTGTTCAAGGGCCATTCCACTGTTCAAAAGCCACGCCTCCTCCTCATCTGTGATAGGCAGTCAGCGGTCAGCCTATCACGGACATTTTCTCATTCTCATACCATGGACGAGGATGAGAGAATGTCCATGATAGGCTGTACACTGACAGCTGTTCAGCTTATCACAGACGAGCAGGAGCCGCGGCTTTTGAAAGCTGGAATAGCCTCCGAACAGTATCATCACACGCCGGCCGCCGTCTGCCTGCATGACACACTGATCATGCAAACAGATGGAGGTGATTTGAGTATAAGTCGAAGGGGGCACTTTCAGCCCAAAAAAAAGGGCTGAAAAATTTGACTTATACTTGAGTATATACGGTATATATATATATATATATATATATATATATATATATATATATATATATATATATATATATATATATATATATATATTTATATATAGCCCTATGTGCTTTTATATCTGTCTTATCTATATATAATATGCTTTTCGAATGTGTTTTAAAATGCATGGTTTCCCCCTTTATGAACAAGAAAATAATGACATTATGCTGTTGGGCTGCTATAATAATGCTATGGGGCTGGTATGACATTTTTTTCCAGGGCTGGTTTTTATTCCCAGTCCGGCCCTGATTACAGCCACTACTTTATTGCTCACCACATCGCTATAGATGGGGACTGGAATCTCCGCCCCCTGTACCTCCCCCCCACCTCTCTCCTCCAGCAGTTTTTTCAAACACAGCCACTGTCCTGCAGGAATACAGTTACATCCCTGAGGTGGAGGCTCCTGGCCTCTGCTGTTTGAGTGGGCGGGATGGGGGTGCACCTGACCTATGAGATCGTGGCCGTCTGGTGTGACAGTGAGCAGAGGGAGACAAGCCAGTGTGTGTGGAGGTAAAATCATCTTGCCGTACCTCGTGTAGCTTGCAGGCACCTCTATACTAAATCTGCTGAATTACTGCAGTTTAGCATGGAAGTGTTGCCTGTTAGCTGACAATTGGGCTTAATGATTGTCACTGTCTCCAGGTTTTCACTGCCCCCTGGTGTATACCCTCCTGACCCTTCCTAGTACCCTCCTGACCCCTCCCTGGTGTATACCCTCCTGACCCTTCCTAGTACCCTCCTGACCCTCCCTGGTGTATACCCTCCTGACACTCCCTGGTGTATACCCTCCTGCCCTGGAGTATACCCTCCTGACCCCTCCCTGGTGCGTGCCCTCCCGACCCTCCCTGGTGTATACCCTCCTGACCCCTCCCTGGTGTGTGCCCTCCTGACCCTCCTTAGTACCCTTCTGACCATCCCTGGTGTATACCCTTCTGACCCACCCTGGTGCATACCCTTCTGACCCCTCCCTGGTGTATACCCTTCTGACCCCTCCCTGGCGTATACCCTTCTGACCCCTCCCTGGTGTGTGCCCTCCTGACGCTCCCTGCCTCTGTCTGAACCCCCCCACCACCACCATCACCACTGCCTCTGTCTGACCCCCCCCACCACCACCACCATTGCTGCCTCTGACTGAACCCCCCCACCACCACATCTGCCTCTGACTGAATCCCCCACCACCACTATCACTTCTGCCTCTGACGGAACCCCCCACCACCACCGCTGCCTCTGACTGAACCCCCCACCATCACCACAGCTGCATTGGATGGAACCCCCAACCACCAGTGTTGCATGTAAATCTAACTCCCTAATACATTAAATTTTCGTTTTAATTGTCATGATATAAAATAATGTATGTGGGGGCCTTTTTGTGGGAGCGTAATTTTTTTATTTTTTTGGGGGGGGCAGCATTTAATTTTTGGGCCCAGGCAGCACAATGTCTTGGGCCAGCCCTAAGTGGAGCTCTTCAAATGAGTTTACAAATTTCTATATCATTCAGATTAATAGGAGTAGGCTAGAAATAATTGAAATGCAATGAATATGTGATTTTATGAATGTGGCTCAGAAGTGCACTGGGCCACTCTGTCCCTAATTTATTTGCAAAAATGCAGAGCAAACAGATGAAAAATCTAAATCAAATCAATATCGTGTGACTGCCCTTTGGCTTCAAACCAGCATCAGTTCTTATACGTGTACACTTTGTACACTTGCACAAAGTTAGGGATTTTGTAGGATTACTGTCAGCTGTATGATTAACCAATTATACCAAGTAGGTGCTAATGATCATCAATTTCATATGTAGGTTGAAACACTGTCATTAACTGAAACACAACAGCTGTGTAGGCTGGGTGAGGGACAGCTAAACTTTTCCGTTAAGGTGAGATTGTGGAAAGACAATTTCATGTCACAGGTAATACACCATGGTAAGACTGAGCACAGCAACAATACACAAGGTAGTTATATTGCTTCAGCAAGGTCTCTCCCAGGCAAAGATTTCAAAGCAGACTGGGGTTTCAAGATGTGCTGTTCAAGCTCTTTTGAAGAAGAGGATCATAGACGCAATGGTTGGCCAAGGAAGCTTAAAGGAGAAGTATAGTCAAAGCTTTTTTTGGCTGTACTTCTCTTATGGATCATAGGAGTGCAGTTTATTCTGCACTCCTGTAACCCATTCTCAGCCAACAGTGGGTTAAAGCCCACTATCGGATGAAGTCACAGAGCCAGTCCAGGCTTGGGAAAGATCCAGACTTTATAGTCGGGATCCACACAGATACCTGGACCAACAGCTGGTGCAGCCTCCCAGCAAGTCACTGAAAGCCTGAGCCAACCACTCCCGTCCCTCCACAGTCCAGCACTACAGTGAGCTACAGAGGGGCAGAACAGAGAGCCAAGATTGACAGTCACCAGCTCTCTGCAGGCTGAAGACTGAGAGCTGAGAGATCAGTAGTGTTTGAATGCTCAGTTCTTGGTCTGGAACTGACGGGGGAATCCCATGCTTCTCTTTTGTAGCAGATGAAAAACACATCATGCGTACTTTAGTTCATCATTGGAAGATGTCCAGCAGTGCCATTAGCATAGAACCTCCATAAACCAGTGGGACACAGGTACACCCATCTACTGTTAGGATAAATCTGTCCAGAAGTAGTCTTAATGGACGAATTGTGGCCAAAAAGCCATACCTCTGAAGTGGAAACAAGGCTAAGGAACTATGTACAAAAACATAGCAGGTGGGGTGCAGAAACGCGTTGTGTGCCCTGCTTCCTGGTAACATCACACGGCATCCATGGCGCTGGATTCCACACTGCCTTCCACCATCTGTACCTGGAATAGCACAGAGGCAGCCAGCTTCTCTCCCTGCCATACCGCGATCCCTGCCTGTCTGGACGGACATGCTGCACTTCACATCTCACCGGGAACTCTTTTACGCAGATGAGCTAGATAATCATGGTTTACATGTAAGTGTTCCATTGTCACTTCAGCCTCCTTGTTACTTAATAAATACTTCACTTAGAGGCGCTTTTCTGTCTTCCTTTATGTTTCAGCCTCACAGAGTTGACTCCATTGTTAAGAAGAGCCTTGTGCTAAGTGACTCCAGTTTTGTTGTTTTTTCCCCCTGACCCATTTCCTGGCTGATTGTGACTACATTAACAAGGACTATACAGTATTTATATTTTTTGATCCTATATTAGGGACTATGGGACTAGCCCCCTATGTGGCAATTGCATAGGCTATTCTTTATGTGCACCTGTACCATATATTTGTTGCAAGTTTGGGGCTGCATTTCTGCAAATGGCGTTTTGGTCAGGATCCTCAATGCTGAGAAATACAGACCGATACTTATCCATCATGTTATACCATCAGGAATGCGCATGATTGACCCCAAATTTATTCTGCAGCAGGACAACAACCCCAAACATACAACCAATGTCATTAAGAACTATCTTTAGCATAAAGAAGAACAAGGAGTCCTGGATGTGATGGTTTTTCCCCCACAGAGCCCTGATCTCTGAATCATTGAGTCTGTCTAGGATAACATGAAGAGACAGAAGGATTTGAGGCAGCCTACATCCACAGAAGATCTGTGATTAGTTCTTCCAGATGTTTGGAACAACCTACCTGTTCCTTCACAAGCTGTGTGCAAGTGTACTTAGAAGAATTGATGCTGTTTTGGCAAAGGGTGATCAAACCAAATATTAATTTGATTTGGACTTCTCTTCTGTCCATTTATTTTCCATTTTGTTAACTGATAAAAATAAGCTATAACAATTCTATTTCTGAAAGAATTCTTAATCTAAAGTCTATGGGTACCTTTAGGAGCTGTGGAGAAGGCTAGCATAGGCACAGCATAGCATTTTTAGAGTGCCATATTAGACAAACTTCTGAGGTCAGGAGATAAAAGTGTTAACGGTAATACTTACTGCTACTACTTACTGCTTACGTACTACTGGTAATTTGGTAAAAGTTTTAGGCAGGTGTGAAAAGAAGGTTTAAATTACAGTCAAATATCTTTGAGTCAATTTCTGATCATCCCCGTGCAATTATTAGAGTTTCATCTAATGTGTATGAGCACCTTTAGACTGCAACTGGCCCTCAAGTAGATGGCTTCTCACATTTTACAGTCTTTTAAAGAAACTACCACCCTCAGATGATTTGCGGTATGCATTGACAACTATTTATAGTGTGGTAGGTTTATAGTATGATCCTTTAAAAAGACCAATGAATATTTAGGATAGCCTGAGCTGGCAATAGGCCAGGCTTTATCAAACAAGTGCAATAAAATGCTGCTTGGAATATCCCTCTCTCGGTCTATATTCTCTTTTGTTCTATATTCTATTTGTTACCAAAGCGGAGAGACGCCAGATGTTAACAGAAAGAACTCACAGTCTTATATGTATACTGAATCATATGATTATGCTCAACGCGATGACTGATAACGTGTTGATGTTTACTATTTGTATGTCGGTCCATGTGGGCCCCCTTGCCGGTTATAAATAAAAAATTAAAAAAAAAAAAATGCTGCTTGGGGCAAAGTCTCTTTCAGACACGCAAGACCTTACACCTTCTTTGTCTGAAAGCAACAGAGTTTTTACAATGCCAGTCAAACATACCACCCAACTTTTTAAAATGGGATTGATAACACCTTTTAGCAAAAGTATGTATGCATAGGACACACAACCCTGCCACTCCTCCTTAAAAGAGAATTATACAAAAAAAATATTAGTTAATCCACAAGTGCAATAATTTACAAAAAAAATTAATAAGTAAATTTACAAATGCAGCAATTTAGAAATTGGATGAAAGGTTTAGCACTGGGAAACACTTTTTAAAAGCTAAAAAGTGCATTTTATATACAGCTATATAGATCAGACCAAAATGAAGGACAAATTAGGATAAAGGAGAGACAGAGGGACTTTGTTCCAAATCAGGGACAGTCCCTCGAAATCAGGGACAGTTGGGAGCTATGAATCAAAGCATGTTGTTAGGTCAGACTTCCATAATATACAGATGATATAGTACATAGGGCTGGGACATACAGAAAAGGGGGGTCCGAAGGGGCATGTGCCCTGGTAATAATGTTATATAGAGAGGGGGCCATGCTGGGAGCTTCCAGGTGCTCCATTCTCCAGCTGCTCCACTAACAGGAGTAATATGAAGTGCCACTCCTGTCAGAGAAGACTGCTGTCTTCTCTGGTCAGACTAAGGTCAGACTAAGACCAAGATCAGGAGTCTTGATAGCAGCAGGAGAGAGGATTCTGCTCTCTCCTTCCTCCAATAACAGCCTACTGGGGCAGAAGAGAGGACTGAGAACACACCTCTGTCTCCAGATGGGCACCTAACTCCATGTAGCGGGCACCTACTTTTAGGTAGGTGTCCTTTCTTGTTAGCTTTCTATATTAGGTAAATTTAGACAGGCTGATGCTATTTGCAGCAGGCCTGTATTGTTTGATTTCTATATTTGAGTGACAGGTGTTTATGTGTTGGTCTCAGCCAATCATTAATTTGCTTGGTAATCCCGGGACTATCATATAAAAATGGGGGTCACATGGTGCCCGGGAGTTCGAGTCCAGTCCAGCTCTGAGGAGCGAGAGAGCCAGCCTGGTTCCCGGAGTCGAAGTTGGAGGTTTTCCCCTCCGGGGAGCCAATGGAGTTTCACCCTAGCGAGAAGGGTGGAGATCTGGTCCTCATGGAGGAAGAGACGACATTTTGCCGCGTGTAGTCATGGATGTCGTGGGCCGCCCCTGCGGGGAGGGAAACTGGGCGATTGATCGTTTATGAGTGGCACATGGACTATCGATCACGTGAGTGAAAGCCCAAGGGAAAGGTACTGCCAGAGACTGAGGGTTGTTGGTGCACAAGTCAGTGAGATGGGCAGTGATGGCCTATGACTTTGAGTTCAGCATTGCCTTGGGATTCCAATCAATCAAGCGGGAGGAGTTATTCAGATTTGCTCTCCTTTAGCTTAATCTGGAAGTACCATGTCGGTGGGAAGTAGTGGTAAAAAGGTAGAGTTATGGATCGTTCTTTTAAAGTTATCCCAATGAAGAAGTTATTCAGAGTGACTCTTTATCAACTCATTCTCTATTAAATCTACTTCCATCATCCCTGATTGAAGAAATCATTGAGAAATTATTTCTTGATTTCCGCAATTGTACTCAGATTCTTTTGTATGATTCATGGAAAAATGACAATGTAACAGAAGAGCATCTCAAAGAAAGTCCTTCTCCCATCCCATTTTTTGTTGATGAATAAAACATTAAGAAAAAGCACTAAGGACTGTGACTTTTAAATCTATGGGCTGCGAGGGTTGAGTAGTAAACGTGAATTACGGATATTAAAAAATATTCAGCAGCTCCTTCGATGGTAAGTGCTACATCCATGATACAGATGCTCCATCTTCCTCACTCACTCCTACATAGCCATGTCGCACTGTAACACCCCCAGCCCAGTCCTTTTGCCCACCTGCCACTTTTACTAGCACAGAAATTGAGCCTGGTCAGGAGAGAAGACTGCTGTTCCTCCAGGTTGGACCAAGAGATAGCTGCTGTCAGGTCACCTGGGACCAGGTGACAGATGCACTCTGTAGGAGTCGGAAGTGCACCGCTAAGGTAGTGAACCCTAGGACTGACTGCTGCGGATTGAACCCTGGAAGGTTCAGGAAGCAGGTCTACAGGATAACTAACATGGATCCCAGTGGGAGCTAGAGCATAGATTCCCCAGGGCTTGGAGCCTAAGAGCCAGCAGGTATTCACTAGAGCCTCTAGTGGTGAGGATGGACTGCGCTGCAGTCTGGCTCCAGGTCGCAGCCCCCAGGGTCTCACAGCTCACACTCACCGTAGACTACAGGAGAAGAGGAAGGAGGCAGCAGGCTGGAACGACAAAGCCAAAGGTCAGGGCGACTAGCAGACAAGGATAAACATAACACGCCAAAGGTCAGGGTAACAAGCAGACAGGGAGAGTCGAGAACAGGCCAAAGTCGGTAACAGGAATCAGAATTAGGAAACACAGCAAGTACACACGGAGGCTAACACACAATGGTTGATCAGCACTGCTGGCTTGCAGTGCACAGGTTAATATAGGGTTCCCTGACAGGGCCTGGGGTGGGGCCATGCTTAGAGGAGAGGTTATAAAACCAGTCAGGTGAGAGGCAGCTGGTCTTTAGAGATGAACACACGGAGACAGGTAAGCTGACAGAGAAAACTCTATTGCATAACCATGACAGCTACCAGGTAAGCACTCTCTCCCAGTGGCAGGCTGTATGGGGTAAATGCTGCAGGTATATTCCCTAGGCCTAGGGTGGACCAGTAGACAAGCCTAATAGAGGCAGACTGTGTAGAAATGGGATTATTTAGTTAAAAGCACCCACAAGGGCCCCTTCCACTCCAACCTCCGAGCTCTCCTCCCCAGAACTTTATTCACTATCAACACCAATGCAGGTGCATTCTTGCTTCCAAAATGCGGGTGAATTTTCTTCCTTCCAGAGGCACCATCAATGCAGGGGATTTTTTTTCCTTTGCTACCGTCAGCCCCATATTTTACTGAGGGACTGAATGTGCATCACTATTAAACTCTTCAGATGCTCTGGTGTGCCACAACCATTACAACGGATATTAGCCGGGGGGGGGGGGGGGGTAGTCACAATTTGGCATCTCCACCCTTAGTAGTGATTGTCTGCTGACAGATATGGGCTTGATGAGTCAAATCAGGGTTGGGTATAAGCAGATGGGAAATTAGGGCTCCAAAAAATAATTTTATTGCACAAAGTTATACTTTTTCTCAAAGGGTATACTTAAAAACATGTGTATAGCTAATGTATTTATGAAGACAATTTAGCAAACAGCTGTGACTTAAAAAAACAAAATCTGAAATCGCCCTTATGAATTCACTGTTACCATTAAATAGTAGGGATGAACTGTGTATTATTGCTGAAGAAAAAAAAAGTGCTACTGGAAGTGTATTGCAATTAACTAGTGACATCTAGTGGTCAAAATCCATACACTTCTACAGATAATAAAATGAAAACTACACTCAAACCTCTGTTTTTTGAGGATGTAAACCCTATGGGCCCATTCACATTTCCATGCTGTATAATATTTCAAATTTTATAAAATATAAAATATTTATCTTTGGATATGCATCACCCTATGTACGTCATTCCCATCAGATTACATATCCAAACCTTTAATTTTCACAACTGAAGTATAGTAGAGTAGTGTCTTTTACATATTTACTGTTTTGGAGGTTGCGTTACAGGACGTATCCCCTATCAATGTATATCTGACTAATGTTCTGAGCTCACATAAATTACTATGGAGATCTGCATTCTCTGTCAAAATTATAATCTATATAAATTGTATCACATCTATGATCTCTTCTCTCTACAGTAAGTTTGCACATCTTCAACCCTCCAAACCAATATTAGCACACTAAAACAAAAAAGATATTCCCTAAACTCAGCATGTTTCACCACCATCATCAAGGGTGAAAATAACAAAAATAGTCCTCTCTTACACTATCTTGGTTAGGTAAAATCAATGTAATCAAAATTACCATCCTACCCAAAATACTATACTTATCCAGGGGTCCTACCAGTCCCTGTCCCTGCCTATTATTTACAGATCCTGCAAAAACGGGCAGCGGTGTTCGTCTGGGGCTCATTAAAAAACCTAGAGTACCCAAGAGCAACCTTTATCTCCTTAAACTGTGTGGTGGTCCCCAACTTTGCAACATACTACAAAGTAGCCCATATGGCTTGTCTACTCAAATACCATGCCACTCATGAAATTCCTTTATGGGTGGTGATCGAACCAGTTCATTATGATCCCCTATCGGACTCCAATCTACTATGGCTGCGTTTGGCTTACCCCCCTTATCTGCGCAGCCCCGTCACCAGGCACTTTACCTCACTTTGGGATAGGCTCAAGTTCACCTATTACCTACAATCCCCCCACAACCCCCTTTTTTCCTTCCTCAAGAACCCAGCCTTCTACCGGCCTGGGACTCTCCTGCTGCATTTAGTGCACGGGCAACTTCAGAACTAATTAGGTTCAGAGGCGGCTCTCTAATTAGGCAAATTAGGCAGTCGCCTAAGGCCTCACCCTCTCAGGGGCCTCGCGGCCACCTAGTTTGCCTAAAGAGCTGCCTCTGCTATCCTACTATCCTAAGAGACCGCACTGACACCAGCACTGAGAGAGACCGCACTGACACCAGCACTGAGAGAGACAGAGCACTGACACCAGCACTGAGAGAGACAACACTGACACCAGCACTGAGAGAGACAGCACTGATACCAGCACTAGCAGAGTGTACACTGACACCAGCACAGAGAGACAGAGCACTGACGCCAGCACTGAGAGAGAGAGGTTAATGACATCAGCGCCGAGACAGAGCACACTGCACTGAGATAGAGTGCCCTGACACCAGTACTGAGAGCATGCCAGCACTGACACCAGCTTTGAAATAGGGGACACTGACACCAGTACTATATGCAATTCATTTTCATTGCTTGAATTATTTTTTCCCTTATGGACGTGAGTGGGGCCTCATGTCTAAGTTATGCCTAAGGCCTCACAAAGCCTAGAGCCGCCTCTGATTAGGTTACACAAATTCATCACATTATCCACATTTCTCCCCTTCCCTACCCCTTGCAAATCATCTGGACTACCCCAGTCTGAACTGTTCCTCCAAATTAAAAACTTTTATGTACCCAATGCTAATACCGACACCCCCCTTAATCATTTTTCTAGTTTTGAATCTACATGTAAATGTGATCCACATACTAGAGGGCTGAATTTGTCCCTTTATTCTCAGCTCCTAGTCAAGCCAGACCCAGGTAAACCTCAGTATACACAGAAATGGGAAGAGGACCTTGGGCGCACCCTTGATTTTGCATATTGGTCCGAGATCTGGTCAGCAACCAAATCGTCCTCGCCCAGCGTACTGGCGAAGGAAGCTAACTATAAGGTGCTGATCCATTTGTACCCTCCAGAATAGCTAAATTTGTCCCTTCCTACTCAGCTCTCTGTTTCTGTGTCTGTTCAGAACAAGGCAGGCCCATGCACATTTGGTGGACTTGCCCAATAGCCCAAACATCTGGAACAATATTTTTGCTCTTGCTTCCAGAATGTTCAACATAGCGGTGCAGCTGGACCCAACCTAGGCACTTCTCAATCTGAAACCAGTTTCCCTATCACGCACGCAATTCAAGCTTTTTAGCCAACACCTTACAGCTGCGAAACAAACGATAGCTAAAGCATGGAAATCTCCATCTTCAGGTGTAGCATAGGCTAAACTTAGGGTAAATCGCACTATGATACATGCCAAAAATGGAAGCTATTGAAAGGGATCAAGTTTTCAAATTTGACAAAATATGGCAACCCTGGGTTGCACACTGCTTACTGCCGACCTTTGAACCAGTCCATTTGCCATGGTAGTTGACACTATACCGTCCTCGCCTAACATTGCGTTGGCAACCAGGTCACCCTTATGAACTCTTCCCCACTCTTCTCCTTCCTTTTTAACCCTTCTTTTTGTTAGATATGAAGCTCCCCCCTCCTTATATAAACAGACTTTTTCTTCCCTGCTGGCATCCATTTGGCCCCTCCCAGATAATTTTGTCTTGCCTATATCCCTGTTATTAACAAATGTATTGTTACTCCAGTATCCCTATATGTGACTATGCAGCAACATCTCGCTACTCATTGTAAACTCTGATCACTTACCAGATCACATTGTACTGAGCTTCATTTTCTTTGTTTATGTTTGCCTATCCACCATCTCTGTTAAGAGATTTTATTGAGTTTACAAATCCTAACAAGGAAAATAACAAAAATAGTGCTCAGTGCATAGTGCCTAAATAGAAATAACATTAGGCTATTTCTATTTCTATTTGGGCTCTATGCACTGAGAACTACTTTTGATATTTTCACTTCTGATGAAACCACTAATGATGGTGGTGAAATATGGTGGTGGCTTAGAGAATATTTATTTTGATTTAGCCCGCTAATATTAGTTTGGATGGTGTTTTTTTTTTTTAGACTATTTTTGGAGATTTTTTTTATTATTATTCTATTTATTGCTTTTCATACGTATTACAAAACATGACAAATACAGTCAACAACAACAAACATTTTGGTATGCAACAACAATTGCAAGTGGTCAGCACAGCCCTGATGATGATAAAGAACAATTCCAGGACAAGAACAAGCATCATATCCACATAAAAGGAATTTTCCAGTACCAGTTATAATGTACAGTGCCTTGAGAAAGTATTCATACCCCTTGAAATTTTCCACATTTTGTCATGCTACAACCAAAAATATAGATGTATTTTATTGGGATTTTATGTGATAGACCAAAAGTGGCACATAATTGTAAAGTGGAAGGAAAATGATAAATGGTTTTCACATTTTTTTACAAGTAAATATCTGAAGATCTAGAGAGTGACATTTTTGCGCATTCTTCTTTACTAAATAGCTTAAGCTCTGTCAGATTGGATGAAAAGCATCTGTGAACAGCAATTTTCATGTCTTGCCACAGATTCACAAATTAACAAGCAGTTGGCAACACTGGGCCGACGGTCGGGTGGTAGCAGCCACAGTTTAAAGCGGCCCCAGGGTAGGCGGCCTACCGGGAAATTTCCCGCTATCCTCGTAGGCCCATCTGGCCCTGCTTCCAGGCTGTGATTGGCGGGGCAGTGGATTTTTTTCATTCTGCATTCTTTTAGAGAAATAGATCAGCTAACAATGGAGGAGATTTCTAATCAGAGCGATATGCAGTAAGATGATTTATTATGAGTCATGGTAGACAATGACTATGGAGAGGAGATCTTCGAGATGATCTGCAAGCTTACTGTAGAGAGGAGCAATAACAGATATGATACAATTTATCTAGAATAAAATTTTGATAGAGAATGCAGAACTTCCTGGGAATTTGTGTAGGCTCAGAACATGAGTCAGATATATACTTATAGGGGATAAGTCTTGTAAAGCACCCTCAAAAATAGTAAATATGTGAAAAACACTATACTTCAATTGTGAAAATAAATACAGTCTCTTGAAAAAGCCGTTGAAATTTTCCACATTTTGTCATGTTACAACCAAAAACGGAAATGCATTTAAATGGGATTTTATGTGATAGACCAACACAAAGTGGCACTTTCCTTCCACTTCACAATTATGTGCCACTTTGTGTTGGTCTATCACATAAGATCCCAATAGAATACATTTACATTTTTGGCTGTAACATGACAAAATGTGGAAAGTTTCAAGGTGTATGAATACTTTTTGAAGACACTGTATTTGGATATAACGTGAAAATGTGTTTTTTTTTCTAGTTCAGATCTTATGCATGTGAACTGCAATAAGTAATTTCTCATTTGACAACCTTTACATCTTTGTGGCATTAGGTAATCAAGACCAGGCCTTTTCTGGGACTTTTTGTTTACATGTAACAATCAGAATTTTTTGCTAGAAAATTTCTTAGAAATCCCAAACATTATATATTTCATATATTATTATATATACTGTATATGTTATATATTTTTGGTCTCTGAGGTCTGCTCATGGCTGCATTGTGAATGGCCCTGCAGCATTGGAACTTTAAAGTTATAAAAAAATAGCAGGCAGTGGCATAAAGTGAACATTCTGGATGGCTGCACTCCCATAAAATCATCTTTATTGATCCATGATAGAAAAACGACAATCCATACAACAATGGGGGAACAAATACAGCACACCTAATGTGTTTCAAACCTTCCCTGGTGCTTAGTCATAGCCATGACTTCCTAATGGATTATGAGGATGAGGATTATTATGAGTATAAGGATTATTTTAATCATAGCTATGACTAAGCACCAGGGAAGGTGTGAAATGTGTTAGATGTGCTGTATTTGTTCCCCCATTGCTGTATGGATTGTTTTTTTTCTGTCATGGATCAATAAAGGTGATTTTATGGGATTGCGGCCATGCAGACCCTTCACTTTATGCTTCCTGATGCATGCAGGGCTAGCACCCTTTCCATGTACAGAGGTAATAGAATAGAGGGATTTTGTTACCTGGAGCGGTGTATTTCTGCTTCAAAGCAGGCAGTTGCAGTGTCAGGAACTGGGGTACCCTGCAAGAGATGGAGGGCACATGCCCAACTTGCCTGGAGATAATGACACCCATGGCTCATAATATCCCCATAGTGTTATCATTAAAGTACTCCAAAGGTATCTTCACAGAGCATCAATATAGTGCTCCAAAGGTAGTATCTCTGCATTATGTAAGGTCTTTAAAATTACACTGAACTCTTGTTTTAAAAAAAAAAAATCAATCTAAGTATGTATTTTTAACTTGAAAATGTCCCTTCTATTGCTGTTATCCTCCTCCAAATCTCCAAATTGATCTTTTTGCTGCTGTGATCTGACTTCCTGTCAGAGGGTGGATACCGTATATACTCGAGTATAAGTCGTTCCGAGTATAAGTCGAGGCCCTAATTTACCACAAAAAAAATGGGAAAAACTTATTGACCCGAGTATAAGACGAGGGTGAGAAATGCACAGCTACTGTAAGTGGAAAAGAGGGTCAACAATGCCCATTTGCAGCATCACTGTGCCCATTTGCAGCATCACTGTGCCCATTTGCAGCCATAGGTCCCCTGAACTTCAAACTCGGTAGTTAAGGGTTCCTAGATGCCCCCTAGCTGCAGCCAAAATTTGGGGTCTCTGAACCCAAAGGGTCCCGAAATGACATTGCTGCAGATGGACACAGTTGACCAAATTTGGGGCCCTGTATCTCGGGGCCACTTAGTGCTAAGAACCCCAACTTTGATGTGCAAACTCAGTGGAACTAGCATCATAAAATTTCCATTGGGGTTTCTAGCACCAAGTGGCCCCGAGATACAGGGCCCCAAAAATCAGTTCAGAAAATGTCAAGCACTTTTCTGCAGCAGAGAATGACATTTTCTGAACCGGTTTTGGGGCCCCGTATCTCAGGGCCACTTAGTGCTAGGAACTTCAGCTTTGGATATGTTGTGGTACCAGTTCCACTGGGTTTGCATACCAAATTTGGGGTTCCTAGCACTAAGTGGCCCTGAGATATGGGGCCCCAAAGTCGGTTCAGAAAATGTCAAGCACTTTTCTGCAGCAGAAAATGACATTTTCCGAACCGATTTTGGGGCCCCGTATCTCGGGGCCACTTAGTGCTAGGAACTTAAGCTTTGGATATGTTGTGGTACCAGTTCCACTGGGTTTGCACACCAAATTTGGGGTTCCTAGCTCTAAGTGGCCCTGAGATACGGGGCCCCAAAGTCGGGTCGGAAAATGAAATTTTTTGCTGCAGAAAAGTGCTTGACTCGAGTATAAGTCGAGGGGGGCACTTTGAGCACAAAAAAATGGGCTGTAAAATTCGACTTATACTCGAGTATATACGGTATGTTCATTCTCCATGGTCCCACTGTTTGTAGAAACATAGCCACCTTCTCTTGCTTGCTCTGTTCCTGTGTGCCCTCCCCTCCAATCAGCTCTCCTCACTGAGCTCTGCAGAGTATAACTTCAGCTTTTCACCCTCTACTTTCTGGAAGATCGGAGCTATATAAATTCTGTACTTTGAATGGATGTAGGGAAGAGGGGGCTGTAGATAAACAGGTACAACAAATGTAGGAGGATTAATTTAATCTCTGTGTATCGCCACTCACACATTTTAATTATATGTTTTTTTATTGGAGACACTTTTCTCCACTCTTCCACATCTCCCCACTGTAATATCCACATCTCCCCCACTGTAATATCCACATTTCCCGCAATGTAATGTCCACATCTCCCCACTGTAATATCCACATCTCCCCCCACTGTAATATCCACATCTCCCCCATACATCACAGTCCGCTCAGCCCCCCCCCCCCACCTGTCAGCTCACCACATCACAGCCCTCAACAACTCCACTTTAATGTCTTCAGCGAGTCAGCACACACTTTCCTCCTTTTCAACTTTTCAGACTCACTCCCTGTAACTTCGCCTCCTCCCTCACTTACCTTGCACAGACCGAAGATCGGAGGGAGGCACGGTATGTCTCGGATGGAGGGCGGGTGTTGCAAGATGGTGATTGGTTGCTAAACCTTCCTTCATCCTAGCAGCCAATCACCTGCTTGTTAACCTCGAACAGCTCCGCCCTCCATCCAAAACTGTCCCGCCTCCCGCTGTCGGCTCTGTGTGAGCATTACAGAGACACCAGGGGGAAGAAAAGGTTGCTAAATGGCGGTACCGCAGCGGGCTGCATAGGAGAGTGAGTCGGTCCGCATTTGGCCCACGGTCCGCCATTTAGTGATGCCTGTTTTAGAAGGACACTTCACTGCGCTTGTACCGGCTCTGCTGAGTATATGTAAAGGGTTTACATCCAATTAAAGCATATCTAGATCCAAGGACAAAAATGTAGTATACTGTAGTAGTGTACTGTATACTGTATACTGCAGCTTACTTGGTCTTTTTGCAGGGAGGTGCAGCGTGGTAGCTGTAAACACTGAGTCCAGTTGCAGGAAACAGAACTTGTATTAAAATTAAAATTTGCAATTCACAACAAGCCCAGCAAGAAGGCACCTGACCGAGAACGCTTATAGGATGTAAAAGCGATATGTAGCAGAGCAGGTCTCAGATGTGCCAACAGGTCTGTCTTGAGGGGCAGAATGCGGCCTGGCCGGTCCGTACCCAACTGGAAGAGGCTTCCAGGAAGGACAACATGTCCCTATCCTTTCCCTACTCGTCTAGAACCTCTCCCTACTGCTATTTACTGTCCCTGACAGATGGGTGACCTGTTACTTCACTACCCCGCGTCAACCCTGAGAGCCAGGGTCTTGAATAAACTCTACCTGACTCAAGATGGTCACCAGTGTCACATGGGGTGGCAACATCCAATCGGTTAGCTTCCCAGTAAACCATAGAGGAACCATATTCCTCTTGACTTCCCTCCAACTGCAATGCCACTTTTGTCGACTGCCATCTACAGTGGAGAAAACAGACTGCATCTACATACATCCTCGCTCAACTCAGACCTTAGATGTGGTGGAATTATGCCGCATACACACGAGTGGACTTTTCGACGGGACTGGTTCGATGGTCTATCCGACGGACTTTCGGCGGACTTCCGATGGACTTTCTAAACGAACGGACTTGCCTACACACGATCACACCAAAGTCCAAAGGATTCGTACGTGATGAAGTACGACCAGACTAAAATAAGTTAGTTGATAGCCAGTAGCCAATAGCTGCTCTAGCGTCAGTTTTAGTCCGTCGGACTAGCATACAGACGAGCGGATTTTTCGACCGGACTCGAGCCCGTCGGAAAGATTTAAAACATGTTTTATTTCTAGGTCCATCAGACTTTTGCAGAAAAAAAGTCCGCTGGAGCCCACACACAATCGAATCGTCCGACGCAGTCGGGTCCGCCGGACCAAGTCTGCCGGAAAGTCCGCTCCTGTGTACGCGGCATCAGTTTACTTTAACATTTTCTCTTTAGTGTCACCTGGTGATCTTGCCAGTAACACACTTCCTGTCTTAGTATGACAACACTCACTTACTGTACTGTATCTATAGAGGAACATTATTGTCATCCCCGGACAGTAAGTGTTTTAAGACTACGGAGCTCTTTTGATGTTTTTTTGCACTTATCGAACAGATAAGATAATGCTTTGAATGGTATATTTAATGGACCAAAAGGGGTCTATATTGGACCCCACACTCTTCCGCGTGCTTCCACCTCCAATCACATGTAGTCACCTCAGGCATTTGTTATACTGCCTGTTGTATAGTTGTTCAACAGAACTGTTACACCTTTTAAAACTGACATTTTTATCTATTACGCAGCAGCAAACTTTTACTATTTCCTGCAGACTGTTTCCTGCCACTAGAGGAAATTCTGTTCCCAACAGCTTATCGGCACTGGATTTCAGACTATCACAAAATAACCACAGTATTTCCCACTATTGAATGGCTACTGAAAAAGAAAACATGCTACAGCTAGCAGAGTGTGTGACATCACAGGGAGGAATGTGTTGCAACACAGTTTGGAAAGAAATAGGTCAGAGAACTTTTTGGAAGTGGACAGCTGAGTGAGACTTCAGGAGAACATCCTGCTGGATTCTACAGTCAGATTCCTGTTTGTTCAGTGGCTGATGGGCAGCGCTAGACATGTGCAGTTTGTTTCATTAGGAATCGAAATTCAGGCAAATGTTTAGTTGACCTTACTCCCAGGCTTCCGACAGGCTGCCTAGGCAAGATAATATCAGTGCATCTTCATGCAGGATCCTAGGAAATTTGTGGATCCCAAATCCCATGAAAACATGGTCCATGGTACAGTAACATCCTTCTGTGAGAATTTGGATCCTGAGCTTTCCCAAGATCCCTCTTTAAGGCCCAGCGATGTCAGCATTAGGAAATGACATAAACACGGAAGTAAGATGAGCATTTTTAATGCATTTTCTTTCAATGTGTGAGGGCAGCAACATATGTGGACCTTGCATTTTACTACAAGGTCCCTTTTTTAAATTAGAACTAAAGGCAACACTTTTTTTTTTCATTTTCCATAAAGCAGGGGAAGGTTCTAACACGTATCAGATTTTTTTTTCATCTGTGTCCCATTTGGGAGATCTCCATTCACTTCCTGCCCTATACCTAAAACAGGAAGTGAAAAGAAATCCCCCCAAAATGAAAGAATCTCTAGTCACCATGGTCACCAAAACTAGTGTAGCACCCTGCTCCTGATGGGCAGATGCTATTCATGTAAATTTAAGTTGTCTGAAGCTGTAGTTTAGCTCAGACTAATTATGGTAATTTTCCTGGCATTTGTACCAGATCAGCTGGGTTGTGTCAATTTCCACTTGGCCGTGGGTGTCGCTGTGGCCACCGGTAAGTGTTGGAAATGCAACAGGCTGGGTGTATTGGGTACCCCTTTTACTCAGAAATAACCCGGTGGGAGCGGTTCACTCGCCGTGCATTCTGGGTAAGGGTACTTAAGGTACAGGCGCCAATTGGTTGGGTTTCGTTGTTCCCGACCTGGAGACCCTCCTGGCCCAGGGTGTGCCGTGGCAGCTCTGCTGTCTCGGGGCCGGCTGGCCAGAGGCTTTGTTACTACAGAAGTAGGCCCAGGAGTTCTGGGGCCTACTGATCCAGAGGTTGGTCCTGTGCTGTCTTGCCTGCAGGGAGAAGCCGATCGATTGGAGGAGACCAGGGGAGGACTTCTCTAGAGGTGACCGAGCCAAGTATGCTGGTATCTCAGGAGGAGCCTGAAAACCCAATCGGGGGATGCAACCTGGATCATCTAACTCGCAGTATCGCCGGGTCGGCTGAAAGTATCTGGTACTGTGCAGCTACACTTAAAATCTAATCAAAGTTTGGTTACACCATCCTGTGGCAGAGGATTGTGTACGACTGTAGGGATATTCTGTTTTTTTCATCAAGTCTGTGGCAGAGACTGTGCTCAAGCATTGCACCTGGCTGCTAGGTCAGTGAGAGAGACCTATCCGGTGATTGCTATATCCAGTTGAGGAGACCATTAGTCCTCTGGATAAGTAGAAATACCCTGACCCACAATCTGAGGTACCTGAATCTTCCTTAATCCTCCATCCCTGTTCTTTTGAATTTAAAGAATAAAAGAATTGCAATGAAAGAAACTAAGTGTTTGGTGCAGACATCATTTAATACTCTTTTTCCCTCTTCACCATTGCAACCCCTGTGACGGACACAAGGTAACGGTAAGCCCAATCAAAACCAGCAGCTCCTTCGGGGGTAAGTGCTACACTAGTGTCCCATTGGAAGATGCCCCTCTATTCCTATTCTGGTGACAATATTTGGGATTTTCTTTCACTTTCACTTTTGGTGATAACTGGAAACATGATAAATAGTGAGGGTGAAATGTGTTCTAATGACTCCCCACTCCGAAAACTTTAAAATAATTTTGCCTTACTGTATAAGTATCCAATACTCCAAGGACACACATTCATAAGAAAAACATACCTTTATGGCAATAAACGATTTATTGATAAAATTAAAACAATCAGTGATACTCAAATAGCTATGGTGGGCACCCGCACTACAATACAAAGCAATGACTACTTAGGGGCTGCACTTGCAGGTGTTGGCTCACAAACATAATTTCCTCATTGTCTTCTCTTTGTTACATGTTTTGGACTTCATCAGGGGTTGCATTGAATTGGATCTGGGACCTAATATTGATAACTTCTATTTGAGTTGTGGGTAGATGACTCACAAATTGAATCATTTACTGGCTCTTAATAACAGCAGCAGTAAGTTCTCTTTGATAGAATTCTAAGCACAATGAGGTGTCGTTCCTTCTGATGCAGACTCCATGATGTTATATAAAGGAAAATTTCAGAAGAGAAAGTGAAATTTCTAGTAAACGGTAACCTCTCCTACTCACAGACCAAGTTACATTCAGTGGAATCCATGATTGGACTAGGGTTGCCACCTTTTCTTCAAGTCAAACCCAAACACTTTAGCGGCGCATAGCTAATTTTTTTTTTATATAAACTATACATATATTTTGCAATTAAATAACATTTCTAATCAAATTAAGTTAAGCACAAGAGTCCCCCTTTACATCAGAGTCCACAGAGTTCCCCTTTTACCTCAGAGTTCCCTTACGCTGTAAGTGGGGGGGACTCTGCAGACTCTGATGTAAGGGAGAACTCTGGGGACTCTAACATAAGGGATGCCCTAGGAACCCTGATCTAAGGGGGATCACTGAGAACTCTTATTTATGGAGAACTCTGATTTCCCCTGATGTAAGGGGGAACACTGAGGCCTCTTGTGTAAAAGGGAACTCTGATGTAAGGGGTGCTCTAAGAACCCTGATTTACCATAGTGTACTCACTCAGAGACAGGAGAGAGAAAGGAAGAGACTTCAATCACAGACAGGGGAGGATGGTGAGCTCACTCACCTCTTGGCAGTCAGCACTTCTCATCCAGATGTATCTGAGGCTGCTAGACTTCAAATTTCCGGCCCCCACTTCCCTTTTCTGAGGCACAGCACTGGGGATTGGAGTGTGGGTAGACACAGATGTGTAGGGGCAGGAGGAAGAGGTGCAGATCGAGCCCTCTCTCCTCTCCCGTCTGTAAGTGTGTGTGTGTGTGGGGGGAGTGCTGGCTTTGGGCAGTGTGAAAGAGAGTGTAACAGACACTCTCAGCTTGGACAAACTGCAGCCAGCAACCCTGCTGGGAAGCCATAATTCGGTCTGAATAATGTGTCCGTGTTTCAGGCGGTCTGAAACCTGGACACATGATTCCAAACCCGAACTGTCCGGGTGAATCCCAGACTGGTGACAACCCTAGATTGGACTATTGCCAGAAGAGGATGAGGGGGTGAAGCCTTGTTGGGAGCTCCTAAATTGAATTGCAATGTTAGACCAAAAGCTTTTAACCCCCGCAGCGCCAGAAGTTTGGAGCTATGAAGAAGATGGGCTATCACGAGACCAAAGATTTAATCAAGAACCATCAGTCTGCAGGATATGATACATTCTTCATTACAGGGTATGTGACTGTAGCAGTAGGTAAAAAAAAATGGTAATAACTAAACTTAAGCTTTAATACTTCTGAACACAGTGTTTAACTTTAGTACATCTTTTACCACATTGATCTATATCAGAATGGTTTGTGACTCATACTGTAGTTCATACCGAGTTCCTGTTAAAAGGTGAGATCTCTATCATGTTTTTTTACAGAATTTTTTAAACACTGTCCTTTCTTTTATTATTATTACTAATATATATTATATATATATATAATTTTTTTTTTAATAAAAGAAAGGACAGTGTTTAAAAAATACAGATGCATCTCATAAAATTAGAATATCATCAAAAATGTATTTCAGTAATTCAATTCAAGGAGTGAAACTTATATATTTTATATAGATGCATTACAGACAGAGTGATATATTTCAAGCATTTCTTTCTTTTAATTTGATGATTATGGCTTACAGCTAGTGAAAACCCAAAATTCAGTATCTCTAAAAATTAGAATATTACATAAGACCAATTAAAAAAAAAAGGATTTTCATTACAGAAATGTTTTCTTCCTAAAAAGTATGTCCATGTACAGTATAGTATGCACTCATTACTTGGTCGGGGCACCTTTTGAATGAATTACTGCATCGATGCGGCGTGGCATGGAGGCGATCAGCCTGTGGCACTGCTGAGGTGTTATGGAAGCTCAGGTTGCTTTGATAGTGGCCTTCAGCTCGTCTGCAATGTTGGGCCTAATGTCTCTCATCTTCCTCTTGACCATACCCCACAGATTCTCTATAGGGTTTAGGTCAGGTGAGTTTGGTGGCCAATCAAGCACAGTGATACCATAATGATTATTCCAGGTATTGGTACTTTTGGCAGTTTGGGCAGGTGCCAAGTCCTGCTGAAAAATGAAATCAGCATCTCCATAAAGCTGGTCAGCAGAGGAAAGCATGAAGTGCTCTAGAATTTCCTGGTGGAGGGCTGCACTGACTTGATAAAACACAGTGGACCAACAACAGCAGATGACATGGCTCTCCAAATCATCACAGACTGTGGAGACTTCACACTGGACCTCATACAACTTGGACTCTTCCTCCAGACTCTGGGATCTTGATTACCAAATTAAATGCAAAATTTTTCACAGTCTGTGATGATTTGGGGAGCCATGTCATCTGCTGATGTTGGTCCACTGTGTTTTATTAAGTCCAAAGTCAGCGCAGCCCTCTACCAGGTGCAGGTGTTTTTTCACCTTAATGCATAGGATGCATTAACCACTTGCCGACCGTCTAACACAGATATACTGCGGCAGAATGGCACGGGCAGGCAAAATCACGTACCTGGTACGTGATCTGCCTCCTGCGGGCCGAGGCGGTCGGCTTCGTTAGGGGAGCCATCCAGGCTGAGGGGGAGACCACTCATTCGTGGCCACCCCCTCGCGATCGCTCCCCACGAATTAGATTCTTCCTCTGCTGCTGTATAGTAAACAGCAGCAGAGGAAGTGATGTCATCGCTCCTCGGCTCGGTAACCCTTTCACCAGTGATCACAGTATAACTGTTACGGGTGACGCTGGTTAGTTAGTTTATTTTTTATAGTGTCAGGGCACCCGCCGTTTATTACCTAATAAAGGTTTAGCCCCCTGATCGCCCGGCGGTGATATAACTTAGGTTTTAGGGTCAGATAGGGTCTGCGTCGCCCCAGGCAGTGTCAGGTTAGCGCCAGTACCGCTAACACCCACGCACAAGGAGCGCTTGTAGATTTTTAATCTACCGCTGATAGGTAAATTTTGTGGGTTACTTGTTAGGTGAAGTTAGATTTGCCTCTGTTCCAGCTTGGCTGAGTTGCGTGTAGTTCCACACTGTGCCGGTGGGTGTCGTTGTCACCATGGGCTGGTGTTGGAAAGGCAACGTGTTGAAGCGTATGAGTGGTCCTCTGTCCCGGAGACAACTCGGTGGAGGTGGTCCTCCGAGTTGCATTTTGGGAGAGGGTATTTATGGGACAGACGCCATGTTTAGGGGTTCGTTTTCAGCCACCTGCTTGTCCTCTTGGCCGACAGGTATGAGTTAAGAGTACCACCTCGTGGTCCTCCGTTCCAGAGGATCACGTCGCTGTGGCGTGTGGGTGGGCCCAGAAGCCTGTCTGGGGCCTACCACAGCAGCAGAGGAATGGTCCTGAGCTGTCTATTCTGAGTGAAGAAGCTGGACAACCAAGGAGATCCCAGGGGAGGACCCGTCATGGAAGGGTCATGCATAGTGCTGGTCTGGAGAGGGACCTGGTGACTCGGTTGGAGGACGTATCCTGAAGTAATCTTACTACAGTACTGCCGGGTTGGCTTAAAGGTTCAAGTACTGTGTCTGACATTCATCGCAAACCAATACATCCTGTGGCAGAGGATCGTACGGGTTTTATTCCAAACAAGTCTGTGGCAGAGACTTTTGTTCGTGCTGCGTACTGGCTGCTAGGCAAGTGAGAGAGGCCTATCCAGGCGGGCAAAGATTGAATCCCATAAGGGGAGTGCATTCAACTACAAGTGTTTAATTCCAAAGAATGTTCTAAAGAATACTAAGGAAATGTATTTGAGCTTCCCTGCAACTTTCCTTCTGCCTCTTTCCTGCTACTTCCTTTATTATTTGTTCATTAAAGCATTGGAAAATATACTCAAGTGTTTGGTGCTTATATCGTCCAGAGGTAAACTCAACGAGACCCTAGACCCGGTGCCGGTGAAACAGAGGTATCGAGAGTGAAGGTAAAAGCCCGCTTTAAACCAGCAGCTCCACCGAGAGTTAATGCTACATGTGGGGGCGTTGTCCGGGATTTGTTGACCATCAGTTCTCGCAACCTGGAGAAGTGTTTCACCGGGAGTTTATGGTGAGAGCTGGACTTTGTCAATTTCTCACGAGAAGAAGAGGTTAAAAGTTGCAGGTCTTTATTTCTGACTGCGTAGGCGGCGGGCGCCAGTGGAAGCCCGGAAGCTACGTGATCAAAGGAACAAGTGGGAGGAGCCTAGCCTACTTGATACCGCATGGGACACGCGTGTGTGTGTTGGCGCCAGAGAAGAAGAGAGGCCTCGTGATCGTGCTGAGAAGATCAGAATGTGGCCATGTCTTTTTCGGTGATGCAACCAACTGTGGGGCCTAAGATGTTCACTACCAGCACTGCTGCGGTTGCTATGCTGACCAGAACCTTGCTTACAGATACCGGCATTCGTCTGAAACCGCAGGAGAGGTTTGTTCTTTATACAGTTGGAGATATTGAAGGACAGGGCATGCTTTGCCACAAGTGTGAAGGACTGGTCATACATCTCCGTCCATTTGTTAGCTGCTCGCAATGTGGAGAATATTTGTTTGTGGTGGAGCAACCTACCATGTCGCCCCGTGCTTATAATATGGACTGGGCTACAGGTATTGCCACAGTAGAAGCTGCTACTACTGCTGAAAAAGAACGGCAGGCCGTGATTTCGCCTGTTGTCACGAAAGTGTTCCTGAGACAGATACTGCGGTAACCGACTCATCAGCGGACATTACCTTGATTTCCGCGTCCACTACGCCTATCCCTGTTGTACCTGTCCAGAGGAAGGTGGGATATGTAAAGGCTTCCCGCGGCCGTGGTCGAATCCCACCCCAGAGACTGCCCGAACTGGAGAAGTCCACGTCAGGAACGGGTGAGAGTTCACAGGGGAATGTATCTTGGACTTTGTGTAAATATTTGACGGCAGAAGAGTTGAGAGATTCGGAAATAGATTCCATGTCAGATCTCTCCGGTGATGATGATTTATTTGAGACAATGTCACAAGAACTGTTAGGGGCTCAGTGTGAAGACGTTGCTTCTGCCTTGACTTTCTCAGAGTGGACAGCCCTGAGTTCTGGGAGAACATCACCTTGTGTGGAGCCACACAGTACTGTCGGGGAGACATTGCCTAAAGTTACTACTTTGTTGCCGACACCCGTGAGGTCTATGGTGAGCAAGTCATTGGACTCTTGTGTGCCTCCTGGTTTGGGGAAAAATAGGTCGTTGCCCAAACTTGCACGTTTACAGAGAATGCTTAACAAGCGTGTGGCCAGGGAATATGGTTTGGAGTTCCCATATGTTACCCAGGACATTATGCAAGAGATTGAAGCCAACCGGGAGCTTTGGTACATTGAAGCTTTTTGGGACTATTTGTCTGTGCCTAAGCCTTTCCGGAAAACTGGATGTTCTGTCGCTATGGATGAACGCTTCAGTGGATGTTTTCTACACTGGAACTATGGTCTGCACATTTATGCTGACAAAGTGGTCATTTGCAGACCAGGAAGAGATGATGTGGTGTACTTTGTCACTACAATGGATAAACAAGGAAAATCACTGACATTGCCAGATCCTCGGTTCTACTGGTGATTATGGATAAAGAACTGTGGGGTATGTAGATAGATAGTGTCAGTGTTCAGAGATCTTCAAGGTCAAGATTTGTTGTTCAGCTTTGTGTTTCCAAATCCAAGGCTCGTTTTTTCGCTAGCTGGTCTTCATTCGTTAAAGATATGACATACCTAAATATATATAGGGATGGACTCCTCAAGTTATTCTAGTTGGTTCCTTAGTGGGAACATAGGAAAGATTATAAGAAGAGAGTTTCATTTTTTAAGAATGAGACGTTGCTCCTAAAACTGTATATATCTTGTGTGTGTGTTTAACTTTGTTTTTTTTTCAGGAGCAAGTGGACCTGCTATCAAGCTGTTGGGCTTTTCAGCTAGATAGATAGTGGGGTTGCAACAGTATTAATGTGGTTTTGTTTACGGATGTGAACATATTGTTTAAAAGAAAAATGTTGAAATTGTAATATCTCTCTATTGTCTTCTTCTCTTCTTTACTTTAATCCAAGTTTTAAGCTCAAATACCTGCTCTCAGGCTTGGGAGTTTTTTTTGTTTTTTTTCACAGACGTTGAGGACAACGTCTATTGTAGTGGGGGGAGTATGTAGCGCTGGTAGATTTTTAATCTACCGCTAATAGGTATATTTTGTGGGTTACTTGTTAGGTGAAGTTAGATTTGCCTCTGTTCCAGCTTGGCTGAGTTGCGTGTAGTTCCACACTGTGCCGGTGGGTGTTGTTGTCACCATGGGCTGGTGTTGGAAAGGCAACGTTTTGAAGCGTATGAGTGCTCCTGTGTCCCGGAGACAACTCGGTGGAGGTGGTCCTCCGAGTTGCATTCTGGGAGAGGGTATTTATGGGACAGACGCCATGTTTAGGGGTTTGTTTTCAGCCACCTGCTTGCCCTCCTGGCCAACAGGTATGCGTTAAGAGTACCACCTCGTGGTCCTCCATTCCGGAGGCCCACGTCGTTGTGGCGTGTGGGTGGGCCCAGAAGCCTGTCTGGGGCCTACCACAGCAGCAGAGGAATGGTCCTGATCTGTCTATTCTGAGTGAAGAAGCTGGACAACCGAGGAGATCCCAGGGGAGGACCCGTCATGGAAGGATCATGCATAGTGCTGGTCTGGAGAGGGGCCTGGTGACTCGGTTGGAGGATGTATCCTGAAGTAATCTTACTACATAGTACTGCCAGGTTGGCTTAAAGGTTCAAGTACTGTGTCTGACATTCATCGCAAACCAATACATCCTGTGGCAGAGGATCGTACGGGTTTTATTCCAAACAAGTCTGTGGCAGAGACTTTTGTTCGTGCTGCGTACTGGCTGCTAGGCAAGTGAGAGAGGCCTATCCAGGCGGACAAAGATTGAATCCCATAAGGGGAGTGCATTCAACTACAAGTGTTTAATCCCAAAGAATGTTCTAAAGAATACTAAGGAAAGGTATTTGAGCTTCCCTGCAACTTTCCTTCTGCTTCTTTCCTGCTACTTCCTTTATTATTTGTTCATTAAAGCATTGGAAAATATACTCAAGTGTTTGGTGCTCATATCGTCCAGAGGTAAACTCAAAGGGACCCTAGACCCGGTGCCGGTGAAACAGAGGTATCGAGAGTGAAGGTAACAGCCCGCTTTAAACCAGCAGCTCCACCAAGAGTTAGTGCTACACACGCACCATACACCTCCCTTAGTGGTATAGTATCTGAACGGATCAATATCTGATCCGATCAGATCTATACTAGCGTCCCCAGCAGTTTAGGGTTCCCGAAAACGCAGTGTTAGCGGGATCAGCCCAGATACCTGCTAGCACCTGCGTTTTGCCCCTCCGCCCGGCCCAGCCCAGTCCACCCAAGTGCAGTATCGATCGATCACTATCACTTACAAAACACTAAATGCATAACTGCAGCGTTCGCAGAGTCAGGCCTGATCCCTGCGATCGCTAACAGTTTTTTTGGTAGCGTTTTGGTGAACTGGCAAGCACCACCCCTAGGCAGCGTCAGGTTAGTGCCAGTAGCGATAACACCCATGCACGCACCATACACCTCCCTTAGTGGTATAGTGTCTGAACGGATCAATATCTGATCCGATCAGATTTATACTAGCGTCCCAAGCAGTTTAGGGTTCCCAAAAAGGCAGTGTTAGCGGGATCAGCCCAGATACCTGCTAGCACCTGCATTTTGCCCCTCCGCAAGAGCCCACCCAAGTGCAGTATCGATTGATCACTGTTGCTTACAAAACACTAAATGCATAACTGCAGCGTTCGCAGAGTCAGGCCTGATCCCTGCGATCGCTAACAGTTTTTTTGGTAGCGTTTTGGTGAACTGGCAAGCACCCCCCCTAGGCAGCGTCAGGTTAGTGCCAGTAGCGATAACACCCATGCACGCACCATACACCTCCCTTAGTGGTATAGTGTCTGAATGGATCAATATCTGATCCGATCAGATTTATACTAGTGTCCCAAGCAGTTTAGGGTTCCCAAAAAGGCAGTGTTAGCGGGATCAGCCCAGATACCTGCTAGCACCTGCATTTTGCCCCTCCGCAAGAGCCCACCCAAGTGCAGTATCGATTGATCACTGTCGCTTACAAAACACTAAACGCATAACTGCAGCGTTCGCAGAGTCAGGCCTGATCCCTACGATCGCTAACAGGTTTTTTTGGTAGCGTTTTGGTGAACTGGCAAGCACCAGCAGCCTAGTACACCCCGGTCATAGTCAAACCACCACTGCAGTAACACTTGGTGACGTGGCGAGTCCCATAAGTGCAGTTCAAGCTGGTGAGGTGGCAAGCACAAGTAGTGTCCCGCTGCCACCAAGAAGAAGACAAACACAGGCCGGTCGTGCCCATAATGCCCTTCCTGCTGCATTTGCCAATCCTAATTGGGAACCCACCACTTCTGCAGCACCCGTACTTCCCCCATTCACATCCCCAACCAAATGCAGTCGGCTGCATGAGAGGCATTTTCTTTATGTCCTCCCGAGTACCCCTACCCAACGAACCCCCCCAAAAAAGATGTCGTGTCTGCAGCAAGCGCGGATATAGGCGTGACACCCGCTATTATTGTCCCTCCTGTCCTGACAATCCTGGTCTTTGCATTGGGGAATGTTTTGAACGCTACCATACACTAGTTGAGTATTAGCGTAGGGTACAGCATTGCACAGACTAGGCACATTTTCACAGGGTCTCCCAAGATGCCATCGCATTTTGAGAGACCCGAACCTGGAACCGGTTACAGTTATAAAAGTTACAGTTACAAAAAAAAGTGTAAAAAAAAAAAAAAAAAACACAAAAAAATATATACAATAAAAAAAAACAAAAATAGTTGTCGTTTTACTGTTTTCTCTCTCTATTCTCTCTCTAATGTTCTGCTCTTTTTTACTGTATTCTATTCTGCAATGTTTTATTGTTATTATGTTTTACCATGTTTGCTTTTCAGGTATGCAATATTTTATACTTTACTGTTTACTGTGTTTTATTGTTAACCATTTTTTTGTTTTTAGGTACGCCATTCAGCTGCAGCATGGATTTATTTATCTTGACAGCAACAGCGTTTGCTCCCACGATATATAAAGCCGTGACTCCAGCGGAGGTGATATATGCTGAAGCATGGGGGCGGCAGGGACGAAGGAGCGATTTGCTCCTAACTTTTGGGGCGGATGCCCCCATGCTTCGGCATATATAAATGGTGCATGTATGTCCATCATTAGAAGTGGGTGGATGAAGGGAGGTATTCTAATGGTGGGCATACCCACCAATCAATCTTTTTTTTTCGTTCAGCCCACAGGCTGCATGAAAAAAAAAGATTACAATATATGCCCAGCAAGGACCAGCAGTGTACTGATATGTTGCTGGACTTTGAGTGGTTATACCAGAATAATGCCTGCAGGTTTAGGTATCATCTTGGTATCAATCTTTTCAGCCAGCGGTTGGCTTTCATGTAAAAGCAATCCTAGCGGCTAATTAGCCACTAGACTGCTTTTACAATCAGTGGGAGGGAATGCCCCCCCCTCCCACCGTCTTCCATGTTTTTCTCTGGCTCTCCTGTCCCAACAGGGAACCTGAGAATGCAGCCGGTGATTCCGCCAGCTGACCATAGAGCTGATCAGAGACCAGAATGGCTCCAATCATCTCTATGGCCTAAGAAACCAGAAGCTACGAGCATTTCATGACTTAGATTTCGCCGGATGTAAACAGCGCCATTGGAAAATTGGGAAAGCATTTTATCACACTGATCTTGGTGTGGTCAAATGCTTTGAGGGCAGAGGAGAGATCTAGGGTCTAATAGACCCCATTTTTTTTCAAAAAAGAGTACCTATCACTACCTATTGCTATCATATTTACATTCCCTGACATAACAATAAAAATGATAATAAAAAAAAAATGAAAGGAACACTTTAAAAATAAGATAAAAAAGCAAAAATAATAAAGAAAAAAAAAAAAAAAGCACCCCGTCCCCCCTGCTCTCGCGCAAAGGCGAACGCAAGTGCTGGTCTGGCGTCAAATGTAAACAGCAATTGCACCATGCATGTGAGGTATCACCGTGAAGGTCAAATCAAGGGCAGTAATTTTAGCAGTAGACCTCCTCTGTAAATCTAAAGTGGTAACCTGTAAAGGCTTTTAAAAATGTATGTAGTTTGTCGCCACCGCACGTTTGTGCGCAATTTTAAAGCATGTCATGTTTGGTATCCATGTACTCGGCCTAAGATCATCTTTTTTATTTCATCAAACATTTGGGCAATATAGTGTGTTTTAGTGCACTTAAAATTTTAAAAAGTGTGTTTTTTTCCCCAAAAAATGCGTTTGAAAAATCGCTGCGCAAATACTGTGTGAAAAAAAAAAATGAAACACCCACCATTTTAATCTGTAGGGACTTTGCTTTAAAAAATATATAATGTTTGGGGGTTCAAAGTAATTTTCTTGCAAAAAAAAATTTTTTTTTTCATGTAAACAAATAGTGTCAGAAAGGGCTGTCTTCAAGTGGTTAGAAGAGTGGGTGTGACATAAGCTTCTAAATGTTGTGCATAAAATGCCAGGACAGTTCAACCCCCCCCCCCCCCAAATGACCCCATTTTGGAAAGTAGACACCCCAAGCTATTTGCTGAGAGGCATGTCCAGTCCATGGAATATTTTATATTTTGCCACAAGTTGCGGGAAAAATGACAAACTTTTTTTTTTTTTTACACAAAGTTGTCACTAAATGATATATTGCTCAAACATGCCATGGGAATATGTGAAATTACACCCCAAAATACATTCTGTTGCTTCTCCTGAGTATGGGGATACCACATGTGTGAGACTTTTTGGAAGCCTAGCCGCATAGGGACCCCAAAAACCAAGCACCGCCTTCAGGGTTTCTAAGGGTGTAAATTTTTTATTTCACTCCTCACTGCCTATCACAGTTTCGGAGGCCATGGAATGCCCAGATGGCACAAACCCCCCCCCCCCATGACCCCATTTTGGAAAGTAGACACCCCAAGCTATTTGCTGAGAGGTAAGGTGTATCAGCATACTGGTGATAGAGCTCCGCCTCGACTCCTCCCTCAGGACTAGTGAATAGCATAAATTAAAGGCATAGTCCCTCCCCCAACATTCTCCTTTTTTTCCTCATACCTCTTGTGCTGGTGAAGAGTAGCAGTATGTCCATACCTCTGCCTTTCCCGTGCGCAGTCCCTGTTCTTGGGCCGCTCACAGCGCTAATAAGACTGGGAACCCCTCTGTGGATCTGTTGGGGTCTTCTTGCAGAGTTTCCTCACAGGAATGCAGTCTGCCACCATATTCTATGATGAATGCAAAGGAGTCGCAAAAGGATCAGCTCCCATTCTCCCAGGCTTATGGTTTTTCGTTTAATTTTTTCATTTTAAAAAAAAAAGAAAAAGAAAAGAAGCATATGTTTTTTTTTCTTCTCCCCTCTTCCCTTTCTATTTCCTTCCCTTTGCTTTCCCTTTAAAAAACATATATATATGTAATAATAGGGAGTATGCAAGTAAAGGCGCAGAGAACTGGAGATAACAATAATGACAACAATAAAAGCAAAGGGATGGGGAACAGACTGAAATTTTCCAATCTTATAATACATTCAATGGATAAATATTGTCCACATGTATATGTCCGAAAAAGAAGAAACTGTGTATCACATTAGCACATATGGGGAATGGTCTCACAGTCATGTACAAATGAGGGGTCATGTACAAATGAGGGGTTCAAGGATCCAAGTAATGGTAGGTCCACAAGCAGAGCTGCCTTCATCAAGAAGCGAAACCACATTCCAATCCTAAGGAAAAACAGAAGAGAGAGGCGCCTCTGGGTGTAGACTAAAAACAAGGTTTATTCATAAAAAGATAATGATGATCAAACTCACATGTTGAAGATCATCAATAGGCATAAAATGGTGATCAAATGCTGGAAAGGACATCATCCATCAAAGGTTCAAATCAGTCGAAGACAACTCCTGGCGGGGGGCTCTACCTGTGTGTGAGGAGAGGTACCGCTGAGATGTGAGGCCGGCCGCAGCGGTGACAAGTCACAATACTCGGTGGAGAACAGGGAAGAGCGTAAACATCCGGCGAGGAGTGATGACGTCATGAATCGAGCGACGCATTGCAGGGCGTACGGGCTGTGTTGACGTGACAGCCGCGCAACTTCATCAGGCTGAGGATGGATGGGATAGGGCGGCTTAAGAAGTGGGAGGTGGGAGGGAGAACCAGAACAGGAAATGTCATGATTGGTGTGGATGAAAGAGGGGGGGGGACGGGACGGAGACTACAGGAAATGGTCAGAGGAACATTAAGAAGTGTCAGCAGTGAAGTACTTTGTCAGGGAGCATGACAATGATACAGGGGCAATTATGTGAAAAGAAAAGAAAGAGGGAATAAAAAATGGACGGTTCGATTGGTACAGAGGGTGTGTGGTTGGGAGGGAACTATGATATAAATGCAAATACATGTAAGTAAATACATCATATGAGATGGTATATGGCTGGAGTAAATATATGTAAAGGAAAAATAAAAATAAAAAATAAAAATAATGATAATAATAAAAAATAAATAAATAAAAAATATAAAATGTAGAATATAAAATAAAAAATAATAAATAATAAAAAATAATAAATAATAAATAAAAAATAAAAAATAAAAAATAAAAAATAAAAAAATAAAAAATAAAAAATAATAAATAATAAATAATAAAATAAATAGAAAAAAAGGCAAGTATATGTAAAAGGTGGATATCTGTTGATATAGATAAATGCGTGGATATATGAATATGATAAGTCTATGGAGGGGGGGGGTGGGGATGAGGGAAGAAAAAGGCAGAACATATATATATATATATATATGAATATATACAAGTACATATGTCCAAGCATATGGAAAATAATTATAATATGAAGAATATTGTGGTGGAGCTGGAGGAAAAGGGAGGGGGGGGGGGGAGGAGAGAAAGGAATGGGCATGTATCTCTCCATCACACACAAATCAGGCCTTATATAAAGACACACAATTGATTGACAATTAGTTAAACAAAAAAAGACAAGAAAGAAATCCAATTATCACTAAATCGATGATAATTAATGAAAATTAAAAATAATAATTATTAGAGATAGTGACTATTGCTGCATATGTGTGTGCATGTATGCGCACGCAAAGTTGCGCGCGCACCCAGCACACACAGATGCAACAAGATATATTTAAAAATATTTAAAATTATTTAAAAATATTCGCACAGAACCTGAAGGCTGAGAATCAGGTGAAAAAGCGAACAACAAAACTCTAAAAAGGAATATGTGTATAAAAAGTATTAAAGGATAGTAGAGATCTCTAAGCTTTCGTTAATTCCTCCTGGCGATAAGGTATATATCCAAAAAGTTTCCTGGGAACAGAGCTTCTTGAATCTTTCGGCGGGAGACAGGGATCTGGGAATTTGTTCAATTACCCATACCCTGAGTCCCACTGTCGAGCTCTGGTGGGCCACCGCAAAGTGTCTAGGGACACTATGTGGATCGGTGCCACCTTCAATTAGCCTTCTGTGCTCACCGAACCTCTGTCTGAGAGCCCTAATGGTACGGCCGTACCATTAGGGCTCTCAGACAGAGGTTCGGTGAGCACAGAAGGCTAATAAGTTTTTTTCCTTTTTTTTTCCTTTTTTTTTTATTACCTGTACTAGTGTCATCCCATCATATTCCTATGCTGTGTCTTAAAAATCAGCATCCTTCTTCCTGTTGCTGCGGGTGCCTTGTTTTTCTATTTACATTCCCAGCAGGAGAAAACAGCACGGGCCGGCGTCCTCCCGCCGTACTGCGCATGCGCGTTACGGGGAGCTAGAGATCCATCGTTTTGGGGTTTTTTTTACTCTGCTTTTCGCCGTCGGCTCCATTGCGCATGCGTGGGCACATGCGCGGTCTCTCGGCGCCTCGGCGGCCATTTTTGTTCCTGGAAAAAGGGCCAGTTTTTGCCCTTTTCTTCTAGAATTAAAAAAAAAAAAAAGAGAGAGAGACTGGGGGTTCATGGGATTAGCCCACCCACCCTCAGGGTATTTAAGGTCAGCTTTAAGGGTTAGCAGTCAGAGTCTCCTCGGCTGTGCCCTGTTAGGTTTCTCTGAAGCTGCTCTGTGGTAAGTTTTTAAAAAACAAAAAAAAACAAAAGGGGGTAATGTGTCCTTTAAAAAAAAACAAAAAAAAACAAACTCCTTTTTCTTCTGCTTTCTTGCTATATTTCCGCAGCTGATCCTTATGCCCAACTCCGCAATGAGCAATTCATCTCGCAACAAAGATCCTCACACTTCTCTTAGGTATGGGACCATCTATACGTGAGTATAAAGAAAAAAAAAAAAGTGCGCTCACTGGCCTGACATGGTTTTTCTTAAATCATAGCCCTGTCAACTCCAAGAGGACCGAAAAATCCTCAAGGCACCGCGATGACGACAGCCCAAGTCGCAGGTCTCATTCTTCACGCCACCGGTCCCGCTCCTCAGGACATAGGTCCCATTCTTCACGTCATAGATCAAGATCCAGAAGACAGATCCTCTCCTAGATCCTATACAAAGAAGAAATGCTGGACCTGTGGGGCTAGTCTGCTACCGAACAAAGTAGTTTGCAAGGACTGTTTTGCGGACTATGCGTCCAGGCGCGAGTTAGAAAATCAACAGGTTGTGGACCTGCTTAAAAGAACTATGAAGGACTCCTTCTCTGAACTTGCGGCTTTGGTTCCCGCTCAGCCAGTCTCGCAGATGTCCCAGGTTCAGGATGTTGAACTTAATCTTCCCGGTCCTTCTGCAGACCTTGTCGGAGTAGCAGCTATAGACACGATTAGGTGTTCAGCAAGGTCTATGCTGCACTCAGTAATGGCGAAAAGGACCTTGTGGCTGAATCCCTGGACGGCGGATTTAGATTCCAAGCAAAATTGGTGCAAAATCCCATTCGATGGGAAGGCATTATTTGGAGAAAAGATGGATAAAGCCATCTCTAGGTTGTCAGGAGGAAAGTCCGGTATGCTTCCCCAAGACAGAAGGACGCGAAGATCCAGAGGGGGTTCTTCTAGGTTCCGCCAGTCGAATCCTAGGGATTTTAGACAATCAAGGCAGTCCAGAGACAGCAGAAGACCCTGGAAGGGCACTCAGGCATCCTTTTTGGGCAGAAAGATAAAGGCCCCTCCGACTCAACATGAACAGAAGCAATCCTTGTGACGCCAGATTAGCCCAGACACTCCCGGTGGGAGCCAGGCTAAAGTTCTTTTTTCCAGTCTGGGCCAACAGATGCCAGGATTCCTGGGTCCTGTCAACAATCCAATGGGGGCACTTTTGGAGTTTCTCTCATTCTCCACCTCAGAATTCTTTCAAGAGAACAGAAATTCCATCCTCTCCGCTGAAGGCTCAAGCCCTAAGACACTTCGTATCGTCACTCCAGCTTCAGGGAGCAGCTGTGCCGGTTCCCTTGGCAGAGCGCTTCACAGGCTTCTATTGCACTCTGTTTCTGGTCCCAAAGAGAACGGGTGGATGGAGGCCTGTGATAGATCTAAAAAGGCTCAACAGGCACATACACCCCGAAAGCTTCAAGATGGAATCTCTGCAAACAATTATTCAGGCAGTGCAGCCAACAGATTGGATGATTTCAGTCGATCTGCAAGATGCGTACCTACACGTTCCAATTCTACCTGCCTTTCAAAAGTATCTCAGATTTGCAGTAGGACGGACCCACCTGCAGTTTCAAGCCCTGCCCTTCGGTCTGTGCACCTCCCCCAGGGTATTCACCAAGATTCTAATATCCGCCCTGGTTCCCCTGCGGGAGAGGGGTTTGAGGATATACCACTATTTAGACGACATCCTCCTCCTAGCAAGCAGTCCGGATCAGATGGTATATCACCGAGACATTCTTCTCCAGTCCCTGAGAGAACTAGGATGGCTGATAAACTCCGAAAAGAGTCAGCTTGCACCTACACAGCAGATGATCTATCTAGGTGCAATGTTCAACACTCAGGAGGGGACAGTATCATTACCATCTCCAAAGATGAGGATCATCATCCAGAAGATGGTCAAGACCATCCGGAGCCTGTATCTAACGGCATCACAATGTCTGAGCCTCATTGGCCTGATGTCTGCCTGTATACCAATGATTCCTTGGGCCCATTGGCACTTGAGGTATTTCTAGATGGGTTTCTTGGCGCAGTGGAAGAAACAACAACTCTCTCAGACAATCCTGCTGACGGGAGCAATGCGCAGGAGTCTTCATTGGTGGACCCTTCCGGAAAACCTCTCCAAACCTCGTCACCTGGATTCCCTCCCCTGGATCACAGTTACGTCTGACACAAGTGGACAAGGCTGGGTAGCCCATTGCGGGGAAACCAGGATACAGGGAAGATGGTCCTGTTCCACCCAGGGAGTGGTATGCAACATCCTGGAGATGAGAGCAGCGTTCTTGGCACTGACTTCATTGGCATCTCAAATCAGAGGCCAGAGAGTACTTATACGCCTGGACAACAGGGCAGCTGTCGCGTATCTGCAGAAGCAGGGGGGCACTCGCAGCACATCACTCCTCAGGGAAGTAGAGCCGATTATGCTCTGGACAGAGAAGAACATCCTAGACCTCAGGGCGATGAATCTCCCGGGAAGGTTGAACACGGAAGCAGACACGCTGTCGAGGAACTTCTTGGACAACAACGAGTGGGCTCTTCATCCCCATATCTTCCATCAGATTGCCAACCTCTGGGATCCTCCTCAGATAGACCTATTTGCCACTCCAGAGAATGCCAAAATGTCCACATTCTTCTCTCGCCTGCCGTATATGCAAGCCGAGGAAGTGGATGCCCTGTCATGCCCCTCGTTCTTGTCATTTGCTACCTCAAATGAGTTTCATCCAATCCTACTACATCAAATGTTCTAGGTTTTCTCCAGACAGGACTTGATCTGGGTCTTGGTCTAAGTTCCCTCAAAGTGCAAGTAGCAGCAATCTCTGCCGCAACAAATAAAAGATGGGCGGAAGAGCCTTTAGTAGTCACTTTCCTCAGAGGAGTATTAAAAATTCGCCCACCTGTCAGATGGTCTTTTCCTAAATGGGATTTATCCCCGGTCATTGAAGTCCTCTTTGACCATGCCTTTGCCCCAGTGGAACAAGTAGCAATATGGAACCTAACACTGAAGATGGCTTTTCTGCTAGCCATTACATCTGACAGAAGGATTTCAGAACTTCACTCTTTAGGGATAGGTGATGACCACATCTCTTTCTTCCACGATAGAGTGGAGCTTCGTCCCCTTCGGGGGTTCACACCTAAGGTCGCTACTCCAAGCCACCTTTTGGAGCCTTGGGCACTACCAGTATTTGCTGAAACGGATTCGGAATCATGTCACGAGCTGGACATATCCAGAGTGCTCAGGGCCTACCTAGAGGCCACCAGACCCTTCAGGAACTCGGAAAGACTTTTTATTGTACCATTCGGTAAATACAGGGGCAAAGAAGCTTCCATCAGAACTCTGGCATCTTGGGTTGTAAAATGAATCCAGAAGGCCTACAGGATGAAGAATATGGAACCTCCATCCCGAGTGAATGCTCATTCTACAAGGGCAGTCTCAACCTCCTGGGCAGCAAGGGCTAACGTTTCATTAGAGACGGTGTGCAGGGCCGCCACCTGGTCTTCTCACAATACTTTCCTCAGACACTACCATATTGATCAAGGAGCTCTCACAATGGTTGAGTTCGGAAGGAGGGCAGTTCTGGCTGTAATGTCCCATTCTAATTAAACATTTATTGTTAAGCATTATCCCACCCGTGTCAGCTATTTATTTATCACCAGTATGCTGCCATGGAGGCACCAGGAAAACGGAAAATTGTATCATACTTACCGTAATTTTCCTTTACTGGTGCCTATCCATGGCAGCATACGCTCCCACCCTCGGTATTCTATTTTACGGAGAATGTTGGGGGAGGGACTATGCCTTTAATTTATGCTATTCACTAGTCCTGAGGGAGGAGGTGGAGCTCTATCACTAGTATGCTGCCATGGATAGGCACCAGGAAAGGAATATTACGGTAAGTATGATACAATTTTCCATTTTTCTTTTCTTTCTTCATATTCAAAAACAAATGAGAGCTGCAAAATACTCACCATGCCTCTCAACAAAAAGCTTGGGGTGTCTACTTTCCAAAATGGGGTCATTTGGGGGGGGGGGGTTGTGCCATCTGGGCATTCCATGGCCTCCGAAACTGTGATAGGCAGTGAGGAGTGAAATCAAAAATTTACACCCTTAGAAACCCTGAAGGCGGTGCTTGGTTTTTGGGGTCCCTATGCGGCTAGGCTCCCACAAAGTCTCACACATGTGGTATCCCCGTACTCAGGACAAGCAACAGAATGTATTTTGGGGTGTAATGCCATCTTGGCATTTTATGGCCTTGGAAACTGTGATAGGTAGTGAGGAGTGAAATTAAAAATTTACGCCCTTAGAAATCCTAAAGGCGGTGCTTGGTTTCGGGGCCCCGTACGCAGCTAGGCTCCCAAAAAGTCCCACACATGTGGTATCCCCATACTCAGAAGTAGCAGCAGAATGTATTTTGGGGTGTAATTCCACATATGCCCATGGCATGTTTGAGCAATAAATCATTTAGTGACAACTTTGTGCAAAAAAAAAAAAAAATGTTTGTCATTTTCCTGCCACTTGTGGCAAAATATTCCATGGACTCGACATGCCTCTCAGCAAAAAGCTTGGGATGTCTACTTCCCAAAATGGGGTCATTTGGGGGGGGGGGGGTTGAACTGTCCAGGCATTTTATGGCCTTCAAAACTGTGATAGGTAGTGAGGAGTGAAATCAAAAATTTACGCCCTTAGAAATCCTGAAGGCGGTGCTTGGTTTTCGGGGGCCCCGTACGCAGCTAGGCTCCCAAAAAGTCCCACACATGTGGTATCCCCATACTCAGGAGAAGCAGCTAAATATATTTTGGGGTGCAATTCCACATATGCCCATGGCCTGTGTGAGCAATATATCATTTAGTGACAACTTCTTGTAAATTTTTTTTTTTTTGTCATTATTCAATTACTTGGGACAAAAAAAAATTAATACTCAATGGGCTCAACATGCCTCTCAGCAATTTCCTTGGGGTGTCTACTTTCCAAAATGGGGTCATTTGGGGGGGTTTTGTGCTGGCCTGCCATTTTAGCACCTCAAGAAATGAGATAGGCAGTCATAAACTAAAAGCTGTGTAAATTCCTGAAAATGTACCCTAGTTTGTAGACGCTATAACTTTTGCGCAAACCAATAAATATACTCTTATTGACATTTTTTTTTACCAAAGACATGTGGCTGAATACATTTTGAACTAAATGTATGACTAAAATTAAGTTTATTGTATTTTTTTATAACAAAAAGTAGAAAATATAGTTTTTTTAAAAATTTTCGGTATTTTTCCATTTATAGCGCAAAAAATAAAGACTGCAGAGGTGATCAAATAGCATCAAAAGAAAGTTCTATTTGTGGGAACAAAAGGACGCAAATTTCGTTTGGGTACAGCATTGCATGACCACGCAATTAGCAGTTAAAGCGACGCAGTGCCAAATTGTAAAAAGTGCTCTGGTCAGGAAGGGGGTAAATCTTTCCGGGGCTGAAGTGGTTAAAGTGAAAAAACACGAAGGTTTACAACCCCTTTAATGTCTTAAGTAAATATGTACAAGTTTACATTTTTTTATTTTAGAATGTATTTGTTCTTTAACCACTTCCGGACCACCGCACGCCGATGTACATCCGAACTTTGAAGGGGTATATCATTGTTATGGCAGCAGCTAGCTGCCATAACCCCGGTATCCCCGTTTTCGTGCGGCGGTCCGCTTTCTGATAAAAGTGGTCCCTGCGGCGGATTCCACTCGAGATCACTTTTATCAGTGGCAGGAGAGGGGCCCCCCTCCCGCCGTGATCCGGTGCCCTCCGCCGCTTTCCGGAGCCGTCGGTAGCGGCGGAGGCGATCGCGTCTGCCTGCTGTGCCTGGAGACGGGTGAGGCTAAGATGGCGCCCACTCGTCTCCATGGCACTGCTGGGCGGAAGCGACGTCAAAACGTCACTTCTGCCCATGCCTCTTAAAGGCATATTTTTTTCAATGTCATTTTTTAAATGACTTTTTTTTTTTTAATTGCATTTTAGTGTAAATATGAGATCTGAGGTCTTTTTGACCCCAGATCTCATATTTAAGAGGTCCTGTCATGCTTTTTTCTATTACAAGGGATGTTTACAGTCCTTGTAATAGGAATAAAAGTGACACAATTTTTTTTTTTAAACGGTGTAAAAATAAATAAAACAATGTAAAATAAATAATAACAATTAAAAAATTTTTTTTTTTTAAAAACCCCCCTGTCCTGACGAGCTCGTGCGCAGAAGCGAACGCATATGCGAATAGCGCCGCATATGAAAACGGTGGTCAAACCACACATGTGAGGTATCGCCACAACCGGTAGAGTGAGAGCAATAATTCTAGCCCTAGACCTCCTCTGTAACGCAAAACATGCAACCTGTAGAATTTTTTAAACGTCACTTATGAAGATTTTTGAGGGTAAAAGTTTGACGCCATTCCACGAGCGGGCGCAATTTTTAAGCGTGACATGGGTGTCAATTTACTTGGCGTAACATTATATTTCACAATATAAAAACAAATTGGGCTAACTTTACTGTTGTCTTATTTTTTTATTCAAAAAAGTGAATTTTTTCCAAAAAAAAGTGCTTGCAACGACTGCCATTTTATTCTCTAGGGTGTTAGAAAAAAACCATATATAATGATTGGGGGGTTCTAAGTAATTTTCTAGCAAAAAAAAATGTTTTAAACATGTAAACACCTAAAATCCAAAACGAGGCTGGTCCTTAAGTGGTTAAGGATTCTGATCTAGTTAAAAATGTTAAATATTGTTGTAAGGCCTGTAGCTATTGAAATCATTG
Organism: Lithobates clamitans; assembly: GCA_037952925.1. Taxonomy (NCBI): domain Eukaryota; kingdom Metazoa; phylum Chordata; class Amphibia; order Anura; family Ranidae; genus Lithobates; species Lithobates clamitans. The sequence continues at coordinate 456,172 of JBBGZY010000653.1, forward strand.
AGGTCATATAACACTTTAAAGCCCGGCTCTGGGCCCTCGGTCTCATCCTTCCTCTCAGTGATCTTATCTCATCTCTGAATTCCCCCCTTTCCATGTGTTTATATGTGTTTTTTTAATACTTATGTAGCACCCTCTAGTTTGCTACTAGTGTGAAAGTAGGCAAAACATAGTTTGGCTCATGGTTAAGCATGTGTCATGGAATCCGGGTTGGGGTTTATTTGTGTTAGGCTGGGTGGCTCATGCAGGCAAGTCTCTGGTGCCTCCTCCTGAGTCTGGAAGTTTTGAGAAACTTCTAGAGGTTAGTGGGTGGAGGCCTAAAGGATTGATCTGCATACTAAGGGGAGCTTGACCAATCCCCGAGCAGTGAGCCTGGCAGGGTGGTTGAGCTAGCCCTTAAGTATGGATGAGTCATGCTGGCGGAGAGAGTCGGGTGGAAGATGGAGATGGAGTGCTGAGGAGTCTGTCGGTGGCCTAGAGGGGCCCTCTAGGGGGGCTTCACAAGCCGGAGGTTTGGGCTGGCTCAGGAAGGATCCCGCCTGCAGTGCAGTGTGATTGGGACCACCACCTGGGAGCAGTGGGAGCAAGGAGAGGACAGTGAGTACATCAGCACACTCAGGGATACTACAAGGGGAACGTCTTCCACATGTAGTTAGCTTTCTGGAGGGACAGCGGTGTGCTTCATCCCTTCATCCTTAAACAAAAATGTATAACCTGAGCTCATACGATTCGAGATGGATCAGGAGATCGAGCCAAGATATTTTTTATTTCAGGTACTTATATAGCGCTCAGAGGCATAACTAGAACCTTCAGGGCCCCGGTGCAAGGAACCATGAAGGGCCCCCCTGACCTTTGGTCCCGGGGCCCTTTCCAATGATTCTGCGGTCCCTTTCTCCCATCGCGAGGCCCTGGATTATGGTCCTGCAGCAGGACCCCTCCCTGACGTCTTGGGTAAGGTTGCCACCTTTTCTTCAAGCCAAACCCAAAGACTTTAGCAGCACACAGCAAATTCATTTTTGTAGTATACACTGTACATATATTTTGTGATTAAATAACAATTCTAAATGTATATATTTAAATCACAAGAGTCCCCCCTTACATCAGCATCCACAGAGTTCCTCTTTACATCTGAACACGCAGAATTTCCCATTTACATCTGAACTTGCAGAGTTCCCCTACACTGTAAGGGACCCCCTTATTGTGCAGACTCTTATATAAGGGAGAACTTTGGGGACTTTGATTTAAGGGAGAACAGTGAGAACTCTGATGTAAGGGGGAACACTGCAGACTCTGATATAAGGGGTTCCTCGGTAACTGGAGCCCCCACTTACATCAATGTCCCCAGCATTCCCCAGCAATCAGGGTTCCCAGAGCCCCTGTTACTTCTGCAGAAGTCTGCAGAATTTCCATTTTTTCATTTTCCACCCATTGTTCTGTATGGGGAGACGGATGTAAATGGACATGTTTACATTTACACCTGCCTGGATCTGAGCCAATGAAAACAGATGGATGGAGATCCATTCATGGACCTGTCATCCGCCTACTCAGTGGGGATTAGCGGAGGGATTCCCCGCTGAGCAGGCAGATCCGCTTGGCAATGTCCGCCTTTGTAAAAGGGCCCTAAGGGGGAGCTCTGTGGATTGTAATGTAAAGGGGAACTCTTATGTAATGGGCACTCTGGGAACCCTGATGTAGGGGGATTCCTGCTCATCAAAGCCCCACTTACATCAGAGTCCCCCTTTACATTACAGTCCACAGAGCTCTCACTTACATTAGTGTGCTCAGAGGCTGGCAAGAGAAGAAAGGAAGGGAGGGACGCTTCACTCAACATAATTGGAGGCTTGGGCCACGGAGTTCCGCCACTGTGGTCAGCAAGCAAGGCCTACTAGCCAGTGCTATACATACACATAGTATGGCAGAGCATGCTGGTGCTTGTAGTGCACCACAACAGGGAAACACCAGCGGGCTGCTGTGTTGGTAGAGGGGCTCTTATGATAATTAAATGTTATTTTTGTATCAATAAATTTTTTACACATGCTGCAGAGATGTTCTATATGGGGCCCCTTTGTTAACTTCTGCTCTTTATGAGCTCAGGGTATACAATTTTGTACTTCAAATGGTCTGGTTCCAGAAACCCCACCCATCACTTGGTGTCGGCAGTGTACCTACCTTATATATTTTTCAGTGATGTTATATCCCCGATGTAGCACCCTGATGTCAAAGCAGGGTTTCTCCTAGATTTACCTGCCAGGTATCATTGCCTTGGCCAATTGGGAGGGATCAATTGATTTCACCCTAAGTCTGGAATTGCTGCACTTCTGTCACTAGATGGCCGGGTATCTGGTGACATTAGATAAGACAAGGGCAGCATGGACAGATTAGGAATAGATAGGGTATCTCAGCCAATGGGCAGGGATTTTCTAGGGGTCCCTTGGCCTGCTGGGAGAGCCTATTTATTTGGGTGAGGTCAGGTGATTGGGGCTCTGTGCCACCTGGATGGCTGTCTGGGTGGACATGTGTTGTGCTGCCTGGGCTGCTAGGCCGGAGTCTGGGCCTATCATTGGCACATCTGGCTGCTAGGCTGCCTGAGGGCCTATCCAGAAGCAAAAGAGCAGCGTAGGGTTGGGATTGCAGCTTGCAGTATTGCAAGATACTAAAGTAAGAAGATTAGAAGAGCTCACGGGATTCAGTGGTAGTGAATCAGCAAGTCTAATGAGAGAGACTGGGAGCTCAGTGGGCTAAGAGTCAAGAAGCAATATAAAGGTACTTTTCTAAGTAAAAAGTACATACATTTTTTTAAACCAGAGTTTAATGTCCCCTTATGCTATTTTAATTAGGTCATTTTGAGAGCTGATGTAGGTTGGTGATTACCTTAATTTTGTGTATGTGGAATGTTTTATGTAAGATAATTAAAGATAATTGATGCCTATGTTGTTTATGTAGGTGTTATGGAATAAATGATACATTAGATGAGATGATTACTACTGTCTTTCCCTAAAAATAAGACCTACATCGAAAATAAGACCTAGCATTATTTTCCAGGAGGGCTGCAAAATAAGCCCTACCCCGAAAATAAGCCCTAGTTGAAAATGCTTGTGAAATCATATAATCCACTCTATTACAGTAGTATATAATGTACAATGTGTGTGTGTTTCTGTAATATAATTGCGGGGAAAAGAGCTCCAGTGGGTCACAGAAGAGCAGAACAGTGCTATAACGAAGGTATTTGCCACAATTATATTACAGAAACACACACATTGTATATTATATACTACTGTAATAGAGTGGATTATAAGATTTACAAGCATTTTAACTCGATTCACACTGGGGATTCCTGTCAGGCAAGGAGAGAGAAGGGGAGAGAAGACAGCACACTACATGGTAAGACCTACCCCGAAAATAAGCCCTACTGTATCTTTTGTTGTCAAAATTAATATAAGCTTATTTTCGGGGAAACACGGTATAGTAAGGCTACTTTCACACTGGGGCGGGGGGGGGCTCTAATTTTAGCGCGCTTTACCGCTGTTATAGCGGCGCTTTACAGCCACTAGCGGAGCACATTTATCCCCTGCTAGCGGCCGAAAAATGCTGCTTGCGGGACTTTTTCTAACATCCTGCAAGCAAACCACCCCAGCGTGAAAGCACTCGGGCTCTCACACTGTGGCTGCAGGGGAGGTGTTTTTCAGGCGCTTTACAGGCGCTATTTTTAGCCCAAAAGCGCCTGAAAAATGCCCCAGTGTGAAAGGGGTCCTAAAGTGAGCAGAGAAGGGAAAGAGTGTGTAAAATTTGACACTGCACGTGTGACATTGAGGCTGCATTCACACCTGAGCGTTTCAAAGTGGCGCGTTTTTACTGCCCTTTTACCACGATTTTGCAGCGTTTTTTTTTACCGTGTTTTTGCAGCACTGGTTCCCGCATCGCATCTCTCCCACAGGCAGTATACACTGCCTTCTGCGCACCGCTGCGGGTGTCATTACATTGTCAATGACAATCCGATTCTAGTGTGGGGAAAAACAAGTCCCTGCATTTTTTTCTGTGCGAATCTAATGCGAGTTCAGCCATACAACTGTATGGCTGAACTCGCATCTCACAGACATCGCATGTGATCGGCACCGCAGGTGCAGGTACGAATCACATGCGATGGCTGTGATCGCTCTGGTGTGAACCTGGGCTGAATGTCACTATAAAGTCCACAGTTGATCACTTGATTTACCCCCTTCGTGACCAGGCCATTTTTTGCGATACGGCACTGCGTTACTTTAACTGACAATTGCGCGGTTGTGCGAAATTGTACCCAAACAAAATGCATGTCCCTTTTTCCCACAAAGAGCTTTGTTTGGTGGTATTTGATCACCTCTGCAGTTTTTGGTTTTTTTTGCACTATAAACAAAAAAAAGAACGACAATTTTGAGAAAAAAATAATATTTTTTTACTTTCTTCTTTAAAACATATTCAATAAAAAAAAATTTAAAAAATCTAATTTCTTCATCAATTTAGGCCAATATGTATTCTGCTACATATTTTTGGGAAAAAAATCCCAATAAGTATATATTGATTGGATTGCACAAAAGTTATAGCGTAAATAATAGAGTAAAAAAAAAAATTAAATTATCTCATAGTTCGTAAACGCTATAACTTTTGTGCAATCCAATCAATATATACTTATACTTAATATATACTAAATTTGATTTTTTCATTTTTTTTTTTATTGAATATGTTTTATAGCAAAAAGTAAAAAAATATAATTTTTTTCTCAATATTTTCGGTCTTTTTGGGTGAAGCTCTGCTTTAATGTATATTTTTGATAGAGTGACAACTATTTCAGTTGTTTAAGAATTAAAAATTACAGTTATAGGGCGTACACACGGTCGGACTTTGTTCGGACATTCCGACAACAAAATCCTAGGATTTTTTCCGATGGATGTTGGCTCAAACTTGTCTTGCATACACACGGTCACACAAAGTTGTCGGAAAATCCGATCGTTCTAAACGCGGTGACGTAAAACACGTACGTCGGGACTATAAACGGGGCAGTGGCCAATAGCTTTTATCTCTTTATTTATTCTGAGCATGCGTGGCACTTTGTCCGTCGGATTTGTGTACACACGATCGGAATTTCCGACAACGGATTTTGTTGTCGGAAAATTTTATCTCCTGCTCTCCAACTTTGTGTGTCGGAAAATCCGATGGAAAATGTCCGATGGAGCCCACATACGGTCGGAATTTCCGACAACACGCTCCGATCGGACATTTTCCATCGGAAAATCCGACCGTGTGTACGGGCCATTACATGGCTGAAAAAATAGTCCTTGTGTTAAAGGCATTGCACGCTATTATAATATAATATATATTATTCATTTATTTTTTATTTTTTATTAGGTATTAGTGTAGTTATATTACCTGTGTCATTTGTTTGCCTTACCTTGTAATGATGTTGCAGCTGCAGTTTGCATTGTAGTATCTGATCAATTCCCCAATGTCTATCATTTTGCTTGCTTATCCCTAGAGACAGGCAACTTTTTGTTCCAGGTCACACAGCATCCAATGCTACCTCACCATTTCCTCTATGTTGCATCATAAATGTGGGAGTGCTAATGCATACCTCCCAACTTTTTGAGATGGGAATGGGGGACACCTATCAGCAAAAGTATGCAGGCATAGGACACACACCCTGCCACACCCCCTTAAAAGGAGAATTGTACAAAAAAACAAGATAGGTTAAACCCACAAGTGCTTTTTTACCACTACTATTCCTTGAGCTATGAATACGCACCTGCTGTAACGCTGTGAAACACGTCAGTGGTTTTATCCTTGCTGCATGGATTTATTATAACAATAAAGAAATTGTTTTCATTGGAGTGTGGCCATCCGCACTATTCCTTTATATTGGCTTTTGGAATTCACAAATGCAGCAATTTAGAAATCAAATGAAAGGTTTAGCGCTGAAAAACACTTTTTGATAGATAAAAAGTGCACTTTATATACATCTATATAGATCAGACCAAAATGAAGGACAAATGAGGAGGAAAGAGGGACAGACGGACATTGTTCCAAATCAGGGACAGTCCCTCAAAATCAGGGACAGTTGGGAGCTATGCTAATGTGATGTGATGAAAATACATCTCTTCCTGCATGGTGAGCATTTGTTAATTGCTCTGCCTGTTTGTGTCTGTTCCAGATCTAATTACAGTAAAACCTTGGATTGCGAGCATAATTCGTCCAGGAAACATGCTTGTAATCCAAAGCACTTGTATATCAAAGCAAATTTCCCCATAAGAAATAATGGAAACTCGGATGATTCTTTCCACAATCATTTATTCATAAGTCCTTCAGTTTATAGTCCATATAAAAAGATTATCAAAAAAGAGGATTGTCCCCCATGAGGGGTTTTCTAGGCAGCAAGAGGTAATTGAGAAGTGCTAAAAGAAATAACGTATTATAATTTTTATTGTAACAAAGTATCAAAAAATGCTTTAGACATACAGTATATAGTCAAAACATGAGCTGTGATATAGAATTTATAAAAACAACGTCCCTCATACGACAATGTACAATGATAATACACAGTGATCAAACACCATGGAGAGAAATAATACATAAGTCTTGTATATGAATACTGACGCGTTTCGACCCCAACGGGTCTTCTTCAGAGGATTTTTGTAAACTGTAAAAATGTTAACATATATTAAAATTTGTGGTTTGAAGGTAAAAGGCAACAGTAGTAATGAATATGTTCATACATATTTACCAATCACATTGTATTTGTTAGACTTTCACATACCTGACTGACGAACCCGATACAGCAGGGGTAGGTCTCCCTTACGTATCTGGTTCCTGGCCCCTGTTGGTATGAACAGAAGGCACGGGAGCACAGAGTGGTATGAGAGCCTGGCGGGTGGCTTGTGGAGGTAAGGCCCAGGATCCAGGTGTAAGAGAACTGATGGTACTTGGCAAGCTGAAGCACAGGCAGCAGATGCAGAGCAGGAGCGGGGTAGACAGGTCCAGGCACAGACAGAGTTGGCAGCAGGCGGTCAGCACAGTATAATGGAGCAGGCAGGTTCAGAGTCTGGGTCACAAGCAGGGTTGGCAACAGGCGGGCAACGCAGTACAAAGGAGCAGGCAGGATCAAAGTCAAAGGCAGGCCGAGGTCAGGTGCAGGCAGACAGCAGAGAGGAATCCAATAGACAAGCCGGGTATCAGGGGGATCAAACGTTCAGACAGGTAAACAGGAAGCACAGGTACTGGGAGCTGCAGATCGGACAGCACTGAGCAAAGTGCATCAATAGTTTAAATAGGGCGATTGGCACCAAACCTAGAGATGGCGCACGCCGGCGCACCCAGGGTGCCCAATACTGAATGTGTTCTGGGAACCTCTCTGACAGTACCCCCTCCTTAAGGGCAGCCTCTGGATGCCCATCTGGGCTAGTCTATCAGCGTGGGCACTCCGAAAATCCTTTAACAGTTCTTCAGCATGGGGGTTGCTTTCCGGTTCCCAGGAATTATCTTCTGGTCCATACCCCCTCCACTTGATTAAGTATTGGATTTGGTTGTGCCTCTTCCTGCAATCCAGGATTGCTTCCACCTCAAATTCTTCCTCGTAGTTGATGATTACAGGTTCAGGTGGGCCGGTATTTCGACCAGAAAAAGAATTGGGAATAACAGGTTTCAGCAAGGACACATGAAAGACTGGGTGGACTTTCAGTGTATCAGGTAAGTCAAGCTCATAAGTCACATCATTAATTTTCCTCTTGACCGAAAAAGGACCCATGAATCTGGGACCCAACTTCCTTGAGGGGCAGGCCATTTTTAAGTGTAGATAGCCACACCTGGTTACCAGGTTCTAGGATGAGTTCTCCTCGCTTCTTCCTGTCAAACATCCTTTTATTGTATTCCTGGGTTTTAGCCATGGTCTCTCTTAGTAACTCGTTATTGGTGAGTAGGGATGAGCTGAACACCCCCCTTGTTCGGTTCGCACCAGAACATGCGAACAAGCAAAAAATTTGTTCGAACACGGTTAAAGTCTATGGGACACGAACATGAATAATCAAAAGTGCTAATTTTAAAGGCTTATATGCAAGTTATTGTCATAAAAAGTGTTTGGGGACCTGGGTCCTGCCCCAGGGGACATGGATCAATGCAAAAAAAAAATTTAAAAATGGCCGTTTTTTCAGGAGCAGTGATTTTAATAATGCTTAAAGTGAAACAATCAAAGTGTAATATTCCTTTAAATTTCGTACCTGGGGGGTGTCTATAGTATGCCTGTAAAGGGGCACATGTTTCCCGTGTTTAGAACAGTCTGACAGCAAAATGACATTTCAAAGGAAAAAAAGTCATTTAAAACTACTCGCGGCTATTAATGAATTGCCGGTCCGACAATACACATAAAAGTTCATTGATAAAAACGGCATGGGAATTCCCCACAGGGGAACCCCAAACCAAAATTTAAAAAAAAATGAAGTGGGGGGTCCCCCTAAATTCCATACCAGGCCCTTCAGGTCTGGTATGGATATTAAGGGGAACCCCAGCCAAAATTTAGAAAAAAAAATGGCGTGGGGTCCCCCTCAAAATCTATACCAGACCCTTCAGGTCTGGTATGGATTTTAAGGGGAACCCTGCACCAAAATTTTTAAAAAATGGCGTGGGGTCTCCCCAAAAATCCATACCAGACCCTTATCCGAGCACGCAACCTGGCAGGCCGCAGGAAAAGAGTGGGGGACGAGTGAGCACCCCCCCTCCTGAACCGTACCAGGCCACATGCCCTCAACACTGGGAGGGTGCTTTGGGGTAGCCCCCCAAAACACCTTGTCCCCATGTTGATGGGGACAAGGGCCTCATCCACACAACCCTTGCCCGATGGTTGTGGGGGTCTGCGGGCTGGGGGGGTTATCGGAATTTGGAAGCCCCCTTTAACAAGGGGACCCCCAGATCCCGGCCCTCCCCCCTGTGTGAAATGGTAAGGGGGTACAAAAGTACCCCTACCATTTCACAAAAAAAGTGTCAAAAATGTTAAAAATGACAAGACAGTTTTTGACAATTCCTTTATTTAAATGCTTCTTCTTTCTTCTATCTTCCTTCGGTTTCTTCCTCCATCTTCTTCTGGTTCCTCTGGTTCTTCCTCCGATGTTGGCAAAGAATGGCGTTTGTTTAATGGCAGAGTGCACAGAGTTATTGTAGGCAAACTCAGCAATAGGCAGTAGAGAGACCCAATCGTCCTGTGAAAAGACAGAAAAGCAGCGGAGATATTGTTCCAGAGTCTGATTAGTTCTCTCCGTCTGCCCATTCATCTGGGGATGGTAGGCATACGAGAATGCTTATTGAATTTCGAGTGAACCACAGAGAGCCTTCCAAAACCTGGAAGTGAACTGAACACCTCGATCCGATACTATACTTGATGGAACTCCATGCAGTCTCACTACTTCTTTAATGAACATTTTTGCTGTTTCCAAAGCCGAAGGTGTGCCTTTCATGGGTAGGAAGTGAGCTATCTTCGACAATCTATCCATGATGACGAAGATGGTGGAAAAACCCTCTGCCGGAGGGAGCTCTACGATGAAGTCCATCGAAATCATCTTCCAGGGCCTTTCTGGGACAGGTAAAGGTCTTAGTAGGCCCCAGGCATTTGTTCGGCTATTTTTATTCCTAGCACAGGTGGTGCATGATTCCACATAGCTCCCGCAGTCGCTGAGGCCATCAAAATGAACGTTGCACCAGCTCTGTCGTTTTCAGAACACCAAAATGTCCAATTTATGGTCGTGGCAGAGTTCCAGTACTGCCACTCTCAGATTCTCTGGAACCATCATTTTGTCCTTGTGCCAGAATAGGCCATCTTGCATGCTTACATTGTCTTCAGTAGATGGGGACCAACCCACAGAGGCTTGTCTTATTTGGGATACGATGTCCCCTTGAAGTAGCAAGAAATTTCCAGCAGGAAGGATGGTGTCTGGAGGTAAGGATTCTCCGGAGTCATGGAACATGCGGGATAAAGCATCTGGCTTAATATTTTTAGAGCCAGGTCTGTACATGATGTGAAACTGAAATCTGGAGAAAAACAGGGTCCACCTTGCCTGCCGTGGTCTCAGTCTTTTGGCGGTTCTCAAATACTCCAGGTTTTGTGGTCGGTATAGGCCAGAATGGGGTGTGCAGCACCCTCCAGTAGGTAGCGCCACTCTTCTAGGGTGGCCTTGATGGCCAGAAGCTCCCGATCTCCTACGTCGTAATTTTTCTCCGCGGTGGAGAGCTTACATGAGAAAAAGGCCACTGGATAGAGGTTGGCTTTGGCGCCTTGCCGCTGAGAGAGTACTGCCCCTACTGCGAACTCTGATGCATCTACTTCAAGGACAAATGGTAGGGCAGGATCTGGATGTTTCAGGATGGAGGCAGAAGTAAACAGTTCTTTAAGTTTTTCAAAGGCGTTGTGCGCCTTAGGGGACCAACAGAATCGGTTCCCTTGCCTGGTTAGTTCAGTGATGGGGGCAATTATTGCAGAAAAGCCCCTTATGAACTTCCGGTAAAAGTTGGTGAAGCCAATGAAACGTTGGACTCCTTTCTTATCGGAGGGAGCGGGCCAGTCCAGGATAGCTGCCACTTTTTGGGGATCCATCTTAATGCTGTTAAAAGAAATAATTAGGCCGAGGAACTGGATGCACTGGAGTTCAAACTCGCATTTTTCCAATTTGGCGTAAAGACTATGCTGCCTGAGCCGGGTTAATATGTTTCGGATATGCCTGCAATGCTCAGTGACTGAAAAGGAAAAGATTAAGATACCATCTAAATACACTATCACATACAAGTCCAGAAGGTCACGGAAGATATCATTCACAAAGTGTTGAAATGTGGCTGGTGCGTTGCACAGGCCAAAGGGCATGACCAGGTACTCAAAGTGCCCGAACCGGGTACGAAAAGCTGTTTTCCATTCATCTCCCACTCTGATGCGGATTAAATTGTAGGCACCACGGAGATCTAATTTAGAGAAGATCGTTGCAGAACCCAGTGTTTGGAAAAGTTCAGGCACAAGAGGTAGAGGATAACGGTTCTTGATGGTTACTTTATTTAGTTCCCGGTAATCAATACAAGGCCGTAGAGAGTGATCTTTTTTTTCGACGAAGAAGATGCCGGCTCCGGCCGGTGAAGTGGATGGACGGATAAAACCTCTCTTTAGGTTCTCGTCAATATAGACTTTAAGGGTATCCAGCTCTTGCTCTGTTAGTGGAAAAATTCCTCCAAAAGGGACTTCAGATCCAGGCAACAGTTCTATCGGGCAATCATAAGGTCTATGAGGAGGGAAAGTCTCTGCCCCCTTTTTACTAAATACATCAGAAAAGTCCCGATATGGAGCGGGAATCGCCTGCTGCGATTCATTGTCAATGTCCAGGCAGAAGAGTTGATTGGGTTTTACGGAGATACTGTGCAGACAGTGTTGTTGACAATAACTGGAGAGGAATTTGGTTTCCCCAGTGACCCAGTCAATGCTGGAATTATGGGCCTGTAACCACGGAATTCCCAGGATAATAGGAAAAAGCGGTGAAGACATAGCGTATAATCTGAGAAGTTCCTGATGGTGAGTGCCCATGACGGCCAGCAGAGGGATAGTCTTCTGGGTGACAGGACCAGAACTAAGAGTGGAGCCATCAGCAAGGTGTACAGCAAGTCCCTGCGACTTTGATTGGAGAGGAATGCGATGATTAGCAGCAAAAGTTAGGTCAATGAAGCAGCTGCATGCTCCGGAGTCAATTATGACTGAGACTGGCAGATCCTGTCCTGGAAGCTATAGAACAATGGAGAGAGCAAGGTGGTTAGCAGGATTAGGCAAGGCAGGTGCACACTTAGGAGAGGTTAAAGGGGACTTACGTGTCTTGTTGGGGCAAGATCTCATGTAGTGACCCGATTCCCCGCAATACATACACAGATTGTTGACACGTCGGCGTTGCCGGTCTTCTGGAGTGAGAGACGGGCAGAGAAGACCGAGCTGCATCAGTTCGGGGGCGTCGAGGACCGAGGTATGTGGAGCGCGAGGACATTGGCCGACAGAGCTGGTAGCACTAGGGACCTTGGGGAGAACCCAGGTAGGAAGGAATTGGTTGGTGGATCTCTCGGAGCAGCGCTCTCTTAGGCGTCGGTCAATCTGAACGGACAAGTTGATGAGGTCATCCAGAGATTGGGGTATTCCCACCCGTGCCTCATCCTTAAGCGAATCAGATACAAAATTGGTAACGCAGGGTAGTGCCATTCCAGTCCGTATCCGAACTCCAACGCCTGAATTCCAGGACATAATCTTCTGCAGGTCTACGCCCTTGTTGTAGAGCGTACAAGGCGGATTCAGGGGTGGCTTTTACCTGGGGATCCTCATATAGCTGAGACATTGCAGCGAAGAAGGCATCCAGGCTATCTAGAAATGCTGACTTTTGCTCCAGAAGACGGTGGGCCCAGGTCTGCGGTTCACCGGATAGGAGAGAAATTACAAAGCCCACCTTGGTTGCTTCCAAAGAAAAGGTGTGTGGTTGTAAAGCAAAGTAAAGTTCGCAGGCATTGCAGAAGGAACGGTATTTACTACGCTCTCCAGCAAATCTTTCGGGCGTAGGGAGCCTGGGTTCAGGGGGTAGCATTACCACTGAAGGTGCAGATGAGAGTCCGGCAGCAGAAGCAGCTTGAAGGTTAGCAGGTGAAGATAACACCTGGACTCGCTCTTCCAGTCTAGTATAGCCTTCCTGAAGGCTCTTTACAGCTTGTGTGAGACCGCCAGGTGTCTACACAATTCCTTCATGGGAGAAGTTCCCTGCTCGGGCTCCGACATGGCTGTCCAATACTGTCAGACATTCACGTACCTGACTGATGAACCCGATACAGCAGGGGTAGGTCTCCTGGTTCCCGGCCCCTGGTAGTATGAACAGAAGGCACGGGAGCACAGAGTGGTATGAGAGCCTGGCGCGTGGCTTGCGGAGGTAAGGCCCAGGATCCAGGTGTAAGAGGACTGATGGTACTTGGCAAGCTGAAGCACAGGCAGCAGATGCAGAGCAGGAGCGGGGTAGACAGGTTAAGGCACAGACAGAGTTGGCAGCAGGCGGTCAGCACAGTACAAGGGAGCAGGCAGGTTCAGAGTTCGGGTCACAAGCAGGGTTTTGCAACAGGCGGGCAACGCAGTACAAAGGAGCAGGCAGGTTCAAAGTCAAAGGCAGGCCGAGGTCAGGTGCAGGCAGACAGCAGAGAAGAATCCGGGTATCAGGGGGATCAAACGTTCAGACAGGTAAACAGGAAGCACAGGTACTGGGAGCTGCAGATCGGACAGCACTGAGCAAAGTGCATCAATAGTTTAAGTTAGGGGATTGGCGTCAAACCTCGTGCGCGCAATGGCGTGCACGTGCGCGCGCCCACCAGCGCGAGCCAGCGTGCGCCGGTGCACCCCAGGGTGCCCAGTACTTAATCTGTTCTGGGAACCTTTCTGACAGTATTTAAGCCATATTGGATAGCCTCCATGTAAAAACAACCCCTTGCCTGATCCCAGCGTTTTCGATCAGTCGGCACGGTCAGCGAGGGAGCCAACTGGTGCCTTATGAGGAGTCACACTAACGGTAATCCCAAAAATTCAGGGAGCCAATGGAGAAGGGAAAGCAAGACCTGTGGTAGAGGTATTATATGTAATGAATAAACGGCTAGAGAGGATGATAAAGATTTTTGTATTATGTATTGTATTTAGACATGTATGTTTTGTGTGTACGCAATATTAATAAAAAATAAATAAATAAGTATTGCAACTGGATGGTCTAAGTGGCAGAAACGGAAAAGGGGAGAGAAAAAAGAAGGGGGGGGTGAGAATAGTGAGGGAAGAAAGGGGGGGGTAAGAGTGGGGAAAGAAGGAAAAAGCCACGCCACGGACCAAATCGAAATGCAGTGAATTAGATATAAAAATGAGTGTAATATGGAAATAAATGTGTGTATATGGAAATACCAAATCAGAATAGGAAAGAAAAGTGAATGTGAGAATGTGAATATACAAGTGAGAGTGCAAATAGAGAAACCAAACCATGACAAACCACATCAAAATTGTGCAATCAAGCCTTTTACTAAAACAAAGGCACCCAGGAGAGCGTGAAAGTGAAAGAGGATAAAGGTGAATGAGTGCTCAAGTGGAGTGAGCTACAGTGGAAATTACCTTGAGTGATGTGGAAATGGTGTATCCAAACAAGGAAAAAAGGACACCTGTGGGTGTTCCACTTTGGTATATACACAGTATGGGATAATCTACAGCATCAGAAAATTATATCAGTAAGTTGATTAAAGTGTTCATAGTATTAAAGTAAGCAAACACCCATGGTGTGAAACACACACCATGGAGTCTATAAAGATTATGAAAATAGTCTTACCAGTCCTCAATTTGCACTACAGGCATGTAAACATCCAGGTACAGCAATGGGGATAACATCAGAATCCCGAGAATGCTAGGTCTACTTATATAGGTGAACATGTCATTAGTAGAAGTTACCTCAATAGTGTACAGGTGCTTGCCAATTCGTTCCCCGAGTTAATCCTCCTTGGTAGGGATGGTGACGCCAAGCCTCACTCCACGTGTGACTTCCCCAACGTTCCGGAAGAGGGGAATCCCGGCTCTGCTGAAGTTTCCGCCGCAATGACGCCTCTGATGATATCCACATAGGATGAAACATGTCAGGCTGGTCGATGCAAGTACGCTGAGAACCGCGGATTGTTCCTACTTCTGTGATGATTTTTACTTCATACCTGTAAGTAGACTACAATAAACTACGATTGTTTTACCTTACGGGCTTCACTATTGTTGCTTTCTTTTTGCTGGTTTGTTCCTGTTGATGACTGCACCAAATTATCCATCTTTAATGCGAGTCCTGGGCCTTCTGATATGTGGTGACCTGATTGTTTCCATGCTGTGCCTGCCCATGATGGAGTGTGCCATTTGGATTTGCTGTTGACCCTCTGCACTATATGAGTACATCGCTTATTTTTTATATCTTTCTGGTAAGCAGACTGATAGCACGTGGGTGTGGTGTGCTTTTCCTTTACACACTGAAGTCTGGTGGAGGTTTCATATCATCTTTGTTGCTGATTGATTTCTATGGACTATCACATTTATTTGGACATTTATTTCACTTAAGCGCTGCATTTGAACTTTTATACTTATGTTTGATGAAATCTACAAACTATGCTAACTGCTCTTGTTGTTCTTTTTAGTTAGCGCAGATATTTATTTGTTTTTTTCATTCATATACAAGACTTACCGTATATACTCGAGTATAAGTCGTTCCGAGTATAAGTCGAGGCCCTAATTTACCACAAAAAAAATGGGAAAAACGTATTGACCCGAGTATAAGACGAGGGTGAGAAATGCACAGCTACTGTAAGTGGAAAAGAGGGTCAACAATGCCCATTTGCAGCATCACTGTGCCCATTTGCATGCCTCACTGTGTCCATTTGCAGCCATAGGTCCCCTGAACTTCAAACTCGGTAGTTAAGGGTTCCTAGATGCCCCCTAGCTGCAGCCAAAATTTGGGGTCTCTGAACCCAAAGGGTCCCGAAATGACATTGCTGCAGTTGGACACAGTTGACCGAATTTGGGGCCCCGTATCTCGGGGCCACTTAGTGCTAAGAACCCCAAATTTAGTGTGCAAACCCAGTGGAACTAGCACCATAAAATTTCCAAAGCTGGGGTTCCTAGCACGAAGTGGCCCTGAGATATGGGGCCCCAAAATTGGTTCAGA
The DNA here is from genome assembly GCA_037952925.1 of Lithobates clamitans. Taxonomy (NCBI): domain Eukaryota; kingdom Metazoa; phylum Chordata; class Amphibia; order Anura; family Ranidae; genus Lithobates; species Lithobates clamitans. Next base: position 471,891 of record JBBGZY010000653.1, read on the forward strand.
AAATGTCAAGCACTTTTCTGCAGCAGAGAATGACATTTTCCTAACCGATTTTGGGGCCCCGTATCTCGGGGCCACTTAGTGCTAGGAACTTCAGCTTTGGATATATTGTGGTACCAATTCCACTGGGTTTGCACACCAAATTGGGGGTTCCTAGCACCAAGTGGCCCTGAGATACGGGGCCCCAAAGTTGGTTCGGAAAATGAAATTTTTTGCTGCAGAAAAGTGCTTGACTTGAGTATAAGTCGAGGGGGGCACTTTCAGCACAAAAAAAGTGCTGAAAAACTCGACCTATACTGGAGTATATACGGTATGTATTATTTCTCTCCATGGTGTTTGATCACTGTGTATTATCATTGTACATTGTCATATGAGGGACGTTGTTTTTATAAATTCTAAATCACAGCTCATGTTTTGACTATATATGTCTAAAGCATTTTTTGATACTTTGTTACAATAAAAATTATAATACGTTATTTCTTTTAGTACTTCTCAATTACCTCTTGCTGCCTAGAAAACCCCACATGGGGGACAATCCTCTTTTTTGATAATTTCATCCGGGGTGTGCAGCCATTTTGTCTTCCCCCACATGAGTGTCTTTCATTCAAATATAAAAAGATTATAGCAATGTGATAAGTTGTGTAACCATAAAATGTCCATCCACAAATTGAAGCCTTCACAATAGGATTAGAAGCAAAATCCAGCAGGAGCTACAGGGTATAAAAGAGAAGAGAGGCGCCTCTAAGTGTAGCAATATGGTTACAATTAATGAAGGTACAACATTTAGACCCCCTTCACACAGGAGGCGTTTTTCAGGCGCTTTAGCGCTAAAAATAGCTCCTGTAAAGCACCTGAAAAATGCCTCATCTGCAGTCCCAGTGTGAAAGTCCAAGTGCTTTCACACTGGGGCGCTGAGCTGGCAGGATGCTTAAAAAAGTCCTGCAAGCATCATCTTTGGGAGTCTATACACCGCTCCTAAAGCTCCCCTGCCCATTAAAATCGATGGGCAGCGCCACTAAAACGCTTGCAAAGCGCCTCCGCAGCAGCGCTTTGCTGGCGCTATTAACCCCTTCATTGGCTGCTAGCGGGGGGTTAAAAGCGACCCGCTAGCGGCCAAAAAGCGCCTCAAAAAATAGCGGCGCTTTACCGCTAACGCAGCCGCACTCTCGGTGTAAAAGGGCTTTTAGCAACTCACATGGTTGATGATTAAAAGAGGAACATCTAAGTATGCAAGCATCCGGGGTAAAGCTGTCTACATAGACCATCCTCCGCAATTCTATACAGTTCTGATGGCCGGCAGGGCCGCTGATAGGCCAGTACAACTGGCCCTGTTGTACCGGGCACAGTCAGGAGGGGGCCCGGGCAATCTGCACAGAGACTGAATTGATGCAGAATAAAAAATATATATATATATATTCCTTCAGCCAGCACCCCATGACCCATCACCAACCGACCTCTTTTCAGGTTTTTTTTTCATTTCCTCTTGCATATCCCTCCCATACCGATTAGTCAGTATAAGAAAAGTTGATTGCCTCATTTACTGAACGCAGCAAAGCATTTGCTCCCAATTTACTGGAAGCACGCACAAGTTCCTAGCCGGGAGGAGTGGATCCACAAGGTGAATGAAATCAGGGAAGCTGAGGATCGGATAGCGACTTGCAAAGGTACTCGCGACCGCTTCACCAGCATTTGGTCATCTTGGCTGGATCACATTTATGACAGTAACTCACACGTATGGTAGCCCATACATTAACCATTTTTTTTTTCAATCATTTGAGGTGGATGGGGGAATCCTTTCCACTGTGCCAGCTACAGCCGATGGCACTGATCGTTCAGGAAAAACCCAAGTTGATCAAAATTCAGCTGGTCCCTGCTGAATCAGCCAAAATTAAATCCATGTACAGTATGGCTGGCTTAAGAGCAATTTAATCATGGTAATATGAGAGAGAGAGAGAGACTCTCTCTAGTTGGTTTCTTCCTGCATTGTAGGCATTTGGGAGGCTCTACTGATCTGTAAAATCTGTTATCTGTAAAAAAAAATGTTTCTAAACGCAAACCTTATGAACGCCACAAAACGCCCATAAACGTGGTGTGTATTAGTCGCAAAACTGACGTTTTTAACGGTCGGTTACTAGCTGTCAAGTTCCAGCGTCCAGAAGAGGTTTTCAAACATGCTATGTATATGAAGCCTAAATATCCCTTAACATGAAGCAGCAAATTCTGTATAGGTGGTATTGCTTGCTATTAGATTTGCTATGAGACTATCACTGTTTGGCAATTTTGATAAATTACCAGGTACACATTTTATGTGGGAAGAAATCATACATGTGTAGCAAAATATCTTATCTCAGCATCACAAATTATTCTCAGACATCTTTTTTTGGAAAGTTCCTGAAATGTTATCAGTATATGAAGCACTATGATAGCAGGAGATCTCATTTGGGGACCTACCTCTATAGCAGGAGATCTTATGTGGGGAAAGAACAAAGCTTGAATATACTTTTTCATTAATGTATAAATTGCACATATATTCCTTATCAGGCACGGAAATCTTATTGTATTAAAGAGTGAGAAATAGAAATTGGAAAAACATTCTCACCCCCTCAAAAAGAATAAAAAATATAGAAAATTCACACTTCTTCAATTAACACAAAAACTCAATAATCTACATACAAACTGTTAACCTGGTGGTACAGAGTCCCCTCCAAACTTAAAAAAAATTCTGTATATTCTTAAACATTCAACTTTTGCTGGAGGGGATGTGTTCAACAGTGTATCATCCTTTACAGGAATGTACTGAAAAAACAAGTGTAATGTACTGTATATGGCAGCCACAAAGGCAGTGTTACCGGTAAGTTTCAGATAAGATAGTGATTGCCTCAAGTGCTAGAACAGCATTTCTCAACCTTTCCAACACCAAGGAACCCTTGCAATTACTTTCCGGTCTCAGGGAACTTCTACTAAAAATGACTATATCTGATACATTAGTGTGATGGTCAGTGGGAAGAATGCTCCTTACACTGGGGTTCATTGGGAAGAATTACCCACTTACAGGTAGCTAAAAAGATCGATGGTGTCAGTAGGAACTTATCTGAGAGGCAGAAATTGCTCAAGGAACCCCTAGCAACCTCTGGGGCAACCCTAGGGATCCATGAAACCCTGGTTTAGAAACCCTGTGCTAGAAGCTAGAAATAGGCACTTGAAATAAAACAAATAAAAATAAAGTATTGTGTTCTTCGGGTTCACTGGTATTGTCACAGGCAGTGACAACTTTGCTGCTGGAGATGTCATTGAGAGAATAGCCAGCTGGAGTATGATGGGGGGAAGGTATGCAAGGGTGTAACATGCAATATGGGATTTCATGTGATAGATGGGGGACCAGTGCATAAAAAAGTGACAGGGGCTCTAACCCTTCCCCAAACTATCCAAAAATAGATTAATTGTTTTGACTGGAGTTGAACTTTAAGTTATTGTGTTCTTTGTGTTGACTGGTATTGTCACAGAAAGTGACAACTCTGCTGCTAGCAATGCCTATGAGAGAATGGCATTTTTGGATGGCACTGACCCTTAATCTATCTCGGATTTCTGGCCATCATTGAGAGATTCTAAATACCAACTATAGCTTGCAAAGACCACATATCTGCCTATTATGGTATGATGCCTGATTTATTAAAAGAGAAGTATGTACTTTTAAAAAAAACAAACATTTATACTCACCTAGGTGGATGCAGTATCGATCCGATTCTGCATCTGACCCTCACTGGCTTTGCAGTGGGAACTGAGTGATCAAACACTGCTGATCACTCAGATATCCCCCTTCACTCTCAGTGACTGACAGTCCCAGGTCTCTGCTCTGCCCCTCCAGCGCTCAATGCATCGCCAGGCTGACTCAGGAGGGGGCAGGAGTGGCTGGCTCAGGCTCTCAGTGGCTCACTGTGAGGCTGAGCAAGGTGCCAGTCCAGGCATCTGGGTAGATCCAGATCATATGGTCGGGAGCTTTTCAAAGCCTGGACCGGCTGAGTGGCGTCAGCTGACAGCAGACTTTAGCCAGCTGTCAGCTAAAAATGGGTCACAGTAGTACAGAACTAGAGTCCTGTGACCTAAAGGAGAATTATAGCCAAGATAGCTTTGGCTATATTTCTCCTTTAAATTAATGGGTGGTTAATATATATACAGTGGGGACGGAAAGTATACAGACCCCCTTAAATTTTTCACTCTTTGTTATATTGCAGCCATTTGCTAAAATCATTTAAGTTCATCTTTTTCCTCATTAATGTACACACAGCACCCCATATTGACAGAAAAAACACAGAATTGTTGACATTTTTGCAGATTTATTAAAAAAGAAAAACTGAAATATCACATGGTCCTAAGTATTCAGACCCTTTGCTCAGTATTTAGTAGAAGCACCATTTTGATCTAATACAGCCAAGAGTCTTTTTGGCAAAGATGTAACAAGTTTTTCACACCTGGAATTGGGGATCCTCTGCCATTCCTCCTTGCATATCCTCTCCAGTTCTGTCAGGCTGGATGGTAAACTTTGGTGGACAGCTATTTTTAGGTCTCTCCAGAGATGCTCAATTGGGTTTAAGTCAGGGCTCTGGCTGGGCCATTCAACAACAGAGTTGTTGTGAAGCCACTCCTTCATTATTTTAGCTGTGTGCTTAGGGTCATTGTCTTGTTGGAATGTAAACCTTCGGCCCAGTCTGAGGTCCTGAGCACTCTGGAGAAGGTTTTCGTCCAGGATATCCCTGTACTTGGCTGCATTCATCTTTCCCTCGATTGCAACCAGTCGACCTGTCCCTGCAGCTGAAAAACACCCCCACAGCATGATGCTGCCACCACCATGCTTCACTGTTGTGACTGTATTGGACAGGTGATGAGCAGTGCTTGGTTTTATCCACACATACCGCTTAGAATTAAGGCCAAAAAGTTCTATCTTGGTCTCATCAGACCAAAGAATCTTATTGTTCACCATCATGGAGTGCTTCAGGTGTTTTTAGCAAACTACATGCGGGCTTTCATGTGTCTTGCACTGAGGAGACACTTCCGTAGGGCCACTCTGTCATAAAGCCCCGACTAGTGGAGGGCTGCAGTGATGGTTGACTTTCTACAACTTTCTCCCATCTCCCAACTGCATCTCTGGAGCTCAGCCACAGTGATCTTTGGGTTCTTCTTTACCTCTCTCACCAAGGCTCTTCTCCCCCGATAGCTCAGTTTGGCCGGATGGCCAGCTCTAGGAAGGGTTCTGGTCATCCCCAAACGTCTTCCATTTAAGGATTATGGAGGCCACTGTGCTCTTAGGAACCTTAAGTGCAGCAGAAATTTTTTTGTAACCTTGGCCAGATCTGTGCCTTGCCACAATTCTGTCTCTGAGCTCTTCAGGCAGTTCCTTTGACCTCATGATTCTCCTTTGCTCTGACATCCACTGTGAGCTGTAAGGTCTTATATAGACAGGTCTGTGGCTCCAATCAGTTTAATCAAACACAGCTGGAATCAAATGAAGGTGTAGAATCATCTCAAGGATGATCAGAAGAAATGGAAAGCACCTGAGTTAAATATATGAGTGTCACAGCAAAGGGTCTGAATACTTAGGACAATGTGATATTTCAGTTTTTCTGTTTTAATAAATCTGCAAAAATGTCAACAATTCTATGTTTTTCTGTCAATATGGGGTGCTGTGTGTACATTAATGAGGAAAAAAATGAACCTAAATGATTTTAGCAAGTGCCTGCAATATAACAAAGAGTGAAAAATTTAAGGGGGTCTGAATACTTTCCGTTCCCACTGTACAGTATGTTGTTACTACTAGCCTCCCTATGCCCATTTAAACAAACCTTTTCCCCCTTTTTCTCCTCCCTCCTTTCTTTGCTCCTATTTTTGTTGTTTCCTTCTGATTTAGCTCCATGATTTGAGCCCCTACTCTCACTTGTGGGGAGCCCTTGTCACAGTCCTGGCCCTTTTGGAGCCCAGGCTCTGTATACATTGTAATTATCAATGTGTGATCTTTGGGCACCTAAAAAGCCCATCTTTACAACATAGCTCCACTGTGAACTATACTAGTCCGGAAAGAGAAAGCACTTCCAAATATACCATGTTTACCTAATAACACCCTGGAATGATCAGAAGGTTTTTTTCAGCAGAAAGTGACTCCAAAATATCACCACCAAAAGGTCTATCAGAGGTTTGGGTGTCAGAGACCCTTTCTGCTACTCAGATTCAGGAAGTGAGAGAGTTCTTACAGAGAAAACAAAAGGTGTACCTAGTTCAACTAACTTAATTTACCATGACATTGTGACTGAGCTTCACTTTAAAGCAAAGTTAAGACCATATTAGGTACCTGAAGCAGTACTGTCAGGTTCCCTTAACAGACAGGGCAAAGGAAAAGACAATTTTTGTGATAATAAGTGGATGATACCAGGACATGGTCCTCTCATTTAGCTTGCGTGGGGTCCTGGTTTCTTTTCCAAAGAATGACAGATCGTATCCATAAAGTGCTAGTAAAGTCATTTTTTAAAAAAATTTCCCCCTGCAAGTTAATGGCATAATGTACCAGTATTTGTAGCACCCTCTAGCTAGGTGCTAGTGTACATAGTTGTTAGTGTAGGAAATTTGTACTGGCTGAAAGCCAGACCTGAGTTAAAGCTGGGTCAGGGCTGAGTGACTCAGGGAGGCTGCATGACTCAGCAAGCAGCACCTCTGGTAACTCCCACTGCTCTTTGGAACATCGGAGAAGCTTCCAGAAGCAGAGGGTGGAGTTTAGGAGGAGCTGCTTGGAGTATTGATGAGAGCCCCAGCCAATCCCCAGCAAAATGGGCTGACAGGGAGCAGGTACCTCATAAATACTCATAAGTCATGCCAGCAGGGGCAGTAGGGTGGAAGATGGAGAAGGAGTGCTGAGCAGGCTGTCGGTGGCCCTTGAGGGTGCCCCCTAGTCTGGGGGGGTTGACCTCAAGCCTGATATCCTTCCTGGAGGCACAGAGGACAGCAGGAGCAGGTCAGCATGTCCAGGATTTCTTCTGTGAGTCAGCCATGGGGGGCTGGTGAGTGAGCAGTCTGAGAGGACTTTAGTGTCAGTCTGGGAGGACTATGGAGAAGTAGCCAGGAGGGCTAGTTAAAAGGGCAGCTGCAGCCAGGTGGGCTGGCAGTGCCTGAAGAGGTGGTGCTGGGATCAGTAGCAACAGGGATGTAAAGCTGGACACTGACTGTTTGCTACACACTTGAAGGCGGCCTCGGGTTCCTACCTGCAAAGGACTATTGCTTAAAAATCTAGGATTAACCACTTAAGCCTCGGACCATTTAGCTGGCAAAAGACCAGAGCACTTTTTGCGATTTGGCACTGCATCGCTTTAACTGACAACTGCACGATCGTGCGACGTGGCTCCCAAACAAAATTGACGTCCTTTTTCCCCCACAAATAGAGCTTTCTTTTGGTGGTAATTGATCACTTCTGCGGTTTTTATTTTTTGCGCTATAAACAAAAAAATAGCGACAATTTTGAAAAAAAAAGAATTATTTTTTACTTTTTGCTATAATAAATATCCCCCAAAATATATTAAAAAAACATTTTTTTTCCTCAGTTTAGGCCGATACGTATTCTTCTACATATTTTTGGTAAAAAAAAATCGCAATAAGCGTTTATTGATTGGTTTGCGCAAAAGTTATAGCGTCTACAAAATAGGGGATAGTTTTATGGCATTTTTATTAATAATTTTTTTCTTTACTAGTAATGGCGGCGATCAGCGATTTTTTTTTTTTTATCGTGACTGCAACATTATGGCGGACAGATCGGACACTTTTGGCGCTATTTTGGGACCATTCACATTTATACAGCGATCAGTGCGATTAAAAATGCATTGATTACTGTGTAAATGTGACTGGCAGTGAAGGGATTAACCACTAGGTGGCGCTGTAGGGGTTAAGTGTGTCCTAAGGAGTGATTCTAACTGTGAGGGGGAGGGGCTATGTTTGACACAACACTGATCACCACTCCTGATCACAGGGAGCTGTGATCAGTGTCAGTGTCACTAGGCAGAACGCTTGTTTACATCAGCATTTCTCCGTTCTTCCTCTCCGTGAGACGATCGCGGGTATCCACGCGGACATCGAGTCCACAGGATCCGCGATTACACTCACGGAGCTCGTGGTGCGCGCGTGCGCACCCGCAAACCGCTTCTTAAAGGGCAACGTACAGGTAAGCTAATATGCCTATGCGTGCCCTTCTGCCGACGTATATTGGCGTGATCCGGTCGGCAAGCGGTTAACCATCAGTGTGCCAGCTGAAGCTAGTGCTGGAGGAAGAGAAGGAGCATATAGACTGTATATTGGAGAGTTTTTCCTGAAGTTGCCTAAAGTCAAGTGGGCATCCCATAATCCCCCTAACCCCCCTAATCCCCATTCAAGTTTTATCCCCTCAATAAAATACAAAAGCAAATCATTGGACTGTTTTCTTACTCATATGTGCCTGTGGAATACCAGTGTGCCTGGCTGTGCAGGGTGGGGAATCCCAGTTCACTTGCGGCTCCTACCTGGGGTACGCTACATATGCATCGTATACTAGCACATTATGAAAGACTTACATGTGAAATGGATCCCTCCAGTAGCGTGCTGTCACTGCTGACATGGCTTCCATTTTTACCCTCTCTTCTATTCGCGTTTGCGGTGCGATGATATCATTTCTAGTCTTGACTGGGTTTCCCACCTATAGAAGTAGTTTTAAGCCAGCCATACACAGTTCGAATCACGTCTGGTTCAGAGCGAACCAGTCGAGATTCAAACCATGTATGGGCATGTATGGGCAGGCTGAATGTACCCAAGCTAATCGATTAATCAACTTGAGTACAAGCAGCCTGCCAGCCTGCTAGCAATAATCCCTGTATTCTACCAGCCGGGATGGCTTCCACCGTCCCCCACCAGTAGAATACAATGGCTTCCCTGTAACTTCCTGTGGTTGCAGGAAAGAAAATCACTCCATCTATGGCCGGCATTAGATTCCACTTGCAAGGCCTGGAAAACAGTTAGTCAAACAAATACGCAATAGGCTTGGATTAAGGTTATTATTTGGACAACAGCATTGGGCGAGGTGGTCATAAATCTTCTAATGGGTAAGATTATAGTTATTAAAGGTTGACCCCAGCCAGTGCAAAAAATCAGGTAAGAGGCTTTCTAGAGATTGTATTATACTAATATAGCTTTGTGCTTAACTTTGCTACTATAGCAGCTCCACTTACAGATGCCACCAAAGGGATCAAGTCCACTATTTTGAAATGGAATGAAGACACATACAAAGCTTTTTAAGAGCTGAAGACAGTATTGTGTAAGGGACTAGTGTTAACCACCTCAGTCAAGAATTTATTGTGCAAACCAATAACTCTGATGTTGGCCTGGGAGCAGTCTTGTCCATGGGCCTTAGTAGGTAAAAACATCCAGTAACATACCTCAGCATGAAAACTAACACCTGTAGAGAGCAACTATTCAAAAGTGAAAGGTAATGTCTGGCCATAAAGTGGACACTAGAGTTACCGAGGTATTACTTTTGGGAACACAATTCCAGTTGATTACAGACCATTCTCCACTACAGTGGAAGGCATGGAACAAAGGGAACAATGCAAGGATCACAAAATAGTTTCTGGCTCTGTAAGACTTTAAAGAGTATGTTTTTATATTCCTGATACACTATGTGCTGCTGTACCATGTACTTGTATAAAAGAAAAGTATCATGTTCTCTTTGTATTGCTTCCTTTGTGTGAAATCCCCGGTGTTCCTTCCAGTACCTCTGCTTTCATGCACCATGGTCAGTTCTCTAGCTATGCCGGGAACCCAGTTTGCTCTTTTTCAATGATCAGACTTGTCCTGACACATACCCCCTGCACAGCCTTTCACTCGAAAGATCAGTGTGCTGCTGTTTCACCTCCCCTAGCTCTTATGCAGCTGAGAACAGATAATATGTGATAACTTACAAAAACGAGAGGAAAGGGTATTTATAATGTTTTTTATATCTATACACAAATGTTTTGCTTTTATATTTTAAACTGAATGGGTTCTTTTACAAGGTGAGGCTTTACAATTACTTTAAAGTGGATATAAACCCGAAAAAAATTTTTTATGTCATATTGTAGAGTATAAGATTTCCTATCATTTGAGCCCAGTGTTGCCACACAGAGTTAATCCATCTCTGAGCAATCCTCTTTTATTGTTCAGTGAGAAAATTCTTTACAAAATGAGAAAAACTTAGTCAAATACGAGAGAGAGAGAGAGACTGCACCACATTGCCCGCACAGAGAGAGAGACTGCACCACATTGCCCGCACAGAGAGAGAGAGAGAGAGACTGCACCACATTGCCCGCACAGAGAGAGAAATCGCTACACATTGCAGTTTCTCTCTGGAAGCAATGTTGCGCAGTCCCTCTCTCTGTGTGGGCAGTGCTGTGCATGTGCAGGCACAGGCCTGTGCACTGGCCCCCGGGACCAGATTAAGGGCATTGTGAGCCTGGTGCGTCAGTGGAGCAGGTTTAGGAGTGGCAGGGATATGATGTAAGTAATGTCCCATCCCAGCTTTCCTCTTACTGCCCACCCTCCTGCGTTTCCAGGAGCCTGTGCTGGCTTGTGCCCAGACTTGGTTGCAGCCACACAGGTGTAATGCTAGGGAAGCCTGGCATTTGATTTACCAAGCTTCCGTAACAGCCATGTGTCGGTGTGTGCTATAAGGATGAGCTCCGGCGTGTTCGCACAGCCCACATGCAGAGCCCGCCAGGAAGTCGGCACTGCGCTGCGCTTATCACAGGCAGTGAGACATTGTCCCGATGCGCGGCTGCAGAGATCGGGACAATGTCTCACTGCCTGTGATTAGCGCAGCGCTGTGCCCACTTCCTGGCGGGCTCTGCACGTGGGATGTGCGAACACGCCGGAGCTCATCCTTAGTGTGCTCTGAGTGGAACGTTTCCCAGCCATCAGAATACAGTGATCACTGCCGGCAGCTATAGCAGCCAGGAGTGATCGACAAAAAGAAAAAAAGAAAAAAGGACACGCTGGTTGTACTGAAGTCAGTTGATAGATTGGATTTTGTATAACCAGTCTGCACATTGATAGATTGAAATTCTGCCAGTTCAGCAGAAATGTCAGTCTGTCTATGGTGGCCTCAGTCCACCAGTCTGACTTTAATAATATCCTAAAATCTTCTGAAAGGGGTGCTCCATTTAGGTGTAGAAATTCACTTTGAACTCCACCTTATTTATGTATTAGATGTGCAAAGAATAAGGTGAGAGAACATCTAATACCTACAGAGTGTAATGGAAATAAGGTGGAGTTCGAAGTGAATTACCTGGAGGGACTGACATTTAGGAGGTTAAAACAGGGAGGGAGGAAATTAGATATCAACTCCTCACTGCCTGTCAAATGCCTCTGAAAAGTGACCTGAGCATTGATCACTTTTCAGAGGCATGGCAGTGCCTGCTAAGAGTGGGGGGGGGGGGGGAGTGCAAGCAAACTAAAAAAAAAAACATCAATTGCAGCCACTATGCCGCACCATATGCAGTCACTGTGCCCATCATATGCAGCCACTGTGCCCATAATTTGCAGCCACTGTGCCCATCAAATGCAGCCTCACTGTGACACCCCCTTGGGACACGGACACCTAAATAGGGGGTGGGCATGATGGCCATTGATAGATTCATGCAATGCATGAATCTATCCATTTTACATGTGGGGGGGTGGCATGATGGAGGGGGCAGCGCCCATGCGCCCTTAATGGACGGGCCACCACTGTGCTGGCGGTTTTCCATAGCCGCAGTCCCACAGACTTCTTTTAGGTTGTGCGTTTTTGCTGCACTTTCTGGAATTGCACCAAAGATGCAGCATGCAGGACTTTGTGCACTTTCAGAACATGCAGCAAAAATGTACAACCTAATAGAAGCCTATGGGACGGGGGGGGGGGGGGACATGCAGAAAGACTGCCAGCACACCAGCCAAACTGCAGCATGCCAGCATGAACCCAGATCATAACACCTAGGAGGGCAATCAACTGTCACGGGCTGCCAGTAATATAAAGAGAGGGGGAGAGAGAGCAGGAAGGGAGGGAGGAGAAGCTCACTTGACTTACTTGGACGCAATGGTCAGTCCCAGGAGGCTCACTTTTTTTTTTTTTAGGCTGTGGCTTAGCCGAGTCCGACTGCTCAGTTGTAACTTTGCCGCCCACACATCCTCTTCACAGACAACGCACGGGCTGCCCGGAGTGTGGGTGGGGAAAGAGAAAGCAGATCCAGCCTCTGATAGAGCGTCGTGTGGAGGAGGGAGAGGCCGCGCTAAACTCTGTAAACATACTGTCAGCACTGTGACAGAGCTCATCGTTGAGCTTGCAGTACTTAATCCGGCCGTGCCCGCCACCCGAGCTGCCGCACTCGGCCAGCTCAGCGGCCTTTGTACAGGACATGAGAGCGGCCCGGAGGGCAATTGCATCCCTGCCCCCTGGCCCAGCCCACCCCTGCTTAAAATAGTAGGTAAGGTTGAAAAAAGACAGTCCAACCTATGTGTGATTTTATGTCAGTATTACATTGTATATCCCTGTATGTTGTGGTCGTTCAGGTGCTTATCTAATCGTTTTTTGAAACCATCGATGCTCCCCGCTGAAACCAGCGCCTGTGGAAGGGAATTCCACATCCTTGCCGCTCTTACAGTAAAGAACCCTTTACGCAGTTTAAGGTTAAACCTATTTTCTTCTAATTTTAATGGGTGGCTACATGCCTTTTTAAACTCCTTTCTACAGAAAAGTTTTATTCCTATTGTGGGGTCACCAGTATGGTATTTGTAAATTAAAATCATATCCCCTCTCAAGCATCTCTTCTACAGAGAGAATAAGTTCAGTGTTTGTAACCTTTCCTCATAACTAAGATCCTCCAGTCCCTTTATTAGTTTTGTTGCCCTTCTTTGTACTCGCTCCATTTCCAGCACATCCTTCCTGAGGACTAGTGCCCAGAACTTGACAGCATACTCTAGGTGAGGCCGGACCAGAGTCTTGTAGAGTGGGAGAATTATCGCTTTGTCTTGTAGAGTTGGAGAATAATCGCTTTATCTCTTGAGTTAATCCCCTTTTTAATGCATGCCAATATTCTGTTCGCTTTGTTAGCAGCAGCTTGGCATTGCATGCCATTGCTGAGCCTATCATCTACTAGGACCCCCAGGTCCTTTTCCATCCTTTATTCTCCCAGAGGTTCTTCTCTAGTGAGTAGATTGCATTCACATATTTGCCACCCAAATGCATTATTTTACATTTTTCCACATTAAACCTCCTTTGCCATGTAGTTGTCCACCCCATTAATTTGCTGAGATCTTTTTGCAAGGTTTCCACATCCTGCAAAGAAGTTATTGCCCTGCTTAGCTTAGTATCGTCCGCAAATACAGAGATTGAACTGCTTACCCCTTCCTCCAGGTCATTTATGAACAAAATAAATAGGATTGGTCTCAGGGCAGAACCCTGGGGGACCCCACATTCCACCCCTGACCATTCCGAGTACTCCCCATTTATTACCACCCTCTAAACTCGCCCTTGTAGCCAGTTTTCAATGCATGTACTCACCCTACGGTCCATGCCAGCTGACCTTACTTTGTACAGTAAACGTTTATGGGGAACTGTGTCAAATGCTTTTGCAAAATCCAGATACACCACGTCTACGGGCCTTCCTTTATCTAGATGGCAACTCACCTCCTCATAGAAGATTAATAGATTGGTTTGGTAACAACGATTCTTCATGAATCCATGCTGATTACTGCTAATGATACCATTTTCATTACTAAAATCTTGTATATAGTCCCTTATCATCCCCTCCAAGAGATTGCATACTATTGATGTTAGGCTAACTGGTCTGTAATTCCCAGGGATGTATTTTGGCCCTTTTTTAAATATTGGTGCTACATTGGCTTTTCTCCAATCAGCTGGTACCATTCCAGTCAGTAGACTATCAGTAAAAATTAGGAACAATGTCTGGCAATTACTTGACTGAGTTCCCTAAGGACCCTCAGGTGCAAGCCATCTGGTCCCGATGACTTATTAACCACTTAAAGTGGAGTTCCACACAAAAATGGAACTTCCGCTTTTCGGAACCCTCCCCCCCCTCCGGTGTCACATTTGGCACCTTTCAGGGGGGAGGGGGGTGCAGATACCTGTCTAAGACAGCTATTTGCACCCACTTCCGGCATAGACTCCCATGGGAGTCTATGCCTCTTCCTGTCCCTTCGCGCTGTCTCCTGGGAAACACACAGGTCCCAGGAGATAGCGGGGACCAGTTACGATGCGCAACGCGACTCGCGCATGCGCAGTAGGGAACCGGGAAGTGAAGCCGTAACGCTTCACTTCCTGATTCCCTTACCTAGGATGGCCGCGGCAGCTGCCGAGAACCGAGCGGGTTCTCGGCGTCGGCTGCCGACATCGCTGGACCCTGGGACAGGTAAGTGGCCATTTATTAAAAGTCAGCAGCTGCAGTATTTGTAGCTGCTGGCTTTTAATATTTTTTTTTTTTAGGCGGTTTAGGTGGACTCCCTCTTTAAGCCCCGGACCATTTGGCTGGCCAAAGACCAGAGCACTTTTTGCGATTCGGCACTGCGTTGCTTTAACTGACAATTGCGCGGTCGTGTGACGTGGCTCCCAAACAAAATTGACGTCCTTTTTTCCCCACAAATAGAGCTTTCTTTTGGTGGTATTTGATCAACTCTGCGGTTTTTATTTTTTGCGCTATAAACAAAAAAAAAGCGTAAATTTTGAAAAAAATGCATTATATTTTACTTTTTGCTATGATAAATATCCCCAAAAAATATATTAAAAAAATGTCTTTCCTCAGTTTAGGCCGATACGTATTCTTCTACATATTTTTGGTAAAAAAAATCGCAATAAGCGTTTATTGATTTGTTTGCGCAAAAGTTATAGCATCTACAAAATAGGGGATAGTTTTATGATATTTTTATTTTTATTTTATTTTTTTACTAGTAATGGCGGCGATCTGCGATCTTTATCGGAACTGCGACATTATGGCGGACACATCGGACATTTTTGACAAATTTTTGGGACCATTGTCATTTATACAGCAATCAGTGCTATACAAATGCATTGATTCCTGTGTAAATGACACTGGCAGTGAAGGGGTTAACCACTAGGGGCCAGTGAAGGGGTTAAGTGTGTCCTAGGGAGTGATTATAACTGTGGGGGGCGTGGCTATGTGTGACATGACACTGATCACAGCTCCCGATTACAGGGAGCTGTGATCAGTATCCTGTCACTAGGCAGAACGGGGAAATGCTTGTTTACATCAGCATTTCCCCGTTCTTCCTCTCCATTAGATGATCGCGGGTATCCCCGCGGACATCGAGTCCGTGGGACCCGCGATCACACTTAAGTTTTTCAAGTCTAATCCTAATTCTGTCCTCTGTTAGCCATGAGGGTGCTTCCTGTGATGTGTCATGAGGAAAAACACTGCAGTTTTGGTTACTGAAGCCCCCCGATTCCCTCGTGAAGACTGAGGAGAAGAATAAATTCACTACCTTCGTCATCTCACCATACTTTGTAACCAGATTTCCTTCCTCCTTCTTTATGGGGCCAAAATGGTCTGTCCTCACTCTTTTACTGTTTATATACTTAAAGAATTTCTTGGGATTATTGCCCTCCTCCACTATGTGTCTTTCGTGTTCTATTTTTTTTGCCCTAATTGCACCCCTACATTTCTTGTTGCATTCTTTGTAAAGTTTGAAGGCTTATGATGATCCCTCAGCCTTGTATTTTTTGAAGGGCTTCTCCTTTGCTTTTATATGCATTTTTACATTGAGTTAAGCCACCCAGGACTTTTGTTTGCTCTTTTACATTTATTTCCCAATGGGATGCACTGGCTAATGGCCTTATTTAATATGCTCTTAAAGCAAACACATCTCTCCTCCGTGTTCTTTGTTGCTAAGATTTTATCCCAATTAATATCTTCTAGCAAGGTTTGTAGTTTAGGGAAGTTGGCTCTTTTGAAATTCAGTGTCTTTGTATTCCCCTTATGTTTCCTATTTGTGTGATTTATACTGAAGCTATTTGACCTGTGATTGCTGTTTCCCCCATTATGATGACACTTCCCATCCTTGCCGCTAATCCAAATTGTGATAGTAGGTCCGTCTCCCCCTCCTACCCCAGGTTACGGGGCCTATAGCATACTCCCAGTATTACTTTCCCCTTAGTTTCTTCCCTTTGAAGCTCTACCCATAAGGATTCCCAAACCCCTTCTTTATACACCAGCTCCTCAGCCACTTGTTTACTTTCCTAATCTCTCTCTGCCTTTCTGGTGTGGCTTGCGGTACCGGTAATATTTCTGAGAATACTACCTTGGAGGTCCTTTTCCCCAGTTTAGCTCCTAAGTCCCTAAAGTCGTTCTTTAGGACACTTCATCTTCCTTTGACTTTGTCATTGGTGCCAACGTGCACCATGACAGCAGGGTCTTCCCCAGCCCCTCTCAGTAATCTTTCCACCAGATCCGTGATGTGCCGAACCTGAGCGCCCGGTAGCCGGTAGACACCATATAGTTCGGTGCTTTAAATCTCTGTCACAGATTGCAGTCTCTGTCCTTCTAAGAATTGAGTCCCCTACCCCTAGATTCTGTCTTTCCTTTCTTTACCTTCGCTCCCCCCCCCCCCACTCTCACTGGAGGAGTTCTTCTCCTGGCAGTGCTGGTCCCTGACTGGTTTCACCAATGTCACTCAATGGGGCGTACTTATTGGGATGTTCCAGCCCAGGATCGGCCTCCCTGGCACTTTCCCCTCTACCCTTCCTGACTGTCACCCATCTACTCTTTTCTAGTGCCTGCACCTCTTTGCCTCCACCCACCTCTGTGCTGACCCCTGTCAGCACCTGCCAGGTACGTCTCCAGCTCTCCTTTAGTATGAAGGGCCTTCTCAGTGCTGACAGTTGCTTCCCTAGATTCAGAACTTGGGCTTCCAGGGAAACAATGTGCTTACATTTTGCACAGCAGTATATGCCCTCGTTCGGATGATCAAGGAACGCATACATGCCGCAAGATGTACACCGAGTCACATTCTCCACACCTGCCGGGCATCATACCTACTAATTTAATAAGGATTGGGGGTTATACCCTGTCCAAATTAATTAACAACTAGCTTCCTGACACTAATACTCAACAATATACAGGTACTCAACAATACAAAACACAGGTACTCACAGCCCACGTACACATACAGCCCACGTGCACTCGCAGCCCACTGCGAGTGCACGTGTTTTAGAAAATCTTGTTTTGGAAAATCAACCCCTATGTTTGCTGCCTTCCGGAACAAACCTACTTGGATTGTTAAGTCCCTGTTTTTTTTGCATGGTTTACCGCTACCACTACCAATGGGCCCCATTCCAAAGAATGACAGTTTGCATTCTTAAGACCCACAAAGCATAAGCTAGATGATGTTGCAATTTTTAGTCCTGTCTGGGATTCCCACCTTTAGAAGTAGTTTCAGTTTCCATTCATAAGTCCCAGTCTCCCTTACCTATGTTAAAGAAATATATAAAGGGCGCAAAGGCAAATACAATCAAATAGCAAATAGTCATATACAGTGTATAACCTAATTAGTACTGCACAATAGAATGAACCATCAGAAATGTCCATAATAAGCATATGTGATCAAATCTTCTTACGTATGTATGCTCCAACACCGTAAATAATAAAGTGAAAATGTGCTTCAATAATCTTATTTAAAAGTGCTTCACTTTTCCTTTTCTATGTAGCTATATATGTGTGTGTCCTCCACCTTCATAAAGATGACACACAAACAAGGATCCAGTTTGTTGGTCCTGTAACAGTCTTGAAAGCCTACTTTCAGACAAAGACTCTGACCTCCCATACCATCGACCCATACCTATTCACGAAAAAAAAAAAAACCTCTTCCTGTGATCCGCCAGTCTCTGCAATTAGTCTTCTTGTCATACATTGTGCCACAGGAAGTCTTCACAACTCTGTGAGGGCCCTGCCAAAGATTACAGAATTACAGTGGCGGGGGAGTTTTTTTTTAAGCACCTGATTAGAGCCAGAGGTTCTAATAGGCTTTAAAATAGGGTGGGCTCCAAACATAGAGCATTGCGTCCAGAGCCCACCCAGGTGTGTTGCAATAGCGAATGAATATTCACTGTTGTAACACTGATCCTCCTCCCAGGAAGCAGATCCTCTTCCCAGGAAACCCATCACCCAATTGTCTGAAAGGACAGGCGATCCTATTGGACACCTAGGAGGAGGGGAGGAGACACACGGCAGAAGCGAGGAGTAGGAGAAGATACAGGAGCCCGATTCCCGTCGCTGCCTGATGCCCGCCGATGCCCGATGATCGCCACTGCCTGATGCCCGCCTCTGCATGATGCCTGATGCCTGCCGCTGGTAGAGTTGAATATCTTCATTTAATCAACCACCCCTACAGGTCTTGTATGTCTGCCAAGAGATTCAGCTTTAAAGTGTTACTATATCCAGGACCCTGCATTCACTATATCTGGTTTCCCACAGTACACAGAGCATGGAAATGCAATAGTTTTAGTAAATATAAACTGCTAAATACCTTTTCTCACCAGCAGTTAGAGCTGTCTTGTGACTTCTATCAGTACCTGGTTAAAAAGCTTGTAGGAGGAGTTTTCATTTCTCCCTGATTGTCCTATGAGGCTGCAGGACCCCTGACCTTCTATCTGGACAGTGCTGATTGGCCCTGTGCTGATCACATACACATGTGCAGCTTGCCCCCAAGGCTCTGTTCTATCAGGAGATGGATTGGGGACTGTGGAAGAAGGGGAGGATCAGAGAAGACAGGATCAAACAGCCTTTCTACAGAATGCGGAGGATTACCCCTTAGGTTCCACAGTGAGTATAACAAGCATGCTTTACTGCATTTACAGACTGATTTTACTGTTGTGGGTTTAGTAACACTTTAAGTGCTTTTAATACATTTTGGGGTTTTCCATCTCTTTATTAACAGTATTTTGCATGTTATGTTTATCTGTGCAATATCGACTAATAGCAAAAAAAAACACTTGTTTTTTATTTAATTTTGTGTGTTTCATTTTGTTTCATTTTGATCTTTGAGATCTTTTCCATCTCTAGCTTAATTTTCATACCGCAATGGTATACCTTATCATAAAAATGTAAATATATGTTGTGAAATGAAGCTAGCTCATAGCTGTATATAACCACTGGCTGTCAAACTTCCTTTACAAGATAGAATCTACTACCTACACTGCTTCTCTTTTAGTGATGGCAATCACTACGCTACATGAAAAAAAGGAAGATCATCTGCTAAATATATTCCTAGGAGTGGCTTGTAGTTTGATAGGTTGGTCTCTGCCAGTATGTTTTTTTATCAGATCGGCAAATTTGTTGTCATAAAGGGGCATTACCAAATTGTCATCTATAAATGCATAATAAATGCGCCTGCTGACAGACTTGTAACATTTGCCACTCGTGTGCACTCATTCACTGGGGACAACAGTGCTTCAGGTAAGGAGGTCTGATCTGTGCTTAGACACAAAACAGCGGGCAGTTCCAGTATATATGTTGTAGTGTCCCTAGGTCACTCCTACGTCTCCAGCATCTATCATCAGCAGGGCGATATATAGTACGTAGCAGTTCTGGTGTTTGGTACCAGTGGAAGAGGATTTTCTACTGATTTTCTTTATATAAATTGCATATTGAGCTTTTAGAAGCTTGTGGCCATACGATTTGCCACAATTCCAAAGGTTTTTCTTTTCCAAGAATTTGCTCCCGTCTAGTTTTATAAGCAAAGCAGAGCCTATTATTATAACCTTTCCCCAAGGAAATAATAATTGGCTTGTGTAAATGTTGAAAAAACTAAGTTACCACCTGTGGAAAAAAATGGAAATGCAGTGAAAAAATTGTTCTTTCCTCTGTGTAAAAAATGTAACAATTATTGCATAGATTTTCCTACCCCTTGGAAAGTTTATGTGAACAGCATCAAGAATTTCTGACACTAATACTTATGATCAGGGCACATTGCTAATTTCTTTATCAAAATATTGGTCAAGCTACTTACCGTATTTATTTTAGGATATGTATATGAAGTATCTTCAAAGCTGTGTGTGTAGCTTTGACAGGTTCTCTTTTTCTATGCATTATAATCTTTTTATCATTTCAGTATTACTGGTTTGTTATGCTGAATTTAACATTGTATTTTTGCCTTTAGGACAAGCATGATCTGTATTTTTGTGGTCTTACTGACAATATATTGCAATCCAGGTAAGTCATTTATCCATTTATTATGTCAACTTCTCAACTTATGGTTAGGCAAACATAACCAAAAACTCTTCCTATAAAATACTGAATATGAGTTTAACTCCAGCCCCTGCCACAATCCATCCTTAATTTTTCATCCTCCAAAGCCAGCAACTATTACTTGTAAAAGATCTGTTTCCATCCTCTTGAAAAACTCACAAATTCTACCTAATGGGGGGCCAGTGAATAGTCTCCCTGTCTCCACAGAGCTCTGCTTCTGCCATTACCCTAGTTGACTAATGCCGTGTACACACGGGCGGACTTTTCAGCATCAAAGGTCCGACGGTCTTTCCGACGGACTTCCGACAGACTTTCGAACGAACGGACTTGCCTACACACGATCACACCAAAGT
Source organism: Lithobates clamitans (assembly GCA_037952925.1). Lineage (NCBI taxonomy): Eukaryota > Metazoa > Chordata > Amphibia > Anura > Ranidae > Lithobates > Lithobates clamitans. Next base: position 492,526 of record JBBGZY010000653.1, read on the forward strand.
CCGACGGATTCGTACATGATGACGTACGACCGGACTAAAATAAGGAAGTTGATAGACAGTAGCCAATAGCTGCCCTAGCGTCGGTTTTCGTCCTTTGGACTAGTATAATGATGAGCGGATTTTTCGACCGGACTCGAGTCCATTGGAAAGATTTGAAACATGTTCCAAATCTAAAGTCCATCTGATTTTCGACTGAAAAAGTCCACTGCAGGTCCGATGAAGCCCACACACGGTCGGATTGTCCAGACCGACCAGTTCGGTCAAAAAGTCTGCCCGTGTGTACACGGCATAAGGGATTTTCCAGATCACACCAGCCCATTGCCAGGGAACTAGAAAACTTTGTAGGACTATAGTAGGCTATAGAACTATAGCTGTTTTGTGGTATTATTTTTTGCTTGTGATAATACTGGTCTTGAGTTTTGTTTGCGTGCAAAGACCTAGATGTGTTCAGATTAGTGCCAGGCATTGCCATAAAGAGGAACTTCAGCCTCCTCATGAGAGTGACTCTTGCACCGCTCTCCTCCTACAGCTGCCTCTACAGCTGGCCCCTCAGTGATGCAGTGCCAGACCTCACACATTCGCAGACAGAAATCTGGAGCTGTGTTATGATTTTCTATACATGAAGGATAGTCATTTCTCCAGGAATACCAATGTCACATATCCCAGGAGGCCTTAAGCTCCTTCATATATAGAATATGTAAACAGACATGGTGCCAGATGCCTGCTCACTTGCAAGATCTGCCACTGCCTCTATTTACATAAATGAAAAGTAATGCCTGCGATACATAATGTTGGCATCCCAGGAGGCAGCAGCAGGAGTCTTAAAGATAATTCTTGCCTACGGTGAAGAATGGTGGCAGGGTGCAGGGCCAGCAGGTAGATAAAAAGTAAAAAAGAAATTAAAGAAAGATGATCATTTTTGAAAAAGAGGAGGGTGAGGATTAGAAATCTGCAGTGTTTTATTTTTGAAGGTCCGCTTTATCCTACAGGAAATAATGGTTACTTACCCTCCTAAATACTTAACCTACTAGCTGCTGCACTTATACCTCTAAAAAAAGTTTTTATATATAGTTTGCTAATATATATATATATATATATATATATATATATATATATATATATATATATTGTGGCAGAGCTAGGCTCTGTCCCTATGAAAATGGGGTTCAAGTGGACACAGAGTCTGCATATCGGCTGAGTGCAGAGCTACAGAGCGTAAATTTGAAAAAGAGAGAACTGCTTTGGCAGTTTTCTCTAGGTTTTGCTAGTTCCTTATGGGGCTCTGTAGTTTGGAGATCCTTCAGATCCTTGGGTGGGACGGGATCTCCAACCCTGTGTACGGATGTGTGCCCAGGTGCACACAGCCCATATAATGAAGGGCTGGTAAGAGCAGAAGGAGAAGGAAGGTGGAGTTGGAGCAGTGGCTGCTAGTAAGTGTCTCTGTGTGAGGATAGATGCTGTGTGCATTAAGAAGCTTCAAAGCTGTGTGCGTCCAGGGAGCCAGAAGCTGTGTGCGTTGAAGGGCTTCGAAGCTGTGTGCATCCAAGGAGCCTAAGACTGTGTGCATCCAAGCAGCTCATTTGAGGGGCCTGTATCTATAGCAGAAGTACTGCTGAATGCTGGGCTAGCATTTTCATTTGGATTTTGTGTATTTAATTGAAGCTTGGACCCTTGCGTGGGATTCCTGGATGGACTTTTGTTTTGTTTTTTCCTTTTAATAAACGTGGGCTACCAGGCCCTTAACTATAAATGGCTCTCTGATGTGGACTCACTGCACCAAAACGCATCTATCCACTTGAGCTGAACAATCCCCAATGCCACAATATATATATCTATCTATATATATATATATATATATATATATATATATATATATATATATATATATATATCTATCTATAGAGATATATATATATATATATATATATATATATATATATATATATATATATATATATATACACACACACAGTGCCTTGAAAAAGTATTCATACCCCTTGAAATTTTCCACATTTTGTCATGTTACAACCAAAAACGTAAATGTATTTTATTGGGATTTTATGTGATAGACCAACACAAAGTGGCACATAATTGTGAAGTTGAAGGAAAATTATAAATGATTTTTATTAGAAATAGATATGGAAAAAGTGTGGCGTGTAACTGTACTGTCTCCCTTTTTATATTGTAAAGTGCCGCGTAAACTGTTGGCACTATATAAATTCTGTATAATAATAATTCTGTACACATCTCCCAAACGGAGCCAACACTAACGTGTTTCAGCCTATCAAGGTCCTACTCATACTTAGTCTGACATAATCAACTAAACAGATATATAGCAAGCCAAGCGCCCCCCCCCCCCCCAGCTGGGATCACAATGGGTCATTTAACCATTAAGAACTCTGCTGGGGAGAAAAGGTAAGCCATCATTAAATGCATCTGTCTCAACAAACAATAAACACAACATATACTGAATCAAACAAATACTGAATCAAAATAAAGTAAAAAAGTACATATACAGTTGTGCTCATAAGTTTACATACCCAGGCAGAATTTATGATTTTTCAGAGAATATGAATGATAACACAAAAACTTTTCTTTCACACACGGTTAGTGCTTGGCTGAAGCCATTTATTATCAATCAACTCTGTTTACTCTTTTTTTAAATCATAATGGCAACAGAAACTACCCAAATGACCCTGATCAAAAGTTTACATACCCCAGTTCTTAATACCGTGTATTGCGTCCTTTAACATCAATGACAGCTTGAAGTCTTTTGTGGTATTTGTGGATGAGGGGCTTTATCTTCTCAGATGGTAAAGCTGCCCATTCCTTTTGGCAAAAAGCCTCCCAGTTCCTGTAAATTCTTGGGCTGTCTTGCATGAACTGCATGTTTGAGATCTCCCCAGAGTGGCTCAATGATATTGAGGTCAGGAGACTGAGATGGCCACTGCAGAACCTTCACTTTATTCTGCTGTAGCCAATGACAGATCGACTTGGCCTTGTGTTTTGGATCATTGTCATGTTGGAATGTTCAAGTACGTCCCATGTGTAGCTTCCTGGCTGATGAATGCAAATGTTCCTCCAGTATTTTTTGATAACCTACTGCATTCATCTTGCCAACAACTTTAACCAAATTTCCTGTGCCTTTGTAGCTCACGCATCCCCAAAACATCAGCAATAAACCTCTGTGTTTCACAGTAGGAATGGTGTACCTTTCATCATAGTTGACTCCTCTCCAAATGTAGTGTTTAACTGTTTATGGTTGTGGCCAAAAAGCTAAATTTTGGTCTCATCACTCCAAATGACTTTGTACCAGAAGGTTTGAGGCTTGTCTTTGTGCTGTTTGGCGTATTGTAAGCTGGATACTTTGTGGCATTTGCGTAGTAATGGCTTTCTTCTGGCGACTCGACCATGCAGCCCATCTTTCTTCAAGTGTCTCCTTATTGTGCATCTTGAAACAGCCACACCACATGTTTTCAGAGAGTCCTGTAGTTATTTGTGGGTTTTTCTTTGCATCCCAAACAATTTTCGTGGCAGTTGTGGCTGAAATTTTAGTTGGTCTACCTGACCTTGGTTTGGTTTCAATAGAACCCCTCATTTTCTACTTCTTGATTGGAGTTTGAACACTACTGATTGGCATTCTCAATTTCTTGGATATCATTTTATATCCCTTTCCTGTTTTATACAGTTCAACTACCTTTTCCTGCAGATCCTTTGACAATTCTTTTGCTTTCCCCATGACTCAGAATCCAGAAACGTCAGTGCCGCACTGGATGAAAGATGCAAGGGTCTGTCAGGAGCCCAGAAACTCATTGACCTTTTATACACACACACTAATTACAAGCAAACAGATCACAGGTGAGGATGGTTACCTTTAACCACTTCCCTACCCTCCCATTGTCATATGACATCCGCAGATGGGATATCCCATCCTGGGCGGACGTCATATGACATCCTCGGCTTCCCGGCGGTATAGGGGGCTGCGATCGCTCATTACAGAGCAGGACCGTGGATCTGTGTGTGTAAACACACAGATCCACGTCCTATCAGGGAAAAGGAGACAGATTGTGTGTTCCTAGTATATAAGTACATCGATCGGTCTCCTCCCCAAGTCAGAACATTCCCCCTACAGTTAGAATCACTCCCTAGGTAACACATTTAACCCCTTGATCACCCCCTAGGTGTTAACTCCTTTTAACTCCTGCCAATGACATTTATACAGTAATAAGTGTATTTTTTTTAGCACTGATCGCTGTATAAATGTGAATGGTCCCAAAATAGTGTCAAAAGTGTCCGATTATATCCACTGCAATGTCACAGTCACAATAAAAATTGCCGCCATTACTAGTAAAAAATTGGTATATTTATTAAAGCAAAAACTAAAAAATAAAAACCGCAGAGGCAATCAAATACCACCAAAAGAAAGCTCTATTTGTGGGGAAAAAAAACAATGATAAAAAGGTCATTTAGGTACAGTTTTGCATGACTGCGCAATTGTCATTCAAAATGTTACAGCGATGAAAACTAAAAATTGGCCTGGGCAGGAAGGGGGTGAAAATGCCCGGTATTGAAGTGGTTAATAGCCCTTCGAACCCCTTTGTGTCAACTTGTGTGCATGTTATCAGGCCAAAATCACCAGGGTATGTAAACATTCTATCATGGTCATTTGGGTAGTTTCTGTTGCCATTATGATTTAAAACGAGTAAACACAGTTGATTGATAATAAACGGCTTCAGCCAAACACTAACCATGAGTGAAAGAAAAGTTTTTGTGTTGTCATTCATATTCTCTGAAAAATGTCCAAGAAATCATAAATGCTGCCAGGGTATGTAAACTTATGAGCACAACTGTATACTACGATCATAGTGGAATATCAAATAAATCAATTCAATCAAAGAGCTGCAGGAACCTAATATTTTCATGGGGGGTACAGTTGGATAATGCACAGTTGGATAATGTACAATTGGATGACATACAGTTGGATAATGTACAGCTGGATACCGTGCAGTTGGAAATTGTGTTTAACCTGTGACTAAAGATTGAAAACTCTGTGCACAAGTTGAAATGACAATACCTGCATGTGTTCAAACCACAAACATAAGAGCCCATACAAGTGAGCCAAAGGGGAGATTTGTCTTTTGAGGTGAACATAATTGGAGAAAGGAGTGAGTCCAAGGCAGAGGACCTACAGCTAGAAAACCCTGTTGTAAGAGAAGATGTCATTTTTTATCTGTGTACAATATGGTAAGGTTTTTGTTTTGTTTTTTGATGATATGAATAATCTGATGATTATGTTTAGAAAATGTGAGACAAAAGAAACTGTCTGTTTATCTAAAACTTTTTTTCCACACTGTATTTTTTTCTTTTGTTGTTTCCACCTGCTGCTAAAAGTTCACTACGATTCCACCGTCTAACTAACCTAATACCTCGGTCAATGCTCCATGCGGGCCAAGAGCCGAGTTTTAAAGAAGTATTGCAAAAGCTATTTGGCTGTACTTCTCTTATGGATCACAGGAGTGCAGTTCATTCTGGTAGGGTTTTTCAAGCGTTCTAAAGCTCTCTCTTCATATGCTGATAAATTAGGGGTATTAGGTGTCTGACTGCGCTCATGTAATTCTATTAACTCGTTTTCTAACACTGATTGAAATATTTCTACAGCGACACTTCTAGCATTTAATGGATAAAAATACTTGTCACCTGAGGTTAAAGCAATGCTGTTTACACCAGGGCTCGACAAATCCCAGGCACCAAGTTGCCATGGCAATTATAAATAGCCTCCGGACACCTGAGCTTTTGTCAGCTCATTCACTGTTCCGCACCCACCATCCCGACTCCCAAGTGTGCTGCGCGCTCACTCTGAGCATCAGCCTGTCACTCCTTGCACTGACTGCGCTCCAACCAACACTTCCCATCCATTGGCAGCCTGAGCCTCCCTTGCTGTCTGAGCTCAGTGATGGGCACCCTGTAATTGGCCCAAACTGGTCACGTGCGGCAAGGGACAGTTGGCTAGCTTGTCTGTGATCTTGCTCCTGCCTCACTGTCTTGGATTCCGCTCCAGATCTCCTCGCCCCTCACAGGAGAGCATGGTAGGCAAAAAGAACCCTGCCAGGTGAGCGGTGCCAGGGGACATGGCTGCATCCCCTCCTCTCCTCTGTGCATCTGGCTCTGTCCTCCCCTCCACCGGGCTGAATCCCCCCTCTCCTGTCCATCTGGCTCTGTCCTCTGTCCAACTGGCTCCATCCTTCTCTTCACCTGGCTGCATCCCTCCTCTCCTATCCACATGGCCTTGTCTTCCCATCCACCTGGCTGTATCCCCACCTCTCCTCTGTCCACCTGGCTGCATCCCCTCCTCTTCAGTCCACCTGTCTCCATCCTCCCCTCAACCCGGCTCTGTTCCCCCTCAACACTTCCCTCCCCAGCTGTATACTGCTTGAAGCCCCCCCCCTCCACACATACTGTATACTGCTTATTGCTACCCCCTCCCACTGTACATCAGGGTTATAGGCTAGCGGCTGGACACTCCACTGTGATGGATTAGTAAGGGCTCCGCCTCCTCAGTATTCACAGCCGGGGTCTCTGATTGGCGCCCGCAGCCTGCAGCCTTTTATTGGCTAAATCTGAGATAGCTCTATGACAACCATAGTCAAAGAGCTATCACTCAGACTCAACTAATAATAAAAGGTTGTGGGGCCAATCAGAGGCTAAGGCTTTGAATAACGAGGAGCTCTTAATAATCCATCACAGCAGAAATAGTGGAAGGGACTCGGGGAGTGCTAAAAGTCCATGGGTTAAGGGGCGCAAATGACTTGCCTTGCCCCGGCGCTGACAAACCATGCTACACCACTGCAGGTATGAGCAATTTATATTGCCAGATGCCCCGGACATGCAGTTTCGGGTTCCTGGCTCCTAACTTTGTTTAGCTGGCTCCTAGATTCAAAGCAAATTTGTCAAGCCCTGGTTTACACTATATAAACCACCCATTGGTTCAATGTGTAATTGCTCTAAATTTAGTTTACTGCAGAGATCAGAAAAGAAAAAAGACTCATTGATCATATGAGAATCTGGATCATGTAAGTCTGGGGGTCTCTCACTTCCCTCCTTCACTTTAAAATGTTTCCTAAGAATGAGATTTCTTACAAATCTAATTATGTCTATAACCCCTGGTTCACACTGACTGCGGGAATGAAATTGTGTGAGTTCAGCTGAACTCGCACAATTTCATTCCCGCATGTCAGTCCTGACTTAGGGGGCAATTTAAGAGACATCTTTCTGCACAGATGTCAATGGAAATCGCACCATGAAATCGCCAAAAGTAGTACAGAAACTACTTTTGTGAATCGGTGAGGCTCCACACCGATTTGGACGCTGCCATTGCTGGCAATTGCTGCTGATTTGACATCTCAAATGCCAAATCGCATCAATGTGAACTAGGGCTTAATGTGGAAAATAAATCAAGGTGGTATGTAGGGGAAAATTAGAGGCCACGAGACAGCAAGGATGATTCATGATCGCTGAGAGGAACACCAGATACATTCACCACATTATGAACAAATAACTTCAAGTCTTTTTCCTTTATGGGTACCTTCTCCTCTTCTTATTCTTTTTCAACATCCTTTTTGGTTCTCTTCTTGGGTAACTTGCAGTGACTGGGTGGTGTGGCTTTTTTTGGAGGTAATTCCCTAGTGTCGTCATCTGAAAAGACTGAGGTGACAGAGGCTCTGAAGGTGGAAGGCACCCTGAAACAGTGGCGAAAGTATAGGGGTCGCTGAGGTCGCCATGGCGACTGGGCCCCATGCTGCAGGGGGCCCTTGAGGGCCCCCTGTTTATCTTGTAAGGATGAGCGGCTGAGATCGATCTCCCCATCGTCAGCCGAACTGTAATCAGCACTGTACGGGGAGCTTGTCACACTGATCAGTGAAAGCAGTGTGTGCTGTGCTCTTTGTCTCCCCCTACAGTGCAGTACCCAGCAGGAAGAGGTAAGGTAAAGCACTGCCGTTTTTGAAAAGGCTTCCTGTATATGTGTGTTTGTGTGTGTGTGTTTGTGTGTGTGTTCATGTATGTGTGTTCTTATATGTGTGTTCATGTATGTGTGTTCATGTATGTGTGTTCATGTATGTGTGTTCATGTATGTGTGTTCATGTATGTGTGTTCTTATATGTGTGTTCATGTATGTGTGTTCATGTATGTGTGTTCATGTATGTGTGTTCTTGTATGTGTGTTCATGTATGTGTGTTCATGTATGTGTGTTCTTGTATGTGTGTTCTTGTATGTGTGTTCATGTATGTGTGTTCATGTATGTGTGTTCTTGTATGTGTGTTCTTGTATGTGTGTTCATGTATGTGTGTTCATGTATGTGTGTTCATGTATGTGTTTGCATGTGTTTGTGTGTGTGTATATACAGTATATGTGTGTGTATATTATGTGTGTGTTTATCTATGTGTATGTGTGTGTGTTTTAGATGCAGTGGCGGCCCGTGCATTAAGGGCGCACGGGTGCCGCCCCCTCTCTCCAGCCACCCCTCTATCACCAATAGATAGATTCATACATTGCATGAATCTATCTATGGCCGCCGCTGCCATCCCCTATTCAGGGGCCCAGCCCCTTTTTGGGCGCAGGGAACCTGAATTACAGCGGCGGGGGGTGTTTTTGAAGCACCGGATTAGAGCCATAGGCTCTAATAGGCATCAAAAAAGGTTACCTCACAGGTCACTCAGCTGTGTTAGAAAAGCGAATGACTATTTGCTTTCCTAACACTAAACTGCCTCTCCGCCAATCAGGTGCTCGGATCTGTTACCCATCACCTGATTGGCTAAAACGACAGGCGCCGCTATTGGACACCTATCAGGAGGAGAGCACGGGAGATGAGGACAGCAGGAGACGCATGGAGGACCCCACTCGTCGCAGTCACCCGCTGCCCCACCAAGACAGGGTAAGTGCCGGTGAGCAGTCGAGGGTCACAATGGGGGCATTCAAGGGCACACTGACAGCATTTGATGGGCACAGTGGCAGCGTTTGGGCACAGTGGCTGCAATTGATGGGCACAGTGGCAGCGTTTGGGCACAGTGGCTGCAATTGATGGCACAGTGGCTGCGTTTGATGGAACACTGGCAGCATTTAATGGGCACAGTGGCAGCGTTTGATGGCACAGTGGCAGCATTTAATGGGCACACTGGCAGCGTTTGGGCACACTTGCAGCGTTTGGGTACACTGGCAGCATTTGATGGGCACAGTGGCTGCGTTTGGCACAGTGGCTGGAAATGATGGCACAGTGGCTGCGTTTGATGGCACACTGACAGCATTTAAGTGGCACAGTGGCAGCGTTTGATGGGCACAGTGGCTGCGTTTGATAGGCACAGTGGCACCGTTTGGCACAGTGGCTGTGTTTGATGGCACACTGGCAGCATTTAAGTGGCACAGTGGCTGCAATTGATGGCACAGTGGCAGTGTTTGATGGGCACAGTAGCTACATTTGATGATTTTTTTTCAAAAAATGTTTGCGCCCCCAAAAAAATTTTGAGCACCAGCCGCCACTGTTTAGATGTATGTATGCACATTTTATGTATGCACGTTTAAACCTGAAACCCTATATGTGTACAATCAGGAATGATTTTTTTTTTCTTGCTCGTTCAAAGTACCAGCAAAAAAATGCTGTTCCTCTGAAAAGCGATCCATGCTCAGATCACTTTTCAGAGGCATTTGACAGCCGGTAAAGAGGCAATATGTTGCCTCCTGACCACCTGTTTTAACCCCTTAAAGTGATTGTAAAGGTTTTTTTTTTTTTGAATAACAAACATGTCATACCTTCATTGTGCAGTTAGTTTTGCACAGAGTGGCCCCGAACACCGACTTCTGGGGTCCCTCGGCGGCTCTCGCGGCTCCTCCTCTTATCAGACATCCCCCTAGGAAAAGCGCTGTCCAGGGGGAAGGGGGGCCCTTCATGATTTCTTGCATCGGGGCCCTGAAGGTTTTAGTTACGCCCCTGCCCTGAAATCAGTGGTATCATAAGCCTCTGTGGAGCTGAAGTTAACCCTTTGTTCAGTTGTTTATGCTTGTTTTGCCTTTTTGCTTTAAAATGGAGCGCAGTGTTTTCTGAAATGTAGCACTCTTCTGCTTGCACTCATAAACTGACTTCTCATTATAATCCTGTACATCTCTGCGGAATTTTGATCTTTTTGTTTCCATGATATCATTTTCTGACTTTTCCACAATTACTTGTAATTTTACATTTAAATCCTCATAAAGACACCTGCCTACACACTACTGTTCTTAAAAATTTGGCTTTCAGATGCACTTGTACAGTAAATGCTTTGCTCAATTTCCATGAACATTGTTATGTATTTGTAATTTACTTTTTTATATGTGTAAATATTTGCTTTGTTGGATGCACTAGCACATTTAGGTAGACTTGACTATACTTCTCCTATGAATCACAGGAGTGCAGTTCATTCTGCACTACTGTGATCCGATTTCAGCTGACAGCAGGCTGAAGCCCGCTGTCAGCTGACGTCACAGAGCCGGTCCAGGCTCTGAAAAGATCCTGGCCATATGATCGGGATCCATTCAGAAGCCTAGACCCACAGCTGGCTCAGCCTCTCAGTGATCCGCTGAGAGCCTGAGCCAGGCGCCCCCCCTCCACAGCCCAGCGATCCAGTGAGTGCTGGAGGGGCAGAGCAGAGAGTTGGAGGCTGACAGTCCCCAGCTCTCTGCTCACAGAATGCTGACCACTGAGCGATCAGTGCAGAGTCGGTGGGGTACAGATGCAGCTTTAGATTGATTCTGCATCCACCTAGGTAAGTATAATTTTTTTTTTCTAAATCCTGTACTTCTTCTTTTTTAAGCAGTTACACCACCGTTTTTTCCCCCTTTGGTTAAAGGTTTTACCTAAATGAAACCTGACTATTGTAACCCCTGCCAGTGTTAAAAAGGTTTATCTCAACCCTGTTAACTGCCAACTTTACTGGACAGCTCAGTCTGTTAAAGGAAGTTGAAAGATAACAGACTTACTGGCAGGATCACCGGGTGAAAATAAAGGAATACATTCTAAAAATAGAAAATAATACAGCCACCACATCTAAGAATTGGTAAGCTGCAATATATTAAGTTTTTGTTTTAGGTTTGATACCAGTTTAAATATATGATTGAAATCATTTTTGTTATACGTGTCCAATAAGTGCTAAAAATGCCCACTGAACTTGCCAGAAATCTTGTGAGCTAATAACCTCCTCTGCATAGTGAGAGAGCATTGTCTAAAAAACGAATGCAGTCTCCACATTTACGGACTAGTAAGCTACAATATATAAAATGTTTGTTCTTGGGTTTAGATATGCTGTTATTGTAAAATACTGCATTTTTACTGTTTCTTTACATGCTAAAATGAATAGCTTAATCTAAATGATTGTATCAGAGTTTTAATATTTAAAATCCTTGTTCTAATATAATTTCTAATTATGTATGTACATGGGACAGCCATTTTTGGTTATAACATGTGTTTTTCTGACCCCTTTATTCTAACTGTAATTCCAATTAAAGTCTAATTAAAAATAGCCATAATGTAGTGAAGTTTATTAATGAAATGACGATGTGATCTAGAAAGCCTATCCCAGGAACTCCCTTTAATCAGCAGTACGTCACGTCTTGTCATTGAAACAGCTGTGTGAGGCTGGAGCGACACTTTTTATTTTAACTTCTTTAGTTATGTAACAATCCCGAATACAATGTGTTTGGTGTTCAATGAGGCCTGTAGTATATTTGTGGCTTGGGTATTGGGGAGGAATGCATGGGTTCAGCCACAGATAAGGATGTGGTATTATGGGTGTGTGATACAGGAAACAGGCAGATTTTAAAGTGTAAAATGACATTAACTGCTGTTAAGATAAGATTGCAAAACTACAAATTTTCCCTGCTGGGAACTGCAATTTTTTTAAATAAATGTATGTAAGGTTACTGAATGGGACATGTCTGATCTTTGCATGAGGATTCAGATGAGCTTTATTGACTTCATAAAAATGGACGGTGTGAGGCTGAGAATATGCCCAGCATAAAATTCCAGGTGTTTTCCTGCACCTGGGGAGCTGTGGTTGCCGAGTAAAACCTACCATACAATTAAATCACTGAACGCAGCCATTCTCTTGTACTCACTTGAAGCCCTACAACCGTAGGAGCTTGGTTTCATGAGTCCTCTGTTCTCTGCCACAACTCTGTAAACTGCTTTGTCCCCTCTGACTTGGTTCTATAATAGTGTGCTGCAAGGACTCATGTTAGCTAAGGTATTAATATACTACCACAACTGTATCAGCATATGAAATCAGATACCAGACTACTTAAAGTGTTTGTTACCCAAAAATAAAAAAGATCCTGTTCCCTTAAAGCTCCAATAACAGCACAGTGCTTGTGCTGTGTAATTTGGCCCTGCCTAGTTCTGCCCTCCAACCTGTAAACTGACCACGGTTTATCATGGCTGCTGAGCCCTGGCACTGTGGTAAGTTTACATGCCTCTGTCACCCGCTGCTCTTCTCTGTCCTCCACTGCCCCCTCCCTCCCTGCCTGTCAGCTCTGATCGCTCCCCCTCCCCTCCTGCTGCAATCATAACTTAGTGTTGGTGCTACAATCCCCACAGTTATAATAAATGATTTGCCCCAGTGTATGTGTTTTGTAAAAAGTACGCCGCTATATACCTTAATTTTTAGCGCCACTCGGCGCTCATGTGACCGGCCGCCTCTCTCCTCCCCTTCTCTCCTCCTCCTCCTAGCTGACATCAGCACGGGAATTTCGGCCCTGCTCGCTTTGCTGTCAGATCGCGAGAGGCAGCCGGTCACGTGAGCAGTGCTATAAAATAAGGTATATTGCGGCGTATTTTTTACAAAACACATACACTGGGGCAAATCATTTATTATTTCAGAGGGGATTGTAGCACTGACACTAAGTGGCTTAACAACCACTTTAACTGTAAACAAATTAAATATATTATTGCTGCTGCTTGTAGTTTTAAAGAGATGGTAGTAAGCACCACAATACAGATTTGGCCCCACCATAAGCCGGCTAAGGAAGCAAGTCAGGTGCCATATACTGAACAGTTATTTAATAGGGGTAGATAGGTCTCAGGAGAAAAAAAATATATATATATATTTACCTCCCTTGGCTTTTTACTTTTATCGTATTACATTACAGCCTTTAGATCAATGTTTTTTTAATCTGAATTATATGTGATGGATCAGAACACAATAATCTAAGTTGGTGAAGTAAAATTAAAAAAATATATACATAAAACAATTTTTCAGAAATAAAAAACTGATAATTGGATTGTGCATACAGTATGTATTCACCCCCTTTGTTATGAAGCCCATAAAAAGCTCTGGTGCAACCTATTACCTTCAGAAGTCCCATAATTAGTGAAATAATGTCTACCTGTGTGCAATCTAAGTGTCACATGATCTGTCATTACATATACACACCTTTTAGAAAGGCCCCAGAGGCTGCAACACCTAAGCAAGAGGCACTACTAACCAAACCCAAAGGAGGGCATTAATCAGAGAGGCAGCACCGAGACCTAAGGTAACCCTGGAGGAGCTGCAGAGTTCCACAGCAGAGACTGGAGTATCTGTACATAGGAGGACAATAAGCCGTACACTCCATAGAGTTGGGCTTTATGGCAGAGTGGCCAGAAGAAAGCCATTTCTTTCAGCAAAAACCAAAATGGCACATTCTGAGTTTGCGAAAAAAGGCACATGGCAGACTCCCAAAATGTATGGAGGAAGGTGCTCTGATCTGATGAGACTAAAATTGAACTTTTTGGCCATCAAAGAAAACGCTATTCTGGCGCAAACCCAACACCTCACATCACCCAAAGAACACCATGATGGTGGCAGCATCATGCTGTGGGATGTTTTTCAGCAGTCGGGACTGAGAAACTGGTCAGGGTTGAGGGAAAGATGGATGGTGCTAAATACAGTCATATTCTTGAGCAAAACCTGTACCACTCAGTGTGTGATTTTAGGCTAGGACGGAGGTTCACTTTCCAGCAGGACAATGACCCCAAACACACTGCTAAAGCAACACTTGAGTGGTTTAAGGGGAAACATGTAAATGTGTTGGAATGGCCTAGTAAAAGCCCAGACCTCAATCCAATAGAAAAGCTGTGGTCACACTTAAAGATTGCGCAAACCATCCAACTTGAAGGAACTGGAGCAGTTTTGCAAGGAGGAATGGGCAAAAATCCCAGTGGTAAAATGTGGAAAGCTCATAGAGACTTATTATTATTAAACAGGATTTATATAGCGCCAACAGTTTGCGCATCGCTTTAAAACATGGAGCAGACAGTACACTTACATTACAAATCAATACAGGAGGAATCAGAGGGCCCTGCTCATTAGAGCTTACAATCTAGAAGGGAGGGTCAAGTGGAAACAAAAGGTAATAACTGTGGGGGGTGAGCTGATGGAGAAAATTAAAAAAACAGTTGTTAGGTGTGGGTAGGGTAGGCTTCTCTGAAGAGAAGGGTTTTCAGGGATCATCTAAAAGCTAATGGAGTAGGAGATAACCGGACAGATTGGGGTAAGGCATTCCATAGGATTAGAGAGGCTTTGGAAAAGTCCTGGAGGCGAGCATGGGAGTAGGTGATGAGGGAGCTAGAGAGCAGAAGGTCTTGAGTGGAACAAAGAGAAAGAGTAGGTTGGTATTTAGAGACTAGGCTAGTGATGTAGCTGGGGGGTAAATTGTGGTTGGCTTTGTACGTAGTTAGTATTTTGAATTTAATTATTTGGCCGACCAAAAGCCAGTAGAGGGATTGACAGAGAGGGGTAGCAGAGACAGAGCGATTGGTAAGGTTGATGAGTCTGGCAGCAGCATTCATGACGGATTGAAGAGGTGATAGACTATGTAGAGGTAGGCCAATGAGAAGGGAGTTGCAGTAGTCAAGGTGACCAGTGAGTGAATTAAGAGCTTTGTTGTGTCATTGGTTAGAAAGGGGAGTATTTTGGAGATGTTGCGGAGGTTGAGGTGGCAGGATTTGGACAATGATTGGACGTGGTGCTTGAAGGAAAGTTCAGAGTCCAGGATGACACCTATAACCTTGGGGATGGGCTTATAGTTGTGCCATCGATTTTGACCAAGAGATCAGGGGAAGGGGCATATGGGGGAGGAAAAATTATAAGTTGGATAGATTGAGTTTTAGGAAGTGGTGTGACATCCAGACTAATATATCTGATAGTAAATTAGTGATACATGAGGAGACAGAGGGAGTGGGCTGAGGGTTAGAGAAATAGATTTGGGTGTCGTCAGCGTAGAGGTGGTATTGGAAGCCATGGGATGCTATCAGCTGACCCAGGGAGGAGGTGTAGATTAAAAATAAGAGAGGTCCAAGAACAGAACCTTGGGGGACCCCAACTAAGAAAGGAAGAGAAGAAGAGGAAGTAGAGTTGTAGGAAACGCTAAAGGTGCGGTTGGATAAGTAGGAAGAGAACCAGCGAAGAGTACAGTCACGGAGACCAAAGGCGTGGAGTTTTTTGAGGAGGAGGGGGTGGTGAACCGTATCGAGGGCAGCAGAGAGGTCCAGAAGTAGGAGTACAGAATAGTGTCGATTGGTTTTAGCCGTTAGTAGATCGTTTGTTAGTTTTAGGAGAGCAGTTTCTGTGGAGTGTTGAGAATGAAATCCAAACTGAAGGGGATCAAGAAGGCAATTATCAGCGAGGTGGAATGGATAGTTAGAGAGGTTGCATGGAGTGCAAAGGTGAGAGAAAACGAGGTCAAGGGTATTGCCTTTGGAGTGAGTAGGAGCATGTATCCACTGCTTCAGGTCAAAGGAGGATGTTAGGCTGAGAAGTTTGGAAGTGGCGGGAGTGTTAGTATTAATAGGGATATTGAAGTCCCTCAGAATGATTGTGGGGATTTCAGAAGAAAGAAAGTAGGGTAGCCAGGCAGAGAAGTCATCAAGAAAGGTTGATACTGGTCCAGGGGGCCTGTAGATCCAAAGCGACTTGGAGCTGTGATAGCCACAAAAGCTGGCTCTACAAAGTATTGACTTTAAGGGGGTGAATAGTTATGCACATGACTTTTTCTGTTATTTTGTCCTATTTGTTGTTTGCTTCACAATAAAAAAAAAACATCTTCAAAGTTGTGGGTATGTTTTGTAAATTAAATGATGCAAATCCTCAAACAATCCATGTTAATTCCAGGATGTGAGACAACAAATCACAAAAAATGCCAAGGGCGGTGAATACTTATGCAAAGCACTGTGTGTATATGTATATGTGTAATAAATATAAATATATATATATATATATATATATATATATATATATATATATATATATATATATATATAAATAAATATATATATACCTGTATATATTCTCCTGAGACCTATCTACCCCTGTTAAATAAATGTTCAGTATATTGCACCTGACTTGGTGCACTTACTACCATCTCTTTAAAACTACAAGCAGTGAACTACTTTTAGGCTATTAGGTAAATGAACAGTCTCCTGGTGTGCTGCACTTGCTAGAGTGGTGAAATAAGCACAGTTGCAACCGCTTACCAGTCCTCACGCACAGCATACAACAAAAAACTAAAATGCCCATGGGACTTTTAAAGAGCACACCTCAAAACATACCAAGTAAAATTTATAAATGATTTATTCAATGCACATTTAAAAACGTTATACAGAAAGAAAAAAGTATATTAAATGTCATTATATTGGTAAATTTTGCATTCATGTAATCAACCTTTCCATGAGACCTAGATGTGTCACAAAGATGACTGTCAGTCTAAATTGGGTGCTAGGTCACAATGCGTTTCGCGAAAAAATCTTGCTTCTTCGGGAGAAGCACAGATAGATGCAATTGATGAAACACTCCTGGCCTACTGATGTAGTATAGATGATTCTTTTTAAAGTAGTCAGAGCATTTCTGTATTTGGGCGGATATATCACCCTAAATTATAGAAGCCACTTCAAACCAAAACGTCCATAGAGGTAAAATTATTAATGCATGAAAAGCCAACCATGCCAACAAACTGCCCCCTGGGAGCTGTGTGAGGGTTGAGAGATGGAAATCAGTAGCAGCCTCAAGAGACTAGAACCTGGGCGGAAGATGTATATCTCACCAAGAAGGTACCCTCACCCTCAGAGGGAAACGTATTCCACAGCTGATGGCTGGTATTATTGCAGGCTCACGCACAGCATACCTTGTCCTAGACACTTGTCAGGTTGCAGTCCTCAGGATCCCGATCCTTGGTGGCTTGTCTCCAGCACTCTGTTCCTCACAGGCTCAGTCCCTCTGGTGTAGTCACAGACAGGTCCAAGCAGCAGGTCTGTACTCTATAGTCATCAGCAACAAGACAAGAGGCTCACACAGCTCTCTCCAGCTGTGCTCCCCACACAGCAGCCCTCCATGGTTCTCTCTCTCTGGTGGAGAGGCAAACAGGCAAACAGTTCTCACAAGCTCCAGTCCCCAGCAGCAAAAGGAAGTTCAAAGCCCAGGAGAAAAACTTGCTCATACCTCTTCCTATTACAAAGTGTCCTTTGTAGTTCACAACCCTATTCACTTTCACAATGCAGGTCTCCTTCTAAACTTTGTTTCCTAGTGTCCTGTGTGGTTGCCTCATCCAGGAGGGAGGGGATAATCTGCTCCATTAGCAAGTCTCCTTAACCCTCTCAGGCTCACTACTCTGCAAAGTTCATCAGTGATCAAAATAATAGTAAAATAAAATACAATAAATATTATATACACAGATATATACAGTATCTCACAAAAGTGAGTACACCCCTCACATTTGTGTAATTATTTTATTATATCTTTTCATGTGACAACACTGAAGAAATGACACTTTGCTACAATGTAAAGTAGTGAGTGTACAGCTTGTATAACAGTGTAAATTTTCTGTCCCCTCAAAATAATTCAACCCACAGCCATTAATGTCTAAACCGCTGGCAACAAAAGTGATTACACCCCTAAGTGAAAATGTCCAAATTTAGCACAAAGTTTCAATATTTTGTGTGACCACCATTATTTTCCAGCACTGCCTTGACCCTCTTGGGCATGGAGTTCACCAGAGCTTCACAGGTTGCCACTGGAGTGCTCTTCTACTCCTCCATGACGACATCACGGAGCTGGTGGATGTTAGAGACCTTGCGCTCCTCCACCTTCCATTTGAGGATGCCCCACAGATGCTCAATAGGGTTTAGGTCTAGAGAAATGCTTGGCCAGTCCATCACCTTTACCCTCAGCTTCTTTAACAAGGCAGTGGTCATCTTGGAGGTGTGTTTTGGGTCTTTACCATGTTGGAATAATGCCCTGTGGCCCAGTCTCAGAAGGGATACAGTCACAGTACATGTTGGCATTCATGGTTCCCTCAATGAACTGTAGTTCCCCAGTTCCGGCAGCACTCTTGCAGCCCCAGACCAGGATACTCCCACCACTATGCTTGACTGTAGGCAAGACACACTTGTTTTTGTTCTCCTCACCTGGTTGCCGCCACACACACTTTACACCATCTGAAACGAATACGTTTATCTTGGTCTCATCAGACCATAGGACATGGTTTCAGTAATCCATGTCCTTAGTCTGCTTGTCTTCAGCAAACTGTTTGTGGGCTTTCTTGTGCATTATTTTTAGAAGAGGCTTTCTTCTGGGATGACAACCATGCAGACCAATTTGATGCACTGTGCGGCGTATGGTCTGAGCACTGACGGGCTGACCTCCCACCCCTTCAACTTCTGCAACAATGCTGGCAACACTCATACGTCTATTTCCCAAAGACAACCTCTGGATATAACTGGGCTTTCATCGTTATTCATATAGATTATCACATCTCTCTCCATGTTCAGCCCACAAGCTGATTGGTTGATGTTGACCCTTCCCCACCTGGATGTTATAGTGGTACCATTCTTTTTAATAACATTATTTTATATCAGTATCTATATTGGCTATATGCTTTTATGACTGCCTTTGCAACCTCTGCAAGTTTTTATCATTGACAGTTGCGGTTTATTTCTCAGAAGTGCAATAAATTAATTTTATACTTAGCCAAAGGTCTACAAGTACTTTTGCTCTACCTATAGAGCTCTGCTTCTTTGTTTTTAACCTCTGGATATGAGGCTGACCACGTGCACTCAACTTCTTTGGTCGACCATGGCGAGGCCTGTTCTGAGTGGAACCTGTCCTGTTATGGTCTTGGCCACCATGCTGCAGCTCAGTTTCAGGGTCTTGGCAATCTTCTTATAGCCTAGGCCATCTTTATATAGAGCAACAAATCTTTTTTTCAGATCCTCAGAGAGTTCTTTGCCATAAGGTGCTATGTTGAACTTCCAGTGACCAGTATGAGAGAGTGAGAGCGGTAACACCAAATTTCACACACCTGCTCCCCATTCACACCTCAGACCTTGTAACACTAATGAATCACATGACACCAGGGAGGGAAAATGGCTAATTGGGCCCAATTTGGACATTTTCACTTAGGGGGTATACTCACTTTTGTTGCCAGTGGTTTAGACATTAATGGCTGTGTGTTGAGTTATTTTGAGGGGACAGCAAATTTACACAGTTATACAAGCTGTACACTCACTACTTTACATTGTAGCAATGTGAATTTCTTCAGTGTTGTCACATGAAAAGATATAATAAAATATTTACAAAAATGTGAGGGGTGTACTCACTTTTGTGAGATACTGTACGTGTATCTATATCTATCTAGATAGATGGATATATCAAAGTGAGTCCATTTTCAGTGCCAGTCCGTAAAGATATATATATGTATAAAATCAATGAATCGTGTAATCCCATACACCAAAAACAATCCTGTGTGTATCGGCCTATGTTCACCACGGTGCCCTTCACCCCACCTAAGGGTGTCTTCTCACCTGCTTGAGTGGACCCCCCTACCTAAAGGAGGTCAGTATGCGTCTTTGAACTGTAAAAGGGGCACTGCTTCCACTGACAGATCACATCCAGTCCACAGCTCTAAGCGTAGTGCCATATATGTAAGAGGCAAGAGGAAAAAAAACATAGTGCAGATCCTCCATACAATGTAATTTATTAAGAGTAAAAATATCACTCACAATTCAGAAGTTAATTACAGGCATATTTCAGTACTATCCTCGGCTTGCACAGCTCCACCTGGCTCCGTCCAGCGTGATTACATCAGCGCCCACCTCATGCGTAGCGCCCAGTGGGCTTTCTCAAAGGTCTAGGTCCGCAGTATCGTATGACCTGACAGCCTGCTGCATCCTACCTCGGCACTATACATGCTGTTTATCATCTGTAAAAAAATACTGTACATTTTTGATGGGCTTCACTATGGCAGTTTTTTCTCCCTAACCTCTTCGAGTCACTCTATGGGATCTGTGATCCATTGACGGGCGCTCTCCCCCTTGGATGTTCAGCTGCTTTTGCCATTATAACTTATGGTCCTGCAAATCTGGTAAGAGGCTTGCCTAGGAGGGTGCTGCTGGTGACGAATCCCTTTACCTGTTTACATATGCACTGTGCCCTTTCTGGATGGATTGATTTACTTATTGACTTTTCACTAATTATGGACTGTTCATTGTTGCTTTGCTGATTGCTGGTTATTATTATTGTGCTGCATACTTATTGTTTGCACATGGTCACACTTGCACTTTATTATACATCTGGATGTTTTTTAATGCAGTATATGATGCCTTTTTAGGAGGTATTTCTTGCACTTCATATGGTCTTTATTTGAGCGTTGTTTGCACAATCTTTGAGCGCTGCTTATTTACCTCTTTTTATTATAAATTGGCTGGTTACACAGTTAAATAAGCGGCTTCCAATAGTTTTCTTTCCTTTTTTTTGTAATATATGACCGAGCGCGGATCTTTCACAGTTTTTTCTTTGTATATATTAATTGCATTTGCACAGGTGGTTGGATGCAGACTGTTGTTCAGCTGCCTCCTATATCATTTAGTTTTCTAGCATGGTGTTCATAGATTTAGCTAAATGGATAGCGTGGAAGGTTTGTTTATATATACATGTATATAAAATGCACTTTTTATCTTTTAAAAAGTGTTTCTCAAGGCAGATCTTTTGTCCAATGTTTAGATTGCTGCACTTGTAAATTTCAAAAGCCAGTATAAAGGAATAGTAGTGGTTAAAAAAAAAACTATTTCTTTTTGTATAATTCTCCTTTAGGGGAACATGGCAGGAGGAGTATCCTATACCCCCTCTTGATGCAGGGGCTGAGTGAGGTTGAGCAGCTCTGTCATCTCCTTCCCTCATGATTCTCCCTTTCTAATGGTCAAGTCTAGCCCCCTGGGGTCTGGTGGGTTCCCTCTTTCACAGCAGTCTGCGCCTTCCTCCTGTTTCGTGTCCTGGGGTTCTGGGTTTCTGGTCACCTTTTCACAGTGCCTAGTGGATTGCCGCAAAATCCAGGGTAAAGACCGCACTGTATTTTCTCCCCATCTTTGCTCTGCTCTGCTCTCCAAAACAGTCTCCCTCTTCTTGCTGGCTTCATACCAGCTCTCTCTTCTGCTTATGTGTAATACCACCTTCATTGCGAGGTGACAGGGTAGAGGCTGGAGTTCCCAGGTGTCAATGCAGCCAATCAGAGTCCAACTTACTCTCCTTAACTCCCTTTTCCCCCAGCAGTCTGTCAATCAGTGGCCAAGAAAGCAAAGAGATCTTGCAGCATGGCGGTATTTATGTCTGGACTGTGCTTCTTGCATTCCCTTAAAGGGGATACCTATTATTGTCATCACAATGGTGATAGAAAGTGATCTGGCTTGCTTTAGAGCTGTCCAATTACTTTTACAGTACACTGACCCCCTCCCACCCCACATCCAAGTCAACAGTGGTGGTTCCCAGGCTCTCCCCTCCTTCAGGGGAGCCAAAAAACCGAGGTAAATGGCTTTAGAATCTGAAGTAGGAGGAGATCAAGGAAAATTTGTTCCCCAATCTACTCTGCGATTAATAAATAAACTATTTTTTTGTCATTTCCAGGTTCTCCATTGTCATTCACTGGCTGTGGCTGGGGAAACAGCTTAACAAATGCAATCTGGAGTGAAGGGCAGGGGTGACATTAGGGGTCTAATAGACTCCTGATGTCTCCAAAAAAAGGATCTCTCACCTGCTATCACATAGGGTGCTTGTTAGTCCTCTTGCTAGTGCAATAAAAAAATTGAAATATAATAAAATAAATTAAAATTATATAAACACTTGAAAAGCACCCTGTTGCCCTGCGCATAAACCTGAATGCAAATGCAAAGTATCTCCATGAACGTAGGTGTAATAATTCTAGGGCCATAGTTCACGGTTAACTTTGATAATCTGTAAAGGCTTTTAGAGCACCATCTATAAACAATTTATGGGTACCATAGTTTTTCACCATTTAATAGGCGTGCATAAAATATTATATAGTGTTTTTTGCACTATAATTAATTTTAGTGTACTTTTTCCTGGCACTATGCATTTGATAAACAGTTGCACAAATATTATGCTATATAAAATTTGCAACTGCCAACATTTTATTCTACAGGGCCTCTGCTTTCAGAAAATATAAAATTGTTTGGGCATTTAATGTAATTTTCTAGCAAAAAGTGCAGATTTTAACATGTGTGTGAAAAACTGCTCTGGTAGCAAAGCGGTTAAAGCAGTATTAAACCCAAAACCAAAAATGTATTATCAGGTCACTGTCGCATTTTTTTTTTGAAGGTAAGCCCTTTTTGGCCTGTGTGTCTTTGGGGTCAGCATCAGCATTTTTTTAATGATGGTTTAGAAAAGCACTTGTAGGTTAAACCAATCATGTTTTTGCTTATTAATTCTTCATGGTTCACATAAAGCGGGTGTAACAGGGGTTTTACCTTATGATTACTACTTTTTGTTATTAACTACTTCAATACAGGGCACTTATACACCTTCCTGCCCAGACCAATTTTCAGCTTTCAGCGCTGTCGCACTTTGAATGACAATTGCGTGGTCATGCTACACTGTACCCAAACTAAATTTTTATCATTTTGTTCCCACAAATATAGCTTTCTTTTGGTGGTTTTTGATCACCACCTGGAATTTGTATTTTCTGCTAAACAAATAAAAAAAGACCGAAAATTTTGAAAAAAAAGTTTTTTTGCTTTGTTTCTGTTACAAAACTTTGTAAATATTACATAATTTACTGATGGGGCTGCACTGACGGGCACTGATAAGGCAGCACTGATGGGCACTAATAGGCGGCACTGATATGCGCCACGGATGGGCACTGATAGGTGGCACTGATGTACACTAATGGATGGTACTGATGGGCATTACTGATTGGCAGGCATTATTGTTTGGCACTGATTGGCATCGCTGGAAGCCAAGGGTGGCCTACCTGGTGGTGACTAGTGGTGGGCATCCCTGGTGAACATCCCTGGTGGTCCTGGTGGCGTTCCTGGTTGTCCAGTGTGGGCATCCTCGGGGGGGCTGCGCTGATAATCAAGCACAGACCCCCCCTGTCAGAGCAGAAGCCGATCGGCTCTCCTCTACTCCCGTCTGACAGACGAGTGAGGAAAAGCCGATCAACGGCTCTTCCTGTTTACACTGTGATCAGCCGTGATTGGTCACGGCTGATCACATGGTAAAGAGTCTCCATCAGAGACTCTTTACCTAGATCGGCGTTGCGGTGTGTCAGACTGACACAACGCAACAACGATCGCCACGGTGCGCGCCCCCGGGAGAGAGCAGCTGCTTGATATCCTGGCGACGTCATATGACCTCCGTCGGGATATCGCAACCATTTTGCCGAAGTCATATTGCTATATGGCGGGAGGCAAGTGGTTAATATTCTTATTAAAAATGAAATGTGACTATTTTGTGTTAGGGGTGGAGCTCGTGCAAGTAATAAGACTGTTGTTAATATTATTGTTGTTTAAAGCTGTATTTATCTCCACTACATTTTTTTTAAATGGGCCCCTGGGTGGTTTATGCTATAATGTGCTAGTATGCACCACATATTGGCACATTATGACAGACTTATC
This sequence comes from Lithobates clamitans, assembly GCA_037952925.1. NCBI lineage: Eukaryota > Metazoa > Chordata > Amphibia > Anura > Ranidae > Lithobates > Lithobates clamitans. Next base: position 516,482 of record JBBGZY010000653.1, read on the forward strand.
TATCAAAAGGTGTGCTCCAGAGCTGGTCCCATCATTTCCATCTTGTAACACTTACCCCTAACGCAGGTGGTCAGACACTATAGCTGGCTACTGTGTTCTTCACCTAGGTACTTGGTTGCCTACCGGTACTCGGTTGCCCCCAGGACTTATACACAATGCTATAGTGCCTGCAATATGCAATGTCACAAGCATGAGACTGCAGGCTTGGCTGGCTTAAATCAGGTTTGGTCTCCACCCAGAGACTAGCCACATCAATCGCCTTGCAGGTGGACAGACAAGGAGCATGCCACAGCCAAAACCATGAAGCTGGAATGAGGATTAGGTTATGATTAACTGCTTCCAGGCCGCCCACCTCACATTTACCGCGGCAGGGCGGCCCACCTGTACGTTGTTCGCTCCTTCTGGGTCTGGGGTGTGCGCACGTGCCGCCGGCGACCTGCTCCCGCTGTGATTGGACACAGCAGGAGCCAATCAGCGGGTCCAGTGGCCGCAATAGCCGTCAGGACCCACCGATCGTTTGCTGGAGAGGCAGAATGGTGGTCTGCCTATGTAAACAAGGCAGACCGCCGCTCTGTCATAGAGGAAGAGAGAGATCTTGTGTTCCTGCTAATCTCTCATCCTCCAGTTAAACCATCCCCCACACAGTTAGAAAGCATTCCCTAGGAGCATACTTGCCCTTCGATCGACCCCTGATGTTAGCCCCTTCCCTGCCAGGGTCATTTATACAGTGACAGTGCATCTTTTTAGCACTGATCACCGTATTAGTGCCAGTAGTCCCCAAAAAGTGTCACTTAGTGTACAATTTGTCTGCCACAATTTCGCAGTACCGCTAAAAATCACTAAACGCTGCTATTACTAGTAAAATAAATAAAAATGCCATAAAAATATTCCATAGTTTGTAGACACGATAACGTTTGCGCAAACCAATCAATATACACTTATTTGGATTTTTTTTTACCAAAAATATGTGGAAGAATACACATTGGCCTAAATTGATGAAGAAATTAGATTTTTTAAATGTTGTTATCGGATGTGTTTTATAGCAGAAAGTAAAAAACATTGTTTTTTTCAGAATTGTCGTTTTTTTTGTTGATAGCACAAAAATTCAAAACCGCAGAGGTGATCGCATACGACCAAAAGAAAGCTCTATTTGTGGAAAAAAAAGACATAAATTTTGTTTGGGTACAGCATTGCAATTGTCAGTTAAAGCAACGCAGTGCTGTATCGCAAAAAATGGTCTGGTCATGAAGGGGGTGAAACCTTCCGGAGCTGAAGTGGTTAAGTGAAATTTAACCATGCTGCTTTCTGTCTGTATCATGACTGTATTGTGATTACTTTTTGATATTTTATGGAATAAAAGATTCTCATCCTCTGCATCTTGGAGTGCTATCACTCTTTTCTACTTGGATTACATAATCAGACCACAGACTGGACCAGCACCCAGTCGTCAGAGGGAAGATTACTCTCACCCGGAGCGGTGTTACCTTTATCTTCCATTGCATGCTGGAATGAGGAGCAGGAGCATTACACGCTTCTGATACATGTGTGCTAGGTCTTCCTTCCAGGTTCCGTCTGTCTGGTCACTTGAATGGCCGGGGCATGATGATGTCACTCTTACGCATGCACATCAGCACGGCACAGATCGAGTGCTGTAAAAGGTACACTAAGCTGAACATGCAGTGTACATGACAGCAGACAGGGAAGCATTTGACAAAAGAGACCGATATCTGTCAGCAAGTTTTATTATTTTCTTTTCTTTCACTTCATTTTTTTTTTTTAAAGAAAGAAATGAGGTAGTACATATACACTGTACAGCAAGTCTCAGAGAAAAATAGAGAACAATTGTTGTATCCAGTTCATACAAAAATACAGAAAGATAAAAATAGAGACACAACGCAGTAAAAAAAAACTCCCTCTCCAGTGCAAAGGGCTAGGAGTGTATTAATCAGACAACCCTGAGTGGTAGCAGTCGAAGACAGAAATGCGATATTCATCTACTGGTATGAGAACAACTAGATAAAGAATATGCTAGGACGGTGATTTCACGAGAAGATCTGCCGAAAAGTGTAAAGTGTAAATGTGACATATCATGATTTAGGGTGGTGGCTTTATAGGTGAGACTGTTATAGCAACTTTTCTGCGGTACCTCTCAGCAAGTTTTACCACTTTTACATACTGTTCCTTTATATGGAGGGCAGTCTCTCTTTTGGAACCAAATGCCCCTCCTTCCTCCTCAATAGGGATGAGCTTCGAGTTCGAGTCGAACCCATGTTCGACTCGAACATCGCCTGTCCGACCGTTCGTCGAATTGTGAACGATATGGGCCTTTTGCGTCAAATTCGAGTGGCGCGTCACGGCCCATAATTCACTGCGGCATTGCAGTGCATTGCTGGCTGATGATTGGCCAAGCATGCACTATGACCCCCATGCTTGGCCAATCAGAGCACCGTGTGTACCCTGCACAGTTGCACCTATAGCTACCTGAAGACAAGTGCTTGTGTTCTTCTTCTGATCCTATTAATAGTACAGGCAGGCTCTTGAAGTATTTACAGTTAGTGTACTGTGTACCCTGCACAGTTGCACCTACAGTATAGCTACCTGAAGACAAGTGCTGGTGTTCTTCTTCTGATCCTATTAATACCACAGGCAGGCAGCTTGAAGTATTCCCAGTTAGTGTACTGTGTACCCTGCACAGTTGCACCTATAGCTACCTGAAGACAAGTGCTTGTGTTCTTCTTCTGATCCTATTAATAGCACAGGTAGGCTCTTGAAGTATTTACAGTTAGTGTACTGTGTACCCTGCACAGTTGCACCTACAGTATAGCTACCTGAAGACAAGTGCTGGTGTTCTTCTTCTGATCCTATTAATACCACAGGCAGGCAGCTTGAAGTATTCCCAGTTAGTGTACTGTGTACCCTGCACAGTTGCACCTATAGCTACCTGAAGACAAGTGCTGGTGTGCTTCTTCTGATCCTTTTAATACCACAGGCAGGCATTCTGCTAGCTGCTGTATAATCAGTACATATATACATCCCAGTTTTGTGCAGCTGCATCTCACTGCAGTGCTGGCCATTAGTATGTCTGGAAGGCCAACAAGGAGAGGCAGACAGTCACAAGCCAATAAAAGAGGGCAAGCAGGCTCTGTGTCTAGAGGCAACAGTGCTGGTCGTGGACACGGTGCATCCTCATCAGCGCGTGGCTGTGGGACACGCTTGTCCTTTTTTTCGGCAGCTGGCCGCATTGAGCCGCAACATGTGGAAGACTTGGTAGAGTGGATGACCAAGCCGTCCTCATCCTCCTCATACTCTCTCACCCAGGCTCAGGGTACGTTGTCTGGCAAAGCAGCTGCCAACGCGGCCTCTTCCTTTGGCTCAATGGCATCAGTCACTCCTTCCCTAGCCCCACCATGTTCTCCTGAGGAGTCCTCCGAACCACAGTGTTGGGTACATGCTCCAGGAGGATGCCCAGCGTTTTGAAGGCTCCGATGATGGTACTCAGCTAGAGGAAGGCAGTAACGTGAGCCCAGACAGAGGGGGTGCACAAAAAGGACAGCAAACTGGCAGTCATGTTCCCCCAGCTTCAGCATACTGCCAGCTTTGGTCCAGTGATGAGGAGGGAGGGGATGATGAGGTCACTGACTCCACGTGGGTGACTGATAAGAGAGTGGAGGAGGAGGCACATCACCAACGAGGCAGGATGCGCTCCAGGGGCCAGCTTAAAGGCAGCATACCGACTGCAGAGCTCCGCATGTGCAGGGCGCTGCTGTCTCTGCGCGTTATTCCAAAAGTTCTTTGGTGTGGGCCTTTTTTGAGACGAGTGCATCAGATCCCACCGCTGCTATTTGCAACATATGTCTCAAGCGTATCTCGCGTGGCCAAAACATCACCCACTTGGGCACCACATGCTTGACCAGACATATGTTGACCTGCCATGCAGTTCGTTGGCAATTGTACCTAAAAGACCCACACCAAAGAACAAAGGGGACCTCTCCTTGCTCATCATCAGCTGGGATCTCCAACCCCACTATACCTTCAGTCCTCTTTGAGACCTGCACTGAGAGGAATGAAGGTGTAGAATTAGGTGTGTCACAGCCAAGTACTTGCGGCCAATCTACTATCGGTACACCAACGTCAGATTGTACCAGGCAAATTTACCTGCCCCAGCTGCTGCACCCCCGAAAGAAGTTCGCTCCCAGCCATCCACATGCCCAGCGGTTGAATGCTAGCTTGGCTAAATTGCTAGCACTTCAACTGCTGCCTTTCAGTTGGTAGACTCTGCCCTCTTCCGTGGGTTTGTGGAATGTGCGGTTACTCAGTGGAAAGTTCCCAAATGCCACTTTTTCTCACGGAAGGCGATTCCGTCTCTCTACCGGCATGTGGAAGGCAATGTTTTGGCCTCGCTGGACAGGGAAGTCAGCGGTAAGGTGCATATTACTGCTGACTCATGGTCCAGCAGGCATGGACAGGGACGTTCCCTATCTTTCCCGGCGCATTGGGTGACTCTTCTGGCAGCTGGGAAGGATGCAGGACAAGGTGTAGTAGTGTTGGAGGTAGTTCCGCCACCACGCCTCCAAAATGCTACTACTGGTAATTCTGACACACCTCTCTCCTCCACCCCCTCCTCTTCTTTTTCCTCCATGGCGTCTTCCTGTGCTTTGCCCTCGGAACCAGTGGTGCTCCGTAGGCGTTCAAGGGGCTACGCAAGTACGCAAGGTATATCTCTAACGTGGATCAGTGGAAGAGATGACCGATGCTCAAATCGAATAAGCCATAAGTAGACAATTGACCACCCAAAACAGAGGAAAAAGCATATAGTGAAGTACTGTGAGTGTTTGGCAAATCACTACCGCTACAAACCGCTACTCACATACTCCCGGTTGTAATCAGGCATATCAGACAGTCTCCGCGATCGCCGCTTACAGCGTGCGTTCCACGGAGTCAGGAAGGAAGACGTCACTTGGTTGTGCAAAAGCCGGATGTTACGTCGACGCGTTTCGCCCCTCCCCCAGGGTGTCATCAAAGGACTCAACATCCAACCCACAGCCATAAGAATATATAGGATGTGTGGGATAAGTGACAGCCAATCACGGCTAGTGGGACGCACCCGCCTCCACATGTCCTGAATCATCATATCCTGTTACAATCCACCACAACTTTATTACAAAGGATGAACAGCATACAATTAGTGTACATAGGACAAATAATATATAAACGTGAACGTCTCAATCTCATAGATTTACAGCTTATGACTAATTGAGAATTAAAACAAATATATGGATAGGAATGATTTACATAAATACATGGATAATAATGAAAAAACATAAAAATAAAATAAAATAAAAAATATATAATAAAATAAAATGAGAAAAAATAAAATAAAAATAAAAATAATAATAATAATAAAAATAAAAATAAAGTAAAAAATAAAAAATAAAAAATAAAATATAAAAAATAAAAATAAAAAATAAATAATAAAAAATAAATAAAAAATAAAATAAAAAATGAAAATAAAAATAAAAAAATGAAAATAAAAAAAAAAAAAAATTAAAAAAAAAATTAAAAATAAATAAATAAATAAATAAAAAATAAAAAAAAAAATAAAAAAATAAAAAAATAAATAAAGAAAATATATAAATGAAAAAGAATATACAAAAATAAAATAGAAATAAAGATAAAAATAAAATAAAACATAGAAATTAAATAAAAAATTAATGAATAATAAATAATATGAGTGGATATAAATTCATTATAGATGAAAAAAAAAATAAAAAAAAAAATCCATCCTATCTCAAAGATAGTAAGGATTTGATAGAATTAATTAGCCCAATGTCAATATCTGGTGATTGTCTGTTAGTAAGTATGGATGTCAACTCGTTATATACAAACATCCAACAAAAACATGCCCTTCAAGCCGTTGAGTGGGCACTAGGAAGTACCAACATGAAATCCAAACAGAAGGAGTTCCTCTTGAGGGCACTTGACATGGCAATGAGCCATAATTTTTTCTGGCATGAAAAGGAGTACTATAGACAGATCAAAGGTGTGGCAATGGGGGCCAAGTATGCCCCCTCAGTAGCAAATATTTTCATGAGTTTTTGGGAAAACCAAGCCATTTATCAAACCAATATACCAGAGCTTAGACTCTATAAAAGGTATATTGACGACATTTTTATAATTTGGGCAGGATCACCAGAGTCTTTTTTTGAGTTTTTGGGGAAAATTAGTGAAAATTCTCTGAATATCTCTTTTTCTGAGAATTTTAGTCATACAGAGATCAATTTCTTAGATCTTACTGTCTTTAGGGAGGGGGACAAATTATGCACGCGCACTTTCTTTAAAGATGTGGATAGGAATGGATACATTCCGCTGTCCAGTTGCCATCACCCGAGATGGTTGAGGGGCATCCCCAAAAGCCAAATGCTTAGAGTAAGAAGGAATTGTAGTAAGGAGGATGATTATAATCTACAAGCCAATGTCATTTTGGAACGTTTCAGAGCTAAGGGATACAAAGTGGAAGATTTGGAACGGACCAAAAGGGCAGTTGGTGAGATGGACAGAAAGGAGTTATTTAAACCTAAAGTGAGGAAAGATAAAGATTACAGCATAGCGTTCAAGATAGGTTTTAATAGGCAATACCGTCAGTTTGAAAAAATTATTAGAGAGCACTGGCCTTTATTGATGGAAGATGCCGACCTGAAGAAAATCCTACCTGCCCGACCTAGTTTCATCTACACAAAACCACCGGCACTTAGACTGCAATTGGCGCACAATGTGGTGAACCCACCCAGAAAGGTATTTACCTTTCTGGACAGGACTGGGTTCTACAGTTGTGGTAGGTGCATGATGTGTAGGACCTCTAAATTCCGGAAAAAGAAAACTACTCATTTTAGATCATTTTCTGATGACAGGGTTTTTGAAATTAAGAAATTCATTACATGCAATACCACGCATGTAACGTATTTATTATCCTGTCCATGTAATCTACAATATGTGGGGAGGACCACTAGACAGCTAGGGGTCAGGCTCAGAGAACATGTCAACAGAATCAAGAAAGGCTATAAACATCATGGCCTTTCAAACCATTTCAGGCTAGTCCATAATAGGGATCCTAGTCTCCTGACTTTTTGTGGCATTGATAAAGTGGAGGCACACTGGCGGGGCTCGGATCTCAAGAGAGCTATCTCACAAAATGAAACCCAATGGATTCATAGACTTCGCACTTTACAGCCTCAGGGGCTCAATGTTGAGCTAGATCTTAACTGTTTTTTATCTAATTGGTAAATTATCATTATTTATTATTTCTGAGACTGGGGAAGAGGGTTTTGGTTACATCTTTTATATTTTATGTCTACTATGAGTGAGTGGGTGGTATGTTCCTTTTCAGGGTCCCATGGGGTATGCATCCCATTCATTCATTTCGTTTATGGTGGATGTTTCCGATTCAATTTTATTTTATTTTATTTTTCATCTATAATGAATTTATATCCACTCATATTATTTATTATTCATTAATTTTTTATTTAATTTCTATGTTTTATTTTATTTTTATCTTTATTTCTATTTTATTTTTGTATATTCTTTTTCATTTATATATTTTCTTTTTTATTTATTTATTTATTTATTTTTTTTATTTATTCATTTATTTATTTTTTTATTTATTTTTTTCATTTTTTTTTTTTTTTTTTTCATTTTTTTTTTTTTTCATTTTTTATTTATTTTTTATTATTTATTTTTTATTTTATTTTTTATATTTTATTTTTTATTTTTTATTTTTTATTTTTTACTTTATTTTTATTTTTATTATTATTATTATTTTTATTTTTATTTTATTTTTTCTCATTTTATTTTATTATATATTTTTTATTTTATTTTATTTTTATGTTTTTTCATTATTATCCATGTATTTATGTAAATCATTCCTATCCATATATTTGTTTTAATTCTCAATTAGTCATAAGCTGTAAATCTATGAGATTGAGACGTTCACGTTTATATATTATTTGTCCTATGTACACTAATTGTATGCTGTTCATCCTTTGTAATAAAGTTGTGGTGGATTGTAACAGGATATGATGATTCAGGACATGTGGAGGCGGGTGCGTCCCACTAGCCGTGATTGGCTGTCACTTATCCCACACATCCTATATATTCTTATGGCTGTGGGTTGGATGTTGAGTCCTTTGATGACGCCCTGGGGGAGGGGCGAAACGCGTCGACGTAACATCCGGCTTTTGCACAACCAAGTGACGTCTTCCTTCCTGACTCCGTGGAACGCACGCTGTAAGCGGCGATCGCGGAGACTGTCTGATATGCCTGATTACAACCGGGAGTATGTGAGTAGCGGTTTGTAGCGGTAGTGATTTGCCAAACACTCACAGTACTTCACTATATGCTTTTTCCTCTGTTTTGGGTGGTCAATTGTCTACTTATGGCTTATTCGATTTGAGCATCGGTCATCTCTTCCACTGATCCACGTTAGAGATATACCTTGCATATTACCATTAAGAAAGGCTGTCAGCCTGGGAGGAGGAGCTGCTGTAACATCGCAGGACCGTCCTGCCAGCTGATTTAGTGACAAGTCTTGTTGTTATCCATCCTGGGACTATTGCTAGGATTCATATTTCTGTCTTGGGAGCAACCACTGTTCATATCCATCAGTTCAGCTGCCAACATTTATTGGTCAACACTTATGGTTTATTTTATTTTTATTTTTTTATTTTCCACATTATATGCGGTATGCCTATATGTGTAATATTCTTGTGCAATCACCTATTATGTTTCACTATTTACATTCAATAGTTATATGTGTAACCCTAGACTGCATGTGATATGTAGTCCATCATTTATTGTTAGCACATTGGTTAGCATTCAGCACCTTTAGTCACGTCTTATCAGCGCTGTATTTGTCTGTTTTATATTTTCAAAGTACTATTACTTTTTTTACAGCAGCGATAAGGTTTTGGTTCATTTGTCGCTAGCGCTGCTTTTTTCATTTATACACAAGTACGCAGGCCAAAAGATGCCATGCGGTGCTTGAGCTGGTGTGCTTGGGGGACAGGAGCCACACTGGGGCAGAGATTCTGTCAGTTCTGCAGGGGCAGATTCAGAGGTGGTTGACGCCACACCAGCTTAAGGCAGGAATGGTGGTTTGCGACAATGGCACCAACCTCCTCTCCGCCCTTCGACAGGGACAACTGACCCATGCGCCCTGTTTGGCTCACGTCCTTAACTTGGTGGTGCAGCGGTTCTTGGGCAGGTACCCGGGCTTACAGGATGTCCTGAGGCAGGCCAGGAAAGTCTGTGTGCATTTCCGCAGGTCATATAATGCCAGTGCTCGGCTGGCTAACCTCCAAAAGGAATTTAACCTGCCCAAGAACCGCCTAATCTGTGACATGCCCACCAGGTGGAACTCAATGTTGGCCATGCTGCAGCGGCTGCACACGCAGCAGAGGGCCATCAATGAGTACCTGTGTGACTATGGCACCAGGACTGGGTCAGGGGAGCTTGTTTTTTTTCCCACGCCAGTGGGCCATGATCAGGGATGCATGCACTGTCATCACCATTTGAGGAGGCCACGAGGATGGTGAGCAGTGACAGTGCATGCATCAGTGACACTGTCCCCCTTGTCCACCTGTTGGAGCACACGCTGCACGGAATAATGGACAGGGCACTTGAGGCAGAACAGAGGCAGGAAGAGGAGGACTTCCTTACCTCTCAAGGCCCCCTTTGTCCAGACAGTGTTCCTGCGTGCCCGCCGATCACACAGGAAGAGGACGAGGAGGAGGATTGTGTCAGCATGGAGGTGGAGCCTGGCACTCAGCATCAGCAGCAGTCTTCAAGGGATCATTTACAGTCCCAAGAAATCCATGGACTTGTACGTGGCTGGGAGGAGGTGGCTGCGGATCATGTCATGTACGGAAAACAACTGTGATGGATGACCGAAGAATTCTTTCCCTGGTGAAGAAAACACCCTTCACAACAGTTTGCCAGATCAAGAACACTCTCCAGGAGGTAGGTGTATGTGTGTCAAAGTCAACAATCAAGAGAAGACTTCACCAGAGTGAATACAGAGGGTTCACCACAAGATGTAAACCATTGGTGAGCCTCAAAAACAGGAAGGCCATATTAGAGTTTGCCAAACATCTGAAAAAGACTTCACAGTTCTGGAACAACATCCTATGGATAGATGTGACCAAGATCAACTTGTACCAGAGTGATGGGAATTGAAGAGTATGGAGAAGGAAAGGAACTGCTCATGATCCAAAGCATACCACCTCATCAGTGAAGCATGTTGGTGGTAGTGTCATGGCGTGGGCATGTATGGCTGCCAATGGAACTGGTTCTCTTGTCTTTATTGATGATGTGACTGCTGACAAAAGCAGCAGGATGAATTCTGAAGTGTTTTGGGCAATATTATCTGCTCATATTCCGCAAAATGCTTCAGAACTCATTGGATGGCGCTTCACAGTGCAGATGGACAATGACCTGAAGCATACTGCAAAAGCAACCAAATAATTTTTTAAGGGAAAGAAGTGGAATGTTATGCAATGGCCAAGTCAATCACCTGATCTGAATCTGATCGAGCATGCATTTCACTTGCTGAAGACAAAACTGAAGGGAAAATGCCCCAAAAAAAAACAGGAACTGAAGACATTTGCAGTAGAGGCCTGACAGAGCATCACCAGGGATGAAACTCAGCGTCTGGTGATGTCTATGCGTTCCAAACTTCAGGCTGCAATTGACTGCAAAAGATTTGCAACCAAGTATTAAAAAGTGAAAGTTTGATGGATGATTGTTAATCTGTCCCATTACTTTTGGTCCCTTAAAAAGTGGGAGGCACATATACAAACAGTTGTAATTCCTACACCGTTCACCTGATTTGGATGTAAATACCCCCAAATTAAAGCTGAAAGTCTGCAGTTAAAGCACATCTTGTTAGTTTCATTCAAATTCATTGTGGTGGTGTATAGAGCCAAAAAGATTAGAATTGTGTCGATGTCCCAATATTTATGGACCTGACTATATATTGCTTAACCACTTGACATCCGCGCTATGGCCGAATGACGGCCACAGCGGGGACCTGAATTCCCGGGAGGCCGTCATATGACGGCCTCCCCTGTGCACGCGCCCCGCAGGGCGCATGCCGAGCGCGCTGTGATCACCGAGTCACTGAGACTCGACTGATCACCAATCCTAGTAAGGGGCCAGTCCCGGCCCCTTAACATGTGATCAGCTGTCAGCCAATGACAGCTGATCACATGATGTAAACAAAAGAACGGTAATCGTTTTTTTTTCTACTCGCGCTGATAGCGTGAGTAGAAAAAAAAGCCGATCACCGGCTCAGATGCGAGGGACAAAGGTCCCGAAGTGGAAGAGGCACATCTGCCTCATCTGTGCCACCTAACAGTGCCACCTAACAGTGCCCACAGTGCCACCTAACAGTGCCCACAAGTGCTACCTAACAGTGCCACCTATCAATGCCCACAAGTGCCAGCTATCAATGCCCACCAGTAGTGCCAATCAGTGCCATCTAGCAGTGCTGCCTATCAGTGGAACTGCCCATCACTGCCACCCATCAGTGCCCATCACTGCCACCCATCAGTGCCCATCACTGTTGCCTATCAGTCCCATCACTGCTGCCTCATCAGCGTACATCAATGAAGGAGAAAAATTACCTGTTTTAAATTTTTTATAACAAAATATAAAAAAATACATTTTTTTTTTTTTTTTTTAATTTAGTCTTTTTACATTTTTTTAACAAAAAAAAAACCGCAGAGGTGATCAAATACCACCAAAAGAAAGCTCTATTTGTGAGGAACAAATGATAAAAATTTCATTTAGGTACAGTGTTGTATGACCGCGCAATTGTCATTCAAAGTGCATTAACATTGAAAGCTGAAAATTGGTCTGGATAGGAGGGGGGTTTAAGTGCCCAGTAAGCAAGTGGTTAAATGGGCATGGTGCACAAATTGCGTATAATTCAGTGGCTGGTCTGTCCAATCTAGCATTTTGAGTGGCAGGAAACTGAAAAAACAGATATTTTTTTTAGGTTTACTGCCTACCCGGCTCTTATATTTGTTCAGTCCTGATGTAAAGAACCGTGCAGGTCCTAAGGTTGTAGTAAAAATATTTTATTGGTCTTTTATTGCTCTATGATTAGATCTGTACATAGCAATAATCCCTTTAGTTCCAACTTTAGAATGGTATAATAATGTTCTGCATGCCTCTTTCTTTGCTTAGGTTATACAGATGATTGTGTTGTCCTCCCAAATTGTCATGAATCCCCAGGTAAGTACGGTAAGTTGATTTAAAATGTCAGAGACTATTTAGGAATTCATGTTTTTAATCTGTTTTCTGGGGATTATCTCATCTGTAATTTAGCATTCAAAATTGTATGGAATTTTGGCAAAAATTCTGCCAGTTAACCAATGTTATATACATCATGTATCTGTCCCTTTTCATGTTAAAACTGTTATTGAATCATATATGATTTACAGTATCATATGGTATTGGGTATCACCACCATTGAAAACGAATGTTGTGCTACAATGTTGTATGATCGATTGATGTTTTTAATATATTGGAGCCTCATGGAGGTTCTCTTTCTTTTTTAAATGATGAACAATAATAAAATTGATATATATTTTTTTTACATTACATTGCATTACAATGTAATTGTACATTACATTTTACATTAACAAATGTAGTAGTTTGGTTGCCGTATAAAAGTCCTACAAAAGAAGAATTTTAATTATTTGGACATACTGATCAGGATGATGGCAACCTTTGCCCAAAACTAAGTAAACATATTTTTTCTATTAATATACATCATGTATCTGCCATGTCTAGAATCATGAAACACATGCTACACTCCTTTCTTGCCATCCAGTTTTGTAATTTTTTCATTGTAAGGTGGTTTAATGTAATGTCTTGTAAAGATAATCTGATATAAATAATAATGTGCGCTGGTGCCTTATAATATCATGCCTCCCTCCCCTATTGTTCGCACAAGAGTAGAATTTATGTTTTGCTCAGCAAAGGGCTTTTTCAGCTTGATCAGTGGCCAACAAGTCCAATTCCGCTACAATGGCATCTCGAGCCTTTTAGAGTCGCAATTGGAGAGGATTTCCAGGCCTCATCCGCTGCCCCCAATTGAGTATTAAGTTATAGTGTCTACAAAATAGGGGATAGTTTTATGGCATTTTTATAAATTATTTATTTTTACTAGTAATGGCGGCGATCAGCGATTTTTATCATTACTGCGACATTATGGCGGACAGATCGGACACTTTTGGCGCTATTTTGGGACCATTCACATTTATACAGCGATCAGTGCGATTAAAAATGCATTGATTACTGAGTAAATGTGACTGGCAGTGAAGGGGTTAACCACTAGGGGGCGCTGTATGGGTTAAGTGTGTCCTAGTGAGTGATTCTAACTGTGGGGGGGAGAGGCTATGTGTGACATGACACTGATCACCGCTCCCAATTACAGGGAGCGGTGATCGGTGTCAGTGTCACTAGGCAGAACGGGGAGATGCTTGTTTACATCAGCATTTCCCTGTTCTTTCTCTCCGTGAGACAATCGGGGGTATCGAGTCCGTGGGGACCCGTGATCATGGTCAGGGAGCTCACGGCGGCGCAGGGACCAGGGTGAGGAACGAATCAAAGTGTTTCCAATACAGGAGAGGAATCGGAGAGGGACCAGTACATGGTCTATTCTACAGAAGCTATTATGTGGGTTGGAAAAATAAGAGAAGTCGCAATCACGTGGGTGGTGTTCCCGTCAGGCATCAACAAGCTTGTGAGAGCGCAACAGTGTGTACATTTGTTCCTCCACTGATCGATTGTATTAGGGAGCCAACCCAGGGGCATAATGCCTGTCGACCGACAAGTTCAAGGCCACGTTAGAGTCTCTCATGAGGAGCAGGGTTCCAGAACTATGACGGGCTACAACCCGAAGTAGGAGGGAGAAGAACTTATGTTGGAAACGATTCGGAGCATAGTACGTCACTATAGTAATGTCATGACCATTAAGGGTGCCCTGAAGGAGTGGGTATCTGCCTGTTGGGTCTGCGAATTTCCTTAACATAATCAAAAATCAGGTGACGACGAAACGCAATGAGGATCCCCCTATGTTTCTCAGGGGCTGAGGCCAGATAAAAGGTGGGGTTGTGAGACGAAAGGTATTTGGGGGCCGAGAAGGAGGAAAACCTGGTCTCTTGCAGGCATACAAGGTCAACCTGGCTGGACCTGAGGAAATGAAACACTTTAGATCGCTTGTTCGGGGCATATGCAGATGACATGCTTTTTTCACTAACAAACCCTATGATATCTCTCCCTAACCTCTTTCAGGAAATAGAGAAATATGTTTTTTTATCATATTTTAAGATTAACTTTTCGAAGTCAGAGGCAATAGGAATAGCCGTCCCTAATACTTTAATAAAAACACTAAAATCTAGTTATAAATTTAATTGGACTAATCAAGCATTGAAATATCTGGGGACTAAGATGCCAGTAGACCTTACACACACATTTGAGCTTAATTTTTCACCACTTCTATGCAAAGTGTGGATACTTTTGGAGAAATCGCATAGAGGGTTCCATTCCTGGTTCGGGAGGTGCAGTATTATAAAAATGAACATCCTACCAAAGCTCTTGAACCTGCTTCAGGCTTTACCTATTTAAAAGTATTTTAAACAGATACACAAATTGTTCACTAAACAAATATGCTCAAATACAATCCAGCATTAGCAGCGCTCAAAATCATGATAGAAGCCGTCCAAATATTTAAAGGACTTAATCATATATGAAAAATAAATAAATGAAAGTTCATCCATGTGCTTCCATGCGATCTGTATCTTATATTTCGACCGTCACCACACCTCGTGAATTAACACCCCTATGGTCATGAACTCACCAGATGAATGGTGATAGTGAGCCCGTATGATGATCCCTTCACGGAGCAGCAAACAGCGGTCCTTCCATCTATGTGTTACTTCTATATTGCAGCCATAACAATTGGTTAAACATTTAGGTCATTCCTGCTATCATGCTGAAACAGGCATGTGATCCATTAGGCAGATAGTTGATAATTAAAAAAGAAGAATCCTTTCATAGGTTTAGTTTGGGCTCCACACAGTGGGTCTCTTGATCTGGTGCCAGCTCAAATTTTGAGTTTCCCCTCACTTTCTGTATCAGGCTGGGTTCACACCTGAGCCTCCCTGTGTTCCAGCAGAGCTGAATGATCACACGGGAGGACCTGATCGGACCTTGCAGTCTCCCCTATGAAGCGGCGGATTTCAGCACGCATGTCCGCTGACATCTGCAGCTATCTGATCCGATCATGTCCTCAAAATACAGAGGGATGGTGGTCCTATTTTCCATCCATCTAGCGGATCGGTTGAAAACATACAGGCAGTCCGTTTCCATCTAATTTCTCCATAGAGGAGAGCAGGTCTGTGTCCGTGTCTGCCCTGCACAAGGTCCTTTCATCCGCCTGCTCAGCGGGGATCAGCCGAGCGATCCCCCACTGAGCAAGTGGAATCCATTGCACAGAGGTGCCCGTGTGAAAGGGGCCAAAGGGTGGAGTGGATGTGGTATATGTGTCTGTGTGTGTGTGTGTGTATATACAGTATGTCCATTAATAGAACAGTACTTACAAATCAGGTATATAGCAATCTAAGATAGCACCTCCAAATGGAAACCGCCGACAGGTGTCTGGCTCGGGAGTTGTGGGAGGAGGATATGACACCTAAATATACCTAAAATTATATCCATGGGATTAGAAAGCTAATACCCATCAGGAACAGATGAAGAAGCCTATTAAACATGGACAAAACAATATACATATATATATATAATCATCTGTGTCATTTTTTTTTTTTATTAAAACAAGGAGCCAACAAGCTGGCTACAGTCCCTGGGGGTGCCGTCCAACAGCATAACAGCCTACATCTTGTCAGTATTTCCAGCAGCTCTCTTCTGGGGCACTGAGAGGCCCCTTTTATGTGTATATGTGGAAAATTGGTGGGAAAATCTAGCAATCAATCCCTCAGATCCAAACAAACAGGTGGGGTTCTTGCGAGCCACAAGTGAACCAATGCCTCTAAGGAAGGAGTAAAACAACTATATTTGAAGCAGCAAACACTTCACCACGTTTCATTCCGTGTATTTGAATATAAATAAAATCAATTGTGCTCGTGCTAAAAATGTGAATTGAAAAAAATATGAATATATATAAACTGAGTATAAAATATAAACTAATTGTGCAGAAATATTAAACCATAATTAGTATGCTAATAAAAACATACATGTAAAAATATATATATATAATGTGCAATCCTTATATATAAAATTCACAAAGTGCATCCACATAAAAGTGCAATCCTTATATAAAATGCTGAAAGTGCATCATGCATGAATATAGACCTAATTAATAAGTGCAAATCCTGTGACAATCAAGTGTCCAAACAAAATACGATCAGCAGATTCAAACTGAAACAAAGGAGTGCAAGAAAACAGTGTCCATGAATTAAGTGTTCATCATGCTTCTCCTGAAAAGTGTCCAAATCACAACAAGCTGGATGTGCTCTCCCGTGATCCCCCACTTGTGCTTGCGCTCACCTCTATTCGTCTGACACGGTAGTTAAACATTGTCAAAACACGCATTGGGGCCACTCCTGGGCTCACTCAGGATGCAATGATGTATGTCCAATCCTCACAGGTAAAACATCATTCATAAAAGAGAAAAAGAAAGCTCCAGGGTGTAATATAGTAAGGGATTTATTTAAAGTAAAAGAAGTTCCTCCAGGAGGGTACTCACAGTATGCAGGTGCTACAGTGCACCAAACTATACAGGTGTATTTCGTTTAGCAGCGGCTCGTATGGCGTGCGGTGTGGTGTATATTCCTCTCCTTCCCTGCTGACAGCTCTGTCCTACCCCTCCCTGACGCGTATTCGGCACAGGGATCACGTGCCTTCCTCTGGGAGATATCCCTGGGCACAGGGAATCTGATGGGAGAACGATAATATACAGCTTGCAGTTGCAAATGGGGTAATACACCACTGTCATTGTTATTGACACGGGTAAATTGAAGTTTGTACAATATGAACAAATCTGGGTTATCTTTTATTTTTTCTATCTCTCAAACTCTGAGGAACCATGGACAAAAATGTAGAAATAAAGGTCTATGCATCTGAAGGTAATTCTCTTCTTACAGACAATACAGACAGAGAATGGCAAGATGGGATCTTTTGTTATCCAGTGTTATCCGAAAGCGGTGTGTCTTTGAGATATGTGAATTGCTCTTGGTTACCTTATCAATCATTTCCCTCAAAAGAGTACAAGCAACAACTAGTGTGGTGGTGAGTCGATCATTCAATGGTATCCTTATAACAATGTCATAGATTACAGTGACACTGTTGTTATCTGAAAAATGAAACTAGCAGCAGCTTGCAGAAGAATACTTAACTTCTACAGTGGGTGGTGAATGTTTGCTGTCTTGCAGAGCTACAGTGAGGGAAAAGAATATTTGATCCCCTGCTGATTTTGTATGTTTGCCCACTGACAGAGAAATGATCAGTCTATAATTTTAATGGTAGGTTTTTTTTAACAGTGAGACAAAATAACAAAAAAAAAAACAAAAAAAAAAAACGGATATCAAAAACGTTATAAAATTGATTTGCATTTTAATGAGTGAAATAAGTATTGGACCCCTTCACAAAACATGACTTAGTACTTGGTGACAAAACTCTTGTTGGCAACCACAGAGCTCAGACGTTTCTTGTAGTTGGCCACCAGGTTTGTACATATCTCGAGTGATTTTGTCCCACTCCTCTTTGCAGATCCTCTCCAAGTCATTAAGGTTTCGAGGCTGACATTTGATAATTCGAACCCTGAGCTCCCTCCACATATTTTATAGGGGATTATGGTCTGGAGACATGCTAGGCCACTCCAGGACCTTAATGTGCTTCTTCTTGAGCCACTCCTTTGTTGCCTTAACCGTGTGTTTTGGGTCATTGTCATGCTGGAATACCCATCCACGACCCATTTTTAATGCCCTGGCTGAGGGAGGGAGGTTCTCACCCAAGGTTTGACGGTACATGGCTCCGTCCATCGTCCCTTTGATGCGGTGAAGTTGTCCTGTCCCCTGAGCAGAAAAACACCCCCAAAACATAATGTTTCTACCTCCATGTTTGACAGTGGGGATAGTGTTCTTGGGGTCAAAGGCAGCATTCCTCCTCCTCTAAACACGGCGAGTTGAGTTGATGCCAAAGAGCTTGATTTTGGCATCATCTGACCACAACACTTTCACCCAGTTCTGCTCTGAATCATTCAGATGTCCATTAGCAAACTTCAGATGGGCCTGTACATGTGCTTTCTTGAGCAGGGGGACCTTGCGGGTGCTGCAGAATTTCAGTCCTTTACGGTGTAGTGTGTTACCAATTGTTTTCTTTGTGACTATGGTCCTGGCTGCCTTGAGATCATTGAAACTCAACGAGGTGAGATCTTGCTTGGAGCCCCAGACCGAGGTAAATTGACAGTTATTTTGCGTTTCTTCCATTTGCGAATAATTGCACCAACTGTTGTCACCCTCTCACCAAACTGCTTGGCGATGGTCTTGTAACCCATTCCAGCCTTGTATAGGTCTATAATCTTGTGCCTGACATTCTTGGACAGCTCTTTGGCCTTGGCCATAGTGGAGAGATTGAATTTGATTGATTGCTTCTGTGGACACTTGTCTTTTATACAGGTAACAAGCTGAGATTAGGAGCATTCCCTTTAAGAGAGTGCTCCTAATCTCAGCGTGTTACCTGTATAGAAGACACCTGGGAGCCAGAATTCTTGCTGATTGATAGGGGATCAAATACTTATTTCACTCATTAAAATGCAAATCAATTTATAACTTTTGTGAAATGTGTTTTTCTGGATATTTTT
This sequence comes from Lithobates clamitans, assembly GCA_037952925.1. Taxonomy (NCBI): domain Eukaryota; kingdom Metazoa; phylum Chordata; class Amphibia; order Anura; family Ranidae; genus Lithobates; species Lithobates clamitans. The sequence continues at coordinate 535,422 of JBBGZY010000653.1, forward strand.
GTTGTTGTTCTGTCTCTCGCTGTTAAAATAAACCTACATTAAAATTATAGACCGATGGGGAGCGTGTCCGGATGTAAGTGGCGGCGGACGTGTCAGAGAGGAGCTCCGGGTATCCTGAACTCAATCCTTCATCATCCATGCACATAACTGCCTAATAAAGACAAGCCAACCTTCCTGCCCGTTCCTCCTGAGTCCTGAGCTGATCTTGAGCGGAGATTCCGCCATGGTGGTCCGGGGGGGCCATGCATCAATCAAGCCTTCAGCTACCGCCATTTTGCCGGCCTGTACCCGGCTGGAGCGAGCTGATCCCAGCCTGCCGTGCGGTAAGAGCCCCTCATCCATCCTCCTGCCTGCCCCTCCACCTGCCTGGCATGGTCTGGCAGCCTGCTGGTCCTCTGGGAGCGCTCACGGTGGCCGCGGCCTAACGGGGCCAGCCCGACACCGCTGTTTCCTGAGCCGCGGCCGGCCCAGCCTCACATCGAGAGCACGGATCTTGCTGCCCTCACCTGCCTCATTACCCATCCACCTTCCTGCAGTGGCCTGGTGTGCTGAACAATGGAGACTGCCTGTGTGGGCCGCTGGGGGTGCCCAGGGGCCTGGTATCTCTGCCATCCTTCCGCCTGAGTCCCCCTGCTTTGGGCCTTCCCTAATCTGACACTCCCAGCCTACCACCCTTACTGGACTGCCTCTGCTTGGGTGATTGCTGAAAGGTGGGGGGCTACGGGTGATCGCTGTCTGCCAGTCTGGACTGTGCTCACCCTGGGCTCAATACCTGCTGCTCATTTGGGCCACCCCCAGCTGCCTCCTGGACACTGATCTGGGCACGAGTTGTGCCTCTGTTGGGGTCCCCTTTAGAGATTCATCTTATGTCCCCCCCTTCCAAAAAGTGGAAGAAGAACCCCAAGTCCGCTGGGACCGCCTCATCGCCCCAGCTGCCACAACTCCCTTCACCGCAGTCAGACCCCATACTGATTGGAAGACTCCGGGCTTTATTAGCTGAATTGGAGATGGGTCCTGGGGAGGTTCCAGTGATGGAGGAGTCAGCCCCGATATCGCAAGATAGTACAGCCATGATCCTCGCTGCAATCGAGCAGAGTAGGACCTCACTGCTTGTGCGCATCGACCATTTTGCTGAGGAGTGCAATTGTATAAGGAACGACCTCGACAAAATAAGGGGAAGAATGACCGAAACTGAGACCAGAGTATCCGCCACCGAAGATCTTACCGCCACTCATGCCTCCTCCATTGCTGAGTTGCAGCACACAGTACAGTCCCTTGTCGCAAAATCTGATGACGCTGAAAACTGACTCAGACACAACAATGTCAGAGTCCTGGGGCTACCTGAGAAAGAGGAAGGGACAGAATTTGCAGAAGAGTTCTTTAAAAATCTCCTGGGCCTTACAGATGTCCCTCCTACCTATGTGGTTGTAAGGGCCCATCGAGTGCCCACGGGACGCGCCAATCCAGGGAACCTTCCCAGGCCTTTTCTGGTCCGCTTCCTTAATTATCGGGAGAGGGACAAGATTCTCTCTGAAGCCCGCAAACATCCCACTGTCAATTATAGTAACACCTCTGTTCTTCTTTTCCCCGACTTTCGGCTGATTTGCAGCCGAAGAGAAAAACCTTCAACGATGTTCATAGACGACTCAGAGATAAGAACATAAAATATAGCATGCTTTACCCCAGCTGCCTGCGGATCCAACATGATGGAGCAATCCGATTCTTTGACAACCCAGCGTATGCTGACCACCTTGCATTGAAGACCTATTCCCATAAAGTTATCAGATGCACGGATTTCCCACATCCTTGCCTGTTGTATCCTACTAAAATTTCCTGTAAATACCGGAGCCACCTCAAAAGTACCTCGACAAGTGACCCGCATTCAACCCCCACGGTTTGTTTGGTTTACAAGAAGCGGGAGACCTGGTGCTCTCCATCTACCTGTAGGAATTATTGCCCGGCCCCTTTTACCGTGAGGGGATACACGTCCCCCCAATCTCGCCTACTGTTTTTGGTCGAACACGAGCTGGGAATCCCCCTGGGAACTCTGAATCTCAAGTAGGTGCTCTATATTATCAAGTTTCGGATTGAAACTGCTTTGGCGACTGTTGGGGTTATGTCAGGCAGTAGGGAATTATATGCACCTTTAACCGGTTACCAAGTCTACCCAGGTTTTCTACACTGTTTTTGTTGCTAGACTGTGTGTTATGTTTTTCCTTTTTTATTGTTTTTTTATTATTATATTTATTATTATTTTTTGGACGGCAACATCATCTAGACTTCAGGGCAAGATTGGGTATGGGCCTTCTATGCTCCTAGGGTTACTAAATGTTTCTTTCTTAAATGGGTACAGATCTGAATCTGATCTCTTGGAATATAAGGGGACTGAACGGCAAGGTAAAAAGAGCTTTGTTGTTTAAGTTCCATGCAGTCTCATAAACCTCACATTCTGTTTCTGCAGGAAACCCACCTCGTAGGCAGTCAGATCCTAACTCTTAAGAGGGCATGGGTTAAACAAGGATTTCATGCCACATACTCCTCCTATGCGAGGGGGGTGACCATTCTACTGAACAAGTCACTACCTTTCTTGGTGGAACAGGTTTTCCTTGATCCTGGGGGACTTTATGTCATTTTAATTCTTGAAATGTATGCTCAACGCTGGGCGATGGGTTAATGTGTATATCCCTCCTCCGTCTGATCCCACCATTCTGTATAACATTTTTACAAAACTCACCCCCCTCCAGATCAACAAAATTATAGTCGGGGGGGACTTTAACGCCATCCTAGACCATACTAAAGACACTTCTAACCCTCTTAGGTCTGCCCATCCTGAATTGGTACTATGAGCAGACACTCTTGGTCTTCAAGAGCTTTGGCGGTGGAGGCATCCGGAGGACAGGACTTATTCGCATGTCTCAGTTACACATAAATCGGGATCACGCATAGATTTGTTGTTTGGGTCTGCTTCAACTCTATCACATGTTGGGGCGGCCTCCTACCTTCCAGCAGGCCTTTCCGACCACTCCCTGACTCTGGGAGTCTCCCGTGAGCCGGGATGCTGGAGGCTCGCGCCACATTGGATACACAATCCTCAAATCCAGGAGGTGGTGGGGCCCAAGCTTACAGAATATTGGACGCTTAAGGAGGGTTCATCTTCCCTTGAAGTGGTTTGGGAGGCAGGCAAGGCTCATGCCCGAGGAGAGTATATCTCCGCTCTTAGGGCTGTGAGATCTAGCTATGCAACACAGACCACTCAACTGGAACAAGATGAAAAAATGGCATTGGAGCTCTTCACGGCACATCTCACACCTGAAAACTTTTCCTCCCTGGCCCAAACGAGGAGAGATTTGAAACTCCATTACACCTCGCTGGTGCAATCTGATACGCGGAAGTTTGTTGCCAAACTTTGAGTCAGGAGACAAGAATGGCAAATTATTGGCCAACTTGGTGGCAGAACCCTCACTCCAAAACAGTAATTCCAAAGATCCAGACTTCCACGGGTGGCCAACTTACAGACCCTTAGGGTATACTGAGGGAATTTCATCTTTTCTATAGCAAATTATATGATGATCCGAACCCGGTTGAAGCCATACTTGAGGAACCGGGGGGGAATCACCTTGCCCTTTCTTTCGGAGGACAGGGACACACTAGATAAGCCCTTAACATGCCAAGAGATATAAAATGCAATCTATCTACTCCTTACCCAACAACAAATCCCCGGGTCCGGATGGTATAAAACCCACGCAACTCTACTGGTTCCCAGGCTAACTCAGCTCCTTGCAGAGTGCCTGGAAACTGGGAGGTTGCCAGATAGTATGTACCAGGCACACATTGTATTGCTACCAAAGCCAGGGAAGGACCCCCCTTTGTTGTTCATCATATAGACCCATATCGTTATTGAATTATGACCTTAAGATACTTACCAAGGTGCTAGCCAATAGGATTATGCAGGTGTTACCATCCCTTGTCAATATAGACCAGACTGGCTTCATGCCGGGCACATCTACGGATATAAATCTTAGACAAGTCTTCACCTATCTCCAGCTCCCAGTCGAGGAGAACGCCTCTCGGGTCTTGGTAGCCCTCGACATAGAGAAGGCCTTCGACACAGTCCGATGGTCATATATGATGCAGGTTCTTGAGGGTTTCGGCCCGAATTTCTGGAAATTGATTACTTTACTCTACAAATCCCCTATGGTCTATATTAAATTGAACGGGGAACAAGGCAGGGGTCTGCCCTGATGATGGAGCCTTTGGCAGAAGCCTTACGGAAGTCAGATGAGGTGTCTGGGATCCGGGTTGGCTCAATAGTTGAGAAGCTAGCACTATACGCTGTCGATCTCATCCTCTCTTTGCAAGAACCTGGCCCCTCACTTTCTGCGGCGCTCCAGATCCTGGATCGCTTTGCAACTCTTTAAGGCCTCCACGCCAACTGGAACAAATCCCTCATTCTTCCCATAGATCCAGGGGCAAAGCAGCTGAGTAATTCTAATTTACCTCTGCAATGGGCAAGTACCATTAGATACTTAGGGATCAATATCTCTGCCAACACTAAGGACTTCAGTAAACTTAATTTGTCTCCGGCACTGCAATGGTGTAAATCTAAGTTAAAGGCCTGGGCAAATATCCCCCTAACCCTTATAGGGAAAATTCATTTAATTAAAATGAAACTGCTTCCAGTTCTATTGTATATTTTAATGCAGTGCCCTGGTCTGGATACCTAAAACCCTCTTTCATCAACTTGATTCCCTAGTAGCTTCATTCTTGTGGCAATCACATCCAGCCAGATTTAGTAGGAAAGTTCTGCACAGGCCCTGGACGCAGGGGGGACTTGCCTGCCCCGACTTCCACACGAACTATTTGGCGGCTATGCTTACTCACGCCCACAATTGGCTGGTCTTGAACGATGCCAGTGCATCAGTAGTTCTAGAGGCGGCGCCTTTGGGATCCTTTGAGGCCCTTCAGAACGCCCTTTATAGGGGGGATGGGAGGCTCTCTGATACCTTTTAACACAGGCTATGAAAGAGGTCATTAAGGCTTGGCATACAGTAGTAATAAAACCCAACCTGGTAGAAGCCATATGGCCCCTATTACACCGCTCTGGTGTAATCCCAGATTAAAGGAATTTCACTCTTTACAAGACCCCGGACTATGGGCAGGCAGGGGCATCAAATATTTGAAGGATATCTGCGATGGTTCTGGGTTGTTCACTTTTGACAGACTGAAAAACAAATTTCAACTTCAAAAATTCTTTCTTCTTCAGGTTCCTGCAGCTCCGTCACGCCTTTGACTCACAGTTTAAATTGGTCCAGCTCCGGATAGAGCATGACGACCTCGAAACCCTGCTGAAAGCCGCTGTCTCAAATATACCGAGCACTGCTGCCATCCATTCAGGTTGGATTGGATGGGTTGCGTGATCTGTGGTGCGTGGAACTGGACAGTGAGGACTGGGAGGACATGTGGGATTATCCGCTTCAATCATTAGTTGCAACTAGGGACAAGCTAATCCAATTCAAAATCCTGCATAGAATATACTATACGCCCCATCGCATTAACCGCATATACCCAACCTCGTCAGCTGCTTGCTGGAGATGCTCTGGTATCCTTGTGGGCTTTCTACATATATTCTGGGAGTGCCCACAGGTCCAAGAGTATGGGAGGGAGGTTTGTCCAGGGGTTAACTATCATACCTATTCCTTTGACAATCAGCGTCTGTCTCCTCGGCCTTGTGGAACAACTGGCATTAGCTAAAGCAATCCGCACTCTAATAGGTATCCTATTTTACGCAAGGAAAGCTATTGTACTAAAATGGAAGTCAGCTGTCCCCCTACCCTGTCCTCATGGAAAAAGTTAATCAATACAATGATACCCCTCTATAAAACAACATATTTGTCCCGAGGATGCCCCCAAAAATATGAAAAAGTCTGGAACCTGTGGACGGACTCTGAATCTACTACGGATGGTCAGCCCATTGGGGATCGCCCTGGTTAGATATCCTCCATACTTACCTGGCCCTGTTGAGTGCTGAGGCCCATGCCCCAGAGTGGTGGTGTTAGTCCAGAGGTCATATGTTCACACTTAATCCTAACTGTTCTTGTAAAGTCGAACTCAGACAGAAGAGAGAGAGAAGTAGTCCCGCAGGGACAGATATCTCCTACCATCATCCTACTATGCGAAACCTGTTTTTTTAATGTTTTTTTTGTTTTTTGTTTAGTTAGAATGTTTACTTTAGTGATGCATGGTGAGTTGTACACTTTTATGCACATGGCTATGTGCACCAATTGGCCGGGGTATGCCCCAAAGGCCGTTCTGTACTTTCAATAAAAAAGAACTTTCAAAATAAAAAAAAATATATTATAGACTGTTCATTTCTTTGTCAGTGGGCAAACGTACAAAACCAGCAGGGGATTAAATACTGTTTTCCCTCACTGTATGGCTGCCAGGGCACAGTAGTGACATAGGGATCAGCAGATGGAATCACAGCGAGCAACGCAGGGTACAAGGTATCCAAAACCCCTGGAATTGTTGTATACCAGCAGCAGCCAGTGTTTGGACCTGTGCATTGGACAAATAGGTTTACTTCTTGTTTTACAGGCTGCTTCCCAGTAATTTGTTTTTCAGATAATGACAGGGTTAAGGCAGTGCTGGAAAATAATGGTGGCCACACAAAATATTGACACTTTGGGCCCAATTTGGACATTTTCACTTAGGGGGTACTCACTTTTGTTGCCAGGAGTTTAGACATTAATGGCTGTGTTACATAGTTACATAGTTAGTAAGGTTGAATAAAGACACCAGTCCATCCAGTTCAACCTGAGTGAGTGTGTGTCTACAACCCTGACCCTTGTCCCTAACCCTGTACATCGCACACTCACATCAGTCCCTACCCTGTTGAGTTATTTTGAGGGGACAGCAAATTTAGACCTCTTTCACACTGAGGCGCTTTGCAGGCACTATAGCGTTAAAAATAGCGCCTGCAAAGCGCCCTGAAACAGTGGCTCCATTCACTCCAGTGTGAAAGCCCAAGGGATTTCACACTGGAGCGGTGCGCTGGCAGGGCGTCAGAAAAAGTCCTGCTAGCAGCGTCTTTGGAGCGCATTAGGAGCGGTGAACTCACCGCTCCTAAAGCGCCCCTGCCCATTGAAAACAATGGGGCAGCACTGCTTTACCGCTGCGGCAGCGTTTTGCGGGCTGATTTAACCCCTTTTCGGCCGCTAGCGGGGGTTAAAACCGCCCCGCTAGCGGCCGAACAGCGCCGCTTTACTGTCATTTTAGCGACGCCTGCAAAACGCCGCTTTACAGCTGATGCCCGGGACGGCTCAGTGTGAAAGGGGTCCTATACAGTTATGCAAGCTGTACACTCACTACTTTATATTGTAGCAAAGTGTAATTTCTTCAGTGTTGTCACATGGAAAGATATAATAAATCATTTTAAAAAATGTGAGGGGTGAACTCACTTTGTGAGATATATATATATATATATAATGTATGTATATGTGTGTGTGTAATGTGTATGTATGTATGTATGTATATATATATATATATATATATATATACACACACACACATGAGCCATAACATTATGACAACTCATTATAACCCAGCAAGGCAGGCATTAAAGAGATTGTAAACCTCCAAAAAAAATTCCAAAAAAAAATAAAAAACAACCTGCAAGACGTTCTAAGGTGAAATACTTACCTTAGAACGATGCCCTCCAGTGCCGCCCGCACTCTGCTCACGACATCTTTTCCAGAGTTACTTCCGGGTTCACGGGCTCCGGCGCTGTGATTGGCTGGAGCCGTGATGATGTCACTCCCGCGCAAGCACATGGGTGCCGCCGGTCAAGGCATGGGTCCTGAAGAAACGGCACGAGCGGGCGTTTCCTTCAGTGTGCATGTACCGATGACGTCGGCGGCAGCGTGTATAGTAAATATCTCCTAAACGGTGCAAGTTTAGGAGATATGTACAGTACCTACAGGTAAGCCTTACTATAGGCTTACCTGTAGGTACAATTAAAGAGGAAGACTTTACTTTCTCTTTGACTCCAATAGACCTCTGAAGGTATGCTGTGGTATCTGGCACGAAGCTGTTAATAGCAGATCCTTTAAGTCCTGTAAGCTGCGAGGTGGGGCTGCCATGGATCGGACTTATTTTTTCCAGCACATCCCACAACTTCTTGATTGAATTGAGATCTGGAAAATTTGAAGGCCAGCTTAACGCCTCAAACTCATTGTAGTGTCCTAGTGTTCAGATGTGGTGTTTACAAGTTAAAAACATTTTTTTTTTGCTAGAAAATTACTTAGAACCCCAAACATTATACATTTTTTTTTCTAACACCCTAGAGAATAAAATGGCGGTCATTGCAATACTTTCTGTCACACAGTATTTGCGCAGCGGTCTTACAAGCGCACTTTTTTTTTTTAAAGTACACTTTTTTGAATTAAAAAATAAGACAACAGTAAAGTTAGCCCAATTTTTTTTGTTGTGAAAGATAATCTTACACCAAGTAACTTGATACCCAACATGTCATGCTTCAAAATTGCGCCCGCTCGTGGAATGGCGACAAACTTTTACCCTTAAAAACCTCCACAAGCGACATTTAAAAAATTCTACCGGTTGCATGTTTTGCGTTACAGAGGATTAAAATTACTGCTCTCGCTCTACCAATCACGGCGATACCTCACATGTGTGGTTTGAACACCGTTTTCATATGCGGGCGTTACTCATGTATGCGTTCTGCACGCGAGCTCGGCGGGACGGGGTGCATTTAAAACATTTTTTTTCTTATTTATTTTACTTTTCATTTTTTATTTTTACACTGTTTTAAAAAAAAAAAATTGTGTCACTTTTATTCCTATTACAAGGAATGTAAACATCCCTTGGTGGTTAAATTCATCAGACCAGGCCAACTTCTTCCATTGCTTCATGGTCCAATTCCGATGCTCATGTGCCCAATGTAGGCACTTTTGGCTGTGGACACAGGTCAGCATGGGCACTCTGACCAGTCTGCGGCTACTCAGCCCCATACATAACAAACTGTGATGTACTGTGTGTTCTGACACCTTTCTCATGAAACCAGCATTCACTCTTTCAGTAATTTAAGCTACGTTAGCTCTTCTAATGGATCAGACTACATGGGCCAGCTGGCTAATATATTCCACCCACATTCAGGTGCCATTGTAATGAGATAATGAATGTTATTCTCTTTACCTTTCAGTGGTCATAATGTTATGGCTAATTGTGCGTGTGTGAATATATATATATATATATATATATATACGTACACAGCGGGTAAAGTAAGTATTGAACACATCACCACCATTTTTCTAGGTAAATATATTTCTAAAGGTGCTATTGACATGAAATTATCACCACATGTCAGTAACAACCCTTGCAAGCCATACATACAAAAACCAAAACAAATGAGTTCAGAAATGAAGTTGTGTAATAAAATGAAATGTCAAAGGGAAAAAGTATTGAACACATGAAGAAAGGGAGGTGCAAAAAGGCATAGAAAGCCAAGACACCAGCTGAAATCTATCAGTAATTAAAAAGCACTCCTGTCTGTCAGTGCAAATAAATATCAGTGTATGTAACAATCAGCGCCACCACTAACTATTAATAAAGTGCTAATATATATATACACTCACACAGTATATATAATTACTTGGACATATTTTACACACTTATAAAACATAGTTTAAAATTATTTACACTTGCATGATTGTACAGATTTATTGTTTTTTTCTGTGTCTGATGCAAAAGCCGGTCATTCACGTGGAAATTTACTGGCAGTTTTGATCACCTTATTGACATCAGACTCTGTCATGAAGAAATACGCTAATATTTTTCTTTGTTTTATCAAGGAACGACAATGATTCTGGTTGCATGGAGCTTGATGCAGGAGAAACCACAAAACGCATATCAAATACCATATTTGGTACAAAGGAAGACAAGCTAGTTCACAAGATTTGGGTGTCACATCAAATCTCTGAACATGAGTGTTTGAAGACAAATAATTTCACTATTATACCTTGGGGTCAGTATATAGTTTACAGGGTTAATCATCTGTCTATCCAAGCCTGCCTGACACACAGATGTGCAAATTAAGAGTATATTTGCACCACATTGTGCACGTCAGGGCATATGTACTGACATGCATTTTAATTGAGTGTTGTGGTACATTTTTAGTGCACATACAGTGCTGTGAAAAAGTATTTGCCCCCTTCCTGATTTTAGCATTACACAAAGATAACCTTGAGTAAATCCAAGATGCAGTTTTTAGATTATTATTTCATTTATTAAGGGGAAAAAAAGCTGTTCAAACCTGCCTGGCCCTATGTGAAAAAGTAATTGCCCCCTCCCATACTGAATCATAAATGAACTGTGATTAACCACAATTTTTTGGATAGCTGAGTTAAATTTCACTTGCCACACCCAGGCCTGATTGCTGCCAGACCTGTTGAATAAAGAAATCACATAAATAGAAGCTGTCTGACAGAGTGAGGCACGCTAACAGATCGCAAAAAGACACACATCATGCTACAATCTAAAAAAAAAAAAAAAAAAAAAATGCAAGAAAAGATTAGAAACAAACATGTATCAGTCTAGGAAGGGTTTCAAAGCTATTTCTAAGGCTTTGGAACTCCAGTGAACCACGGGGAGAGCCATCATCCACAAATGGAGATAACTTGGAACACTAGTGAACCTTCCCAGTAGTGGTTACAAAAATCACTCCCAAGAGCATGGCGACAACTCATCCAGGAGGTGAGGTCATAAAAGAACCCAGAACATCATCTAAAGAACTGCAGGCCTCACTTGCCTCAGGTAAGATCAGTGTTCACAATTCAACAATAAGAAAGAGACTGGGCAAAAATGGTATCCATGGGAGAGTTCCAAGGCCAAAGCCACTGCTGACCAAAAAGAACACAAAGACTCATCTCACATTTACCAAAAAAAATCTTGATTATCCTTAAGACTTTTAGGCAAATATTCTGTGGACTGATGAGACAAAAATTTAACTTTTTGGAAGGTGTGCATTCCGATACATCTGGCATAAACTAATACAGAATTTCATAACAAGAACATCGTGTCAGACATGATGGTGATAGGGGGGCAGTCTGGGGCTGGACGACTTACCATAATTGATGGAACCAGGAATTCTGAGCTCTACCAGAAAATCCTAAAAGAGAATGTCCAGCCATCAGGTCCTGACCTCAAACTAGCCTATATAGATTAAGTACCGAAGTTTGGCGCCATTCCACAAGTGTGCACAATTTTAAAGCGTGACATGTGAGGTATCTATTTACTCGACGTAACATCATCTTTTACATTATACAAAAAAATTGGTCTAACTTTGGTGCTTTGTTTTGTTTAATTCTTGAAACATTTTTTTTCCCCAAAAAAATACGTTTGGAAAATTGCTGCACAAATACCATGAAATAAAAAGTTGCAACGACCACCATTTTATTCCCTAGGGTCTCTGCTAAAAAAGCACATATATATAATATTTGGGGGTTCTGAGTAATTTTCTAGCAAAAAAAATATCATTTTTGCATGTAGGAGAGGAGTGCCAGAGTTGGCTTGGGCTGGAAGTGGTTAAAGAGTTGCATCTTTCTAAAATAGAATCCGTAAATTGTGAGCATAGCTAGGAGCATTGAATGTTCTGTGTTCATTCAGTATGTTCTTTACCTTTTCTCCGATTTGAAAAGTTTGGGATTTATCATGACACTTATTAAATGTTCAATTCTAGTGAACTGCCCAACACCTCGTATCCAATATGCAGCTCAATCAGCCAATGTATTCAAATTTCAGCTGGATAACAATGGACAGCTCAGGTACAGAGAAATGGAAACAAGTCACTGGTACACTGTAAGTAAAAAATTTTAGTAAAAACTTTTAATTCATATTTTGTTTTTATTCTTTTCAAGGAATAACTTGTACTCACTTACTGTGGGTAAACTGTAATGTTATTGTCATAGTTTATCACTCATTATTTGGTAAAGTAACCCATTATTTGAGGAAAGTTTATTATGCTAAGTTTTTTAAAACTGTCACTGTTGCACTTTGTAATATTTCATTAAATTTCTTTCTTTAAAGTCATATTTACACTTCAGTGAAAGTCTTTTCTACTTTCTAGTAAATCACATAAGGAGCGTGATATTACATTTATTAACCAAAAACATTTTCCTATGCCCCTTTTTTTGGCTTAGGGACACTTTATCATTAGGGCATGACATTTCCTGATTTCATGGTTAAGGCCTGCCATTTTCCATTTTTCTATCCAGCAAGACTGCCTCAGTGGTAATCAGGGTCACTGTGAGAGGATTTAGACAAAGGGAGGTTACCCCAGCTCCACTGCTAATATATAAGTCCATAGGCTGGAGTCCGGTGCTCAAGCCAGGGTGTTCAACTCCCATAGATAGATAATCTGAACAGAAGGGCTGGTGACTTGGCGTGCTCTTGAATAAAAGTACTTTATTACTGCAAGTTACAGAGTATATATACTGATGCGTTTCGACTAGAGCCTTCATCAAAGCATATTAAATTATTTAAAAACTGATAAAAAAAGTATAACAAATCCTCTATATACAAGGGGAGATAGCCTCACTAATTAGGAACAAATTAATCCATTAACACATGGAGAAAAGACAACTGCACAGAAAAAAAACAAAAGGAAAATGACATATAAGATGTTGTTCAGTGTATGTCATACAGGGCAATATAGCAGTAAATTTTTTATTAAACAATATCAACTCAGAAAATTCTGTACTATATATCAGTTTTTAAATCATTTTGCATGAAGGCTCTATAGCCGAAACGCGTCAACTTTATACTTTGTAACTTGCAGTAATAAAGTACTTTTATTCAAGAGCACGCCGAGTCATAAGCCCTTCTGTTCAGAGTGTAAGATGATTTGATTTCATAATCTAATGACAGGGCTGTTAATGGCACTTATGAAATTATATAGGGACGCGACTCCAAATCTGGGTCCAAAGCTGGGCACATCCTTTTGCTATTCAGCGCATCCAACAGATGTGTGTGTGTGTGTGTATGTATATATGTGTGTGTATATATATATATGTGTGTGTGTGTGTGTGTGTATATATGTATATATATGTGTGTGTGTGTGTGTGTGTGTGTGTGTGTGTGTGTGTGTGTGTGTATACACACACACAGTGGGGCCACCAATTGTGCAAGTTTTCCCACTTAAAAAGATGAGAGAGGCCTGTAATTGTCGTCATAGGTATACCTCAACTATGAGAGACAAAATGTGGAAACAAATCCAGACAATCATTGTCTGATTTGGAAAGAATTTATTTGCAAATTATGGTGGAAAATAAGTATTTTGTCAATATCAAAAGTTCATCTCAATACTTTGTTATATATCCTATGTTGGCAATGACAGAGGTCAAACGTTTTATGTAAGTCTTCATATGGTTGTCACACACTGTTGCTGGTATATTGGCCCATTCTTCCTCCATGCAGATCCCCTCTAGAGCAGTGATGTTTTAGGGCTGTCGCTGTGCAACACAGACTTTCAACTCCCTCCAAAGGTTTTCCATGGGGTTGAGATCTGGAGACTGGCTAGGCCACTCCAGGACCTTGAAATGCTTCTTACGAATCCACTCCTTCGTTGCCCATGCAGTGTGTTTGGGATCATTGTCATGCTGAAAGACCCAGCCATGTTTCATCTTCAATGCCCTTGCTGATGGGAGGAGGTTTGCACTTAAAATCTCACGATACATGGCCCCATTCATTCTTTCTTGTACATAGATCAGTCGTCCTGTTCCCTTTGCAGAGAAACAGCCCCAAAGCATGATGTTGCCACCCCCATGCTTCACAGTAGGTATGGTGTTCTTTGGTTGCAGCTCAGCATTCTCTCTCCTCCAAATACGACGAGTTGTGTTTCTACCAAACAGTTCTACTTTGGTTTCATCTGACCATATGACATTCTCCCAATCCTCTTCTGGATCATCCAAATGCTCTCTAGCAAACCTCAGACGGGCCCGGACATGTACTGGCTTAAGCAGGGGGACACGTCTGGCACTGCAGGATCTGAGTCCCTGGCAGCGTAGTGTTACTGATGGTAGCCTTTGTTAAATTGGTCCCAGCTCTCTGCAGGTCATTCACTAGGTCCCCCGTGTGGTTCTGGGATTTTTGCTCACCGTTCTTGTGATCATTTTGACCCCACGGGGTGAGATCTTGCGTGGAGCCCCAGATCGAGGGAGATTATCAGTGGTCTTATATGTCTTCCATTTTCTAATTATTGCTCCCACAGTTGATTTCTTCACACCAAGCTGGTTGCCTATTGCAGATTCAGTCTTCCCCGCCTGGTGCAAGTCTACAATTTTGTTTCTGGTGTCTTTTTCGACAGCTCTTTGGTCTTCACCATAGTGGAGTTTGGAGTGTGACTGTTTGAGGTTGTGGACAGGTGTCTTTTTATAATGATAACAAGTTCAAACCGGTGCCATTAATACAGGTAATGAGTGGAGGACAGAGGAGCCTCTTAAAGAAGAAGATACAGGTCTGTGAGAGCCAGAAATCTTGCTTGTTTGTAGGTGACCAAATGCTTATTTTCCATCATAATTTGCAAATAAATTCTTTCAAAAATCAGACAATGTGATTGTCTGGATTTGTTTCCACATTTTGTCTCTCATAGTTGAGGTATACCTATGATGACAATTACAGGCTTCTCTCATCTTTTTAAGTGGGAGATCTTGCACAATCGGTGGCTGACTAAATACTTTTTTGCCCCACTATGTGTGTGTATGTGTGTAAAATATATATATATATATATATATATATATATATATATATATACACACACATCTCCACTTGCCGACCACAATACGTATATATGTGTTGCGACTTGCAAGTGGCCGGTGATGGGCTTTCTCATGAAAGTGGTCTGCATGGCTAATTAGCCGCTGGATCACCTTCAGAAGCAGGTCCCCCTCTCCCGTCACTGTTTCCCAGGCTTACCATTTATACCAGTGTGCCCGGGAAATTATCTAGCGGTTTGCTCGACTGACCATAGAGGTGAACAAACACCAGATCGTCCCTAATCACCTCTATGATCTTTGAAGACCGTAGCAATGTTATGATCTACGGCAGAAGTAAAGGCGTTTTTTTTTTTGTTTTTTTTATCTTTTGCTTTTAAAGGTAGAGGAGAGATTTGGGGTTCATCTCTCCATTCTTCCTTATTTCTATTACAAGGGATGTGATAAATTAAAAAGGAAAAGTGTAAAAATAAATAAGAAAAAATAAATTGAAAGCGTTACCAAAGTTGTTACCAAACAATTGGGTTATATATATATTTTTTTTTAATTCAAATTTTTGCTTTGTGCACTAGTACTCAGTCTTGTTGGAACAGAAAGGAGCCATCCCCAAACTGTTCCCACAGAGTTGAGAGCATGAAATTTTCCAAAATGTCTTGGTATGCTGACGCCTTAAGTGTTCCCTTCACTGGAACTAAGGGGCCAAGCCCAACCCCTGAAAAACAACCCTATACTATAATCTCCCCTCCACCAAATGATTTGGACCAGTCCACAAAGCAAGGTCCATAAAGACACGGATGAGCGAGTTTGGGGTGAAGGAACTTGACTGGCCTGCACAGAGTCCTGACCTCAATCTGAAAGAACACATTTGGGATGAATTAGAGCGGAGACTGAGAGCCAGGCCTTCTCGTTCAACATCAGTGCTATACCTCACAAATGCGCTTTTGGAAGAATAGTCAAACACTTCCATAGACACACTCCTAAACCTTGTGGACAGCCTTCCCAGAAGAGTTGAAGCTGTTATAGCTGCAAAGGGTGGGCCAACTCAATATTGAACCCTACAGGCTAAGACCGGGATGCCATTAAAGGCAGACATCCCAATACTTTTGATAAGTGTGTGTGTGTTTATTTATACAGCTTGAATTTAGTTGTAACACTCAAAAGCCTTACTTGTTTGAGTGGAAAGAAATACAGGATTTAAACACTTAGACATTTAAATTTTTCAGATTAATGCAACAAATCGCCCAACCAACGTATCACTGCCAGAAACATCAAAGCCATTTGTATTTCAGCAAAGATGTTTAAATGAGTCATGTTTTCACTGCAGATGGACGCAAGAGAAAGCAATTCCACGTGGTAAGCCTGTGCATTCATCTATTTCATGTTATTGTTGACTGCAACTGAAAACCAATTTCTAATGAGCTGAATTGTTAAAGAAATGCACGTATTTCTACACTGTCTCTGCTTCCTTGTTGCTGTTATTTCTGGTATAATCTTAGCAGAACTTTTTAGACCGGGTTCACACTGGAACCAGCTGCAGATCGCACAGGAGCACTGTGCGTCCCTGTTCCCGATTCAGGGATGAATCTATGCCTGAATTTGGCCCTGAAACTGAGCCAAAGACGCACTGTGTTTTGTGCAGTGCGCTCCGCAGTCGTAAGGGAAATATGTGAACCGGCTCCATAGGGAGTCAGTCACATTCTCCTGCTATGCAAATTGGATGCGGGGAAACCCACATCTAATTCGCATAGGTGTGAACCCGGCCTAAAGGGCCTACTGACCAGAGGGTAAGTAGACATTGGCAATGCTTTTTTTTCAAGAACAAAACAAAAAATGAATTAATGGAGTTATACTGCCATCACTAACATCTCTTTTGGAAAATTAGAGAGTCTACCTGCTGTCATTTTGATGCTGTAAATTCTGAAATGACGTTGGCACATGTTTACAAGGAGGCATCATTGACAGCCCTTGTACTTTCTCTTAACTGAGTCACTTTAAAGAGAACCTGTGAGCCATTACAAGCTTTTACACTGACACTGGATTCTCTACTTAGCAAGTCAATGATCCAAAATGCAGAAGCAGGATTTCATTATTTTGCATACTTCAGTGACTGCATGCTTGTTCCAGATAAGTGACTGACCAGGTAGTAAAGCTAGGATAAGTTAGCAGCCTATTGAAAAACAAGTCGGTAAGAGCCCTTTCACACTGCAATAGCACCTGCAAACCGACCCGAAAGTGCCGCTGCTGTGTATCCAGTGTGAAAGCCCCGAGGGCTTTCACACTGGAGCGATGCGCTGGCAGGACGGTAAAAAAAGTCCTGCTAGCAGCATCTTCGGAGCGGTGAAGGAGCAGAGTGTATACCACTCCTTTACCGCTCCTGCCCATTGAAATCAATGGGCCGGCGCGGCTATACCGCTTTGCGGTGGTATTTAACCCTTTCTCGGCCGCTAGCGGGGCGGTTTTACAGACGGTAAAATGCCGCCCCCGCCCCAGTGTGAAAGGGCTCTAATGGAAGTTATTTTCTCTGTGTTTTTCCTCTAAATTCACTTTGTTATACAAGAAAGTTGTGTGGAATTCCAGAAGTTCACTATAGATGGTTCAAATCTTGGGCGGTTCAGCAGGGACCGGACGAGACTTGAACCATCTATGGGCAGGCTGATTGTTCCCAAGTCAATCCATTGATCAACTTGGGTACAACCAGCATGTCAGATTTTTACATACGATTATTGACAATGGCTAGAGCTGCTAGCAGCAATCACTGTGTTCTCCCGGCAAGGATGGCTTCCTGTCGGGAGAACTCAATAGCTCTGTGGGAGGGATTCCCCCATCAATGCTGACTGTACTGATGGAGGAATTAAGTGATTATCTTTCCTGCAACCCGTGGTTGCAGGCAGGGCCGGGACATGGGGGGGGGGCAGTAGCGGGTGGCTGCCCTGGGCACAATGGTTTATTTCAGGGATGGGGTGTATTGACGCTAACCCTAAGGGAATGGTGCAGTTTGACATCTTTGCCCTGGGCGCTGGATGACCTTGTCCCGGCACTGGTTGCTGGAAAGAAAATTGCATCAACTGTGGCCAGCTTTAGTTAGCATCAATAAAGCATCACATGAGCACTGATCTAATCAATCCTATTTATACTTTATTTGTTTTAGAACTGACTGGATCCCCTGAAGTTGCCGTTATCACAGAGAAATTATCTCCTGGCAAACAAAGAGTTTTCATTGAATGGAAGGTATTTTACCCCATAATGTAAAGCCTAAAGCTGACCATAGACATGAGATGAATGTCTCCATTTCTGAATTGGGCAACCATCAGGCAGGTTAGAAAACCTTGTTTAGAAAGTAGTAGCTTACGCATCTTGGTATCCTAATGGCGTTTACACACGGGCGGACTTTTCGGCATCAAAGGTCTGACGATCTTTCCGACGGACTTTCGAACGGACTTGCCTACACACGATCACACCAAAGTCCGACGGATTCGTACGTAATGACGTACGACCGGACTAAAATAGGGAAGTTGATAGCCAGTAGCCAATAGCTGCCCTAGCGTGGGTTTTCGTCCGTCGGACTAGTATACAGACAAGTGGATTTTTTTTACCGGACTCGAGTCCATCTGAAAGATTTGAAAGATGTTCCATATCTAAAGTCCGTCTGATTTTTGACCGAAAAAGTCAGCTGCAGGTCCGATGAAGCCCACACACGGTCGGATTGTCCGACGGATTTGTCGGACCAGTCCGGTCGAAAAGTCTGCCTGTGTGTACACGGCATAAGGCACAGGAGGTCTCAGCCACATCCCTTTGCCCACTGTTAATTATTGTTTTTCGCATCTCTGCCTACACAAGATTGATTTTCATAGATTATAGATTAAAGCAGTACATATTGTTGTATATACATTTTGGCTTCAACTCTTAGCTGCACTTTTGCTCTGTGACAACAAATATGTCTGACTTTCCTTTAAAAAAAAAACTTGTTTAAAGGATAAGTTCACCTTTCTGAACATGTTAAACCCATAGTTAGGGTATAACATGTTCAGCATCTGACCCCCTCTTTGTTGCAGTGAGTACGGGATCTTCTCCCCGCACTTGCTGTCAAAATTTAAAGAGGCTCCTCTCACACAGCTGCATCATTGATTCACAGATCCTTGTGAATCAATGAACTACAAGCACCGATATTCTTTGCGGCTGTCGGCTTGTAGTTCTCAATGAACAACCAGGACTCTGTTGAGAGCTTCTAGGTAGTTCATTGATATTTCCTCCTTGTGTGTAGCTGCCTGCACGAGGTACGAGCAGACAGATACACTGATAGTCTGCAAAAGCCCTGTATAGCACCCACGATCTTCCAGGCTCCTAACAAAAAAATTAATAAATACTGATTTTTTTTTTTACCTGCAAAAAAAAATGTACATTATTAATATTTTTTTTTCTGTAAAGGTGAATTTATCCTTTAATAAATATTATTCCCAGGAAAAGAAACCATGTCAGTCTTCCTGCTCCTTCATCAATTTCCTGCTTCCTTTTTTTTAGGCTGAGCCAAGCATGCATGTTTATATGCAAGCTGTTTTGGTGTCCTTTGACATCTGTGGGTGATTGGACATGACCCCATGTCTGGCACACAAACATCACAACTTGGATTAGTGAAGTAAAAAGTTTGTTTCTGGAAAGAGGAAAATAGTGAGCAGGACAGCGATGAGCTATCAGCAGGTAAACGGCTGCACAAAACACACTCCTGTATCAACAATACGAAAAAAGAAAAACAGAAAAGTTGAAACAAAAGAAAGGTAGAGAAAACAGAAGAGAAAAGGGAGAAGGAAATAGAACGCCCAACTGCCAAGGCCCCCAGTGCACCTCAAGGCTGGACTCCATAGCGTGCCCTGCTGCAGGATCTGCACAACACAAGGTTGTCAGGTTAGTGGAGTCTCCAGTAGGTTCCAGAATTCTCAGACTTGGTTGTATTTGTCCAGGGAGCTGATCAGAGAAGCTGTAAGGAATTCCATTCTCTTTGCACCTCGGACCCTCATTTGCAGTTCAAATAGGGAAGGTTCCTCTGTTTCCACTTAGGGGCTGTGATGCAATTTTTATGTGTTTTCAGTGCGATTATGTAGTACGAATTTGGATGTGGTTCGCGTATTCTATGGAGCCATATTGCACTGAAATCGCACCAAAGTAGCACAGGAACCTTTTGCAAAATCGCACTGCATAGATGTGTATGGGCACCATTGAAAATAATGTGATTTCCCTTGTCATGCAATTCTGTGAAACTCATTGCATCAGAAATCGCCCCAATGTGAACCAGCACTCAAAGTCAGATTGCAGCAGTGTGAACTTAGCCTTAAAATGCAAGCTGAATGCTCCTGAAACCATGCTGTATTTGCTTACTTACCCAAGCCCTAAGGCTGGGAGGTCATCCTGCATGTCTGACTGTTGTAAACCCTCATGTTTTTATACCTTAATGCATCCTATGCTTTAAGGTGAAAAAACCTCTGGCGGTGACCAGCCCCCCCCCCCGTTTTACTTACCTGAGCCCTGTAATTCCCGCGGCGGAGACTCGCTCTCCCTCTCTGCGCGGGGTCCTAGCTCTTGATTGACAACAGTTCCCGCTGCTGTCAATCAAATCCAATGATGCGGGGCCGAGTCCGGCATTCGTGTCTATGCTGGACTCAGGAGCGCGCCCGCATGGTAACCCCCTGGGAGAGCTCTTCTTCTAGGGGGTTATCTGATGAGAGGAGGAGCCGCGAGAGCCGCCGAGGGACCTCAAAAGACGAGGATCGGCGTGACCGGAAGCCGACCTAGATGGACGCTTGAGCCGTCTGCTCTCTCCAAGCCTGCAGCTAAAGATCTATTTGGGGACGCTACACTACAGCTAAATGGGCAGATCTAAGGCCCCACAATCCGCTAAAGCACGGGGGTCGTCACAACCACCACCCGGCTCGTCATCGGACCTCTGGTCCTTCTTCCCGCAGACCGACAGTCCGTCTAGCAGCACAGCCAATATGGCGCCAGAGGCCGCGGCGGCCCGCTCCAGGCCCACCACGCAGCTCTCCCAGTCGGACCCGAACCCACACCGAGCCCCGGTCAGCACACCGCCAGTCCTGCAACACGCCACAGGCATCTCCTCTCCTTTGGGAATGGTGAGCACGATTTGCCCTGGCCATCCCGGGACCTCGCCACGTGATCCCCCAGCCGCCATGTTTGACCCCCCTCCTTCCCTCTACACTCAATGCCCTTCCCGCGCCTGCTGCGGACAGCCTCAGACCCCTGCCTGACAGAAGATGCCCCGGGATCCCCATCATCCTCTGACATCTCAGCGGACTTTCCGGCCTTACCGGACCCAAGACTCCCGGCATCCAACACCTCATCTGGACCGGATGACTCCGCAGCGGCCTTCAGAACCCTCACACCTGGTTCACCCCCACCTAAAACACAGAGACTCTCATTCTCTCAAGCACTGAGCACACCCAAAGAATAAGCCGCACGCCCTGCCAATTCAGGCCGAAGGGACCCAGCTTCTGTCCTCCAATGTCACGCTCTGGAAGAGATCGAGGCCCCCTTACACACTCAGGGCCAGCCCTTGGGAAACATATGGACTGCATCCCCACAACCCATACCCACCATGCGGGGTGAAGCTGCATTACAAGTGCAACACCAGCAAACATCTCATCAACGACCACCACAGCAAAACCCGCTGCCAGTCCCCCATCACCCACTCCCCAATGAGTGGTATTCTTATTTACAGGCGATGCCCACCAAAGATGATTTTAAACAGCTGATTGCAGATGTAAAATCCACCTGTCGCTCAGAAATACAGATACTACAAACGGGCCTTAAACACCTAGCTGACAGGGTGGAAATGGCCGAAGAAGAAATCCAAGAAACTAAACTAGCAGTCCATAGGACTCAACTTCAAGGAGCAGATCACCGTAACCAACTAAGAGAAATGCAACGCCACCTCGAGGACTTGGATAATAGGGGGCGCAGAAATAATATTTGAGTACGGGGGGTTCCGGAGATGGACGGTCCGGAAGACATCCACAACAAACTACAACACATATTTAACAATCTACTTGGGGACCCCCTAACCAATCGTATCGACATGGATAGAGCCCACCGGGCCCTCCACACCAAGAATCTTACTTCTAAACCGAGGGACATTATTTGCAGAATAAGCTCATACCCCTTAAAAGAGGACATTATGCGTCAATCCCGCTTGACACGTAAAATAACCTTCCAGGATGCACACCTGCAACTGTTTCCAGATCTCTCCTGGATAACCTTACAGAAGCGCAGACTCTTGCAACCTCTTCTACGTATCCTTCAGGAAGAGAATATCCCCTATCGATGGGGATTTCCATTCACCCTTACAGCCAAGAACCAAGGCAGATCCGCTGTTCTACGGTACCCAGAAGATCTAACCAATTTCTGTGACGTTTTGGGGATCAGCCCCCCTCAACTCCCGGATTGGGACTTAGTAACCACCCCACCCCCGCCGCCTACAATATAGCAGAAGGTTCCCTCCTCTAATCGCACCCGGAAGGAAGGCACCCCTCACAAGAGTTCCAAATCCAGAAATGGCTGAATTGAACTCATAAAATTTTTTCTTGGATCCTTAAATTTATAGATGCTCAGCTATTCTACTAGGCTGACAGATCTGTCCGGGACATTTTGTTCACTCAGTCCCCAATTTTTTGCCCCAGTCTTTTTATTTCTAAGTTTGCTTTTGTTTTACTCTATGGGCATGTCTCCGTTGAGGCTTGGGAGTGTAGGTGATTTTTCCTTTAGCTCACCAACCCCTCTCCTAATTAAGTGATGATTGTCACAATAGTTTTGGAATATCCTGTTATATGATCAACCCAGGGCTCCCTTGCATCCGTCTGGCCTGCTCTGCTGGAGCAGGGCTGGGCGGATCCTTGGGAAACCGTACTGACCTAGGTCCATCGACCTTTCAAGGTCAGCTGAAAACACCTTTTAGGTTTTGTCTTGTTTTGTTTAACACTAACCTTTTGTTTCTTTCCTCTAGTCTCATCTTCTCTCATTGTCTACCCCTTGCCCCTGAGTGACTCTCTACATGGACCGCAGGTTAGGTCCAGATCCCTCGCCGGAGGTTGCCCGCTTCCAGTCCCAGGATCCATGGCCGTCGTCTTCAACCCAGGTAACATGAGCCCCCTCCCCTTCCCAACTAGAGATCATGGCTAGGATATTTTCATTAAATGTCCATGGATTAAACTCCAATAAAAAGAGTCATCTGGCACTGAAGGAATTTAAACAATCTGGCGCTGATATTATTTTTGTCCAAGAGACACTTTGATAGGGGGGGCACCTTTGCTTTCGCATCCAGGCACTTCCCAAACAGCTACCTTTCCTCAGGACCACATAAACGGGCAGGGGTGGCCATACTCATTAAGCAAGGTTCTCCATTTGTATATGAGAGTCACTATGGGGACCCACATGGTCACTATGTTATTGTTAAGGGTCGGTGGCAGTCACGGGAGATCACCTTGTGCGCTCTGTACACACCTAATGTCAAACATAGATTTCTATCTAAAATGTTTACACGTCTTTTTCGCTCGGAACATGGGATCTTGGTGGTGGGGGTGACTTCAACTTAATCCACTCCACAAACGCCGACCGCCTTGTGGTGGACCCCCGGGCACCATCAGCTCGAGCCCTTAGAGACTCGAAGCTTTTTCGCCAACTACTTAGAAAACATCCTCTCTTTGATGCCTGGAGGGCCCTCCACCCGGGGGATCGGCAGTACACCTTCTACTCAGCCCCCCATAAAACCCACACCAGGATCGACTACTTTTTTGTTAACAACTCTACTCTTAGAATAGTTTGTGAGGCCAAGGTGCTCCCGATCTCTTGGTCCGACCACGCCCCGATCACTCTTGCATTAGATGTGGAATCCCCCAACCCTAGACCCTGTAACTGGAGACTAAACACTTTTCTCCTTCAACACCCTCAGTCAACCACAGAATTAACCTCTTCCCTGAAATTTTACTTTAAGGAAAACAACACCCCTGACATCTCTCCTGCTACGCTATGGGAAGCCCATAAGGCGGTCATTAGGGGTAGATGCATAGCCCTATCATCGGCCATGAAAAAAGACGCACTAGCCACGAAACACCGAACTGAGAGGGAACTACAGGTTCTAGAGACACAGCTTCAAACATCCCCTACCGTACCCCTTCTCAGGAAGGTTATTAAGCTTAGGACAATTCTGAGGGACTTTGCACTGGGACAAGTGGAAAAAGCCTTGCTTCGGTTAAAGCAGGTGTACTACGATAGGGGAAACGAGGCACATTCCTTACTGGCAAAAAAGTTGCGGGAGGACTCCCTTAACACAACGCCCCACCAAATTAAGAATAAAAAGGGCTGCCTACTATCCCATCCCAAAGATATTGCACATGCCTTTGCAGACTTCTACACCGACCTCTATAACAATCCAGACATCCCAAAAAATCCCCCCACCCCAGAGATCTCACTTAGATTACATCGTTATCTAGAACAAAGTGGTGTCTCCCGCCTACAAACCACAGACTTAGAGGCCCTAAACGCACCTATTACAGAGGAGGAAATAGAACTTACGATCAAATCATTACCATCCCGTAAATCACCAGGTCCCGACGGCCTACCATACGAATACTATAAAACTTTCCTTCCGCTCCTACTCCCACATATGAGTAGACTTTTTAACACCTTCCTCCGGGACACTCCGGTCCCAGCTGATATGCAAAGATCATTTATTACCCTGATTCCCAAGCCAGACAAAGACCCCGTATTATGTGCCAATTATCGACCCATTGCCCTTTTGAATTCCGACCTAAAAATCTTCACGAAAATACTCTCAATCCGCCTGAATGTAGTTCTCCTCTCTCTCATACATAAAGACCAGGTAGGTTTCGTGTCGCTTAGACAGGCAGGAGATAACACGAGGAAAGTGATTGACCTAGTGGATGTGGCGAACAGGGAGGACTCGGCGTCTCTGCTTCTAAGCTTGGACGCCGTAAAAGCCTTTGACCGTTTGGGTTGGCCCTTCCTGTTCGCCACCCTACAGCACATAGGACTGAAGGGCCCCTTCCTGCGAGCGGTGCAGCACCTATACTCCAACCCCACTGCACAGGTCAGAACTCCCTTTGCCGTTTCGGCCCCGTTCCCAATACACAACGGTACACGGCAGGGGTGCCCCCTTTCTCCCCTACTGTTTGCGCTATGCGTGGAACCTTTAGCAGCCCACATCCGAGGTAACCCGGATATCCACGGGATATCAGTTCGCGGTAGGGAGTTTAAAATCTCATTGTTTGCTGATGATATCATTATGACCCTGACACAACCTAGAATATCCCTCCCGAATCTCCACGCCGAGCTTGATAAATATGGGGCCCTATCGGGTTATAAAATTAATGCGTCCAAATCGGAAGCTCTCCCAATAAATATCCCAGAACCGGAAATCGCACACTTACAGGCCAACTTCCCATATCACTGGAAAACTATATCTTTAAAATATCTGGGAATCCGCATTTCTCCAACATTCGCAACTCTTTATCAGGAAAATGTCCCCCCCCTATTTCATTCTATCAGAGCCATGCTCCTCAGATGGAAAAAACATCACCTCTCCCTCTTGGGGCGAATAGCGTCCATTAAAATGACGATCCTCCCGAAATTACTCTACCTATTTCAAACATTACCCATTTTAGTCCCATACAAACATCTCAGAAAACTTCAGATAGATCTACTTAAATTTGTCTGGAACTATAAAAAGCATAGAATCCCCCAATCGGTCCTTATGGCAGCTCGGTCTGATGGTGGCCTTGCTTTACCGAATCTAATTAAATACTACAAAGCCACTCAACTCAGAGCCATAATCTCGTGGTCCACGCAGTGGTCCTAGAATAAGTGGACAGAAATTGAGAAGATCTGGCTGGCCCCAACCCACCCAAATAGCTTGCTCTGGTGTGCGGATGTGGAGGTGCCCCCCGAACGTCTATTAGGAGCTATGTCTCAACTCCGTAAAACGTGGAAAGCACTGCGCTCCCCACATGGCCTCTCCTCTGAAAAATCGCTGTTAACCTCCTAAATATGCAACCTCAAAGTGCCGGATAGCCTCACACACCAGATGTCCTACCCATGGTCCTCCCGAAACTTGTTCCACTTCGGCAACATAGTGGATCCTAGAACACGTAGGCTATTAGCCTTCTCCGAACTCCAAACTAAATATGATATACCACGCCAAGCTTTTTATAGTTATTTACAGATCCGCCACTATGCCCTGACCATAGCGCCTGACCTGCGATTCTCCTCCTTAACCCCCTTTGAAAACTTGGTTATGACAGGTTTGACTCAGAGGGGACTGATCTCTGATATCTAAAAAATCTTAAATTCCTACTCAACAGAGGCGCAAGGCAAACACCTCTATATGGTTAAGTGGGAGAAAGCCCTTAAGGAGGAACTCTCCACGGAACAATGGCAGGTGATATGGTCTCAGGCAGCGAAAAGTTCAATTTGCACACTATATAAAGAAAATGCATACAAAATTAATTTTCTTCTGGTACATGACCCCAGATGTACTCCATGCTATTTACCCCACTAGCTCCGATCGGTGCTGGAGATGCTCGGGAGCCAGGGGTACCCTTCTTCATATCTACTGGGAGTGCCCCCAAATTGTCACCTTCTGGGGAAAAGTTCAGCAGTTACTGACCAATCTCCTGGGAAAACCACTTCCTATGACCCCTAAATTTTTCCTACTAGGCTTATCCCCAATAAAGCTTTCAAAAACCAATAAAAAACTAGTACGCCACATTCTAACGGCCGCACGATGCCTCATAGCATTGAATTGGAAAAAGAAACCCCCCCCCCCTACCCCTGAAGCACTGGTATGCGAGGATTAAAGATGTGGAACTGATGGAGAAGATGACGGCCAGGATGCAGGACAGATTGGAAGCCCACGATAAGGTCTGGGAGCTGTGGCACCTTCGGGAGGACTCTTTATAAACGGATCATTGACTCACTCAGGTGACTTTACTCCTTCTCTTTCCCTGTTCTTTTCCTTTTCTTTTTTCTTCCCCTTCTCTTGTTCTTATTACAAAAGTTACTTTTGTTATTAGATATCAGAGGGTTATCCTTAATTTGTGATTTTGAGAAGCTACGGTAACCATGCTAGCTTAGAAACCATAACCCTCTCGCAACACACTAGGGAGAATACTACATGTACCTGTACTTGTCCGTTTAATACCATGTATCGCACTCTTCTAATACTTCACCCGTTGTATTCTATGCAATGTAAACTTTGATAACAGAATAAAATAAAAATGTTATTGAAAAAAAAAAAAAAAAGACGAGGATCGTGGCCACTCTGTGCAAAACGAGCTGTACAGTGGAGGTAAGTATAACATGTTTGTTATTTAAAAAAAAAAACAGGAAGGTTTACAATCACTTTAATGTCTCATGCAATTTAAAGGTATCAATACATGGGCTTCTTATTCCATAATCTGCCATACATTTTTCATGTAACATTGGACAAACTTTACAGATGTGGTATGCTGTTGGCAATCTCTCAATACACAGAAGATATTGCCTAAGAATTTCCAGTTCATCCAATCAAGGACTCAAGGGTCCATTCTTGTGATTGTATGGAGGATTGCCACAATACTGCATTGGAATAATTCGGATCAAAACATTGTTGGGATCTGAGTTTAAGTAGCTTATAATTAACCAGGCAGGGTATCAAAAACAATTGAGCACTGTCCACGAAACCTTTTCCATATTTGCACTAAAATTCTAATTTTCAGGACAAAATTTTGGGGTGCACTAATACACAAAGTTCACTGCTTGGATCTTAGAAGAATGGGGTACACCCTGAAATGCTTGCCCTGAGAATTTGAATCCATCTAGCTATTGGCCAAAATGCAATATAATTTTCTTATGCCCTGTACACACGGTCGGACATTGATCAGACATTCCGACAACAAAATCCATGGATTTTTTCCGACGGATGTTGGCTCAAACTTGTCTTGCATACACACGGTCACACAAAGTTGCCGGAAAATCCGATCGTTCTAAACGCGGTGACGTAAAACACGTACGTCTGGACTATAAACGGGGCAGTAGCCAATAGCTTTCGTCTCTTAATTTATTCTGAGCATGTGTGGCACTTTGTGCGTCGGATTTGTGTACACACGATCGGGATTTCTGACAACGGATTTTGTTGTTTAAAAATTTTATAGCAAGCTCTCAAACTTTGTGTGTCGGAAATTCCGATGGAAAGTGTGTGATGGAGCCCACACACGGTCGGAATTTCCGACAACAAGGTCCTATCACACATTTTCCGTCGGAAAATCCGATCGTGTGTACAGGGCATTAGTGTGGTATTTCAGATAACTATACTGTATTTTGGCCACTAGATGGAGGGTGTAACATGAAGGTGAACTTACCCTTCAATAACATGGTCCTGTATAAGATAAGAGTAGAAACTTTAGCTTGCCTCAGATTTCTGGACATACATCAAAGCAAATGTTTTAGGTAGGCAATGACAGCTTCAGATGCCTTAGAGAACAATGATGTCTACACATTAGCATGTATGTGGCCTTATGTAAATATCTGGGAAAATACTAGATACTATGTTTCACACCGGAAGATCTGGAATCCCTTTTTTTAATTTTGTTTTTTTTATAGAATTAGGAAATACAGGTTGTACTGCTATCATAGTGGAGGTCTGCAGATCACTGGTATGTCAATTTTGAGAGACTTGTATAGGGTCATAGACATTTTTCATAAAACATTCTTATAATATACAATAAATAAATATATTTGAGATAATATGGTTGTTTCTTTGGCAGCTCTGACTGCCCTTTTGTTGTCCATTGTTTTCATCTTAACTTTCTTTTGAATCCTTGCAGTATGCGATGCATGTCTATGTGGATAAATACAATGTCATGATTCAGAGGCTACCAAACAGCTGTGGCATTAATATGTTCCACCAAACAAATAGCACGAATTTCCTCGTCAACCTCTCTGTCGCTTTCTTCAATGTGTCTGTAACTGCTTTCAATGAAGTCGGGAATACCTTGTCAGCCAGCACTCTGGTCCAACCTTTGACTTCCCCTGGTAATGTGCCTGTTTAGATTTTGCATTAATTTCAATATATATTTATATATATATATATATATATATATATATATAATTGTTAAAGGTTACATGAAAAAAATGTTATACAAAACATAGCTGTATCCTGTATCACATCACAATTTTCACCATCATCCATATCAGACCATATCGGTCAACAGCCTGCTTCATCAGGAAGACAAGCATAGTGAGGCTCTGTTATGGATACATGATTCATACTGAAAACAACAAAATTATACGGCCAACGACTGTGGTATCATGGAAGGACTGGATTCCAAGCAACTGACATGTATCTGATCATATCCTGGAGAGAATGGTGGCCTTGGAAAAGCAAATTGGTCCTCTGATTATGATGGAACTTCTTAAAGTCCAGCATCATCTAGCCCGGAGAAGTCCACATCAGGTCCCTATAAATATAAAGTGTCCCCTCCTTTGTATGAAAGGCTCCTGCCTACCATTGGTCACCCATCTCTGATATAGATGATGGGGAAAATATGATGTGATACAGCTATGTTTGTATGTGATTGCTTTCATGTAACCTTTAACAATTTGAATATAAATGTTTTACAATTTGTACAAGTAAAACTTGATATTTTACTTATTTTTTTGGTACCGTTAAAGTCTTGATTTTCTTAGGTGTTTCCATATAGCAGGTATATGCAATTAGTGGACCTCCAGCTGTTGCAGAACTACAAGTCCCTTGAGGCATAGCAAGACTCTGCCTCTGGGTGTCAATGCTTGTGGCTGTCAGAAGCTTGAGGGGATTTGTAGTTTAGCAACAGCTGGAGGTCCACTAATTGTGGATGTGGTATAGGACAACACACTAAGTCCAACATTTAGAAGGTTCTCCTTAGGGATATTCCTTCCTCTTACAAATTAATGAGCATTTAAAAAGAATGCTATGCCATCATATGAAGATGTCTGAGTATGTAAAATATGTAATTGAATCATTAACATATGGAATCTCATACATTGACTAGTGTCCCAACTTCTAAGTACATAGACATTAGGGCTGCGCATCTTCACTGGTCTCACGATTCGATTCGATTACGATTATCTGGTCAACGATTCGATTCGATTCGATTCCGCGATGCATCACGATGCATCAAGATTACCGACGAGCTCCCACTTCCACTTGGGCCGCCTAGGTGGCCCTTCCACCCTGCAATCTTCTGGGACACATCACAGTTCCCAAAAGATTGCCCGGCTATGCAGGACAGCGCAGTGAGACATGCGCACCCGGCTGTGAAGCTGCAAGCTTTCACAGCCGGATGCCCACAGTAGTATTGCCAGCGCTGTGGACAGGCGGGGGAGAGAAGGGAGGGTTTGGGTGGCCACGTCGCTGGATTGTGGGACAGGTGAGTGTCTTTTTATTAAAAGTCAGAACATGCACTTTTTTGTAGCTGCTGACTTCTAATAAACAAAAAATTGACTGGAACTCCGCTTTGAATTAAAAATAACCTCACTCCCTAAAAAGTGCAGTAATCCGGTGCACTACAGGGTACAGAGATTCACACACACTGCTGCTGGGAGGTCAAAAGGGAAAGAATCCACAGATGACAAACAGCCCTGTGAAGTTCCCTGTACTGTCTCTGTGCTGATCAGTGGCGGCTGGTGCTCAAAATTTTTTTGGGGGGTGCAAACAAACTGAAAAATACTGAACCTCCCCCGTCAAACGCAGCCATCTGTGCCCGTCAAACGCAGCCACTTGTGCCCGTCAAATGCAGCCACCTGTGCCCATCAAATGCAGCCACCTGTGCCCATCAAATGCAGCCACTGTGCCCAAACGCAGCCACTTGTGCCCGCCAAACGCAGCCACCTGTGCCAAAATGCAGCCACCTGTGCCAAAATGCAGCCACCTGTGCCAAAACTCAGGCACCTGTGCCCAAACTCAGGCACTTGTGCCAGCCAAACTCAGCCACCTGTGCCAAAACGCAGCCACTTTTGCCCGCCAAACTCAGCCACCTGTGCCAAAACGCAGCCACCTGTGCCAAAACGCAGCCACTTGTGCCCAAACGCAGCCACTTGTGCCCACCAAACTTAGCCACCTGTGCCAAAACGCAGCCACTTGTGCCCGCCAAACTCAGCCACCTGTGCCAAAACGCAGCCACTTTTGAACGCCAAACTCAGCCACCTGTGCCCAAACTCAGCCACCTGTGCCCAAACGCAGCCACTTGTGCCCAAACGCAGCCACTTGTGCCCACCAAACTTAGCCACCTGTGCCAAAACGCAGCCACTTGTGCCCGCCAAACTCAGCCACCTGTGCCAAAACGCAGCCACTTTTGCCCGCCAAACTCAGCCACCTGTGCCAAAACTCAGCCACTTGTGCCCAAACTCAGCCACTTGTGCCCAAACGCAGCCACTTGTGCCCGCCAAACTCAGCCACCTGTGCCAAAACGAAGCCACCTGTGCCAAAACGCAGCCACTTGTGCCCGCCAAACGCAGCCACCTGTGCCCGCCAAACGCAGCCACCTATGCCCAAACGCAGCCACCTATGCCCAAATGCAGCCACCTGTGCCCAAATGCAGCCACCTGTGCCCAAATGCAGCCACCTGTGCCCGCCAAACGCAGCCATCACTGACCCCCCCCCAATTACTTTCTTTTAATAAATATATTACAAAGGATAGTGTGCTCCCGCTGTATGTGCTTTTAAAAAACGATTTCACTTCATACCAAATTTCGCCGGTATACGATCATGTGACTCCCGGCCGTCCCGCCCCTCTCCGCTCTCCTCTTCCCTCTCCACTCTCCGCTCACGTGCCTCCTGAGTCCTGACGTCAGCGGGGAATTCTCAGTCCTGCCCGCTGACTATAGTTATCGTATCAGAAGAGAGGCGGGCGGGACTGAGAAATCCCCGCTGACGTCAGGACTCAGGAGACGGAAGCGGAGAGTGAAGAAAAGAGCGGAGAGGGGCGGGGCGGGCCGGGAGTCACATGATCGTATACCGGCGAAGTTCGGTATGAAGTAACATTGTTTTTTAAAAAAGCACATACAGCGGGGGCACACCATCCTTTGTAATATATTTATTAAAATAAAGACGGTTTAAAAATTTTCTCGAGCGCTTTCCCGGGAGGGGCGGGGCTACTAATGACGTCACCAAACATCGATTTTCAGGGTTTTATGCATCGATGCCGCATCGGGGACACCCGAATCGCGATGCATCGATGCAACGATTAATTTCAGCACCCCTAATAGACATGTGCATGCACAGTACAATACCCTCACATACAGTGGATATAAAAAGTCTACACACCCCTGTTAAAATGTCAGATTTCTGTGATGTAAAAAAATGAGACAAAGATACATTTTAGATTTCAGAACTTTTTCCACCTTTAATTTGACCTATAAACTGTACAATTCAATTGAAAAACAAACCAAAATCTTTTAGGTTTTGGGAGTAAAAGTAAAAAATGAAAATAATGTGGTTGCATAAGTGTGCACACCCTCTTAGAACTGGGGATGTAGCTGTGTTCAGAATTAAGCAATCACATTCAAACTCATGTTAAATAGGAGTCAGTACACACCTCCCATCATTTAAAGTGCCTCTGATTAACCCCAAATAAACTTCAGCTGTTCCAGTAAGTCTTTCCTGACACTTTCTTAGCCGCATCCTACAGCCATGGTCCACAGAGAGCTTCCAAAGCATCAGAGGGATCTCATTGTTAAAAGGTGTCAGGAGAAGGGTACAAAGGCATTCAATATACCATGGAACACAGTGAAGACAGTAATTATCAAGTGGAGAAAATATGGCACAGCAGTGACATTACCAAGAAGTGGACGTCCCTCCAACATTGATGAAAAGACAAGAACTGGTCAGGGGGGCTGCCAAGAAGCCTACAGCAACATTAACCACTTCTGTCCCAAAAGATTTGGCTGACCAATGACCAGGCCATTTTTGCGATACGGCACGGCGTTGCTTTAACTGACAATTGCGCAGTCGTGCAATGCTGTACCCAAACAAAATTGACGTCCTTTTTTTTTTCCCACAAATAGAGCTTTTTTTTGGTGGTATTTGATCATCTATGCGGTTTTTATTTTTTGCGCTATAAACAAAAAAAAGCGACAATTTTGAACACAATATTTTGTACTTTTTGCTATAATAAACATCCCCAATTTTTTTTTAAAAAAAAGCTAATTTTTTTTCTCAGTTTAGGCTGATATGTATTCTTCTACATATTTTTGGTAAAAAAAATCACAATAAGCGTATATTGATTGCTTTGTGCAAAAGTTATAGCGTCTACAAAATAGGAGATTTATGGCATTTTTATTATTTTTTTTTACTAGTAATGGCGGTGATCTGCGTTTTTTATCGAGACTGCGTCATTATGTCAGACACTTTTGACACATTTTTGGGACGATTGACAATTATACAGCGATCAGTGCTATAAAAATGCACTGATTACTGTATAAATGTTACTGGCAGGGAAGGGGTTAACACTAGGGGGTGATCAAAGGGTTAACTGTGTTCCCTAGTGTGTGTTCTAACTGTAGGGGGAGTGGCAGACTATAGGAGATGACAGATCGTGGTTCCTAGATATTAGGAACTCATGATCTGCCTCTCCTCTCAGAACAGGTATTTGTGTGTTTATACACACACGTCCCTGTTCTGCCTCTCGTGCCCGCGACCGCCCGTCACGAGCATCGCCAACCCCGCAGTGCAGCGGGTGCATGCCTGCTATCCTGCTTAAAGGAGCCGGCATACAGCTACAACTGCTCGCAGGATCGTGTCGACCTGCCGCAGTACAATGACGGTGGTTGGTCGGCAAGTGGTTAAAGTTGCTGCAGGAATATCTGGCTAAGTAATGGCTGTGTGGTACATGTGGCAACAATCTCCCTTATTCTTCATATGTCTGGGCTATGGGGTAGAGTGACAAGACAGAAGCCTTTTTTTACAAAGAAAAACATCCAAGCCCGGCTACATTTTGCAAAAACACATCTGAAATCTCCCAAAAGCATGTGGGAAAATATGTTATTATAAACAAAGAGAATTTCACCTGCGCTTG
This sequence comes from Lithobates clamitans, assembly GCA_037952925.1. Taxonomy (NCBI): domain Eukaryota; kingdom Metazoa; phylum Chordata; class Amphibia; order Anura; family Ranidae; genus Lithobates; species Lithobates clamitans. The sequence continues at coordinate 569,317 of JBBGZY010000653.1, forward strand.
TGAAGGCGTTGCTAGTATGGAGTGGTAGTACTTTCAAAGGGAGGGAATTAAAAGATGATCATGCGTGTCCCGCTGCCTAAGCTGACCAGGGGTGGTCCGAAGAGAGCCAGGTGGAGGAAAGTGATCTGACGCTTTGATCAAATTGATACAGTTTAATTATATACAGGAACAAATAAATGCATATAAAAAGTAGCTATGTATTCATAAAAACAGGGTTACAAAATAAACACATTAAAATTTTAGAAATTGGACATGCCCATGCAAGGGCAAGTGCTAAAAGGTGGCTGACATGTTTCGAGGGGTTCCCTCTTCATCAGAGCCTTGAAGAACAACAGGAGAAGTCTGTACAATATGATAGACCAACATAAAAGAGTGGCTAGTTGGGAGGTATATCACATGGTAAGTGATGGATTCTCCTTAGCTTTAAATCTGTCCACATCCCAGCGCTCTAAATAGAATAGATACCAAAAATATATATAGTACAGAGCACATATAAAAAGGTGTTGGAATCGTTTACTACACATTGCAGACCAAGAGACCTATAAAAATTAAAAATAAGGCTTAAAAATAAAATGTTTAAAATATAAACATGTTAAAGTATTAAAATAGTTGAAGTGTTAGAACATTAAAAAGCCATTAAGGAGCCAAAAAAAAGAAAAATGAATATTTCTTTCTTATCTTATGGTATTGCTCAGGAAAACATTGCTACTTGCTGAAGTGAGTTAGCTGTACACAATTACAGGTAGAGTACAAGTGTGAATAGATAGTATGCAAATATAAATAAAAAACATATATATAGAAATTGTGCAAATTGTATAGATGAAAAATTATTGATGAAGAATTATTATTATACACACTGCACATGCATGTGTATACAGTAGGGCTGCGCATCTTCACTGGTCTCACGATTCGATTCGATTACGATTATCTGGTCAACGATTCGATTCGATTCGATTCCGCGATGCATCACGATGCATCAAGATTACCGACGAGCTCCCACTTCCACTTGGGCCGCCTAGGTGGCCCTTCCACCCTGCAATCTTCTGGGACACATCACAGTTCCCAAAAGATTGCCCGGCTATGCAGGACAGCGCAGTGAGACATGCGCACCCGGCTGTGAAGCTGCAAGCTGTCACAGCCGGATGCCCACAGTAGTATTGCCAGCGCTGTGGACAGGCGGGGGAGAGAAGGGAGGGTTTGGGTGGCCACGTCGCTGGATTGTGGGACAGGTGAGTGTCTTTTTATTAAAAGTCAGAACATGCACTTTTTTGTAGCTGCTGACTTCTAATAAACAAAAAATTGACTGGAACTCCGCTTTGAATTAAAAATAACCTCACTCCCTAAAAAGTGCAGTAATCCGGTGCACTACAGGGTACAGAGATTCACACACACTGCTGCTGGGAGGTCAAAAGGGAAAGAATCCACAGATGACAAACAGCCCTGTGAAGTTCCCTGTACTGTCTCTGTGCTGACCAGTGGCGGCTGGTGCTCAAAATTTTTTTGGGGGGTGCAAACAAACTGAAAAATACTGAACCTCCCCCGTCAAACGCAGCCATCTGTGCCCGTCAAACGCAGCCACTTGTGCCCGTCAAATGCAGCCACCTGTGCCCGTCAAATGCAGCCACCTGTGCCCGTCAAATGCAGCCACCTGTGCCCGTCAAATGCAGCCACCTGTGCCCATCAAATGCAGCCACCTGTGCCCAAACGCAGCCACTTGTGCCCAAACGCAGCCACTTGTGCCCAAACGCAGCTACTTGTGCCCAAACGCAGCTACTTGTGCCCGCCAAACTCAGCCACCTGTGCCAAAACGCAGCCACCTGTGCCAAAACTCAGGCACCTGTGCCCAAACTCAGGCACTTGTGCCAGCCAAACTCAGCCACCTGTGCCAAAACGCAGCCACTTTTGCCCGCCAAACTCAGCCACCTGTGCCAAAACGCAGCCACCTGTGCCAAAACGCAGCCACTTGTGCCCAAACGCAGCCACTTGTGCCCAAACGCAGCCACTTGTGCCCACCAAACTTAGCCACCTGTGCCAAAACGCAGCCACTTTTGCCCGCCAAACTCAGCCACCTGTGCCCAAACGCAGCCACTTGTGCCCAAACGCAGCCACTTGTGCCCAAACGCAGCCACTTGTGCCCACCAAACTTAGCCACCTGTGCCAAAACGCAGCCACTTGTGCCCGCCAAACTCAGCCACCTGTGCCAAAACGCAGCCACTTGTGCCCGCCAAACTCAGCCACCTGTGCCCAAACTCAGCCACTTGTGCCCAAACGCAGCCACTTGTGCCCGCCAAACTCAGCCACCTGTGCCAAAACGAAGCCACCTGTGCCAAAACGCAGCCACTTGTGCCCGCCAAACGCAGCCACCTGTGCCCAAATGCAGCCACCTGTGCCCAAATGCAGCCACCTGTGCCCAAATGCAGCCACCTGTGCCCAAATGCAGCCACCTATGCCCAAATGCAGCCACCTGTGCCCAAATGCAGCCACCTGTGCCCGCCAAACGCAGCCATCACTGACCCCCCCCCCCCCAATTACTTTCTTTTAATAAATATATTACAAAGGATAGTGTGCTCCCGCTGTATGTGCTTTTAAAAAACGATTTCACTTCATACCAAATTTCGCCGGTATACGATCATGTGACTCCCGGCCGTCCCGCCCCTCTCCGCTCTCCTCTTCCCTCTCCGCTCTCCGCTCACGTGCCTCCTGAGTCCTGACGTCAGCGGGGAATTCTCAGTCCCGCCCGCTGACTATAGTTATCGTATCAGAAGAGAGGAGGGCGGGAGTGAGAAATCCCCGCTGACGTCAGGACTCAGGAGACGGAAGCGGAGAGTGAAGAAAAGAGCGGAGAGGGGCGGGGCGGGCCGGGAGTCACATGATCGTATACCGGCGAAGTTCGGTATGAAGTAACATTGTTTTTTAAAAAAGCACATACAGCGGGGGCACACCATCCTTTGTAATATATTTATTAAAATAAAGACGGTTTAAAAATTTTCTCGAGCGCTTTCCCGGGAGGGGCGGGGCTACTAATGACGTCACCAAACATCGATTTTCGGGGTTTTATGCATCAATGCCGCATCGGGGACACCCGAATCGCGATGCATCGATGCAACTATTAATTTCAGCACCCCTAGTATACAGCATGCCCAAACAAGTGTGCAAGCACACAAGTGCATGCATACAGGCATGCATGCACATGTGAAAGAACGCACATATGTTCTACAGTGTGAAAGTCACAGAATAAGAGAAACTGTTGTGTGGCACCGTCAGCGTTTCATGGTCTGATGAAACCAAGGTTGAACTTTTTGGCCATAATTCCAAAAGATATGTTTGGTGCAAAAACACTGCACATCACCAAAAGAACACCATACCCACTGTGAATCATGGTGACAGCAGCATCATGCTTTGGGGCTGTTTTTCTTCAGCTGGAACAGGGGTCTTAGTCAAGGTAGAGGGAATTATGAACAGTTCCAAATACCAGTCAATATTGGCACAAAACCTTCAGGCTTCTCCTAGAAAGCTGAATATGAAGAAGAACTTCATTTTTCAGCATGACAACGACCCAAAGTATACATCCAAATCAACAAAGGAATGGGTTCACCAGAAGAATATTAAAGTTTTGGAATGGCCTAGCCAGAGCCAAGACCTGAATCCGATTGGAAATCTGTGGGGTGATCTGAAGAGGGCTGTGCACAGGAGATTCCCTCTCAATCTGTCAGATTTGGAATGTTTTTGCAAAGAAGAGTAGGCAAATATTGCCATGTCAAGATGTGCCATGCTGATAGACTCATAACTAAAAAGAAAATCAAAAAGGTGCTTCAACAAAGTATTAGTTTAAGGGTGTGCACACTTATGCAACCATATCATTTTAGTTTTTTTATTTTTACTTCCCTCCACCTAAAAGATTTCAGTTTGTTGTTCAACTGAGTTGTACAGCTTATAGGTCACATCAAATGTGGAAAAAGTTCTGAAATTATTTATCTTTGTCTCATATTATTTTTTTTTTACATCACAGAAACCTGACATTTTAACAGGGGTGTGTAGACTTTTTATATCCACTGTATATGGCTTGATGATGCGGTTTGACAAATATGGATTTTACAGGCATTTTTTTTTAACTATAGCTGTGCAAACTTATTGCAGATTTATTTCTATATGGTATTCACATTGAAAAAAAGTGCCTAGAGTACTTAGACCCCAAAACAGTAGAGAAAATCCAATTTTGGGCATCCTGCTGATTAAGTGGCAAACAGTATGACTCTACAATGTGCTAGAAACTGCAAAGCTGCTGAAGTGACCATAAAGTCATTCACTCTCTGTTAGTCATAATACAAAGTGTTCACTGCCTCTCCTCCAAATAAGAGGTTCTGGCCGTAGCCAATTGCATATACATGTATAAAAAGGGTTTTTATCCCTGGGGTGGTCTATAAAGTAGGCACCCCCAGGGATAGAATAGACAGCTACTTCTGGTCAGAAAGGGCACTCTACACAGTTGTATAAAAAGTTTTGTATCAAATTTTATTATGGTGAATAAGGTCAGTGTGGTTATTCGGGCTTCCTTTCCTTTATTGTCACCTGCTGATCCTACCAGTAACTTTCCTTTCCTAAGGTGATAATGCTCACTTATGTACTGTATCTATGTAGAAACTTTGACATCCTAGGCCGTTCACCTCATTTGACCTACAAACACCCACCCCCTACTCCGTTACGTAGGAAGGAGGTGTTCTTTAGTCCACATAATACACAGTAGCTGTTTGAGATTTCAGTTTAGTACACAGGAAGTTACAACGATAATTATTTCCCTCAGGATCAAAATTTTTTTCTGTACTTGCAGAAAATATACAACAAATGCAGCCACCAGATTTATATAATATATTACATTTTGGGCTCTTAGTGATACTAATATCACTATTTATAGTCATTCTGAATAATTATCTGCAGTTTCTGGGCTTGCGGCATCAATATGAGCTTACAACTCTATACAGTTTTCTTCTGAACAAAAGACTCCAATCCCCCTCATTTTACATTGCTAATTATAGAGACATACAAAAGTTGAAAAGTTACAGCAGAAAAAAGACCAAGTGGTCCATGGAGTCTGCCCGTGTGTTTTTTTTTTTTTTTTTTGTTTTTGTTTTTTTTTTTTAATTTATACATATTTTAGGGCTTTTTTTTTTTTTTTTTCTTTCTTTTAAAATGGTTCTAAAGGCAGAAGTTTTTTTTATCTTAATGCATTCTATTCTAAAAAAACCTTCTGTGTGCAACAGCCCCCCTCAGCCCCCCTGCTAGATAAACGCAAGCAAAACAGTTAGTGAGCCAATGAGGAGAGAGAGGGGGCGGCGAGAGCTGCGGATCTGTGACTGAATGGACACACAGAGCAGAGGCTTGGGTGCCCCCATAGCAAGCTCCTTGCTGTGGGGGCACTCAACAAGAGGGAGGGGCCAGGCACGCCGGCGAGGGACCCGAGAAGAGGAGGATCCGGTCTGCTCTGTGCAAAACCATTACACAGAGCAGGTGAGTAGAACATGTTTGTTATTTTTAAACAAAAAAAAACCAAGACTTTAATATCACTTTATCATACGTTTTTCAAGCATCAACTACCCTTCCAGTAAAATAATGCTTTCTAAGATTAGTTTTAAACTTTCATCCTGTTTAAGGTCATGTCCCCAAGTTATTGATCATGGTTTCAGATCGAAAATACTGCCCTCTTGAACCCAGTGTTAATTTCGTCTACTAAAACGACTAAAACATTTTAGTTGACTAAATGAATACTTTTTTAGTGGATTAAAATTAGACTAAAACTAAAACAATTGAGATGGCTAAAATATGACTAAAACTAAAATGGCATTTTAGTCAAAAGACTAAGACTAAAACTAAATTTTAAAATTGACTTTTACTTCTTTGGTCTGTAGTGCATGTTCATACCGCAATACCATAAATAATAGCATATTAGATTTTTCACTCCAACAGTATATAATGAGTTTGGAAATTGTAGAGAAATGTTAACTAATGCATTACAATTTAATTAGTTTTAGTCAACTAAAATGTACTGGAGATTTAGTCGACTAAATACGACTAAAACTAAAACAATTGCAGAAGACTAAAATGGGACTAAAACTAAAATGCCATTTTAGTCCTAAGATTAAAACTAAATCGAAATTTGCTGCCAAAATGAACACTGCTTGACACTTATTCACTCCATTGATGTATTCACTTATTTAGCAATGGTAGCATTGTATAGTAAATGATCTTGCTGAAAAATGTAAAAGACTGGCTCTAAAGAAATATTCAAACAAATGTAATATTAAGAATGTTTTCTACCTTTGTGATTTCTTTATAGAATTACCTGGAAAGATATTTGCTACATATAAAAATGATAAGATTTTCCTCACTTGGCTTCCATTGTTTGATAATGATTTCTGTGTGATCAGCTGGGGAACAAATTACATGCAAATGAAGTCTAATATAAGCATGACACGAATCCACAACTATTCTATTGATGGTAACAATTTGCCAATAATTTTTGCACTAACAACAAAAGTATTCATAAAAATGAATTGGGGTTTGCTGCCATAAAGGTAAATCTTCTTTAACTATGGATTCCAGACATTGCAGAATGCACAAAACTAGTATAACTATATGAGCATCACAATAGTACAGCTACTTAAATACAAGTAATAAAATAAAGGGAATATATCACATGTATACTGTGACAATGACAATTGGTTGCATCCATTGATTGACAAACATTTTCCAACTTGTCTGCTCATTAGAAGTCCACCTAATGAACTGGCCAAATTTCACTCTGTCTATGGCCAGCTTAAGACATGCCAACAATTCAGATTTCCCATGGAGACCCACACTGCTTTTTCTCCATTCCACATTTGCTGTGCATTCTGCAAAAAACGCTGTTAAGCTTAAAAATTCCTAGCAAATACTTCTGGGGAATAGCCAGAAGGCTATTCCCCAGAAGTATTTCTGAAAAGTGTTGCTCTTAAAAAAGAGCTGCAGGAGTAATGTTTTTTTCTGCTTCCAGGGCCTTTTGATGGATTAAAACGTTACACAATAATGATACACTTGCATGATTTAAATAAATGTATGAATTCCACACGTGAGACAACATTTGGAATCACCTACATCTATGTGGAGGAAGGAGGTATGTAGCATGTTGTGCTTGTGCCGATACTCTACATGGCCCCGCCAACATATTTACTTGGAAATACTGCAGATACTTGGAAGCTCATGATGAGCCGTACAATTTAGTTCACCACAGTGTTCAGTCATTTATACCAAGTAGACAATCGAATTGAGAGAGAGACTTTTGGGAGTTTTAGCTTTGTATCTACCTTTGGATTACTGAGAATAAAGGGTTCAGGACTGTGTTTGTGACAACTGCTTCTATGCAGCTAAATAGTAAATTATTATATTTCTTCTTACTCATAATATAATTGATAAAATTGTTAATTTATGTCAAGGAGTAATGACCAATGGAAAAGCCATTCCTCTAAAGCACTGAAAAGTACAGCATGTCATCTTTGCCAACACACCCAAAAAACAAGGGTTTACATTATAAACCCACTGTGTCCTACAGGCAATCAATGCTCAGAAAAGGTGCCACATCCCCAAGCAAATAGTAGCAAGGTATTTGTATATTGGATGGGACTTTAAATGCACCAAAACAGACAAACATATATAAAATACAAAAGTTTATTGTACAAATATTAAAAACAAAGAATGGGATTCCAGTATGAGGAACCCATATACATTACTATCACATTAATGACATAGGAATACCCAGTTGACTTAAAAAAAGACCAAAAAGGTCACTAATGCATAAATAAAACCCCAATGCATTCCAGCTTCCATTATCTTCTTCAGGGGGTTGGTGTGATGGGTAGCCTAGTGTTGGTGACAGAGATGAACACAGTCAAAGATGCACTGAAGTCTGATCAGGCAATTAGTCAGGCAGGAAAGAGGCCAAGGAACTGTTGACTATTTAGCCAAAAGGGTATAACAAGGCTCCCAAGTCAAAATGTAGTATCTTTGGAAGTGGTATAGGTCCACCACAGGTAATCTACAGGGGATAAACAGAAAGATATGTTTTTTTTCAATCCAAAGTCAAAATATGTGGATGCTCACAAAGGTGTTCCTAGAGTGTCCCAGAAAACCCACAATCTCAGCCAGTAAGCCAATTGGGCCAAAGGTGCCTCAGGACATGATGTTAGGGACATCCGAACAAGAAGCAAGAAGACAGGGTGCTTGGTAAGGTCATTAGCATTCACAAGTGTGCAGTCATGTAAATCAATATTTTGTAACCCTTTCATCATATGTACATCCGTACACTGCTAGTGTAGAGCACAGAGACAGTATCATTTAAAGTGTATGTATAGCCAAAACCTTTTTGCTTTGAATAGAGCAGGAAAGAGTTAAAATCCCCTTTCAGATTTTTTTTGTATTTTTTTTTTTTTGCTTGGGGAAATAGCTCACTTTTTGTCCAAAGAGATGCAACAGGAAATTAGTGGGAATCTCCCAAAGTTACAGGATTTCCCCACTCAGACAGTTGTCCCCAAAACAAAAGATTTCCTTTAACTCTTGGTTCGATGACAACTGTGGATTTCACTTTCTGTCTTGGTGACAATGATCAGAAGTACAAATACAAATATATATATATATATATATATATATATATATATATATATATATATATATATATATGTTGATGCCTAGAGATTATCTTTAGGTATTAAAAATACTTGTTATTAGTGTGTCAAAGCTCACAAAGTGAGTGATATTATTATTTGAAGTTCCCAGGACTGGTTCACCTAATGTGACTATAAAAAGTATCACCAAAACCTCAGCTGTGGTTGAATGGGAGGAAATTCCAGAAGAGGACTGTTTGGGCTTTTTACTGTTCTATAGAATATTCTGCACAGATGTTGTAAAGAACATCACTCAAGGTATGGATGAAATGTAATTTACCAGCACAACAATATGTAGTAAATGAGATAAGGGATGACCGCTCTTTAGGTGAGTACTCCCCTCTTTTCCCAGATCCTGTTGTTTTTTTAACTACTGTTGGCTTAAATGACTATATAATATATAATAGCATTAGGAACTGTTTAAGAAATTTTGCAAGCACCCCTACCTTTTGAAATGACGTGAAAACACACATATAAAACATATTTATATAAAGACTGACTGTTTCACACATGCACTTTGCTACCTACAACATTGTTGTTGCACAGGAGGAAAAAGTCGATATAAACTCCAAAGCACAGGTATCATACTCACCTGAAAGAAAGTCGACCCCATGGTTCCTCTTAAAAGGATACAAACACCATTCCCTTACACTAAGCTATTTCTAATCTACAGCCAACAACTTCTACTCAACATTATCCACACATACAATAAAATTGTTCAGTGACTCCCCTCAGTCTCAAGCACCTTCTGAAAAGGAACATGACATCTCCTCTAGCCTTACGGTGGAACCTCACCCATGTTAAGCAGTATTAACATGTTCTCCAGCAGCACCCAAACAAAGCTCTACATTGCAATACATTCTTCTTTACATTGCAACAGACCTGTCACTGTAAAGACTGGCCTTTTTTCTTGACAGCCTTTGTGCTCCCAAAAATTAATATTTCAGTTGTATTAGCTGCTGAGGAGATAAACAACCCAATAGTTTTACTTTTTTTTGTTAATTGCACTTGGGTTCTCAGGTTTGCACAGCTGAAATTTTCAATGAAAGTGTCCTACATCCAAAACTTTTATTTTCTTTCTTCTATGAAGAATTCATCAGCAGGAAAGGAAGCACCATAGGGTGGGTGGGATCAGAACTAAGAGCCAAGGCAGAGTCACAGAGGCCCCACTGGTGATTAATCATGTTTTTTGCTCAATAGAAAATATAAGCCTGCACTTGCAGACCTGCAGTCCTTGGATTTGGGTGCAGTCATCTCTTTTTGCTTAAAAAAAAAAAAAAAAAAAAATTATATATATATATATATATATATATATGTCCAAATCCTTTTGAATGTGGCCACACTTTGGAGTTGTGTGGATACTTCCTTTTTTAGGATGTCATTCTATGTTTAACCAGGTACTGTACACATTAGATAAATATATCAGCTTGGAAATAATTATATTGTTTTATTTTTTATCCTAGAAAATACTGTGAATTCCTCAAGTATTAGAAGTTACCAGATAGAGGACCTGAGAAGCGGTCAAGAATATCATGTGAGAGTCTCAGGAGTGACAGTTAAAGGGACAGGACCACCCAGTGCCACCGTTATTTTCAAAACACTCTATTATGGTATTAGAAACGATTCACTCTAAAGAAAAGCATACTGTGTATTAAAATGAAAGGTTTTACTATATTAATTGTCGGTCCAGAATGGTTGTTTGCCTACCACGCCATTTTTTAAAGCAGATTATTATTCTTGCTCTCCCTGGACAGCAGCATTGTCAATCTGGGGAGGGGGTATTGGTAAATTCACTAGCCGATTTAGATGTACTTGGCTAACAAATTAAAGCTGAACTCTGGCTAACACATTTTAAAGGAGAAGTTCCCCTTAATAAATAATAATAATTGCATATCTTTTTGCAGGTAAAAAAAAAAATTGCATTTATTATTTTTTTTATTTGGAACCTGCAAATCATTGCACACTTGATCAGCAGATAACGGGTGCAATCTCAGGCTCCTGCAGACTGTCAGCTGACATCGTAAGGCAGGCAGTTACTGAATGACAGGAAGAATCAATGAACTACCAGAGTGTTCATCAGCGCTGTGGTAGTTCATTGAGAACTATCAGCTGCAATGGTAGTTTTAGTTCTCCCACTCACAGAACTCCGTAATGCATGTTGCGGCCTGGGTGGGCGGAGCCCCACACGGCCACTTTTTTTTTTAATTGAGACAGCAAGTGCAGGAAGAGGTTCCCTGGTCTGCTGTCACAACAGGGTCTCTGGGGGCTTCTCATTTAGTAGCATGTTGCACCCTGGATATGGGTGTAACATGTTATGAAATGTGAACTTATCCTTTAAGCAGTTACAGCAAAAGGTTTTTTTTCACCATTTGGGATAAAGGTTTTATATTCATGAATAAAAGCTGTCCTTTGTAAGCACCCCTGTCAATGATAAATGGTTAATTGCAACACTCTAAATACCATTTTTCCTGGACAGCTTGGTCCGTTACAAAGGAAGATAAAAAAAAATAACAGCCTTATTAGCAGGATTACCAGGTCAAAACTAAGGAAATATGGGGGCATGGCCTGGCGATGGAGGAGTAGAGTTGCATACTCTGGAGCTTTGCACGGACCGCGATGGGGAACCTTCATTAGAGCCGCGGCGCGCTGACCATTTCACATGTTGGGAGACAGGCGGCTGACACAGACTACAGGGGAGCCGATGAGCGCAGAAATCACCCACTACTTTCTCCGCCAGCACCCAGCTCCTTCTCCCTTGGCCTCCTTTAAGATGGCACCGCCACGCACCAACCCCACAGGTACAGCTTCCATGAAGAAGCTTACACAACTGGGGATGCCGCAGTGGCTCAGTCACAGCCACGCTCACCTATCCTGTCCCCTGCACTCCCACAGACTGGCTCTGAGTTAACACAGGGGCTGGGTAGTTGTAATGAGGAAGCTTTGAGGGAGATCATGGCAGATTTCCCCACTAAGCAGGACCTGCAAGATATGGCCTCCTCTATTGTACATGCACTTTCCAAGGAGCTGCATGAACTCCGTAAGCAAGTGGACACTGTTGGGGAGAGGGTGACGGACCTTGAGTCAGCTTCCACCTCCACAGATACTTGGCTCACTGCTCTGGAGGCTGATCAAGCCTTCCGCTGTCATCTCATTGATGTCCAGCTGTGGCTGGACGATGGTGAGAACCGTAACCGATGGAACAACTTGCGCCTGAGAGGGATTCATGAGGCCACCATGGGCCGCGGACCTGCACGTCACAGTGGTGGCAATTCTCAACCAAATTCTGGGGAAACCGCCCACTGCTGAGTTGGAGCTAGATCGTGCCCACCTGGTGCTAGGGGCCGTGTGCCCCGCCATCACCTCAGGCGGCTCATGGCCCCACTGCAGCACTGCGCGATGTTCTCTGCAGGGTCCATTTCTTCACTGTAAAAGAGGAGATCCTCTGCCAAGCTTGGGATAGGGGTTCCATTGACTTTAACGGTGTCCTTGTTCGTGTCTATCCAGATGTCTATAGGCAAACCCAAAACATGCGGGGGATGCTCCATCCCCTGTTGGAGGTAATTCATGAGGCAGATACAACCTACCACTGGGGTCATCCCTTCCACCTGATTGTTCGGAAACAGGGGTCTGAATATTATCTGCGCACCCCTGACTAGTTACCTGCTCTCTTCAATTTCTTGGATAAACCCGCTGTAGAAGTTCCTAACTGGTTTGACGTTTTGCTGTGCCCAGAGGCCTTCTCCTTTTCCCTGCCTTGACCACAACTGATTTGTCGCTCCCGAGCCTCCAGTAAAGAGACTCGCAAATCTACACCAGCTACATCTGAAGACTGACTGCAAGTTTTTTTTTTTTTTAACACAGAAAATGTTTATTGAATATGTTGCACTTTACAATTGGATGCAGTAACATATCATTGTACAAGAAGCATCTACAAATAATTACCACAATTCAAGAAAATACATAGTTCAATGTAGGGTTATAGCTGGGCTCATGACTTAGCACTTATCACATTCGGTAGTAAATTTTTGATACAATAGAGGATAAAACCCTTTCTCGCCTACTTTGAGTATGATATCTGTTTTTTTCCCTTTATATTTGTCATTGCATAGGGTAAGTCTGATCTCCGTGAGACTCTTCCTAACTTAAAAATGTTGCGGTATTGAGGGGAGAGGGGGGGGGGGGAAGCCAGAGGGACAAAGAAGACCTGAGGATCGGGGAAAAGTATGAGGAAAATCACAGAGAGGAACAGGGGGAGATGTATGAGAAGTGGTGGAGGGACAGAAGAAAGAAGATGGCTGGAGGGGGGGCAAAGGAGGTGCCCAAAGGGTGATCCCCCGCAGTGTAGGGGTAAAAAGGGGGTTGGAGAGATAGAGAAGGGATGACACGAAAGACAGTCAGAGCGGAGATTCGGGGAGGCACCGCCCATTTCCAACCATGCCACCATAAATGCGCCTTAGTGCCTTTAAATTCAAAGAGTAGGAGCTCCACATACCACCCTCGACCAATCTGCCCCTCAAATCCCACACCCTTTGTATATCACACCACCAGGTGCCGATCTGCGACCCAAGCCGCCCAGATTTTGTCGAACTTCTTGGGACAGTTTCTACCCATGTAGATAAGCTTGTATATTGGTAGTACTGCGTTTATCTGTGCCCTCCACGCCTCAACGGTAGGGGGGTCAGATTGCTTCCAGCGTAGCAGAATTTCCTTCCTAGCATAGTAGGCTGCGTAGAACACGAAAAGTTTGGTATGTTTGCCTGCTGTCAAATTATCCGTGATACCCAGGAGGAACACCATTGGGTCAACCTGTAGTTGCAACCCCGCCACACCATTCACATCGGACACTACTTCACGCCAGTAGGCCTGGAGGGTCGGGCATGCCCATACTACGTGAAAGAAAGTCCCCACTGACTGTCTGCATTTGGTACACCTGTCATCAAGCCCCGGATAAATTCTAGACAATTTTTGTGGAGTATAATACACTCTATGAAGAAACTTCAGTTGGACAAATCTGTCCCTTGCTGAAATCATAAAAGGTATGCATTGCTGCAGACCCTCTGACCAGTCTTCCTCGGTCAAAGCCGGAATATCCATTTGCCATTTGTGAAATAGGGGGAGCATTTTGGAGGTGTCTTTACACGTAAGTCTGAGATATATGGAAGATAACGTTCGATCTAGTTGATCGGTCATCAGGAGGGATTCCACCGAATGGGTAGACAGCTCTATCCCATGTGGGAATTGCGCTTTAAGCGCGTGTTTAAGTTGAAGGAAGCGAAAAAACATCCATGGGGGTAGATTATGTCTAGTTTTAAGTTCCGTGAAGGAGACAATATGTCCCTCCCTGAATATATGTCTCAATGTTCGGATCTCGTACCTGGCCCAGACCTGAGGATCTGGAACAGATTGGAGGTGCGGCATTGTTGGATTACCCCACAGTGGGGTATGTGGTGATGCAGTCCCGTCACGGGCAAGATGTGAGGAGACCTGCTGCCATACCCTAACCGTCGTTTTCATGGGTGTGGTGACCTGTGGGCTGTATTTCGGGCCTCTATAGACCAAGTTACTAAGTTCCGAGTAGGAGCCTAAGATTGCTGCCTCCAGGTTAACCGCTGGGTTATTTTTATCCTGGGCAAACCACCAACGGACGGTGACAAGTATCGCCGCCCAGTAGTATTTTTTAAAATTTGGCAGAGAAAGGCCTCCCTCTGTGAGTGACAGTTGCAGCGTATGTTTGGCTACTCTGGGAGTGGCCCCAGCCCATACAAAAGAGGTGATAGCTTGGTCTAACTTGAGGAAGAATGAGTTTGGAATGGGAACCGGGGTGTGGCGAAAAGCGTATAAAAATTTTGGGAGGAAGGACATCTTAAGCAGATTTATTCTCCCTACCAGAGTTAACGGTAGTGTTTTCCACACCGCGCAACGCTGGATGAGTTGGTTCAGAATAGGATAGACATTGTCAACCAGATAGCTTTGTGGGTCGGATTGAATCTGTATACCTAGGTATTTAAATTTGGTCACTTTTTTAAGGGGGAGATGGGGGTCCGTCAATTTTGGGGCGTCAGTCAAGGGGAATAGGAGAGATTTCTCCCAATTCACCCTGATTCCCGAGAATGTTCCGAATCTGTCAATAATGGATAAGGCCGCTCTAAGTGATTGTTGAGAGTCGCGAAGATATAGCAGCATATCATCCGCATAGAGGGAGACCTTTTCAACAAGGGGCGGGAATGAAATGCCCCCCACCTCAGGGGACCTTCTAAGAGATTCTGCCAGCGGCTCGATCGCAAGAGCAAACAAAGCCGGCGACAGCGGGCAGCCCTGCCTGGTGCCTCGGTGGAGGGGAATGGAGGGCGACAGAATCCCGCCAGTTCGTATCCTAGCCGAGGGGCCGGTGTACAGCAACTGGATCCAACGTATGAATTTGGGCCCCATCCCAAACTTATGGAGGACTAGCCATAGGTATTCCCACTCCACCGAGTCAAAGGCTTTTTCGGCGTCCAGGGAAGCCACCACACCCGCCCCCCTCTCAGCATTTGTGCTTGTCAGGATAGTGTAAAGTCTCCGCAAGTTAATATCGGTACCTTTGCCCGGCATGAAACCAGTCTGATCTCCATGTATTAATGATAGGATCACTGAGTTAAGCCTGGTGGCTAGTACCTTTGCAAGTATCTTTGCGTCCACGTTTAGGAGCGATATAGGCCTATACGAGGAGCAAAGTTCAGGGTCCTTACCAGCCTTGGGTATCACCACTATCACAGCTCTGGACATAGAGGGGGGCAGCGAGTTTAATTCAAAGGAGGCAGATAAGATTTCCTGGAGCCTAACAGCTACAGTCTCTATGTGCGTCTTATAGAATTCCACTGGGAGACCATCATCCCCTGGGGTTTTCCCAGATTGTAGGGAATTGATGGCCTTTTGGAGTTCCTTAAGGGTGAGCGGAGCGTCAAGCCTCCCACGGGCCTCCTCCGAGAGGGTGGGCAGTTGAATGGCCTCAACATATGCACAGAGTTCCGCATTGGAATACTGCACTTTAGATGTGTATAAATCCTCGTAGTACGAGGCAAAACATGCATTTATGTCCCTGGGGTTGGAATGCAGCCGCCCGGACGCATCTTTGATATTGGCTACTGAGGTTGTCACCGTTTGCTCCCTAGACAGCCACGCCAGGAGTCTTCCCGTCCGCTCACCCTGCTCAAAGATACGCTGAGATTGATGTAGTAGCTGTGTTTTAGTGGCCGCTGCTCTAAGGAGTGTCACCTCACGCACTGCACACTTTAAGTCTGCTCTAAGTACCTCATCTCTATTAGCGATGTATTGAGTTTCTAACTCAGAAGCCTTTCGCTCAGCCTGGAGCAAAGCTGCCCCAGTTTGGCGTCGGGTGCGAGCAATCGCCATCCGATAGTGATCCTGAGCATGGAGCTTAAACGCCTCCCAGCCAGAAGCGGGTGTCGTAGCTGGGGGATTATCGGACCAAAAGTTCTGCATTGCAGCTGCAGCATCTTGGTCGATGCGGTCGTCTGAGATCCAGAAGCGGGACAGGCGCCATAGGCAGTCAGTGGGAACAGGACTCACATTTAGACTAAGCAGTATGGGAGAATGGTCCGATATACCCCTGGGCAAGTGAGAGACCTCCTGGACCATGTTAAGGGCAGTGGTGGTGGCATATATCAGGTCAATGCGGGACATAGCCCTATATGAGGCCGACTGACAAGTGTAGGATCTCAGCAGGGGATTCTTCCAGCGCCAGACATCTTTAAATGCAAATGTCTCAGCCCATCTGGACAGGGGGGATTCCGCGGCCGCATCAGGTGTTAGTCTGTCCAGATTAGGGCATGGCGTCATATTGAAGTCCCCGGCCAGGACCACACTGTCAGTGGGATAACGTGCAACAAGGGTGGTGATCTTATGGAGAGCTACCATCGATGCCGGTGGAGGTATATACAATCCCACGATTATCATGGGTACATTGGCGATGGCTGCATGCAAAACTACAAATCTCCCTTCAGGGTCCAGGTGCAGGTCCAGCAGCACGAAGGGCAGGGTTTTGCGTATTAATATGCTGACTCCCCTGGCATAGGATGAGAAGGTGGCGTGGTAGTAATGACCCACCCACGGTTTTTTAAGGCTCAGTACCCGACCTCCAATGAGGTGAGTCTCCTGCAGGATGCAAATATCGGGGGAGTATGTTTTAAGATAGTTAAAGATTAATGAACGTTTTATTCGGGAGTTCATACCCCGAACGTTCCAAGAGATTAATTTTATGGGGGCCATAGGGAGTCAGAACACATTATAATAGCCGTCAGATAAGGGAGGTCACCTGAACCCCTCGGGAAGATAACAACGCCAGCCTCTTGTATTCCTTCATGATATATCACATACATTAGCAGCAAGATACTTATATTGGTGTGGTGCACAATAAAACATATCTGTGTATAACTGGTATAACTTTCCCCTCCCCAACGAACATCCCCCCCCCCACCCCGCACACCCCCCGAACCTGGGTGTGCCTGATTCCCAAAACCAAAAAAGGTCATTGACCTCACGGAGTCATGAACTAGATGACTAGAAGCAGGTAAGAACTACTTAAGACACAGAATTTCCAGTCTGAGGAAGATGCCGCCATCAGCGGGGATAGACTTGGTTTCTCCTGATTGATATCAGGGGCACATACTTGGTATAGGCACGAAGGTTGAAGTTCGTTTCCCCCCCCTTTCCACCCCCCTCCCCCCCCCAAAAACAGTCCCAAACAGAGCAAAGTTGGTATGCTTTTACCCACGATGCAAACAATCAACATTGCAGTTAGCCCTTATGTGATTTGTCACAGCGATCCATTCCCACCCTGGTTCCCCAGGCCGGGTAGGATATTCAGGGGCATAACCAGCCCATATAGTCCACAACAAACTCGGGGAATCCACAATCCGGACAGCAAAAGCCCAAAACCCTTTTTCCAGTGGATATGTTCAGATCAGCTTAAGGGGTGTATTCACTTTGTGGTATCCACATCCAGCAGCGTGCTTATTTACCCCCCCTTAACGGTGTCGGCATAGCATGGGAGCCAGTCAGGGGACGTATGTTCCCCGGGTTGTCAAAAAAGAGGGGGGGAGAAGAAAAATAAAGGGGAATTCATGAATATTTACCATTAAAAGGGGCTCCATGACGCTATGTCATTTTTCCCGGGCTAAGGGTTAGGGACACGAAGCGGTCCATCAGCAGAGGGGTAAGTCACATACCTAGTGCTTAGGCAGAGTATTGAGCCAGCGCGAGGCCTCCTCCGGGGAGGTAAAGAACCGGACGCTCTCACCATCTTGCACCCGAAGTCGGGCGGGGAACAGCATGCTGTAACGTATTCCCTGGGTTCTCATAGCCTGCTTCACCTGATCGAAGGACTTCCTCTGCTTCTGGGTATTGATGGTGAAGTCTGGAAAAAACATCAGGCGAGCCGCCTCGTGACGGATTTCGGCCATCTTGCGTGCCTCACGTAACACCAGGTCCCGGTCTTTGTAATTAAGCAGTCGGAAAATAAATGTGCGAGGCGGGGTTCCGGGTGGGCCGCGGTTCGGTGGCATCCGGTGAGCCCTCTCAACAACGAATTGAGATGAGAAGTTTGCCTGGGGGAATAGCGTGCGGAGGAGTTTCTCCGTGTAATTGGTGGTATCAGAGCCCTCCGACCCCTCAGGGAGTCCTATGATCCTCAGGTTGTTGCGTCGATTACGATTTTCGGAATCCTCGGCTCTCGCTTCCAGGTGCTTAACTCTCACTTGCAGAGTGTGTAGGGAGGCCGAGTGATCCCTAATCGTATCTTCTGCCTCCCCTACCCGACACTCCACCTCGGTCACCCGCTGCCTCACCTTCTCAAAGTCTTGCCTAATGAGCCCTATGTCGAGTTGCACAGTGTCAATCTTCGTTGCCAGTGCGGATAAGGTAGATTGGCATCCTGTTATGGCCTGCATCAAGGCGGCAAAGTTGCTCTGCTCAGTGAGAGCCGGGTCTGGATTCTCCGTCTGGGTCGCCATATTGGTGTCCACCTCCACACGTGCGGCCGGTCTGTCCGAGCTGTTCCGTGTATTGCTCTGCTTGTGCTGATCCAGGCGGCGCCGGTTTCGTGTCCGCATCAGCAGGGGGGGAGCGGGAAGCACCTCAGATGATTTTGGAGATGGTCAGGATGTAGCAAAAGGATTAATTTCCCGCGATGGCTGCAGAGCTCCTCGACTATGCGTCCTACACCGTCGCCATCTTGGACACGCCCCCTGCAAGTTTTTTTAGTTCCTCTAATTGATTCGCTATGCTTGGCCCAGTTATATATCCATTTTTTATGGAGATACCCCTGGCCTGAGGGCTCTATTTTTGATATTTTCACTGTCATTTATTTATGTATACAGTTGGTCTGTTAGCATTAATATCTGCTGCCTATGACACTCCTGGGCTAGTATTTTTTCTCACCCTGACTGTTATTTTTTTGGGTCCCGGATGGTCCCCACACTCCCTTGGCTGGGTTGTAGTTCTGTCTGGTGGCCTTCCTGGAGGCCCCTGGCTTTTTTGCCTCAGCCTTTGGGATCGGGGGAGACCGGCCTGGTCTGCTTTGCTTCAATACAATTTATTGCTCTGCAAAGCCCGGGACTGTCACAATCAGCAAGAATCAGGTTATGTTTGTTTGCCCTCTTCCCATCCCCTCTTGTTTGGTGGGGGTGGGCAACTGGTGCTCATACTAGATCTATATTACCGTGAATGGTCATGGGCGGACCCCCCTTCCCCTTGCATTCGTGCCCTTATTCGCCACGGGTTCCATGGGAGAGAGTATCAATTTTTATGTTCTAGTTATATTGTTGTTTTTTTCAGTTCTCCATGGATGGGGCACTGGCTTTTCTGGTGGGGTTTTGGGGCCTGCCCCTCGACCTTATACCTCTAACTAGCATGAGCCTGTAGGGTATTTACAAGTGTTGTTCTGCTTGCGCTTATGGCTGGGCCATTGGATTCTCTAATTTTAGTGCTGTTGGGCTGGATGTGGGAGGCAGCAGTCGGTCTCTCTTCCTTTACATTTTTCTGTCCCGTTTACTCTACTCCTGCCTGGATCACCAACATTGTTCTATCTCTACTGCGCTAGTTACTTTACATTTTGTGGCTGTAATGTGTTAGATTATTACTGTGTTCCCGCAGGATCCTTGCTCAATGCATCTCCAATTTCTTGTTTTCTCTGCATTTTAGACACCCCCCCGATAAGGCGGTTCCCTGCCTAAGTACCTAGTGTGCTCTGTTAGGGACCCAAGTAATACATGTGTTTAGACTACCCTTTTTCTTCCCCCTGTACCCTTCTTCTCTCCATCCCTCTCTGCTCCCCCCTCTCTTTTTCTGTGTTCTTTGTGGTCTTTGTCTCTCTCACATGGGGCTGAGTGGTGAAGTCCTTATCTTTCAGCTCTTCATCTATCTGACTACATTGTAGTCCTAAATTGGTTCCTTAAAGGTCACCTCCCTCAATGTCCAAGGTCTGAATGTCCCAGAGAAATGCTCTCGGCTGATCTCAATATGATCTTCTTCTTCTTGACAGACCCACTGGTATCTTTACACAAACTGCTTCAATCATTGCGTATGTATGGGAACTTTTCCTATTTTCAAATTAACCTGTCAAAGTCCTCTTCTCTTTCTATTTTGTTAGACCGGGCAGTGGTTGATAGTCTTCGCCCCTCTTCCTCCTTCCGATGGGCATCTGATGCCATTCGTCATTTAGGAGTTAATTTCATGCCGGACCTGGCCGCTCTTTATGCAGCCAATTTTAATCCTTTGCTTCTTCGACTGCAGTCAGACCTGCTCCGTTGGCATACCTTGACCTGGGCATACCTTGACCTGGTACGGATGCTGTAGTGCCCTCAAGATGACATTTCTGCCTAGGATCCTGTATCTGATGCAGACTCTCCCTATCCGCTTACCCCCTTCTTTCTTTAAGCGTATAAACTCCCTATTCCAAGGGTTTATATGGTCCCATTGGAAACTGCGCCTTAGATTCCACCATCTTCATCTCCCCAAAAATTCGGGGGGGAGTGGGCCTCCCAGATGTGCGGGCATATTATAGAGCAGCTCACCTCACTAGGCTGGTTGACTGGCATTGTCATGCTGAGGCAAAGCATTGGGTGGCTATGGAGATGGGGGACTCAGATGGTAAGACGAAGATGGATTGCCTCTACACTGCCGAAGGTTCTAAGTGACCACCCCACTCTGGGAAGCACTTTGCAAGTATCTAGGGACACCTTCCGTAGCTCCTCGATATCTCCACTGCCTTTCCCCATGGTTCCTATTTTGGGTAATCCGGAATTCGAACCAGGCCTCCAGAACCCTCAGTTTCTCTGCCTGGAGCAGGACGGTCATCTTCATCTCTGTGACTTCTTGGAGTCACAGAAAGGGATTGAGAGCAGTACCTATAATATGAGGGTTTTCTCACAAAGCCACAGAACAACAACCGTATATAATAAATGAGCCAGCACACCAGAAAGTTCATGTATATTTTCTTATTTTAATCATTAAAAAAAATATATAAATCCATACAAAAAGATCATAGTTGTAAACATAAAGCAGAAAGATTTCAGCACCATGAGAGATTAAGCTAGACTAGACTGAAAAGTTAATGTTAACAGCTAGGCAGAGCGCAGTCAGACATAACAAGGTGCAGAGAGTCTATTGTGCTATAAGTGCCAAACAAGTATAGCGAAATAAAAAAATAAAAAAATAAAAATATAAAAAGCTTACCAATAGTGGACACTTGTTAGCAGAAAGTGTAGGGTACAGATGACATTTCAGGATGAAGT
Source organism: Lithobates clamitans (assembly GCA_037952925.1). Lineage (NCBI taxonomy): Eukaryota > Metazoa > Chordata > Amphibia > Anura > Ranidae > Lithobates > Lithobates clamitans. The sequence goes on from JBBGZY010000653.1 coordinate 590,798, forward strand.
CCAATTCCCGCCTGCTTTGCTCAGGTTTTTCTGGTCTTTAAATGTGCACAAATTTAGCAGCGTTACTGATTCCAAATTACAGACCATTGTTGTAACCTTAATGCAGAACTAAGGAGAAGATACTCTATTGCCCCGTACACACGGTCGGACGTTGATCGGACATTCTGACAACAAAATCCTAGGATTTTTTCCGACGGATGTTGGCTCAAACTTGTCTTGCATACACACGGTCACACAAAGTTGTCGGAAAATCCGATCATTCTGAACGCGGTGATGTAAAACACGTACGTCAGGACTATAAACGGGGCAGTAGCCAATAGCTTTCTTCTCTTTATTTATTCTGAGCATGCGTGGCACTTTGTGCGTCGGATTTGTGTACACACGATTGGAAATTCCGACAACGGATTTTGTTGTCGGAAAATTTTATAGCCTGCTCTCAAACTTTGTGTGTCGGAAAATCCGATGGAAAATGTGTGATGGAGCCCACACACGGTCGGAATTTCCGACAACAAGGTCCTATCACACATTTTCCGTCGGATCCCAATGCTCGCTTGCTAGCAACTTCTCTTTTGTGCCAGGTTTCATTGGCCGACGCAGGAGGACATCAATCCTGTGTATGCATATGAGCTAGTCATCCCGGCAACTGTAAAATGAGCTGCGCAGTCCAAGGATCACTGTGAGCAGTCAGGTATGGTAGGTATGTTTTATGGCAGATGAGACATTGCATGGCCTTTCTGCAATAAAAAAGACTGCCTGGTAACAGTGTATCATAGCAGAACTTTAGTCCCACTTTAAAGTGGTTGTAAACCAGCCTCAGGTGATACACAGAAATTAAACAAATCCTCCTACATAAGTTGTACCCGTTTACTTGCCGCCATTTCTCCTCTACAGCCATTTAAAATACAAAATTTAGACAGTATTTCTAAGCTCCAGAAGTTGGGGATCTGACATCACATACCGCACAGCACAGAGCAGAAACCTGAGTGTAATCTGAAACCTGAGTGGAGAGAATAGACAGGACACACCCTCCTCTACACAATCTCATAGGGAAGCATGCACAGCTGAGGCTGACAATCACCAGCTGTGTGCTAGAAGGTGGGCAGACCTTTTCACAGGTTTTCTGGTGTTGGCATACACTGTCAGAAGTGATTCATGCAGATAGAGGAATGAGAGAAAAGGCGTAAATCACACTTGGTGCTTTAGTTAGAGTCAAGTACACACTATAGAAGGATATGCTTTATTTTTAATTTCAGAGATTTACAACCACTTTAAACGCTTGCCCACCGCCTCACGCAGATATACTGTGGCAGAAGGGCTCGTACAGGCAAAATCACGTACCTGTACGTTGCCCTTTAACAGGGGGCCAGCGGGCGGCAAGCTCCGTGAGTCGGGTCGAGGGGCCCGCGGACTCGATCGCCGCGGGTATACCCGCGATCACCTCATGGGGAGGAAGAACGGGGAGATGCTGATGTAAACAGCACAGCATCTCCCCGTTCTGCCTAGTGACAGTGTCACTCGATCTCTGCTCCCTGTCATCGGAGCAGAGATCAGTGACGTCACACTCACAGCCCATCCCCCTGACAGTAATCACTCCCTAGTACTGATTTAACCCCTCCCCGCCCCCTAGTGGTTAACCCCTTCACTGCCAGTGTCATTTACACAGGAATCAGTGCATTTTTATAGCACTGATCGCTGTATAAATGACAATGGTCCCAAAAAGGTGTCAAAAATGTCCGATGTGTCCGCCATAATGTCGCAGTCACGATAAAAATCGGTGATCGCCGCCATTTAGAAAAAAAAAATTATTAATAAAAATGCCATAAAACTATCCCCTATTTTGTAAACGCTATAACATTTGAGCAAACCGATCAATAATCGCTTATTGCGATTTTTTTTTTTACCAAAAATATGAAGAAGAATACGTATCAGCCTAAACTGAGGAAAAAAAAATTTTTTTTATATATTTTTGGGGGGTATTTATTATAGCAAAAATTAAAAAATAATGCGTTTTTTTTTCAAAATTGTCCCTCTATTTTTGTTTATAGCGCAAAAAATAAAAACCGCAGAGGCGATCAAATACCACCAAAAGAAAGCTCTATTTGTGGGAAAAAAAGGACGTCAATTTTGTTTGGGAGCCACGTCGCATGACCGCGCAATTGTCAGTTAAAGCGACGCAGTGCAGAATCGCAAAAAGTGCTCTGGTCAGGAAGGGGGTAAATTCTTCCGGGGCTGAAGTCGTTAACATGGGCAGCACTTGGCCAGACAGGAGAATTGTTGTTCTAATCAACAGGAAGCAGGAATAAGTGTTTTATCTTTGCCCCATTCATCTGCTGTGGCAGGGTAGTGCTTTGAAACAGCAATACCATTGAGCTAGAGAAGGGCATGACTTATGGAGCCTCAGATGGCAGGTATGAAATGCCATCTTAGATTGGGGTGGATTGCAGGAGGAGAGGAGCAGCACTGAATCGAGAGAGGACTCAGGTAAGTGTTTGCAGGGTGGTGGGAGACAAGTAGAGGTAATGCATTAAGTGAAAAAAAAACAAAAAACATTTTAGCTTTAAAACCACCAAAAAGTTAAACCCCATTCACTCCTTTCCCATGCCTGTTCTCTCTCCTCAGCTGAAGGTGAATTTCAAGTCATCATAATATCTGCATGTGTTGGATTGATGGTTGTAGTAGTGATTGCCATCTGTTTGTGTGCCTATATACTGAAAAGGTAGGTGCCACACATCGGTATGTAAATGCCATGCTGCCCTAAGCCACTTGAACAATAACATCCTTTTGTACAATTTCTGACCCCTGCGTTCTGTCTTTATTTGGCTAATGGTACTATAGGCTACTGGAGACAGCCTGCAGTTTGATATCTATGCAGAACTACCTTTCATTGAACAGACAAGCAATCAAGATAAAGAAGTCCTGCTTCCTGAACAATGAAAAGTCTTCTGACACCTTTCAGCATCTCCTGCAGACCCTTCCCTTATGTATTTCCAGAGGTAGATAGAAAGGGAAAAGAAAAATAGGGGGAAAAAAAAGTTATTGGTCATCATATAATCATATAACTGGACATATAATCACAAACATAGATTGTACTTAATGGACTTGTGTCTTTTTTCAACCTCACCAACTATGTAACTATGTCTACAAATTTTGTGGGTTGGTACTGCCTCCACTAACCCTACCATCCTAGGAACTTATTAATGAATGTCTTAAGCCTAGCTCACGATGAGAATATCTGACGAATTATCTTTTTTTTTTTTTTTTTTTTTTTGCATGATAGTCTCATAATGAAAAACAATAGGTTACTAAAGTTACAAAAATTATCATACAACAAAATACAACTTTGAAAGCAATATAATGTGCTGTATTGTAATGTTATCTTTCATTCCCAAGTATGCACGGTCTTGTTGTTCCAATTTTTTTCGGATGATTACTGTACTGATTAAACGAAAAATGTTTATTCTGGTATCGTACAAGAAATTTTTTTGTTTGTTCCTTTCGGATAATTTGATGAACTATCATGATCGGCTCTCGAAAGCGGTCTAACGATCAGATTATACGATCATGTCAAAAGCTGTATTTTTTTTGTCCAATTTTCTCATTGTGTGTAGTAGGCCTTAAGGTATATACAGCCCTGGATGAGGATTTATTTACCCTAGGGCAGTGCAGTAAGATTTAGAAAGTTAGTTTATTTTCTTTTAACTTCATATAGGCACCTCTGGACACTTTTAGTAAAGTCAGTAAAACTGGATGCAGTCATTGGATGGCAGGGAGGTATAAAGGTTGCTGAGGTGTTACAAAACTCTCCGAAGCTCAAGCAGCCTATGGCCATCTCTTTTTTGCTTCTATGTTTGCTGATATTGGTGCACTGTGCAGTACAGTGGTAGATCTGTATTTATAGGAGCATGTTGGCCCTGGTAGCTCAGTCTTGTCTTAATTACCACCATCAAAAAGAGTATCTTGTCTTCTGCTTTGCCTAGGTAAGCGTTCAGTCTACTGTGTATATGTGTAAAGATATATTTGATGTCAGTTGCACTGTTTTCTTTATACGAAAAAAAAGGCTTTTCAGGTATGCAGAGGGGGGAGGGTTGCAATGCTGCAAAGCTGTCTTTTTGCCATGAAGGTCTGGTTAAGGCGAGATTGAGAGAAGAGAGATCGCATATGACCTCTGAATATCTGTCTGCCCTACCACCATGAGGTCAAGGAAAGTAGACCGTCATACAGTAGCAAATCACATGGACAAGGCCAACACAGTATTTTGCAGTGACAAAGGAAAAATCAATTGGCTCCAGGGGGAACTGAGGCTTTTGCAAGACAAACTATAAATACCACCAGTACAATGTACTTTCTGCGTAAAGGGTGACAAATGCACCTGCCATAGTGTAACAGTAAATTATACTCATGACAATTACAGTGCTTTGAAAAATTATTCATACCTCTTGAAATTTTTCACATTTTGTCATGTTACAACCAAAAACAGAAATGTATTTTAAGTGGCACATAATTGTGAAGTGGAAGGAAAATGCTAAATGGTTTTTAATTCCTTTTTTGCAAATAAATATCTGAAAGACGTGGCGTGCATTTGTATTCAGCCCCCTTTACTCCGATACCCCGAACTAAAATGTAGTGGAACCAAATGCCTTCAGAAGTCACCTAATTAGTAAATAGAGAGCACCTGTGTGTAATTTACTCTCAGTATAAATACAGCTGTTCTGTGAAGCCCTCAGAGGTTTGTTTATAGAAGCTTAGTGAACAAACAGCATCATGAAGGCCAAGGAACACACCAGACAGGTCAGGGATAAAGTTGGAGATGTTTAAAACAGGGTTAGGTTATAAAAATAAAAAAAAAATACATTCCAACCTTTGAACATCTCACAGAGCACTGTTCAATCCATCATCCAAAGATGGAAAGAGTATGGCACAATTGCAAACCTACATGGTTGGCCACCTAAACTGACAGCAGGCCGGGCAAGGAGAGCATTAATCAAAGCAGCCAAAAGGGCCATAGTAACTCTGGATGAGCTGCAGAGATCGACAGCTCAGGTGGGAGAATCTGTCCACAGGACAACTATTAGTCGTGCACTCCACAAATTTGGCCTTTATGGAAGAGTGGCAAAAAGAAAGCCATTGTTGAAAGAAAGCCATAAGAAGTCCCATTTGCAGTTTGCGAGAAGTCATGTGGGGGACACAGCAAATATGTGGAAGAAGGTGCTCTGGTCAGATGAGACCAAAATTGAACTTTTTGGCCTATAAGCAAAACACTGTGGTGGAAAACTAACACTACACATAATTCCCATTGTGAAACATGGTGGTGGCAGCATCATGTTGTAGGTAAGCTTTTCTTCAGCAGAGACAGGGAAGCTGGTCAGAGTTGATGGAAAGATGGATGGAGCCAAATACAGGGCAATCTTAGAAGAAAACCTGTTAGAGTCTGCAAAAGACTTGACTGTGGCGGAGGTTCACCTTCCAGCAGGACAACGACCCTAAACATACAGCCAGAGCTACAGAAGAATCATTTAGATCAAAGCATATTCATGTGTTAGAATGGCCCAGTCAAAGTCCAGACCTAAATCCGATTGAGAATCTGTGGCAAGACTTGAAAATTGCTGTTTACAGATGCTCTCCATCCAATCTGACAGAGCTTGAGCTATTTTGTAAATAATGGGCAAAAATTTCACCCACTAGTGGTAAATACATACTCAAAGACTTGCAATTGGTAAATGATTTAGACTAATCATCTGGTGAGTATCTGTCCCTGTCCTAATTTAGGTCTTTGTAATCTGATGCATGCATCATGAAGCACCACACACTGAGACTGTGTTCAGATACGTGATACTTCTTTATTCTTCCTGGTTACACAGGGTTTTATATGTGAGTGAGTTATGCTACATGGGAGTACAGCACTAACATAGCGTTGTCTAGACATTAGTAGTTTGTGATTGGCCATGTCCATATAAGGTGAGCCTCTTCCAGACCCTTAGGTGTCATCTCTTAGGTGTAGTCTTGGAGTGAAGGCGTCATCTTGATTATTGTAAAAATATGTAGCGCTACTTCAGTCACAACGTGAAAAAATGAATAAATATAAATGCAATAGAAAGGTCCAAAGCCTAAATAGAATGCCAAAAAATGACAGCAAACCTATGTGCAACAATGATGTGTAAGTATGAAAGTGCAAAGTGTACACACTGAAAAATAATCCAATCTCACGTAACAAGTGTGTGGAAAAAATCAAATGTGAACAATGTCACATGATAATATGAGTGTCCAATCAATCAATTGTCAATAATCCAATCTCACGTAACAAGTAAGTGGAAAAAATCAAATGTGAACAATGTCACATGATAATAGGAGTGTCCAATCAGTCGATTGTGAACATCTAGCATAAAAAAACATCAAAAAATATTGCTAATTAAGAAAGTAATATCAATGCGATTCACAGGCATGCGATTCACAAATGCGATTTTTCAATGCGACTTCCAAAAAGATTCTTGCAAAGTGCAGTGTGCATATATTTAGAGAATAATATGCAGGCAAATAAATGTCAGTGATACCATATAATAAAATAAGTATCCAATCAACTGTGAGCTATTAATAAAAATTCACATCAAACGAAATAAAGGTGAAAATATATAGAGTGCAGTCCAAACACATGCAATGCGACTTCTAATGCAGCTCCCAATGTGAACAAACGGGAATCTTCTAAGAGTGAAAAAAGTGCTGGTGCAGTGGTAGCAAAAATCTCTATAAACAGTTCATCCAATCCTGTTCCAATGTGCGATGTGCGGTGACCATTTCCCCCAGCCTCTCACCTGTAGTAGCGTCCCCCAGTGGGCCGAATCAAGCTTAAGCCCACAGGTGGGTAGGGATGTGAACACTGGAACGGCTTTCCAAGATGGACTTCCAATAGTGGTCCCAGCTCCCCTGGGAGTGGGATTGGTGCAGGATGGGATGATGCTCGCCCTCATTCAGTCGGTGTTCTTTTCCCAAGCTGGCACTCACGGCCCACTGTTCTGTCTCTGTGGGTGCCAGCTTGGTCATGTCATCCTATGACCATGTCGCCTTATGACCTCACAGTCCCAGCATGCCCTGGGACTCTGACCTCATAGGGGGCGGGGTCACCGCCTATATAAGTCCATCGCGGAGCGCTCAGAGACCATTCCAGCTGGAGAGAGCGTCGTGTCAAGATCGGAAGAAGAGAAGAGGGAAGAAGATGATCCAGAGGTCCGGGCCACCACTAGCAAAAGAGCGGGAGAAGATAGCGGTGGAGCCGGCAGAAGATCCAGACACCGGAGAGACCCCTGGAGTCAGAAGAAGACCCCCGAAGTCGGAAGAAGACCCCAGGGCTGCCTAATAAATTAATTTTAAAACCTGTGTAGTGTGTTTTATTTGACACTTTTTTTCCCTAGGTGAATGGGTAGGGGTACGCTGTACCCCATACTCATTCACATAGGGTGGGGGGGCCAGGATCTGGGGGCCCCTTTATTAAAGGAGGCTTCCGGATACCGATAAGCCCCTCGCCCGCAGACCCGGACAACCAACGGCCAGGGTTGTCGGGAAGAGGCCCTTGTCCTCATCAACATGGGGGACAAGGTGCTTTGAGGTGGGGGGCCGCAGGGCGCCCCCTCCCCCAAAGCACCCACCCCTCATGTTGAGGGCATGCGGCCTGGTACGGCTCAGGAGGGGGGGGCGCTCGTCCCCACCCCCTTTCCTGACCGGCCAGGCTGCGTGCTCGGATAAGGGTCTGGTATGGATTTGGGGGGGACCCCCCACGCCGTTTTTTTCGGCGTAGGGGGTTCCCCTTAATATCCATACCAGACCGAAGGGCCTGGTATTCCCCCAGAGGGGAATTCCCTCTCGCGCTCGCCGCAGTAGGAAAATGTGTTTTTCCTATTGCAGCCAGCGACAGCACTGTCGCCGAGAACCAGCGCAATCGGATCGCGCTGGAAACATTCTCGCGGCTGCATACTGTAGTTCGTACAAAAGTCCGATGCTTTTGTGTACACATGATCGGACTTTGTTCCATCGGACTTTTGTTGCCGGAAAGTTTGTCCGTTCGCACAGCCAACAAAAGTCAGATCGTGTGTACGGCCCTTTAGAGTGTTAACAATTACAACCTCTGCTGCCTATACTCTAAAATGTACTGAAGGTGCCATCATGCTTTAAATCAACAGGTCTACCCTACTATGGAAGTAAACCTCCAGGGGTGGAGCCTTAAAATGCTACTTGTTGCATAGCAGCACCGCTTCAGGCAATAAAAATGACTCGTTGAGCTTATTTGCTGGGGCAGACTGTATATATCCTAAAGAACGAAGCATGTTTATTAAAATATGCCCTGTGCTGTTTTGCTTTACAGAACAAAGAACTGGTATTTTCCACAAATACCCAACCCACGACACAGTCATCTCAGCAGAATCAACGAAGAGGCCGGTACAAAGGTACATCACAGTGAATAAATGACCTTTGTCATAAATAATTGGTCATCATATTTAGATGCATTAGCAATATGGAGTTCTTACAAGCTGTAGTCTAATTGGGCCCATGTTCATACTGACATCTCCAGGGCCACTGATAGGGCAGTACAACCAGCCCTGTTGTATGGGGCCCGCCCCATCAGCTACACAGTGGGGCCCGGGCAACTTTACAGTTTGTTACTGCATTTTAAAAAAAAAATGTTTTCTAGACTCCTCTCCCGCTCTTACTTGCTTACAGGGGGGTATATCATTTTCCTGGGCCCCATCAGGTCAACACAGGGGCCCAGGAGGGGAGCGCAGCGGAGGGACTATTTCTTAATTTTCGGGCGAATGTACATCATGCCGCCCACTATTCTATTAGTCCCCGCTGGCGGAGTGATATTGTGATTGTCCGTTCTTCTACCGGCTGAGATGTGAAGAAGTTGAGCGGCTGACAGGGGAGAGCAGGAGAAGAGCGTGGCTGCACTGGACACAACGAGTGGGGAATAGAGCATAGAATACTCAATGTGACCAGTAGCATCCCCATAAAGAGGACCTGTCATGGCCCATGCTATCACAAGCAATGCTGTTCATCAAATGTAAAGATACAATGTAAGATTTTTTTTTATTTGTAATAAAATACAATTTAAAAGAAATTTAAACTGCCCCCGCTCTTTCATGCTTATTAATTGCAAACGCGTGCATTGGCTCCGCATGCATATGTAAATGGCAACAAACCTGCATTTCATTTCAAGC